>OX336894.1:2846694-3446694 GCA_946959425.1 Argyrosomus regius
AATCTTAAAAATCACGATAACAAACATATCACTTGAATCTTCCACTTGAATATTGTCCACCTGATGCTGCAGACAGATAAACATCCTTCTACTCAGTGAAAGACACGTGGTCACATCTGGCAGCAACGTCAAGTCAAGTCTCGAAATCTGTCACAGCTGTGGAGAAATAATGTCGAAATTCAACTTCCATCGTTTTATCAAGGTGCTTATAAGCTGCTGGAGCTGAATACCTCAATATACAAATGTAAGGTGGACATATGTTTTATATTTTGGCAGTCAGATGTTGGTGTTGATGCTGCAGTTCACTGAAGAAGAAGAAAAAGTGGTAAAATGCTGCATCCGTTTTCCGGAAACTTCACAACAGCCGTACTGTGTCTGGAAGTACACAGTGTACACGGAGTACCACATGGGAGTGTACTAACGAGACACAGCACTAGTGTGTGTGATGTTAGTGAAAAGTCGAAATACTGGATGAGGGTTTGAGGACTGCATTTACAGCTTCCTAGCTGTAAAACGTGTGATATTATCCTCACTTTGGAGCCTGAGTGTGAAAAATAAATCAAAAAACAAATAATCATCATTCTGCATGTTGAAGCAGGTCTCAATATCACAAGTTTAAATGACTCATTATTATGAATACACATACAAAAAAGTCCTGTTACTCATATTCAAGAGGAAAAAAGGGAAAAAATAAATAATAATTAACTAATTTCATGTTGGATTACCTTTAAATTGGTTCAAACTCGGCTGGAAACGTTACAGGAAATTGTGTGTTAACGCAATGTCTATGAATGCAACACACACTGTGTGTGTGTGTGTGTGTGTTTACTTAAAGCCAGCGACTCAGATTCATATAAGATTTATTCATTCTTCTCTACAGAAGAAAATATTTAACAAAATCTCTAATACAGAACATAAAGAAACATTATTGACCGCAGTTCCTAATATGTACATGAAGTCTGCCGTAGAGGAGAGATGGGAAGTGATACACGACATTTACACACTGTTTACTTACAGACTCACAGAATAGTGCAATCCTAGCTGAACAAATAAAAAGTAATGATGGGCAAACAGATGAGAAAGACTGGAGAGAGATGAAATCTCTAACAAATACTGACAACCCTGGTGATCTTTACAACTTTTCCTCTAATCTAAAAAAGAATTAAAACACTCCTCACTGTATGCACACGTGACAAAGTAGATTCAGGTGATCTTATTTTCCGATTCGGTGTCCAGGATCCTTGAATAACTGAGTGGAAAAGCTGAATGTCATGTTGTAGCTCTGCATCTCCCTCTGGTGGATGAATGTAAAACTTATTTACTGTGTAAGACTCTACGTTTGTGATGGGATGATATTTTCAAAATGCACAGATGAGAATTTGTGTTCATAAATTTACAGTATATAGTTTTATAATGAATGATGTGGGAGGGTGTGCCGCTCTGATGTCCTCCGGCTGCTCCGCCTCAACTCTCTGTGATTTACAGAGTTTCCTGATGGACAGTGAAGTAAACTGCTGCCATCTGTAGCTGCTGTTAGTTCACTTTGTTAGCCAGGCTGCCCGGACTGTGAGCTCAGAGCACCAGGGGAGTGTTAGTGTCTGTACTACAGGAGTTTTGGACAACTGTGAAGAAGAAGAGGAGGCCCCAGCAGTCAGCAGCTTCTATGGACATAATGGCAGAGGAGAAGAGAGCGAAGAGGATGTTGACGGAGGAAGCTAAGACAGCTAAAGACAGACGCCGAGCTGGGCTGACTGCTGTTGGATGGTATGGAAGTTTTGTCTTGTGTCTAAATTATAGTAGAGGAGTAGTAGAAATACAGCCTGTCTGTCCTTTAAAGTCTTTCATATCGCGTGTTCAGTAAAAAAATCACATCCCTTGGTCACCAGTTGAATTCTACTTTGTTGATACAGCTTCTACTCTAATTACACTCATTTTTACAATCCACCAACACTGACAGAATTACCACTAGATCACTAATTTGGCTAATAGGCCTCAACTAAGCCAAAAAGAAACAGTTGTTTTCACGGTAAAAAACTGTCAGCTGTGGTTGCCAGAATTTTATCGTAATAAATACGGTATAACTTTTCTAATATTATGGTGAAAGGATATTAGTACTTGGCATTTTATTCCATATTTTAAAATGTCTGTAGATTTTACTGTGAAAGACCGTAAAAAATGCCATTAAATATTACGGTGTTTTACTGTATAACTGTCAGTCTCTAATATAAAATACGACTTTATTCTGTATAAATTCCCTTAAAATGGCGTATAAATAAAGGTTTTGAAGTATGACTGTAAACTGTAAAACACAGTCATACTTCATGGCATATTTTACAGTCTTTTACTGTCAGTTTTTCACATTTTTTACAGTGTGTTTAAAAGTCACAATGAGAGACACTGAAAATGAGCGATGAGTAGCAGATGAATTGGAGATGGAGGTGGTTACAGAGTGACTCTACAGATGGCTGATCCATCACAATATAATCTAAATAGTTGTGCTGAAGTTAACTCATGACTCTGAATAGTCAACAGTTTAAAGCAATGCTAGGACATACAACGACATGAAGCTGATCACTGCAACAACAGTTTGAAAAGGGATTGAGTTAATGACAAGATCATTCAAACTTCACCAGTGAACCAATACTTCATGACATAACCAAACACATAACAGTGCAAAGCACTGGGTTAGTTGCATTGAGATTATTCTATTATGGCTACAATGTTCAAGCTAACAGTCTGAAGGTTATTAGGCACATATTTCAACACAAACCAACAAAACACCAGAGGACAACTGTCTAAATGAAGGAACAGAACTAATTAATAAAAAGCCTAATTATTCTGAAACTATAAATAACATTTGTGTTGTTGTTAAAGCTCAGCCTTAAAATCGACTTCCTGCTTCAATAAATGGCCATAAATGGTTGGACGTGTCTTTTGCTTCTGTCTTTGTCACAATATGGTAAATGATATAAAATACAGAGAGCTCTCAGGTGACGTAAGAGGGTCGTGGAGGTATTCGGCTCTTGGACACCAACAGCAGCGAATAGCTGGCCTCAATTTTTATGGACATACGTCATAGATTAAGTTATACTTTTCTCTCTGTTTCTTAGCCGGGCTGCCCGGACTGTAAGCTCAGAGCACAGGGGGAGTGTTAATGTTTGGACCAATGTCAGGCCCGCAGGGGAATTGCTGAGCAAGTGTCGTGCCAGGACCGGAGCTGGGCAAGCAGGCAACGTAACCGGACTCAGCAGCCTCTGTGGACATAATGGCAGAGGAGAAGAGAGCGAAGAGGACATTGCTGTTGGACTAGTAAGTAATATTAGCTGGCTGCTATGTCTGCTGTTGTTGACCTTGCTTTATTTAGCAGGTTAACTGAGAAGATGTTTACACCTTTAGTGCAATAACAGAATAAAACCTCTGCGATGTGTCAAACCTTTCATGATACTAAAACGGAGAGAAAAAGACAAAGACAGAAGCATCCATTCCTCCAGTGAACACTTTGTGTTTAGATCTACAGTTTAATGTGTAACTTCTTTGTTGCATTAACCCAACCTCCTTCGTGGAGGAGGGCTCAGAGCTACATTTTGCTGCTGGGGTCCAGTTACAGACTTGATAATAAAACCAGAGCCCTTGATAGAAAGAGTTATGACAATTTATACAACAGTGGACAAGTTGAAATATCCTCTCTGGAGATGAAATATTTAACAATGACTTCTGGATAGGGGGTGGGGGAGTGTTGATAATTCCTGTCCAGGTGGTTTCCTAATTAATTTATGGTTACAACAAGTCATCCACTAGGATACTACCACCACACTGGAAGCTAACGGATGGCACGCTGCTATAAATGTTTACACACCACAGACTGGAAATTAGCAGCGGTGTTCTGGTAGTTCATCCAAAACATGCCAGGGGAAAGAAATGCAAAAGAAATGCGAGAGGTGTGTGCTTCTGTATACCTTAAACTACACTACTAAATACCACACTGATACTGTTTACACTCAGTCTTTCTTCTACAGACAAAGTCAGCTTACCGTTGTCTAATAGATGTTAGCAGTCTTGTAGCCTAAACTCCAAAAAACACAGACTTGCATCAGTCCTCGTTCAGGAAGGAGAGATTAACAGTCAGAACATGGCAGAAACTGAACCAGACAATGGTGTTGTTACCAGATGGAGTAATAATGGAGAGTCTTTGTCCGAGGGAGTGTCGAGGCGACAAACCTTACAGTACAATAAGTGAGTTTTCATTTTGTCTGCAGTTCAGCTGTTGAGTCCTGGCTGAATTTCAGTCCACTGAGAAGTCAGCAAATTCTCACCCTTATTAGGTGTTAGCAACTGTGTGGAAGAGGTGTAGATCTCATTTTGTGTCCATTGTTTAGTGTCACAGCTGCTCCTAACAGCCATTGTGTTCCCCACATTACAAGTGTTTGTTTAATTCAGCTGGGGACGACCAACGGCGCAGGTGAAAGAAACAAATTAATTGTCCTACAAGATCTGGTTCGCCCCTTGTTGCCGGGAGTTGCCATCATCCCCCGTCTCTGATTGGTGTTTATAAAGGTCACATGGCATGAGAGGGAGGGGGTGTCCCTGCTCGGCCAACACCGACTCATAAGGCGGTGCCGCTTCAAGCGGGAAGGAGATGGATGCGATGTGTTGATGCTCCTGCTCCTGTAGTCCCAGCGGATAGCGGGAGGGGGAGAACCAGGCAGCGCTGGCCGAGGTCTCTCCACAGTATGGAGACGGATCCAGGCTGGTGTAGTCAGGCTGCTCCTCCTGCTCCGCCTCTCCTTGACAGGGGTCCAACAGCGAGTACGGAGGTGGGTCATCTGTAGGTATGTAGACCTGAGTCGAACCTGGGCCAACACACTCATCGTAACTGTGGAGATAAAGGACAAAAATTGGTGATGATGGACAACCAAAATTCAAAATTCATTCTCTTTGGTTTGGATGTTTGCACCATTGGCATCAGCAAGCAATACAGCAGCAATGTTTTTATTTCTTTTTTTAGTTCCATCACTTCCCTTTGACTTCCAAGATTTGGAGAGACAAAATAAGTCTCCAGTTGAACCGTACAAAACAAGTGTTGGATCTTTGAGAAAACGTCTGCACATCAAGAACAAATTTTAAGGAGCATATTAGTGAGAAACATCCATTCACCAAGCTTAAAAATGGTGGTACACCTTGTACAAACCTAAAACATTCAGCAGCAACCATAACAGGGGGAGTCAATTCTGATTTCAGATAGAGAAAAAATGCTCATGTTCAGGTTCCGCAGCATCGTCATGTTTAAGTTGCATTATAATTTAGTTATACATTACAATTATTTTATATATATAATGAAGCAGCATTGTCACTGTATCAACATCTGCACTGTGTGAAGTCAATCAGACAAAGAAAGCTTTAATTCAACATCATGGAGTGCAGTCCACCTATTAGTGACCTGTGAACGATACGGTCGTTTTTTTGTGAAGCATTCTTCTGACTGTGGAGCAACAATGGCAACACTGACAGTAGAAACAATGGACAGCGTATGTAAGACGTCACCTGTAGGTTTCTGGTGGTCCTACCTCTTCCGCCTCCCAGCTAATCTAAAACTCGGCAAAGACGTGGATCATCGGTGGACTGAATGACGTCTGGCTGCTCTAATAAGCCATCTGTAATGACACCCACCTGTCAATCAAAGCGTCCACGCTCTTAATTCTGCATAAAATGTGCTTCAAATTGCACTTCCAAAATTTAAGTTTATGGAATCAAAACTGAGGAATATAGCGTTAATTTATAGTATCTTAAAATGATCCAGGAGAGGAACAAAGAAAACTGTTCATAGAAAAATGTTTGCATCTCCATCATGTTGTTGCTTTCAGAATATAATCCCCAGCAGAGACGGTGTACAATTGTGTGGATGCTACGTCACGGCTAACTCTGTGATACATTATGTGCTGACAGCTGTCTGGTTTCGTCTGTCTCTCCACTCTTGACAGGGACACAAAAAGGAACAGAAATAACCTTCAGAGAAAATATTATGTAACAACAAGAGCATCTGGAAAAAGAGCTGATGTCTTAAAAAACTCATCTGCTTTCATACGGACTCACATATTCATATTTGTGATATATTATTGACCCCATAAGCACACATGAGAAACAAAATCTACTGTGTTAGTATAGCCCACACAAATGGAGCTCAACGCTCACACCTCCATAGCAATCATCAATGCAACAATGTTATCATTCCCCACAGCAGATTTCTCTGTGTGTGTTAGAGAGGTCAAAGGTTCGGGCTCAGTTACTGAACATTGCCTACTAACATCCAGTCAGTTTCAGTGTCTTTGCAGCATTGTTATCTAAATACAGGGTGCTGTAGTAAAAACTAAAGCAGTTTTGCAAACCCTGTTCGGCCTTCTGATGTGTCCTTGAGCAAGACGTTGACTTCTCACCCACACTTCTAGCATGATGTTCTGTAACTGAGTCCGAACCTCTGACCTCTCAAACACACAGAGAGAAATCTGCTGTGGGGAACAACATGACGCACATCCATTCATGCATTTCTTTCTGGGTCGGTAATTGCACTGATATGTCAAATTTAACGTGATTTATTAACACTGCACGCTTCATCATCAACATGTAGTCTAACCCAGCAAGAATCGATACAAACAGCGGCCTCCTTCCTTCCTTCCTTCCTTCCTTCTTTTTGTTTTGGCAGAGTTCCCTGATGAACTCCTCCAGCAGACCCCAGAGGTCATTTTTTCACCAACCTCCCCCGACCAGAGAGAGAAGAGGACATATAAAACAGAAAGAAACTAAATAGAAAACAGGATTATAAAACCAGTGTGTGTGTGTGTGTGTGTGTGTGTGTGTGCGTGTGTGTGTGTGCGTGAGTGTGTGTGTGTGTGTGTGTGTGTGTGTGTGTGAGTGTGTGGAGCTAATGGTAGATGATGATGGGAGCATAGGAAGCAGTAAATCTGTGTAACTCAATCAGCTCAGTGGTTAACTCTATCAGTCTGGTACCGCACAGTGCTGCACGGTGTGTGTGTGTGTGTCTTTAAACTTCTTCTGTTTTATTCCTGTGCACTCTCTCTGTGTGTGTTTGTGCTATTTAAAAGCAGTGTTTGAGACTCTGACTGTGTGTGTTTGCCTGTAACAGAGAGGCAGATATCCTGTTTAAGGTCAGTCAGAAAGGCCGAATGTCGTAGAGTTAAAGGAGGCTGAGATAGCTGTTGAAATGAGACTCTGGCTGTGTGTCCACTGATCAAAGTACTTTCACTGTAAAGCAGTGCATGTGCATTTAATTACACCTTTTAATTAGTTAATCACTGGTCCGTCGTTTATCTGAACACGTAAGACAGAAGAGCTGTGTGAAGCTCAGTGTGGCAGCTCCTACATCCTCATCTCAAAATCTAAATCTAAGACGTCGAGCTCTTAATTCTGCATAACTTTAAGCCTTAATATAATCTGAACAGGTGAGTTGTATATAAATTCACCCTCAGTACAGTTGTCATGAACGGGGAAATTAGCTATAGAGACCAAAACTGTTTTTTGTACCAGGCTATAAACATGTTTATTTCTGCTGTGAAGTTGGACATTTTAACATGGGGACTTATGGAGACTGACTCACTTCTGGAGCCAGCCTCAAGTGGACGTTCAGGGAACTGCAGGATTTTAGCACGAATATGTTTAATTCACCAGCCACAGAGGTTGCTGCTTGGTTGGTTGTTAACTTGCACACATGCACACAAACCAAAGGACTGGTAATAGTTACAGTCTTCTCATTGTTTTCTTCTTGCTTTGGGAAAACTGACCAACTTTCATGTCACGGCATGTTGAGGTGAAAATTGGAGATAGGGGGAAAGTGTGTGCCGGGTGGCAGGTCCAGGGTGTTTGGAAGGTGTTGTAACACACTGTAAGTCCCCGGGTCTTTGGTCTCTCAGGAGATATAAGCTCCTCAGCCTCCCTGCGGCCTTCTGCTGTGTGTCTGCAGAAACGCCACACTACATAATGAATGTGTGTTTTACACTTCTGTGTGTGTGTGTGTGTGTGTGTGTGTGTGTGTGTGTGAGCTAGGTGTGGCTGAGTATAAATAATACGACCCCTCTGAGACACATGCTGGGAGTCTGTTTATCTGTCTTTATCTTTCTCTCTCTGTTTCTGTTTGAGATCCAGACGTGTCACATGAATAAATTAGCTATTAACAAATGTTTGTGCACAGTGGCAGGGTGATAAACTTTTTAAATCAAACAACTATGTGTCATATTTTATGGAGAACATATTTTTCTGTTTTTCCCTCTCTGTGATTTACAGAGTTTCCTGATGGACAGTGAAGTAAACTGCTGCCAACTGTAGCTGCTGTTAGCTAATGTTAGCTCAGGTTGTTAGCCAGTTTGTAAACAGTGTTAGTGTTTGTATTGCAGGCGTTTTGGACCACCGGAAGAAGAAGAAGAAGAAGAAGAAGAAGAAGAAGAGGAGGTTTTCAGCCCCAGCAGTCAGCAGCCTCTATGGACATAATGGCAGAGGAGAAGAGAGTGAAGAGGACGTTGACGGAGGAAGCTAAGAAGAGAAAAGGAGAGAGTGAGCGAGCAAGAAGCCGCCAGACAAGAGTAAATCTGGGACTGACTTTTAGTCGCTGAAAGATGCTTTCTACTGATTTTTACGTATTGTTTCTTAAACTTTAATGCAGATTTGTGACGATACAAAAGGAAGTAAGTCAGATACATGCAGGTCAAGAAGGAGGGGAGGACCTCTGGCATGTATTCATGCTTTGGTTGTGACGCTCTACAGAGCTGGACACCGGACAACTCGAGCTACAGCATAGAGCATATGGTCTCTGTGTGAGTGTGAGCATGTGTAAAGCTGGCATGTCCGTCCTCTTTACCACTGTGAGAAGTACTTGCCTGTGGAGCAAGAGAACCATATAGATGCTGCATTCACAGGTGTGTGTGTGTGTGTGTGTGGATCTGATTTCTTAAGCATAAAGCAGCTCATGAGATACATTTCAAACAATCTTTTAAATGACATTTGACAGATCAGGATCTATCCGATTGTGTTACTGCAGATTGCAGAAAACAGAGATTGTATGTCTCCTGTTGTTGTTCCTCTGAGTCAATTATTGAGCTTCCACCACTGCTCTCACACCTTCTCTCTCACTTTCTCGCTGTTACTTGAAAAGTCCTCATCCTTTCTGTCTGGTGTTGTCCTTTCTCCAAAGCTTTCACCCTTCACTGGCTCAGTGTTAAACATTGCTGTGAGACATCATGACCTCAGTGCACCCTTCTCATCTTTGTCAGTGACACTGACCGTTGGTGTCATACAGTACGACACAGCAGCAAGATACAAGCTAATTACTGCCGTCATTCAGTGAGGCTGCTGAGCAGGTGAAATCTTTTGATATGTCAGGAAAGTAGCGTACTGTGTGTGTGCATCATGGCTGCTGAAAACTGAAAAACAAATGTCATCATAAGATTACAAGCTCGTGGTTTAATGCTGTCCGGTTTTCACAGCCCACAACTTAACTGTTTTGGCTTCCCGCTCTCATCACCTCGTTTGCAGCCGCAACAGGCAGCTGTTTCCAGCAAACAAGCTCTGATGAAGCTACCTGTGCAGCACCAAATAGCAGAGAGACAATGTTAGAGACTAATAGTGAACATGGTGAGGAGTATTTAGCCGCTAAAGTGTAATATATTTACCTCTGGAGTGGAGACAAAAAACAATTAGATGAAGTTTGAATATTAAAGCAATAACACACGGTGGGTGATTGAGCTGTATGTATTTGATTCACCAGGCAGCTCTTAATTTGGTTTAAAACGGTTCACCTCATTCCTCCGCTCATCAACACCACAATAACGCTAGTCTAACACTAAAATAACGCTAGTCTAACACTCAAGTAACGCTAGTCTAATACTAAAATAATGCTGGTAGAGAGTTCTTCAATCCACAATGTAAAATTTGTACAGAAACACAGTTTATTTTTTATTTTCCCCAAACAAACTGCTGGTTGTCAGGCGTAGTCCAGGTCAGCAGACAGCAGGTTTACATGTAAAGTTTTGCAGTTGATCACATTCGTTATTGGAAAATGTTAACGTTTGTCAGCGAGCTGATATTTGAAGTCTTTTAAACTCAAACTCCAAAATAACAAACTGCAACAATGAAACAACTAAAATGTTGAAAGTTAATTAAAACCGATAAGGTGAATAAGCATAGGGGATAAAAACCACGACAGGGAATGATCAGGACCTAAAAACTCAGCAGTGAATGGCGAGGCACCTTCGGTAAAGCCAGGCTAAAAAGATAAGTCTTTATCTCGTTTGGTGTCAGATTTTCCTCAAACAGCAAAGGGAGCTTTAGTTTCATTCAAACTGCTAATATGTTTATTTTTGAACATTTTCTCAACGTTACAGAAACTCTAGGTAACTGTTTAGTATGATAAGGTTGTCTGACGTTAACTGACGTTGGTTTGATCAGGTTTATCATCAGATAATCAGTTTCTAACAGCAGGAAATAGTTGATGCGTGGCTTTAAACTACCTGTAGAGATATGGTTAACTTAATCTTAATATTAGAGCAGCTTTAAAGTCTCAGTGCTGTTATTCTCTATATCAGCACTCATGGAACGACATGGTCGAAACAAACTGCTGTACATTGGACTATATTCATCATAATGAATGCTACTATTGCTGTGTCTCATGCTCACCATAACTTTATGAAGTCATAATATGTTAGTGTCGTGTTTACAGTTTGTTGTGCTGCCACCAAGTGTTCAACTAAAATCAATTAACGCTGCTTTAAATGATCTTCAACACACATCTTTCTAAACTTTGTGTAACAGTTTACCTCTTCTTGTTGCCTGATATTACAAAATGTGTGTGTGTGTGTGTGTGTGTGTGTGTGTGTGTGTGTGTGTGTGTGCATGCCAAAGCTTGCCCAGCTTCTCCCTGAGAGGAAGCAGAAGCTTTCAGTCTCCACAGGTGAGCTACTGATCCGTGAGTGTGTGAGCGAGTGTGTGTCTGTGTGTGTGTGTGTGTGTGTCGGAAGCGTTGCGTTCACAGTCTCAGTAGGTGAGCTGTTGATCTGAGTTCTCTGAGTTTCCCTCAACCATCTGTGGCCACACACACACACACACACACACACACACAGCCTGCAGGACCATCACATGACTGCAACTACCTGCCTGTTGACAGGGTACCAAACCACGACTCGTCAGCATTATGGTAAACATAAAGTGCAGTTTGTATGTACGTGTGTCTGTTTGAATGTGTGTTTGTGTGCATTTATGAGTGTGTGTGTGTGTGTGTTGGCTGCTGTCCCATCATCCGGGCCAGAGTCCGGCTCTCACACAGACTGTCCAGAACTCTCTGCCTCCCTGCCAAAGCACTGACGTAGCCAGCTAGCGCCCCTCTCCTCTCTTTTATTTTCCTTCTTTGTCTTTGTGTTTTCCTGCATCTCTCTCGTGTTTCTGCTGCTTACGTTGAAGTGTGGACAAACATTGTGAGTTCTCCTGTATATAGTTTTTCATAAACATTATGAATGGATTCATCAGACGTCTGGTGGGAGCTGTAATGTTGGCACAGGAACGTTTTCTTGGCCCACATTATGCCCTGCAGCATCAAGCATCATTTAAACACCACAGCAAAAAAAAACCTAAACCCCGCTGCTCGCCAGGTGTATCCCTCCACACATGATGTATCTTTCAGGATCATGCACTTTGTCTTTGTAACAAGGAAGCACCAAAAACATGACAGGAGCTTCGGATTACAGAGACCTTCAACCTCGGGTTCAACATGATGAATGTGAACGTGCAAACGCGATTGAATCAGCATGAATACAGCACTGATAACAGAAATTATTGCTATATTTCCATCTCGTCTTGCCTGGCGCTCTTTTACACAGTCATCTTGTTGCATCCTCTTCTCCTGCAATGATTTAATGGCACCTGATTGGAGAATTAGCAAGACCAACTGTTTATGTCTACGAGCCAAGTCCGATTCACATGATGGAAGTGGATGTGGTGGAATAGATTTTTCCAAATTTAGTCAAGATTTTCTGCTACATTTGGATGGAAACCTGACTTCAGACTCCCAAGAAACACCAACAGAGTTTAGTTTCTCTGAACGCAGCACTAACAGTGAGATACATTTAAAGATCAAGCTTTGTGGATCGACAGCTTAAAAGTGTTTCACTTTCAGATTCTGGCTCTCAGATCTCAGATGAGTTCAAGGACAGGCGCCGAGCTGGGCTTCTCGCTCGAAGTTTGACTGTTAGCAACTAATTGCAGAAATGCCAGTTTCTACACAGTGTTGCTTTAAGTTGGACTCATGACCCGGGGCATCGGAAAGCTACAATCAATATTGTCCAAGTCTCTCTTTTAATGAATAAATAGAGAAGATAAGATACTATCCAACCTGTGATCGATTAATTTGGGTAAAGTGAGTGAATGTTTTTAAGGCAGAGCACGCACACACACACACACACACACACACACACACACACACACTTCAGGGGAGGGATGTATGTGAATTATTAAAGTTGCCAATTAGACCAGCTGACATTTAGATCAAAAACACCATGACATTGGCCTTTAGCGAGCTCTTTCTTTCTCCTATTCTCACACACACACACACACACACACACACACACACGCACATCGGGTGCACTAACACTCATTCTTGCACTCTTACAAAGGGCACCAAAGGTAGCAGTGCTCCCTAATAAATGAATTATCACAGAGGAAGGGTCAAACCAAGTGGAATGACATCAGTGGGGGACTGACATGGGCTGAATGCTCAGTTAGGTTCTGTCTTTGACATTTGACATAAATGGGAAAAGTTCGAGTGGTTGGTGGTTTAAACAAACTGTAGCTATAGTGGTGGATGACGACAGCCCAAGATTTTTATTTGGCTTGTCGTCCTTTTCTGAATACTTTAGCTCGAGTGAAAACATTTGTCCAGTATCAACACTGTCTCATTGGAATCCTGCAACAACATAACTACCACAGATCACACATGCACTTACCGTGGAGGTGAGTCGGGGTACAGGTTGTTGACCTGTGACAGAGTCTCTCTGTATGAATCAAAGTCTAAACCAGGAGGAAAGTCTTCTAAGCAGGTAGATCTCAGCTCTCCGACTGAACCTCCATAGGAAAAACCGTCCAGACCTGCAGAGGACAGATAAAGACACATGAAGCTAAAGTTAGGCTACAGAAGAATGGACAATAAATGGGCCATGATCAGGTGAATGGTGTCTCTGTTATTTGTACGTCTGTTCTCACGTTATGTAACTTTGGGCTCTGATAGTAAATAGTAGTTAAATACAGTTGTTTACGTCCTTTACACGTTAGCTGGACGTTTAGTCTCAGACTGACCGTAGCTAGCTCGGAGGTGTGGGTTTCGGAGTCGACTGTCTTTGCGCAGGCTGCCGACGATGATGGTGATGCAGGAGAGGAAGAGGACCAGACCTATAACGATCCCCGCCACCACCAGCGGAGACACCAGGAGCGACGCCTCCCCTCCCGACTCCCTCTCACTGCGGCAGTCTGGGTACTCCCCATGGCTCTGGTTGGAGCTCACTGCAGGGAGACAGAGATGGAGGTGATCAGTGTGTGTTCGGACCTTGGACCATCTTAAATAAATAAATTCTAATTTGTTACAGCTAAATCATTTAGTTTTATATATTTTTATATATTTCTATATTTTATATATATATATATTTATATATTTTATATATTGGTTGAAATCTTGAATTTTGATTTCATATAAATCAAAATATTACAAAAATATACAAAAATTTACATTCACAGAAAGTTAAAAGATGTTTTATTATAAAGATCAGAAACTTTTTGTTTTTTACTTTGTTACAACTTAATTTTTTAAGTTCGGAAAACCTAATATTTATTTCATCCAAGTATAGTTTTTACTTCAGGATAAACTAATTAATAAACTCTAAATTTGTTACATGTATCCATCTATCTATCGCACCATGGGGTCGCATTACAAAACAGCTGTCATTGTATCATCGAGGACTTATTCCATTTCAGTGTGTGACAGATAATTAGAGCTGAGTCCACACACACACACACACACACACACACTCAGTCATCATCATCATTAGATTACAGGGTGATCCTGTTCCCCTCCGTTTCTGTTTAATGTCTCATCTGTCTGTTTGCTGTGCCCGTCCACCCTCTTCCTCTTTATCTGTCTTACTCTGGATCTGTCTGTCTGACACAGCCGAGAGAGAACAGAGAGAGAGAGAGACACTTTGTACCACAAAATGATGTTTCATCCTGAATATGAAGAGCACAATGCTACATGGAGTTCATGTCATGTGACTCTCTAGATTTCAATGTACTAAAAGAGGTTTTCCCTCTGATGTCCTCCGGCTGCTCCGCCTCAACTCTCTGTGATTTACAGAGTTTCCTGATGGACAGTGAAGTAAACTGCTGACAACTGTAGCTGCTGTTAGCTACTGTTAGCTCAGTTTGTTAGCCAGTTTGTAAACAGTGTTTGTACCACAGGCGTTTTGGACCACCGGGAAGAAGAAGAAGAAGAGGAGGTTTTCAGGCCGTGCCAGAACTGGAGCTGGGCGAGCGGGCAATGTAACCGGGCTGAACAGCCTCAATGGTGTGCACAGCTATCCATATTTACAGTATCTACAGTAAAATGCATGTACGTATCTGTCTTGATAACTCAACTGTGTAACTTTTACAGGGCTTTCAACAACTGTTACGTTGTGTTGGCCGACACGTTTCCTGCTGCTTTCCTTCCTTTTTCTGTCGATCACAGCTCTGAATATAAATCAGGAGAAACAATCGAAATCACAAAATGATTTACACTCACAATATCGTTTTCATTTCAGTCTCTCTGCTTCTCTATCGCTCATTTCTCGTCTCTTTCCCCCTCCTGGACGTCTGCGTCTGTAATTCTGTTGTCTAGTAATTTGGTTTCACACAGATTCCCGAGAAGAGGAAAATGTTCTCTCACCCCAAACGATTCCCAGCAGACTCTCTCTCCTCCTCTCTCGGTAACATCTCCTCTCTCACGCACACTTCTTTGTCTCCTCCGTCTCCCTCTGCTAACGTGATTTTCTCTTCATTTCGCTTCTCATCTCTTCCTCATAAACTTCATTTTCTCTTGTTCTCTCCGGAGAGAACTCACAGGGAAATCTATAATTATATAGATTTAAATTCACATAAACCTCACTCCTCTGCAACATTACACACACAGACAAACTCATAATAATCTTGGCAGCGCTGCTCATCAAAAACAGTTTTTTCCATCCGTGCGTGGCTCCTCTGTCCACCACTGTGATCCAGGCTGAAATATCTTCACATCTATCAGATGAATTACCATGAAATTTTGTACAGACATTCATGTTCTCAAGAGGATGAATCCCATTGATTTTGATGATCCTCTGAGTTTTCATCTGGCATCAACATCAGTTTAAAATTTGTTGTTTTATGACCAAATACCAGCAAAAGTACTCACCTTAGCTACGACTGAGATGGTGAACGTGGCATAAAGCTTAAACCACGACCACTACAGGACTGAATTGTTTTACGTTGTGATGTTCAGAGGCAAATCATGAAGCTCTACGTTAAGTCACAGAACGAGGGTCATGGTTGATGGCAGGTGTACAAAGTGCAGGACTCTGGTGAAGGTTTTGGTTTATTGATAATAAACACATTGTGTTTTACACAATCTTTCACTAAAGAAGTGTTGTGTGCTCTTAAATATTACCAAATAATGTTTATCAATAGTCTTGAGAAGCAGATATTGTATGGCGAGATCAGACAACATGTTATGTTGTAGCAATATCACACGAGAGGGAGTGCAGTTATACTGGATATCAGGGTGGAGGTGGAAGTTTATCACAGGATAAACTGGATAACATCACAACCTCCAGTGAGATATTTATTTTATTCAACAGTTCTACAAGCTCCATTTTATCTTTGGTGGAAATATCAGTCTGTTTCTTGTTTTGACGTTCTGAAAATTTCAAAACATGTTTAATATTATCAGAAGGTCGATGCACTCTCGACAGTCGAACACACGGCATGTATCTGTTCCCCCGAGCAGCTCTTATTTTACTGAGAAACCTTCATGTTTGAAACAGTTCGCCTCATTTCTACGCTGGTCCAACACTAAAATAACGGTTATCTAACAGTAAAATAACGCTGACAGAGAGATTCCAAAACGTGAAGTTTGTACAGAAACACGGTTTATCTTTGTGGATTATATCAGTCAGACTGTGAACATATGACGTCCTTTATCTCGTGTTTGTAGAGTGATGTGTTTTTACGGACACGTAATGTAACAGTCTCAGGCTTCTGCATGAGCTCATCGTCCTGTAAGGTTCAAAACTGCCCAGCAAATATCTTCTTTTTTTTTTGATCTCTCCACTTCAATGTGATTTAAGACGCGGAGGAGGAGAATTTAAGATATACAAAGAGTGGAGGAACAGAGAGACGGCAGCCACACAATAATTTGAGGAGAGCGAGGAAGAAATATAGAGAGATAAAGACGGAGAGAGGGAAAGATTGTAATAAATGGTGATAGTGTTACATTTCAAAACCCTGAGGGGACTGGACCCAGCTGCAGAGCGAAAGCAGTGAAAGAGGAGAGAAATTTTGTTTGCATCTATGTGTGTGTGTGTGTGTGTGTGTGTGGTGACTGTGGGTAATATGAGTGTCTGAGTGTAAAAATATTAGCACTGCGTGCCCATCGCGTGAAATAAATCAGTGTAAATGAACCTATAAATCTTAAGAACACGAGCACCACAGTGTCACGTGTTATTTGTCTCTTTGAAACTGTCCTTCATCAACATTCGTTATGTAACAAAGGTGAGTGACAGAACAGCACCTACAGTATAAAGACAGGAGAAAACATATCTTCATTTTAAAGGCTGGACATGAAGGTGTGTTGGGCAGATCACCACAAAAACACACAATAAAAGAAGCTACTGCAAATTGCGCCTCAAAACTCTGAGTTTCCTGATGGACAGTGAAGTAAACTGCTGCCAGCTGTAGCTGCTGTTAGCTAATGTTAGCTCAGTTTGTTAGCCGGGCTGCCCGGACTGTGAACTCAGAACACCAGGGGGAGTGTTAGTGTTTGTAACATCACAGGCGTTTTGGACCACCGGGAAGAAGAAGAAGAAGAAGAAGAAGAAGAAGAAGAAGCAGAAGAAGAAGCAGAAGAAGAAGAAGAAGAAGAAGAAGAGGAGGTTTTCAGGCCCAGCGATCAGCAGCTTCTATGGACATAATGGCAGAGGAGAAGAGAGCGAAGAGGACGGTGACGGAGGAAGCTAAGAAGAGTTGTTGGTGAGAGCTTGGTGAAATAAAAGGCTGAAGACAGACGCCGAGCTGCGTTAAACTGGGGTGCTAAATCACAAAAATACCAATTTCTACGTGATGTCACTCAAAACTGCAGACAACTACAGTGTCTGCTGCATTGGCTTGTGCTTGTTACGGAGCGTCTTGCTCAGAGGCACATCAGCAGGTCTTCTGACTTCTGCATTAGAAACACACAGTGACCTCTACAACACTTGATTACTGCTGTGTGTGAGGGAGTATATGGTATATGTTCATATATAATGAAACGGCAACAGAGGTAATTCACTTTGACAGCTTGTCACTAAAGCTTACTGTTGAACAGGCGCCCACCTCCTGCACCCTATACACTACAGTGTGTTACAAAAAGCCACTTCATAATCCTGAAGTTGACACCAGCTCTGAGCCCAGTGTTGACCTGAGGCTCATTTGCTGCCTTTAAATGTACATGAGGTTCAAGTTTGTTACAGTCTGTGGGCAGAACTATGGCTGCATCTTCTATATTCTGATAGAGATGACCAATCTTATTTGACTGTGTAACATTTATCTGGTTTCAGCTGCCCCTCAATATTAAAGAGCAAGGACTTCTTTTATATTTGTGTTGTAGCTAAATTCAACAATTTTAAGGAGAAAAACAGGTATGCATGACAAGATGAAATAATATCTAAGCGGTCCAGTTTGAGTAATACAGCCATGACTTTGAGGGCTTATATATATTGATATGGTTTATCAAGACAAAACAGTCAAATGACTGTGAGCAGAGGCTGCCAAACAAAAACTAGTAAAATAAAGTAAAATACCATCATTTAATTAAATGTAAACGCTGTTATTTTACAGATATTCTCAAATTATTACGATCAAACACCTTCAATAAAGTGACAACACTAATTGCAAAGAAAAAACATAATAAGCTGCATATTTAATTACAGAAAATTATTGTAATTTTACATTAATTTGTATGAGAAAATAGTGCAAATAATATACAAATATGGGAAATAACTGTAATTTGTCATAATTGGCATAATACTTAAAATAACAGTTTGGTTGTTAATTTACAGCCAATGTCTGTAATTTTACAGATTTTTGTATACAATTTAAAAAAACTGAAAATTACTGTAAAATTGAGTTGTTTTCCATGAATGTATCTCTTTTTTTCACAGTGTTGAAGCTGTGTAATAATAAATCAAGAGAGACAAACATACAGAGAAAGACAAAATGATTTAGTACATCATATAGGTCTATATGTTTGTGTGTGTCTGTGTGTGTGTGTGTCCATCCAGACTGGGGATTCACTAGCAGTCATTTATTTTTGGGTGTCACAAGCTATAAAGGTTAAGAGCCTGTGATATTGACTGCTACTGCGTACGCTGCATCACTTTGTACATTAGCTGCATACATTATAGAGAAGCATCAAGCAGCCACTCAGATTCAATCTGACAGCTTGTCGTTATGAGTTACAGCCACCTTCTCTTCAGTATGAAATATACCATAGTGCTGGCTGACGGTACATCGAGGCAGAAAGACCTCCTCTTGGCAGAATGTTCAATAAAGGACGACAACAAACTCGACTTAAGCCAACAGCGGTATCGATGTTGATTTTCCAGGAGGGAAAAACAGGAATAACTGGAGTCCTAACGGCCCAGTGTGTCAGACAGATGGCACGAAATCCTTCACACTGGTCCTTTAAAGGACCATGCACCATTTTTACTTAAAGTCTTAAAGGTCTTTACATTTCTACCATCCATTTTCCAAAGCTTGCTACAGTATGGACATGTATGTGCGTATTTGTGCAGATTTTCTAAGGAACATTCAGTTCATGCAGGTGTGATTGATTCATAAAAAACACACTTGTTTTGTCGTAGGACTTGTGACACCGTGAGGATGCTACAGTCTTGAAAACCTTCAATTGTCATTCATCAGTCCATCTCTCCGTCTTCTATCATTCTTCCTCCCTTCAACCCTTCGTCTTTCCATCTCTTTATATGTTTTCAGGCTGCACTTCACTAGTCGCCGAACATACAACAACAGGGAGGATCAGATCATAACAACTTTATTTTATAATTAAATTTTTTACAGTGTACTGTAGGAAAACTAATGTGAGGTGACTGATTATTTCAAGTCTGTTTGTTAAGAAACTTAAAGTGAGTCAAATCCAATCTTAAAAGACTAATTAGCTAATGGACAACATTTATCACATTTGACACTGAAGGCTAATTAAGCTGGTTGCATATAACAATCAGTATCAATGCAGTTAGACCAGGAAAGCTCATTAGGATGCATTAACATCATTGCGAGTCTCTGACCACACAGCTGGATTTTTTAAACCAATCAGTCTAAGTGGTATTGAAAAAGATTCTCCAGCACAGCGTGCGGTCGTTTCTCAAACTTTGAACGTGCAGTCAAGATTAAAACATTTATTTTTTTAATTCCAGAAAAAGGAAGCAGAAGTTTTTAAATATTTTTTAACAGTAAGAATCTTGGATATCTTTTAATCTGACCACAGTGATGATTTAGTCTCATGCAGTTTTGTTCTCCTATGGACTCTCTTCGTCTGTGGCATCAAGTTGAGTTGAGGCTTAATAAAAAGAGACGTTTTACCATGTTATGGAGAGATATTATGTTTTTTCTGGTGCATCACTTTTATATCTACGACTCTAAAATATTTAAATATGTGAACATGTTCAACTGAACTTTAAAGCTGTCGAAGCTACATCATGTAACTTTCTGCCTCAACTCTCTGTGATTTACAGAGTTTCCTGATGGACAGTGAAGTAAACTGCTGACAACTGTAGCTGCTGTTAGCTAATGTTAGCTCAGTTTGTTAGCTGGACTGCCCGGACTGTGAGCTCAGAACACTGGAGTGTTAGCGTTTGTATCATAGGCGTTTTGGACCACTGGGAAGAAGAAGAAGAAGAAGAAGAGGAGGTTTTCAGGCCCAGCAGTCAGCAGCCTCTATGGACATAATGGCAGAGGAGAAGAGAGTGAAGAGGACGTTGACGGAGGAAGCTAAGAAGAGAAAAGGAGAGAGTGAGCGAGCAAGAAGCCGCCGGACAAGAGTAAATCTGGGACTGACTTTTAGTGGTTGGTGAGAGCTTGGTGAAATAAAAGGCTGAAAGACAGACGCCGAGCTGGGCTGACTGCTGTTGGACTAGTCAGTAATATTAGCTGGATGCTATGTCTGCTGTTGGTGACCTTGTTGATGTTTGGCTGTTAGCAAAGTTGTCGACTCGCTAGTTTTTGACCATAAGTAATGTAATCAGAACAAATACTCGAGTACAGCTGAACATATTTACCACAGTGGGATTACACTCTGAACCTGGAGACAACAAATCACACGAATACCACAGATAAATAACAGTTTGTGTCCTTTCAGCATCTTTGCGTTTGATTGCTGTATATTTTTGTATCATGACAGTTTAATGCACTGAACGAGCACCAAATAAAAAATAACTGATGAAGAGACATTGGGATGATGTTAGCAGTATTTCTTACAGGTGCATGTCAACTTTTCCAGAGTGATTTGTTTAATAGCTTTGGAGAGGGGCCCAGGCTCCGCGTCTGATTGGTCCGTTGGACTGGTCGCCTGGTTTGTCTCGTCTGTCACGAGGCCAAGAACTTTTGTGTAGCACACATTGTTTCTTTGCTAATCAGACAGAAGGCCGTGAATAAAAAAAAAAAAAACTGCTGTGAAGAGCGGATTTTTCTCTGCATTCAAGTCTGGAAAGTTGGCACTAAACATCTTTAGGTCTTCCAAATGTTGTTCATTATTATAGACTTGATTGAATGTTTGCACTACTGCAGACTTTTCACATCCAGGTCTGCAGGGACTCTGCTGGGACCTGGCTGTTCTCTCTCCTGGGTCGTGGCTGTAGTTCCTCCCTCAGACTGGATTTGCATCAAACGACAAGACAGACACTAATTAACCTCTCAGCTGGTGTTGTTATTGTTCCATTGCAATATTACATGTATGTTTGTTTAGATGCCCCTCAGCTACACAGAGCCTGTTTGGTTCAAATACAGGAGCCACTGGGGCTCTGATCCATACAGCGATGAAGAGACGGCTCCTCCACTCAGCGTCTCAGCTCCTTCCTGTCTTCCTGCCACCAGCCGACACCGGTCCGTCTCTGAACTCCATCCATCCATCCATCTATAAGTCTGATTTCTCCTCTCTTCTCTTATCCCTCCATCCACCTACCCTTCATCTCTCGACCCTCACCCAGGCTATAACTACACATTCATCTATTTATCTGTCCATACAAACACCTCCTCTAAGATGTGAACTTTAAGTCTGTTCATTCACACATGAACAGATTATTTGAAGTTTTAAGTTATACTGTCTGTCTCTTCATTTCTAACTCTGTAAGTTAATATATATATATATATAGAGTTACATAGATTCTCGTCAGGGAAAGATTAGATGACTTGTCGGGTGGCGAGCCGTTTTGTCTTGAATCTTTAGCGTCTGCTGAATGTTTAAAAAAAAGTTCCCAATAATGCAGCAAACCTTTAATTCCATTCTTCAGCCCTACGAGTGTGTTGATGAGAATATACCCTGTGTTTTCTCAGGGCAGGTTTTATTTTAAAGTGTGTGTTCAGCATCAGAAGCAGCAGGATGACCTCGAGTCTCCGAGCCCCCTCGGGATGCCGGAGATATTCCACCGCTTGCAGAAACAATGCTGTTCCTCCTTTTCTGACACGTGAGCAGTCTTAATGCTAAAAATATCCCTTTCACAAAGACTCAGAGAAAACATAACAGATTCTGTTGAACACGCAGCGAGGCCGAGTGTACCTGTCAGTCTGACTGCACAGCTATGGTCTGCTGAGTGAATCCACTTCACAGATGGAAAAATAAACTAAATGCCATTGTGTGTACTGATGACAATATTAAGATAATTTAGTGTCAACACCAAAGTTTGGGTATTGTATTGACACTTTAATTCCAGCATGCCCAGCCCTGATCTGCAGAGATTTCTTATTTAAAAGTAACAAAGTAAAAAAAGGGCAGAAATGATGGAAAATTGTCAAGGTTTTACAGAGAAACACTGTTATTTTACAGATATTCCATAAATTATTACAATCAAACACCTTCAATAAAAGGAAGACAAAATTTTCATAATACTTAACAGTCTGGTTGTTAATTTACAGATAGAGTTTGTATACAGTTTTAAAAATACAGAAAACTACTGTAATTAGAGTTAATTTCAGTAAATTAGGTTACTTATATATCTACTTAAATTACTAAGTGATGCTATATGAATGTAATATGAAGCTTCTGTTATGGTTTAGTTAAAAAGTGAACAGGAAGGTAGGATGAACAAAAGGGAACAACACAAAATAACAAAAATCAGCTGAGTCAAGGTAAAAAACAAACTTAATCCGAGGCCTGACTGCTGTAACTCACTCTACCTCGGCATCTCGACCATTTTCCGTCTTCAACTAATTCAAAGCGCTGCAGCAACAAGGTCCAAATAAACGAGACCCATCACCCCGATTTCAGCATCACCACATTGGCTTCCTGTTCACTTCAGGATCAACTTCAAAATCCTTCTGAGTGTCTAGAACTCTCTCCATATCTCAGAGATTCTCATCCCCTGCAGAACCCTGTACCCCGTTTGAAGAAGAAGAAAAGGCCTCGGACACGGTGTCGGTACATCGCATCAGCTCAGTCTGTTCTTTTAACTGTGCTTTAACTGTACGTTAAATTTATATTTTTATAGCAGAAACACAAAGACAGAACAATGCAGGACTGGAGAACAGATGCAGACGATGTGACAAGTGTAACACATGGACTCAATACAAGAGAACTAATTAACTAATTCAACACAGGTGAGGCAGAAAACAGGCGGGAAAAAGACAAAGACAGGACACTGAAGAAAGACTCAGTCCTGAAAAAGAAACTGTCCCACAAAAGTAGGCGACTACATACAGAAAGGAAACAATGCACATTTAAAAATACACTCACATAAAGTACAAACAAGATAAAAATAGATACAACTGTGTGGACAGAATATTCTATTGAAACAACTCTGCAAATCTACGTCCACCCTGGACGTTTTAATTAGCCTGTTCTTGTGTTTTCTCATCAAACAGTTGGCTTGGCTTAAGATCCTGAAGATAGACGATCATAGTTTGGACAACTCAAACAAATCCTCCTTTTACCTTTAAACATTCACAACTTAACACGTGTCAGGGGATCTTGAGAGTGTCAGGTTTGACAGTAAAACATGCACAGTATCTTGATTTGCAGAAGAGGAAGTCGGGACACAAAGTGACAGACCTTATCTCCTCATTTGTGCAGCGTTCTGGAACAACCTTCCTACAACCTGGTTGAAGGACAACAGAGGGCTCACAGAGAACATCTCTGCCTCGATGTCTTTCATTGCTATCTTGCTGTTCCCCTTCCTCTCCTCTCTCTGATCCTCCCTGTTGTTGTATTGAACTGTTGCCAGGAGGGCTTCGGTGTTGGAGGAGGAGGGAGGACACTGGCCATTAAATCATCATGTCGCATTAGCACTGAAGCAGGAAGAGGAGGAGGAGGAGGCCCTGAACACAGCAGTAAAAACCCAACACAACAATGGGGAGTCTGTTTCACCTCTGCTGCACCTGTGACCACGCCCAAAAGTGATGTCACTGAGTCAACTAAGGATTCTGCGGGCAAGTCAAACAACAACAGAACCAAACCAGAACCAAAGATACTGTCAACATGCCAAAGAGATCGACAAATGTGTTACTACAGACTGTTTAAGACCTGTACGTAGTCTCCATGAAGAGTCGTTATGAAGCTTAGTGTGGTGGCTCAACTCACCTGCTCCTGTCTGCACACCTGCCAACCATCACTGCAAGTGATGACCAATCAGCGGCCTGCAGTGTTTAGTATCTGCTCAGCTCACCAGGTGCTAAATCCAAAAGGCTCTAAGCGAGTCGATTTGAGCCGTTTGTGGCTGTATGCAGATAAGACCAACAACTTCACAGAGGAGCAACAATCATACTGAAAGCATAAAGAAAAGATCTGTCTGCAGCAAGGTAAGCATGAGACATATGAAGAAGTCTTCAGGCCTGATGCTGTTTCAAGGTTGACAGCTCATCAGGATGAGTGACAGGTGCAGCGGTATGAACGGCGTGACGATGAGAGGTCGAGACGACACACACACACACACACCCCCACACACACACATTGCTGACTCCCGGTAAAAAGTTGCATGTGGAGGACAAGACAAACCACGGATGCAAAGAGATGCAACACCACAAAAACATCTAAAACAGCCACAAAAAGACGCAAAACGAGCACAAAGACACATAAAATTACCACAAAAACATCTAAAACAGCCACAAAAACGAACAAAACTGACACAAAGACACACAAAGTATCAACAAAGAGATGCAAAATGACCAAAACAACCACAAAAAGAGGCAAAACAGAAACAAAGACATGCAAAAAGGACACAAAGACACACAAAATGACCACAAAGACACGCCAAACAAGCACATAGACACACGAATCGTCTACAAAGAACTGCAGAACGAACAACAAAGACAAGCTACTGTATATGACCACTAATGAAGTTGATTAGTTAACTTGTGTTCAGGCGATGCTTCAACCAAAACTCATATGTCAAGCCTACTCATGCAGTCAACCCTCCACCCTCCATCCTTACCTCCTAACTCCTTCCCTCCTTCTGCTTTCATCCCCCTCCCCTGCATACCTCTCATCCCATCTCTTCTTTCCCAGGTACTGTCTGAGCTCTGTAATTGGCGTGGCTAACTCCAGAGACACTGAATCTTCTCCTCCCCCAACCCAGACCAACCTAAATGGATGACTTCCACCACCACGTTCATCCCTTTCCTCACATCCTTTCCTCACATCCTCACTATGTTAGTACATCAAAACGAGTGTAAAGAGACAAACAACAACTGATATTATCACCAAGAACTGTCACTTTTTTACTCATTGTACCTCCTATTCAAGAGTTTCTGACTGTATCTGCACACTTTGTGGTTGTCTGAATGTAACAGCTCTTTCATTCAGTAAAAAAATAAAATGTCATCCACCGAGCTGAGCTGAGCTGAGCTGAGCTGAGCTGAGCTGACAGCGAAACCTCAAAGTGTGTTGGCATCGATCTACAATGAGGTTTAACCTCTAACATTGTTACACTGCAGCGGCATCTTAAGCACAAAAGTGCGTTCACACACACTGACACACACATGTATCCATATCAAATTAGGATGTGTATTTAGATGAGGTAGTATGTGGGTCAGAAAACATCAGCGTGTGCATGAATATGGGTCAGAATACATCACACAGCCCCTTAATCTCTCTCTCTCTCTTAGTCTCTCTCTCTCTCCCATGTGGGATAGATGGCAGAGAGACAGATTATCACACCCTGCTGGCCCACATTCCTCCCTTCTCCTCCTTTAATCATCCACCCCTTTTTTTCCCTCACTCGTTCAACCTCCCACCATCGCTTCTTGTTGTTGTCAATTATTTGGATCTCCACAAAACAACCACCGACCTGCTAATTAGACCTAATTGAGACGACGTCACGACTCATGAATTATGGGAGTCATGACGCAGCAGAATGAGGTTTTCACGTTTTATAACGTGAGATAATTCTATTTTTGTTCTGAATTTATGCTTCATCAGCAGATACACAATGAGGATAGATGAAAACATCACACAGAGTGATAAACACTGTGCAGCATCCACACGAGGAAACTCTTCTAACAGGGATAAAAAAGAGGATTAAGACCTCATCCTGGGCCTGTCTTTGTTGTTTGACATGAGCAGATCAATTGTTTGGGAGCACTTTGTTGTGCTAAAAGCTTACTGCAGGGTCACATTTGGCCGGAGTGAACAGATTCTTTAAGTAATCCTGAAATAAATACGACTGTCTGCTGTTTTACCAGATCTTAGATGAGACGATGAATCAATAGAAATCTCTTTGTGTTCAGCAGCATGCTGTTTGTCAGTAAGTGGCTTCAGTACTTTGGTCTAATTGTACATGTGATATACTGTGTTAATTAGCATGTCTGGAGTTGTTAGAAGGCACCTCAGGTAGAGGTATAGGCTAGCAGGTTTCCTGATGCTAAGCTACTGTACCTTAAACATGTTGCAGAGCAACAGCACGGTCAACAACAGCAGACATAGCAGCCAGCTAATATTACTGACTAGTCCAACAGCAGTCAGCCCAGCTCGGCGTCTGTCTTTCAGCCTTTTATTTCACCAAGCTCTCACCAACCACTAAAAGTCAGTCCCAGATTTACTCTTGTCCGGCGGCTTCTTGCTCGCTCACTCTCTCCTTTTCTCTTCTTAGCTTCCTCCGTCAACGTCCTCTTCACTCTCTTCTCCTCTGCCATTATGTCCATAGAAGCTGCTGACTGCTGGGCCTGAAAACCTCTTCTTCTTCTTCTTCTTCCTTATGGTCCAAAACTCCTGTGGTACAAACACTAACACTCCCCCGGTGCTCTGAGCTCAAAGTCTGGGCTAACAAACTGAGCTAACAGTAGCTAACAGCAGCTACAGTTGTCAGCAGTTTACTTCACTGTCCATCAGGAAACTCTGTAAATCACAGAGAGTTGAGGCGGAGCAGCCGGAGGACATCAGAGGGAAAACCAGAAAACATTTTCTCCATAAAATATGATCCAGTTTCACCAAAATCAGTGAAATAGTTGGTGGTGTGTGACTTAGTGCCGTAAAGCGTTATGTACTTCTCCCGACCCGGAGCCCAAAGTTACATAGTGTGAGAGCAGACGTACGAATGACAGAGACACCATTCACCTGATTACAGGTCAGTGTAGCATCACTGTCTACCTGTGAGGTGTTTAGGGCCAACTGCCTTTTCACACAGAGAGACAGAGATAACATATCTGTTGTTCTGAATGGACCTCCGGGATTACTGATTTTCCTCAAAGGAAATGAAGAGACAAGACAAGTCCGACCTCTTCAGATGAATGTGACAAGGTGTTATAACTGTTCACTGTCTCAGTTTCTGAACGTTTAAAACCCGTATGAAGCATGAAGTGTTTGATGAAATCAGAAATATTCAGATCCATGTGGTTCTCTGTGAGGTGAGAAGGAGGACAGGTGTTGTGTTGTGACTTGTTGCGAGGTGAGATGGCAGGAAAAAGGAAATTAGTCACATTGTCACCAAAAACATCTGAGCCACACACTCTCTGGTGCAAACAGTAATCACGGCGTATTTTACCGGATGGCCTCGGAGGAGACGGTCGAGCGTGTACATGTACAGCACACACAGCGTTACTGTGAAGTGTGTGTGCGTCAGTTGATGATATTTTCTGCTCTGCTGAAGTCTTGATTAACCAATCATAGCCGGATTTAAAGTGCTCCCCGGCCATTTGGAGTCGAATCCGTGAGGCTCATTCACCAATCAGCAGTGCCGTTTCATTGGCATCGGCCAATCATAGCTTGATCTGCAGTGTTTATTGATCAATCAAGGCTGGATTTGCAGAGATCACCGACCAATCACAGGAGGATATACAGCAGGGTTTAGGGAGACGGCGGAGTCGCGCCGAGTTTGAGTGATTTATCTGTGCATTTTTAAAAATAGAAACACATTTTTAGTCCTAATTTATTTTTGTGTTTTCTCTGTGCATCGACACAATCAGACCACAGGAAGTCCAGTAAAACCTCTCAGGCCTCCGATGCACCTGCTCGTCAACAGCTGCAAGTAGATTTTACTACGAGCTAACAAACAAACTCCAGGCTTTAATATCTGAATGTTTCTCTACATCATCGTGCCGGTCTGCAGGTTTGAATACCCAACACACTCCGACTTTTTGGACCTGAAGTTACAGGAGAATTTTCATATTTAAATCAACATTGTGTTCATTTTTATTTACTCATTTTGAATGTATAGTAAAGTATTTCAAACTTCACTTATGGTTTGTATCTCTCTAACAACAAGCCTTGAAATTGTTCTGACATCTAAATAAAGAAAGACGAGAGGCAGCAGCGTCTACTGAGAGTCTGACAGGCAGCCACATGCCCGACCTCAAACCAACACAACAATCTCACATAAGACGCCACAATTCAACTTGAAACAACTCTGGAAGATGTTGAAATGTTTTCTCTCCTTCACAGCATCATAGAGTCTCTTTCAAATCACGGCATTATGGTCTGTCAACCCATCCAATAACAAAGAAAGACCCCGTCTCAGACACACACGGCGCCTCTGGAAGATTTGTTGAGCATCTGCCGACCTATCAGACGATCTGCCTGAAAGTGTCTGTCAGATCACTGACGAGAGGATTACACCCAATCCAGTAAGCGCCGGTGGCTCACGGCAGCTGGAGCAGTCTGATGAATAAAAGCCAAAACAGTCACAACATCAGATCACAGCAGCCCGTTTCAGACAGACCTCCACCTTCTGAATTATGATGAATTATAGGACTCCATGCTTCACCCTCCTGTAGGGGATAATGACCGGTGAGAAAAAGGTGGAGGAGAACGAGAGGAGATAATGAAATAGAGGTGTAGAGCGGAGGAAGAGGTGATGTTTAATCATGTTACATGTTACATGTTAACAGCTGCAGCACACACCCCTCTGTGTAGCCTTCTCCCCCCGACACACACCACACACAATATTACTGTAAAAATACAGTATTTCAATGTAAAATTACAATATGATAATACGACAAGTTCACAACAACTTACAATAGCTGTGCACTGTGTTTTCACAGTAATCCAACCACAACAATACTCTAAAACTATATTATTTTAATGCTAAATTACAGTATGGTGCTGTACCCTATGATTACAGTATTTACATGTAATTTATGAACAAGAAGCCACTAGGCAAGAGTTAATCTGAGACTTACTTTTAGTTGTTGGTGAGACCTTGTCACACGATGAAACTGGATCATGTTTTATGGAGAAAATGTTGCACAAATGCACGGTTGTAATTTGTAATATGAACCAATAAAAATAAAACATAATGAAGATGATGGTCATAAATATTATTATGATGCAAAGGAGTACAGAGTTTCCTGACGGACAGTGAAGTAAACTGCTGTCAACTATAGTTGCTGTTAGCTAATGTTAGCTAATGTTAGCTCAGTTTGTTAGCCGGGCTGTGAGCTCAGAGCACCGGGGGAGTGTTTGTGTTTGTACCACAGGAGGTTTGGACCACCAGGAAGAAGAAGAAGAAGAAGAATAAGAATAAGAATAAGAAGAAGAAGAAGAAGAAGAAGAAGAAGAAGAAGAAGAAGAAGTTTTCAGGCCCAGCAGTCAGCAGCTTCTATGGACATAATGGCAGAGGAGAAGAGAGTGAAGAGGACGTTGATGGAGGAAGCTAAGAAGAGAAAAGGAGAGAGTGAGCGAGCAAGAAGCCGCCGGACAAGAGTAAATCTGGGACTGACTTTTAGTGGTTGGTGAGAGCTTGGTGAAATAAAAGGCTGAAAGACAGACGCCGAGCTGGGCTGACTGCTGTTGGACTAGTCAGTAATATTAGCTGGCTGCTATGTCTGCTGTTGGTGACCGTGCTGTTGCTCTGCAACATGTTTAAGGTACAGTAGCTTAGCATCAGGAAACCTGCTAGCCTATACCTCTACCTGAGGTGCCTTCTAACAACTCCAGACATGCTAATTAACACAGTATATCACATGTACAATTAGACCAAAGTACTGAAGCCACTTACTGACAAACAGCATGCTGCTGAACACAAAGAGATTTGATTTAAATTAATGTAAAATAAACTACAACAGAGTATTGCATCAGGTCATTTGATGTTTGATACAAATCCGTCCATCCGTCCACGGTGACACTGAGCAGTTGAGCCAATACGTCCATTTCTAAATGACAGAGCTAATGAACTGAAGAGGAGGATGCAGTCAAAGGGAGCCGGCGTTAGTCAATATTGGCACCAAAAGACATTTACCCTTCACTTCTCCTTCCTCTCCTCTCTCCCCTCCTCTCCTCTCTCCTCTCCTCTCCCCCCTTTTTTCTTATTCTCTCAAACGTTCCAAGCCACCTCCCTCAATTTCCCTCTCCTTCTCCCTCGAGAGTGATGCTGTTTTCTCCCCCCCTCGACACCCATTTCACTCCCTACACTGGTCCTCGCTCCTGTCCACCTCTTTTTCCTTGTTTCATCTACATCTCATCCTTCCTTTCCTTTTATTTTATTGCACCTGTGCTTCATCACCTCAGATAGATAGATAGATAGATAGATAGATAGATAGATAGATAGATAGATAGATAGATAGATAGATAGATAGATAGATAGATAGATAGATAGATAGGTAGATAGATATTAATTTTTTCCTTTGGTACTTGTTTTCCTTTAAATGCAGGTACACACACACACACACACAACCTTGGCCACCTGTGGTGTGTATTAATTGTCTATGGGCCCTGATGGGGGGTTAGTGAGGTGGAACAGCCTTGGTATTTGCTGACCTGCTGGGCCGTGAAATCTCCCTGCATATGCGCACGGCTCATATCCATTTAAATAGATTTAAATAAACGACCTTACACTGTGACTAGATTGGACTCAGATGGACAGATGGATGGATGGATGGGTGGATGGGTGGGTGGATGGGTGGATGCATGGACAGTCAAAGAGAGATAGGTGGAGGAGATAGAAGGTAAAATGCCGTTAAATGAAGTTTTCCCCTCCCATTTCCATAAAGCATGGGAATGTGATGATTGATGGCTCGGTGGCGGGAAGGCGAGGCGTTGTGGCGCCGCGGCGCTGATAGATGGAGGGAAGATGTGTGCAGCGAGGGGGAACAGAAGGAGATTCCATTTCAGATCTGCCCTCATCTGATGCCACGCACATGCCGGTGCTCTAATATGTAGATTGTGCTTAGCCTTTATCTTTAGCAGAGATGTGAGAGGGTGGGGCACGAGCACACACACACACACACACACACACACACACACACACACACACACACACACACACAGGCCCTTTCAGTTAACACTCAACACTGCATAAAAATGTGTATTTTTGCAATTTGTTGTCTCCAGTGTCAGAGTGTAATCCCACTGTGGTAACTATGTTCAGCTGTACTCGAGTATTTGTTCTGATTACATTACTTCTGATCAAAAAATAGCGAGTCGACAACTTTGCTAACAGCCAATCATCAACAAGGTCAATGTAGTGGCAAAAAGAGTCCAAGGATTGAAGGGTTATATATCTATATATGACTAACATCTCAAATAGATCTGTTACCAGCAAGCAATAAGAACTTTCCAGAACTTTTCCTCTTGACCTTATCTGGCCATCTTCCAGTTAAATGACGTGAAGAAATTGTAAAAGGTAAAATGTGTAATTGAGATATTAATGTTTTGTTTTGTTTGTAAGAGCCAGAGTGTCCACAGTGCACCAAGTCACATATTGAGGAGAGAGAGAGGAATAAAAGGAGGCTGAGGATAGTCTCTAAGAAGACATGTCATTTGCATCCTGTAATTGTACTATTCTGAGATTGTAATAAACTTATGTTTTATAATAGAATACCTGTCTCCGGACTAATCGCTGCAGCCACTACATCAACAACAGCAGACATAGCAGCCAGCTAATATTACTGACTAGTCCAACAGCAGTCAGCCCAGCTCGGCGTCTGTCTTTCAGCCTTTTATTTCACCAAGCTCTCACCAACCACTAAAAGTCAGTCCCAGATTTACTCTTGTCCGGCGGCTTCTTGCTCGCTCACTCTCTCCTTTTCTCTTCTTAGCTTCCTCCATCAACGTCCTCTTCGCTCTCTTCTCCTCTGCCATTATGTCCATAGAGGCTGCTGACTGCTGGGCCTGAAAACCTCCTCTTCTTCTTCTTCTTCTTCTTCTTCCACGTGGTCCAAAATGCCTGTGGTACAAACACTGTGTTTACAAACTGGCTAACAAAGTGAGCTAACATTAGCTAACATGAGCTAACAGCAGCTACAGTTGTCAGCAGTTTACTTCACTGTCCATCATAAACTCTGTAAATCACAGAGAGTTGAGGCCGAGCAGCCGGAGGACATCAGAGGGAAAACCAGAAAACATTTTCTCCATAAAATATGATCCAGTTTCACCAAAATCAGTGAAATAGTTGGTGGTGTGTGACTTAGTGCCGTAAAGCGTTACGTACTTCTCCCGACCCGGAGCCCAAAGTTACATAGTGTGAGAGCAGACGTACGAATGACAGAGACACCATTCACCTGATCACAGGTCAGTGTAGCATCACTGTCTACCTGTGAGGTGTTTAGGGCCAACTGCCTTTTCACACAGAGAGACAGAGATAACATATCTGTTGTTCTGAATGGACCTCCGGGATTACTGATTTTCCTCAAAGGAAATGAAGAGACAAGACAAGTCCGACCTCTTCAGATGAATGTGACAAGGTGTTATAACTGTTCACTGTCTCAGTTTCTGAACGTTTAAAACCCGTATGAAGCATGAAGTGTTTGATGAAATCAGAAATATTCAGATCCATGTGGTTCTCTGTGAGGTGAGAAGGAGGACAGGTGTTGTGTTGTGACTTGTTGCGAGGTGAGATGGCAGGAAAACAAACAAAACTTATTTTTATCACTGAGTGACTTTCGCTCTTTTTCAAACATGACGACAGATGTGGATGTTTGTGCTTGGCAGCTGGAGGCTTCGTGGCCTTCTCCGGGGCTCTGCAGCAGCAGCAACCCTCGGGCACAATCAGCCATGTGGTGCATGTCAGCCTCCTTTACACACTGCCAAGCACCCAAAGGTGGTCAGGAGAAGGTTTTCATGTGTTTATCCAGGAAAGTCGACACAATTTTTTCAACACAACGTCGCTTCAGGTGAGTGCTACGGTTATATTCCTGTGGCATGACTACCCGTGTGAAATCACTTAAGACTCCTCGTACATCTCTTCCAACTTTTCCTGTTGTCCACACAATGTCAAAAAATGATTTAATTAAGTCTTAATTCGTGTCTCCTGATTGAGTATCGCTGCAGATTCATTGCACAGCAGCATGAACAACACAGCAACCATCCCAACAATATTTTTCAACAGAAAAGACAGACAGGAAATCAGGGAGTGATGACACGGACTGGACTATATTTTCCAAACTTTTTATGATTGCTAGTAAATAAAAAGAAGTGCACAGTTATGTATATAATTCTCTCATCTTGTAGTAAGTCATGCTTTTCTGCTTCTGGTCCAGCCAAACTGTATATTTCTTTTTGTCTTGAATCTTTAAAATCCTCAAAGTAAAATACAACGTTGTTATTAAATGAAATAAAAAAACAGCCAAGGCGCCTCTGGGAGAGCAACACTTCACTGTAATTACAAACTGAACTAAACATGAGACACCTGAAGGCTAAGCACAACACAGCTGAAGTCAGGTGTGATAAAATACCAAATTTTCCATGATAGTCGAGCTGAATCTTTTCAGGGATTACACAGGACTGTGTAAAATGTCAGCCTATACAATGAGGCACACAGAGAAACACCTTGACATATCTACAGAGCTGCCCATCCCAAAGCTTTTTATCTGTCTCTTTGCTCTGTTCTTTTATTCATCATTCTATTTCTTTTCCAGGGAGGGAGGCACTGTTGGTGGAGGTCTAAACGCCCCGGAGCGGACGGAGGGATTTCAGGTGTCAAGGGAAAGAGAGAGAGAAAGAGTCAGCGAGGGATGTGAATAATAGATCAGAGAGGGGAAGAGAAAGTGGAGAAAGGAGAGAATGAGTGAGACATAAAAGGTGCGAGATGGAGAGAAAGAGAAACAGATATAAAGGACGGAGAGTCAGATAGGAAGGACGGCAGTGAGAAAGAGGAAGGAAGGATTGACAGTTTTCTTGGAGGGCAACCGTGACAGGAAAAAACACACATCTGTAAAAGTCATGCATCCATCCATCCATCCATCCATCCATCCATCCATCCATCCATCCATCCATCCATCCATCCATCCATCCATCCATCTGTTCGTCCCCCCTTCCGTCTCTTCCCTGCCTGCAGTGTGGTCAGGAGTCGTTGCATAAGACAGCGATTCATCTTTTATTGAGAGGAGCAGCCTCTATAAATATGTCCACCTTGTTCTCTGGAGTTTAAAAGCTCAACCTGCAATCCAGCTAAAAATAAACAGAGGATACCCACGACAGCCACAGATCCAAATATAGACATCAAAATATACAAATCAAATCAAAGAGCTAAACGTGTTTCTTTCTGATTAGAAACTGCTGACGAAGGTTAAACTTTTTTTTTGGTACAGATGCTCTCAGATATCGATCTGTACGGAGGCGTATTGCTTGTATCAGTATCACGTTATAACGTGATCATTTCTATTGCAATCAACTCAACCTGCTTAACTCTGCCACTCCAAGTACGTAGGAGAAGCTACAGTGGCCTTCATGTGCCCAAAGAGGTCGTCATCACAACACCACGAGCAGCCTGTTGAAGCTAACGAGCGTCCTTTAGATATTCAGAAAGTGTATCACTGAAAACAGAGTTATGGATGTTATGTTCCATTTCTGCTAAAAGATCACCTTAAAAGTTACAAACTAAACCTTTGCTTCACGTTATAACGATAAATTATATTGATACACTGATACACTAATGCTATTTTTTTTTCGATGTGACAATTTGAATTCAATAAATGTGTCAAAATTTTCTGTTTTGACTGTCAGGGACTCGAAAAACTCAATAAATCATAAAATATTTATAAAGACGGCCCAATATTCAACATATAATATAGTGTGTTATGAACATTTATCTCATATCTGTGTACTTTTGTTTCTTTAGATTTAAAGTAAATAGAAAACAAAGTTATATATATATATATATATATATATATATATATATATATATATATATATATATATATATATATATATATATTGATTCATAATATGTATAACCCCATAAATAGTAAAGTACATTTGTACATCCCCTGTAGCTGTTATAATTCAGTTTTTGTTCTTTAAACGTGTAAACATCATCACTCATACACAGTCTGCTCGTGCTGGTTTATTTATTTTAGCATCCTTTGCACTATTGTCTTGTTCTGTCTATATAGATCTAAATATTTATATATATTTTCATCTGTGTATTGTACTTTCATGTTTACCTCCAGCTCCGTGTTTTTAGCTGTACACATACCTGGATCTAATATCAGAGTTTGTGTTTCTTCTGTTTACTCATTTCAAACAGGTTTCTGTCTCACTGTAAACAAACGTTCACGTCTCGTCGTTTTATTTCATCATTTATTTTACTCTACTTTACACTCCCCTCGTGCTCTCTGCAGAACAAATAACAGTGAATACCAGGAGACTAATTAAAGCTCAAAAACAAAATGAAAGAAAGGAGGAGGAAGACGAGGAGGAGGAGGAAGAGGGGATAAAAGAGTCTTGTTTCTTACCTGAGCAGATCAATTTCATCAGCATGAACCCCCGATCACAGTGTTTCCTATTGGCACATCTCAACAGGCAGGAAGCCAACTTCAACTGGTCTCGACCACACAGTGCTGCTATATATGTAACTACAGACAGAGAGAGAGAGAGAGAGAGAGAGAGAGAGGACGTTAATGTGTGGAGAAGAAGAAGAAGAGAGCGAGGGAGGGAAAAAACAAAGGGCAGACAGGTAGATGAAGAATGAGAGAAATAAACGAAGAGAGTGAGAGAAGCTGTGTCGAGAAAGAAAGAGGGAGCAGAGACTGATGTGAGAGTCACAACCTCCAAGCCCGGCTGTTTATAGAGCCCCAGGCAGTGTGTGTGCGTGTGTGTGTGTGTGTGTGTGTGTGTGTGTGTGTGTGTGTGTGTGTGTGTGTGTGAGGCAGTCAAGTGGCCACCCACGCCACAGTGTGTGTGGATGTGTGTGTTTATACGTGTGTATGTTCATTGCTCTTTCCGGAACATGGCCACAGGGTTAAAATGTACCAATCAATACCTTAACCACACACACACACACACACACACACACACACACACACGCACACAAATACATGTACGCAAATACTACAGATTTATTGCACGGTTGTAATTTGTAATATGAACCAATAAAAATAAAACATAATGAAGATGATGGTCATAAATATTATTATGATGCAAAGGAGTACAGAGTTTCCTGACGGACAGTGAAGTAAACTGCTGTCAACTATAGTTGCTGTTAGCTAATGTTAGCTCACTTTGTTAGCCGGGCTGTGAGCTCAGAGCACCGGGGGAGTGTTAGTGTTTGTACCACAGGAGGTTTGGACCACTGTGAAGAAGAAGAAGAAGAAGAAGAAGAAGAAGAAGAAGAAGAAGAAGAAGAAGAGGTTTTCAGGCCCAGCAGTCAGCAGCTTCTATGGACATAATGGCAGAGGAGAAGAGAGCGAAGAGGACGTTGATGGAGGAAGCTAAGAAGAGAAAAGGAGAGAGTGAGCGAGCAAGAAGCCGCCGGACAAGAGTAAATCTGGGACTGACTTTTAGTGGTTGGTGAGAGCTTGGTGAAATAAAAGGCTGAAAGACAGACGCCGAGCTGGGCTGACTGCTGTTGGACTAGTCAGTAATATTAGCTGGCTGCTATGTCTGCTGTTGGTGACCTTGTTGATGTTTGGCTGTTAGCAAAGTTGTCGACTCGCTAGTTTTTGATCAGAAGTAATGTAATCAGAACAAATACTCGAGTACAGCTGAACATATTTACCACAGTGGGATTACACGTGATTTTACAGTGAACATTGTGGATGTGGGTCTATAAAGCCCACTGAGACTTTGTATAGGACAGTGGTCTTTAAATAGAATACTCCGTCACTGTCAAGTCATGGCGATGAGATGTCAAGCCGCACTTCCTCTAATTCTGATCAATCATGACTGCTGTGTAAGATTAAATCCCTCACTTCCTGTCCTGAGTGTGTACAGTACAAGTGTGTGTGTGTGTGTGTGTGTGTGTGTGTACGTGTGTGTGTGTGTGTGTCTGTGAGTCGTGAACCTACGATGCATTCTGCTTTGTTGTTACATAACTGTCCCTGCTCACACAGACAGATATTACAGACAACACACTCTGGCAGCGAGACTGAACTATCTCTCCTCTTCACACACACACACACACACACACACACACACACACACACAGTGTGGGTTGTTTTCACACTAGTCTTGTGCTGTTTTGTGTGAGTGTGTGTGTGTGTGTGAGAGAGAGAGAAAACACAACTCACAGATTTTGTGTCAACCCGACTGCGCAATGCAGGAAGAAGTGAAGTTACAGAAAAAGAGCTACAAAGAGGAGGACAACACAACAAGTCCAGTCTGAGATACACTTCTTCCTCTCAAAGCAGCATCATGTAACTTTCCTCTGATAAACTAACGTCTGTGACCTCCTGTTGATCTACACTGACCTGTGATCAGGTGAATGGTGTCTCTGTCATTCGTACGTCTGTTCTCACACTATGTAACTTTGGGCTCCGGGTCGGGAGAAGTACGTAACGCTTTACGGCACTAAGTCACACACCACCAACTATTTCACTGATTTTGGTGAAACTGGATCATATTTTATGGAGAAAATGTTTTCTGGTTTTCCCTCTGATGTCCTCCGGCTGCTCCGCCTCAACTCTCTGTGATTTACAGAGTTTATGATGGACAGTGAAGTAAACTGCTGACGACTGTAGCTGCTGTTAGCTACTGTTAGCTCAGTTTGTTAGCCAGTTTGTAAAACGTTTTGGACCATCGGTTTTCAGCTGCTGACAGGCCCAGCAGTCAGCAGCTTCTATAGACATTAATGTTAGACATAGTTTGTTAGGTGCTGTCAGCTCAGTTTGTTAGCCGGGCTGCCTGGATTGTGAGCTTAGAGCACCGGGGGAGTGTTAGTGTTTGTACCACAGGTGTTTTGGACCACCGGGAAGAAGAAGAAGAAGAAGAAGAAGAAGAAGAAGAAGAAGAAGAAGAAGAAGAAGAAGAAGAGGTTTACAGGCCCAGCAGTCAGCAGTATCTATGGATCAGAGCTGGTGTCATGCCAGAACCGGAGCTAGGTGAGTGGGCAATGTAACCCGGATTTGGATTTGATTGATACCTATTTTAATGTGATGGTTCTTGAAGCATTGAAATCTGATATTCAGTATGTATCATGATCTATGTACCTATTTTGTATATTTTAGACCTGCTGCTGCAGCTTCACAGATCGCTGTAACAGAAGCTTGAAGCATCATTATAAGCTGATTACTGTCACCATAAACTGAGCCTCTCTTTAAATGAACAGTTCAACTCTCTCTAACAACGTACACTCTCACCCTCTGTGTGTCTGAGACTCTGGATGAAAGTGTGTATTCTGGGTTTTTAGGAATGTTAGATTAGGAAGAAACCTCCAACATGCAGCACTGATACACAGTCAACATTACAAATGATTTCATGTAATGCATTTCCAGGGAAGAATAAGAGACAGAAGGATTCAGATTTTTATAGACTTGAATAGATGATGTCATTTCTCTACAGACTGCTTCTAGTTGCCAACGGGAGGCTACTGCCAACTTCTCAAAATCGCGTATAAACGCCCTCAGAGAGAGTTTGGTTGGACATGAAAGGCTTCTGAAAATCTGAACTGGAGAGGAAGAGAAGAGTAAACACTGTACATGCTTTAGATTTTACACGCTACAGCTCGTCTGCATGCAAAGACAAAGACTTTGTGGGGATGAGACTGCACACGACTGTTTAGACAAAGCACAAATGACGAGCAACTGAATCACTGATCTCTCTGCTATACCGTACAATCACCAAACGTCTGAGGGACGATATTGGGGCTGCAGGAGACGTCATTTTTTTACCAACAGTCAGTTTTGCTTTCTTTTATTCATGCCGTTAATCTGTCTTTAAGTAGTTTTAGGCGTCTAAACGTAATCGAAGCCTTGTAGACGTTGGCAAATGACAAAACACTCATGAATGAAGCAATTTTTGTATAAATAACTTGTCAGGTTGCCACAAAACAGTACCTGTAACACATTTCGGAGGTGTTACACCAGTGCTGGCAGCAAAACAGCTCCAGCCATGATGGGGAGAGAAAAGAAGGAGAGATGAGGGACAGGAGCAGTCCGAGAAAGAGAAACTGAGGGAGTCAGGTATTTCGCCTGAAGCCACAACAGCACTCCATCATTTCTTCATCTTTCTTTCTGGTATTCCCTCTCTCTCTCTCTCTCTCTCCCTCTGTGTCCCTCTCTCCCTCTTCTCATCCATCTCCTCCCAGCTCTCTCTGACAGTCTATTTGGCCCACACAGCCCTGTCATCCATTCAACCTGTCAGTCCTGGCAATGGCACCAATCTCACACTGACTAGTGTTTGTAGCCGGGCAGGCAGGACCCACGGTTAGAGCGTCCCCGTGCCATCGCTGAAAGCCCGAGGGTTCAATTCCCGTGACAGCCGGGTCAAAGAGTCGACCCTCACAGTGAGAAGATCAGAGGTTCGGTCCTCGTGGAGTAGAGTGTTCATCCCTCACGCAGTCTGACTTCACTGTATTTAAAGCACTCGCTATTTAAAGGATCTTCACATTTTTACTCAGCAGCTCGGCTCTGTGAGGCGTCGGGGCTCGGCTCAGTCCGAGTTCAAACAAGTTTCCAAGGAAACGCATATTAGGCAGTGAAAATGTGATACTGTCTGTCCGGTTCTATTTGTAACATTAATATTTGTGGGAAGCACGACTCAGGGTCAAAGTGAGTCAAAGTTTCTGTGAAATTAATCAGATGTTTACATCAAATATTCTGGATAATTTCAAACTTTCTCGTCATTTTCTGTCTGCTGTCCACACCCACAGATAAAAAAAGGCCTTATACCCACTGAACCTTTATTTTATACAGCATTCATGCGGTATTTTCATGTGAATTATACGGCAAAACAGCATTTCTTTTGATAGAAAAAGATACTAATATCCTTTTACCGTAATATTAGAAAAGATTATACCATATTTATCACGGTATTCTTTATATTTATACATTTATTTATACATTTTAAGGGAATGTATACAGAATAAAGCCGTATTTTATATTAGAAACCTTTATTGTATACGCCATGTGGTATTTTCATGACAATTATACTTACTGAATTTCTTTTGATGGAGAAAGATTGTGTTTATACGGTAAAATATGGAATAAAACTAACATCCTTTTACCGTAATATTAGAAAAAGTTATATCTTATATATTATGGTAAAATTCTGGCAACCATAAAAACAACAGTTTTGGTTACAGTGGTTTATTGTTACATTTACAGTAAACAGTGTAATATCTAATGGAAAAACATTATTTATACGTCATTTTAAGGGAATTTATACAGAATAGTCTTATTTTACATTAGAGACTATCACTTGTGCAGTAAAATCGTCTTATTTAATGGCAAAACCTTTATATCCACTAATATCTGTTTAGCATAATATTAGACTAAAGTTTTACATACAGTTTACATACATACAGTTTTAGCTTTTTGAATTGTGTACAGTTTAAACATGTTGCATGGATCTGTAAGTGTCAGACTAAAGTCAAAGAGCTTTTAGTGGCGTTGACCTTCATAGCTGAGTGCAGAGAGAAAGCCACAAAGATAACCCAGTAAAGGGCTTTGGTGTCCTCTGGGGAACGTATTAAGACTGTGTGCAGCCCTGACACTGTGAGGCTCTTTACATCAAACTGTCAATCACACATATTCGAACTGTAAATACGGCTTTTAACACAACAACACAGAGGCTGCAGGTGACCTCACTTTTGGGTGTTTCTATTTTGTTTTCTTGGTTGTTATGTGTTTTATTTTTGTCATCTAGTTTCTGTTATCCAGTTCATGGATTCTGTTTTTATCCTGACCCATATGGTTTCATTACGTCACCTGCACCTGTTTGGATTTCCTCTCTTTTTTAGGTACAAATAACTTTTATATAACTCCAACATTTACTCTTGTCCGGCGGCTTCTTGCTCGCTCACTCTCTCCTTTTCTCTTCTTAGCTTCCTCCGTCGACGTCCTCTTCACTTTCTTCTCCTCTGTCATTATGTCCATAAATGCTGCTGACTGCTGGGCCTGAAAACCTCCTCCTCTTCTTCTTCTTCTTCTTCTTCTTCTTCTTCTTCTTCTTCTTCTTCTTCTTCTTCTTCCCGGTGGCCCAAAACTCCTGTGGTACAAGCACTAACACTCCCCTGTACTCTGAGCTCACAGTCTGGGCTAACAAAGTGAGCTTGCATTAACTAACAGCAGCTACAGTTGGCAGCAGTTTAGTTTGGAGAGAGTGGAGGCGGAGCAGCCGGAGTATGAAATATTAAAATATTTAGTGATCAATTGAGAATAATTGATAAAGAGTTGCAGCTCTAATTTCATGCCATTACCCACCACCAAAAAATATGATGCTAAAGATGAAACCTTCACATAAAGTTTGAGAAGAACCAAAGATGTTCTTCAACTCTTCATGAACCATTTAAGAAGCATTATTTTTTTTTGAGTGTAACCCACGATAACATTTGGCCAGCGCTCCTCTCCGCACTGGAACTGTGGGGTTGTAAAGCTTCTGTATTTCACTGCTGAAACACGAGTGTGTAGGAGGAAAGCCTGGGAGGAAAAACTGAGCGAGAGAGAGATGAGCCTATCCAGAAATCACTACAACACGCCTACAACAGTCCTGTAGGGACCTGCAGCGTGTTTGTGGTACTCGATAGTACATTTCCTTTATTCTACTTTTAATTTCCTCTCATGGTACTGCTGTGAAATTCTTGTATGAAGATGTTATTTGTCATAAATCTCCTGTGCATGAATAGTGTATAATAATTCAATAAAGGGAGTTCTTGATGGAGTCAGTGTATGTTTTGTAGTTACAGAGTTTATGCGTATGTATCTGCATTTGTTATGTTACTTATTTATTCAGGTGGTGGAAGAACTAGTGTATGTACTAATTTACAAGTCCTGCATTTAAAATGTTAAAAAATAAGAGTAGAACATTATAGAGTACTCTTTTATTTCTTTGGTTTGAGTAGCATCCGCTGCTCCTCCAGATTTTAAACCGTAATGATGCTGCACTGACTTGTAACTGTCATTTACAGACATTTGTATGTATTTCAAGAATGCAGAAAAATACTGTATACTGTATGTATGTAAATAAAATAGTAATGTTTTGTACAGAAATAAGAAATAACAATAATTGTCATCATTGGCAGAAGACTTAAAATAACACTTCATTTTGGTTTTTGATTTACAGATAATGTCTGTAATTTTTTATTCATTTCAAAAAAAATTAAAAACAGAAAAAAAGTTATTTCTGTAACTTTATGTTTTATTTTTTACAGTGAGTAAATGTATGGTTATAAACAATAAAAACAAAAAGAAATATATATTCATATAACTTTTTACAGTAGATTTCTGTCATTTTAAACACATTTTTAAAACACATAAAACTACTGTAAAAAATATAGTTATGAGTAAATGTATATAAAACAAATGTACAGTATGTTTATGTAAAATTACTTTTTACAGTAGTGTTCTGTTTTTTTTATTGTATACAAAAATAAATAAAATAAATATTTCAATTCAAAGTTCAATAAATGTCAAAAATGTCACTGATTACCAACACTAATGTAACTATGATGTAACTGTAATATAATAAAGAGTTATTCTGAGATTTACAGATATTTGTATACATTTAAAAAACAGAAAACTACTGTAAAAATCTAATGTAAAAGTCAGCAATGAGTCTGCTGTCAGTGCATCTATGAGGAAAAATAGTGAAGTCAGAGTGAACTCTGTGAAGTAACTAACACATAAAGTACTTCCTATTCTCGTGTACTCGTGTAGTGAATATATTTGTAGTTTTCTGATCAGCGGAGAGAGTTCAGGCAGGACGTGGACAGGCAGAGACACAAAGAGACAGATCAGCTGCTTACCTGCAGTAAAGGTGTAGAAATAGAGTCCACAGCGTGCAGGAGTCCTCTCATCAGCTCCTTAATGTCGCTTCACATCACTGACAACAGCAGCAACAACATCCCAGTGTGAGCTCAGCCAGTCCGGAGCTCTCTCTCTCTCTCTCTCTCTCTCTCTCCCCCTCTCTCCCGGGACTTGGCCCACCTCCTCAGAATAGCGCTTCCTTAAACTCTCGGTGATACCCGAGATTTACCCGCACGATGATCAACACCGAGCGGAGAAGAAGCGCTCCGATCGTCCGAGCATCTTCCTCCGAGCGTCCAGCATCCTCATCATCATCCTCATCATCCTCATCACTGTCACCACCCCTCCAAACCCGCAGAGCTTTATTCTGCTTCCGTCTCTACAAACATCACAGTATTGATACCCTCCTCCTCTTCATCATCATCATCAGATTGCTCTCTCCTCGCATCCTCCTCATCTTCATCTCCTCTGCGCTCGCAGGCTCCTTCGCTTCTTCGTGCCTCTGTCCCGTAGCTCGTCCCGTGGCTCGGCTCTGCAGCCCAGTAAGTGTGTCATGCTTGAGAAGAGAAGCGCATCATCCAGGGCAGGCATATGCCGATGACAGCCAGCCAGGAAATCCTTCACCAAAAAAAAAAAAAAAAAAAAAACCCAAACAAACCGTGATGCTCTCAGAAATGAGGACAAATCAGCTCATGTCAGAAATACCTTCAAACATCTCAGCAAAGCTCCCACATGGAGAATCCATATTTGTATATTTGGTTTAGTCCCACAAATGTCACAAAATAAACTGATATATATATGTAAGAGGTTAAAGTAACAGATATAATGTCACAGGGGCCTTTAAAAGTCTGCCTGAATCTGAGGGACTCCACCTTAAAGCTCCATCAGGTAACTATTCTACCATAAACTAACAGTTTAACTCCTGATGATGCTACACTGACCTGTGATCAGGTGAATGGTGTCCATGTCATTCATCAGAAGTACGTAACGCTTTACGGCACTAAGTCACACACCACCAACTATTTCACTGATTTTGGTGAAACTGGATCATATTTTATGGAGAAAATGTTTTCTGGTTTTCCCTCTGATGTCCTCCGGCTGCTCCGCCTCAACTCTCTGTGATTTACAGAGTTTATGATGGACAGTGAAGTAAACTGCTGACAACTGTAGCTGCTGTTAGCTCATGTTAGCTCAGCTTGTTAGCCAGTTTGTAAAACATTTTGGACCATCGGTTTTCAGCTGCTGACAGGCCCAGCAGTCAGCAGCTTCTATGGACATAATGGCAGAGGAGAAGAGAGTGAAGAGGACGTTGACGGAGGAAGCTAAGAAGAGAAAAGGAGAGAGTGAGCGAGCAAGAAGCCGCCGGACAAGAGTAAATCTGGGACTGACTTTTAGTGGTTGGTGAGAGCTTGGTGAAATAAAAGGCTGAAAGACAGACGCCGAGCTGGGCTGACTGCTGTTGGACTAGTCAGTAATATTAGCTGGCTGCTATGTCTGCTGTTGGTGACCTTGTTGATGTTTGGCTGTTAGCAAAGTTGTCGACTCGCTAGTTTTTGATCAGAAGTAATGTAATCAGAACAAATACTCGAGTACAGCTGGACATAGTTACCACAGTGGATATAAAGAAGAAGTTGACCGGTGTGCACAGAGCTCTGACCTCAGCCCCAGCCAACACCTCGGGGATGAAGCTGAACACCGACTGTGAGCTCCACCTCATCACCCAACATCAGCGGCCGACCTCACTCATGCTCTTGTGGCTGAATGGGAGCAAATCCCTGCAGCCAAAGTCTGGGCGGAAAAACCTGATACCAGAAGAGCAGCACGTTAATGCCCACGGTTTCAAAGTCACATGTTCAATAATACCACAGAGGCATGATATTTTCACGCCCACACTGAATCCACACAGGTGATTTTTATTATTCTGGCTGATTAAACTTATTGTTGGCTGTTTGATTGACATCCCTGTCCTTTGATAGGCCTTTTTCACAGCAGATATTGTCAAGTATGGAAATAATAAATGATGGCTGAATTCCATTTGGTTACTTTGGCACACTTGGCGGACCTTTCCTGCGATATTTCAAAATGTTTGCTGTGAAAAAGGCAGATGGAGTCTGGTGAAATCCTGTAATCCGTCTCCGTAATCCCATTGTAGCTCTGAGCACCTGAGCAGAGGTCTCATCAGCTGGGATTGAAAACACCTGTTCAAGTGCACAGAGTCTTTAAAAACAGGTCAGTTAAACATTTAAACCGTTAAATCATTGTCTGTGAATCTGCATCAGATTTCATGTAAATCTACATTTACTCATGTCGGTTCGTCTCAGTTTTGGAAGACTTTAAACTCCACTACTCTTCAGAGGAACATGTAGTTATATTGTACTATGATTCAAGTTAAACATGAGATGAACACATGAAATGTTGCTTTATACATAAACTTTGTTGTTGTAATGTAAAACTGTCTGCGACTGAAGACCTCCAGCAACTGGAGATGATCCATCTATCCTCCTCTACAACTGTCACAGTACTTGTTGCTGCACTAACATGTCCTTGTCGCTGTTGCTGACTGTTTCCTGTTTTGGAAGTCACTTTGGATAAAAGCTAAATGACTAAATGTAAATGTAGATGGAGAGAATGAGGACAAAGGTGGGACTATAAATAAATGACGTACGTCTGTGACCATCAGATAGATTATATTGATGCTTAGTGTAGCAGGTAAACATTAAAAAAGTAAGTACACGTATTCTTAAATTTGAACTATTGAATGCATTTTGTTAAAGTACTTTGTCTGTGTGCATGTATTTTAAGTTAATTGATAGCTGTTGTAAGATGTATTCTGAAATACTGTTGATGATTGAATGTTTTCGTTTGAGTACTTGAATACTTTGATATTTGTAATGAGTTGTGAAGCAGATTTAAGCAGATTTTAATTACCGATACTCAGTTTTTACTGTTCATTAAAGTCAAAAATCACATTTTTTTTAATTCACCATGAAATCAGCACACAAACTCCACATGACTGGAGATGACACAGGGTGTATTTTATGTTTTTAACCACAGTGTGGCGCCAGAGCACAAGCTGTCAGTTTGTTTTTTAAGGTTGAACTGTCTTCTCTCGTTGTTGGTTAATAAATGACAGATTTTCTCATTCATGGTGCACAAAATAAAGTATCCGAGATGAAAAACGTTGACTTTGAGACTCAGTTGAGTATCTACTTTAAATAATTGAACCTTGTACACAGACACAGTGGATGTTTGAGGGTTATTGCACTGTTGCCCTGTGGGATCAAACTGTTACTATTAAAACTATTAATAACTACATCTCTGACTTCATTTCTGACTCTGACCTCTGCTACATGCTGTGACTTTCATTCATCTGTCTACAGCCTCATTTAGTTGCACACAGGCCTTTATCCCTATTTGTAGTTCTATTTCATATTTTTATAAAACAATTTTATTTCTACTTTTTATATAGTTTTCTGTTTGTACAGATGTTAGCACAGGTTGACTTCTTAACACAGTTATATATTTAATTTCCATGCAAAAGTCTAACTTCTCTGCAAATGTTCAACATTTTAGCAGGTTTTAATTTAAATTTAGATTTATCTCAGGTTGATGTTCGCATGCTGCTACTGGATGCTTGAATTTCCCTCGGGATCAATGAAGTATCTATCTATTTTCTGTGACCGCTCATCCTTATTGGGGTCGCAGCAGGTTGGAGCCAATCCCAGAAGACAATGGTCGAAGTGCTGACAAACTTGAGAAGACAAGGTGATGAGGTGATTCAAAACAAATTAACGTCTTAACGTCTGTGGAATCTCAGCAGATCAAATAAATGGAGATTTATTTCCACCGAGCTTCAGGTCAGCTGTTCTAAACTCTTTACACTGGATATGAATGTGACGAGCCCTCCACCTGTCCACTAGGTGTCCCTGTTGCTCTCCTTGTGCTGAATGGAGGGGTCATCAGCTGAATGAGCCACACCTGGGCCGGTGTGCACCGCCTGATAAAGGCCTTCCTAATCCTGCCTCTCTGCTTTCTGGTTCTGGGATGACGACAGCATGTGCTATCCTTTGTGTTCTCCTTACACACATTGCTTTACACACCTGACTTACTGATTGCTACACGTTTACTTGCTGTCACCTCGTGTTGTCTCCGTCTTTGTTGGTGTGACATGAATAAAACCTTCGACCCTTCTGCAGAGCAAAATGAGGCAAACGAAGAGAATGAGAGGATGGAGGAAGGGGATATCCTCCTCTTCACATGAAGCATTTACTCCTCACAGACAGGACATTAGTCAAACAGCTACGGTGGCAGTCATTGTTGAAATCACAATATGTTTTACTCGACTTTACAGCAGCTGATAAATCAGTCTTCGGTTTCAGCGTCGTAACACAAAACCACAACATCTCCCAGCTGATTAGTTACCAGAGCGTGTCGCTCAGCGAGACGTTGGTGTCTACATCTGCAGCAGCTCCTGCTTTTTGGTTGTTTTGAACTCAGGTTTGTTTGTCAGTGGGATGTTTGATGCAGCTCTGCTTTTGTGATGGTTGACTGCAGTGCTTTTCAAACCAGGAATGAGGACCAGGCATGTTTCCAGTGGGCATCTACAGAGGAGGGAGGGGGCACTGGTATGTTTGAGTAATCCTGCTCTACCGTGACATATAGGGAACTGAACCCCCCCACTAATTCTGCCAGCGCCATGTTCTACCTTCTTAACGACATGCTGCCAGCTTTATTTCTGCCTCTGACAAAGACAAAAACACATCTGCTTTACAGACCAACAGGACACGAAACAAAGGAGGCCCAAATGCAAATCCTGATCCACTGCATGAGGCCAGAACCTTTGTGTGCTACAGTGTTTAGTCTGCAGATGTTTGTTACAACCACAGTGAAATACTTGCACAGACAAACCCAAAGAAAACAGCTTTTCTCCTTCTGCAATAACAATGGACGCAGAGTTTTTATTTATGAGATTTTATCGAATGTGGGCGAGGAGACAGTTTGGCAGCTTTTACAAACATCAGTTTGTCTCTGACAATAGCAGACATTCCTCACGTCGTGTCCAATGCAATTTAAAAAGACTTTAAAGCTTACGATCCATTTTAAAAACCTGCTTTCTTTTTTTTTATTTCAAAAGATCACAAATACTGCGTGATGACAGGAAAATGTGCATCAAATTATGCAAGAAAAGATGCAGAGATGCAATTTATTTTGTTTTTGAGGATTTGAACAACCAAAAAGAAACTGAGCTGAAGGTTTATGATCAGGCACACTAACAGCAATGTTGGTTGTGATTTGTTGTCTCCAGTGTAGAGTGTAATCCCACTGTGGTAAATATGTTCAGCTGTACTCGAGTATTTGTTCTGATCACATTACTTCTGATCAAAAACTAGCGAGTCGTCAACTTTGCTGACAGTCAAACATCAACAAGGTCACCAACAGCAGACATAGCAGCCAGCTAATATTACTGACTAGTCCAACAGCAGTCAGCCCAGCTCGGCGTCTGTCTTTCAGCCTTTTATTTCACCAAGCTCTCACCAACCACTAAAAGTCAGTCCCAGATTTACTCTTGTCCGGCGGCTTCTTGCTCGCTCACTCTCTCCTTTTCTCCGTAGACGCTGTTGAGCTTTGTTATAATGCCCGCTCACCCAGCTCAGGTTCTGGCACAACACTGGCTCTGCTTGCCGTCAGTATTCCCCCAAACCTCCTCTTCTTCTTCTTCTTCTTCTTCTTCCTGGTGGTCCAAAACTCCTGTGGTACAAACACTAACACTCCCCCGGTGCTCTGAGCTCACAGTCCGGGCAGCCCGGCTAACAAACTGAGCTAACAGCAGCTACAGTTGTCAGCAGTTTACTTCACTGTCCATCAGGAAACTCTGTAAATCACAGAGAGTTGAGGTGGAGCAGCCGGAGGACATCAGAGGGAAAACCAGAAAACATTTTCTCCATAAAATATGTGAGAACAGATGAAGAAGAACCTAATTTTATGTCATGTTGATGTTTTACATTTTTAAATGTACACTTCAAATTTCTGGTGTTGCAGTGTGCACAGGTACAGTAGCTGTGCTGCTCTCTCACATTCATCTGTGCTGATTTTCATGCTAACAGAAACAAACATAACTCGTCGTGACAAGACGCAGAGTATCCTATAACTGGATTACATGCTGTAGTCATGTAAACAGCTTCCCATATCACCTCCTCTTGCATGTAAACACATACTGCAGCCCACTTCAAAATTCTGACTTTCTTTGATCAGGCTTCAAAGGATTATCCATTCGCAGTCCCCATGTAATCGTATTCAAGGATAAAGCATGCCTCGGTTTAATAGTCTGGTTTTGTAGTTTAATGCAATGTTTAGCATGTTGCCGCCAGCTCGTCCTGTCCCGTCCTCGCCACAAGTAGAACAAAGTTGAGCCGAGGATGAAGGAGGAGGGAAGAGGAGATGGAAGTATGCCTCTCTCCTCAGAAATCCGTCACCTCTTCCAGCATGAATAACTCACGGCAGAGTGATTTTGGTGTCTGTGCAGCTCTCAGGACTCAGTGAAAGCTTTTTGAAAATGCTGTTTCTGATTAGGTGGTATTAGAGAGTGTTACCATCGAGGAAACATGAGAAAATATCAAGGGCTGGACGCTGGACCACATGGAATCATTAAGAGTTGTGTTGTGGAGATGTGACGAGGAGGCAGAGATCTGCTTGAAATTGAGATTTTTAGATGTCTAAATGCAAATAAAGTTTCAGGTCGTCCAAGCTGCACCCGACCGATGGGAGTGTCTTCGGGTATTTAAACCCTGTTTGCCCCCTGGATCCACTCTCTTTCTGGGTACCTCCACTTTCTCTCAATGGCTTAATTAACTTTAGAGTTATGTTTTAAAACAGGCCTGCCTTAAGGCATATATGCAAATAAGAAGTCGAGCGATTCCTTTAATTATCTCATGACCCCTTAATTTTACCTTCCAGCCCCTCGTCGGGGACAAGACCCCGACCTGGGAACCACCGGACTAATCAGTGTGTAAACATTTCTCATTTAACACGTTATCAGTGGTTAGAACAGATTTCTTCTCTGTCAGCTGATCTCAGCTGTATTTGTTTATATAAAGTAACAAAGCACTGTTACTAAAAGTGTTTACTGTCATCAGAAGTCAAACCGTTTGGCATCAGATCATGTTAAAGCAACATTAGACAGAAACTTTAGCACCTCTCCTTTCCTTTTCTTAGCTTCCTCCTTCAACGTCCTCTTCACTCTCTTCTCCTCTGCCATTATGTCCAAAAATGCTGCTGACTGCTGGGCCTGAAAACCTCCTCTTCTTCTTCCCGGTGGTCCAAAACGCCTGTGGTATAAACACTTCCCCAGTGCTCTGAGCTCACAAATTTAGCTAACATTAGCTAACAGCAGCTACAGTTGTCAGCAGTTTACTTCACTGTCCTTCAGGAAACTCTGTAAATCACAGAGAGTTGAGGCGGAGCAGCCGGAGGACATCAGAGGGAAAACCAGAAAACATTTTCTCCATAAAATATGATCCAGTTTGTTGATGCTTTAAAAAACGATGCATGTAAGTAACAACTCGCCTGAAAGGAGGCTTTAGAGTATCTCAGCTAAGGATTTGCATGCCCTCCCCTGCTTGGACATCATGTGTACTCTCAGACCTACAGCAGCTTGTCAAACCTCATGGTTTGCATGTAATGTGCACACAACAGAGGACTGCAGTTTTATTATCTTTGCCAGACACTTGCAAGGAGTATTTTTTTATGTCTGATGTGGTTAATAAATAAATATGATCAGAGTGATGACAAACTGTAAACAGTGTATGAAAGTGATACTGCAGTTTATAGCCTGGAAGGGAGACAGAGCGAATAGACCCTACCTCAAACCCCCCTGTGGTATTTTCCTTTGTTTAATCCAGTATATTAAATCTTTACACGTAAATACAGTTGAGTCAGGTTAGGCCAACATTAGGAATGCACGTAACATCGAGAACATCTTGTTTTAGCCAGTCAGCTCAGTACAGTTGTCATGAACGGGGAAATTAGCTATAGAGACCAAAACTGTTTTTTGTACCAGGCTGTAAACATGTTTATTTCTGTTGTGAAGTCGGACATTTGAACATGGGGACTTATGGAGACTGACTCACTTCTGGAGCCAGCCTCAAGTGGACGATTAGAGGAACTGCAGTTTTTGGCACTTGGTCTGCATTGATGTCACTTTTCTGTGGGCTTCACACAACAAACCAACAGGTGGTTGCTATGAATGGTCAGGACTGCAGTACAAAGAGGAAAGTATGTAGCAAAATGTCTCCTTTGTAATAAAACAAGACAAATCATATTTTGACATTTGAGTTTCCTGACACATACATGTGTATATATGCAGTCACACATAACACTGAACGTTGAACAAAGCCTGAAGGTGAACGGACACGTGGACCTGTTTTAGAGTAATTTGTCGTCCAGACCAAAATCACAAAATCTTCTGTGTTGATCTTTAAAAGTATGTTTAGTCCCAGCAGGGTGTCAGCCCAAAACGTCCCGGGAGAATTGACATCACTTTGGTATTTCCCTCTTTTTCTCTCTTCTGTGATCTTGCACATTCGGGCCATGTCTCATATGGATATGATCACATATATGGAGGTCTGACCCCTCAATCCACCGGCCTCTAACCATAATACAACTGCATGAACCTGTGCTGAATTTACGCTCGGTTTGAGAAAGAGGAAACACAGAGGATATCCTCCGTCTCACATCTGATCACATGTCAAAGATCAAGGTGAAGGAGATCAGAGCATTCTTCACACTCGACATGTTGGATCATTTTACACAAAGGAACAGAGCTGATCTTCATCACATGGAATCCCATGGATAAAAACACTGACTATAAAAACTGGATGGTAATATATACACTCTTTTTGTTTTCTCAGAGCCGCGTCAACACTCAAACTTCTGCTGCGAATCTATATTGTTGTGTCATTATCAGGAAATTCCACCTTCTCCTTTTATGGGCATCAGGGAGAGTTTTGGTCAAAACAACACATGATGTCATTGTTTCTCAACTAACCTGGAAATCCACTTTTATATTATTAACTCTGACATGCATCATCTGCTCTTCTTTTCTTTTTCTCATGGTCTTAAAATTAAAACATATAGTTCTTCTATAAATACAAACTCGCTTTTAGGCATTCATTTCTGTGGTTGCCAGAATTTTACTGTAATACATATGGTATAATCTTTTGTAATATTACAGTAAAAGGATATCAGTACTCTTGATTTCACGGTTTAAGGTTGGTGTTTTATTCCGTATTTTAAAATGTCTGTAGATTTCACAATGAAAAACTGCCATGACAGTAAAAGACTGTAAAATATGCCATTAAATATTACAGTGTTTTACTGTATAATTAAGTCTCTCATATAAAATACTACTTTATTCTGTATTTATACAGCATTTTAAGGGAATTTATAAAGGTTTTGCCATAAAATATGACTATGATAAAATGTTTTTGTGGGAAAAAACTGTCAGCTGTGGTTGCCAGAATATTACTGTAATAAACATAAATATACTGTATATATAACTTTTTCCTAATATTACGGTAAAAGGATATTACGACTGTTGATTTCAGGTTTAAGGTTGGCGTTTTATTCCATATCCAACACTATTTTGTAACTGACATGAAAACACTGTATGAATGCCGTATAAATAAAGGTTTTGCCATCAAATATTACAGTGTTTTACTGTTTTACAATTCTCATACAGTCTAATATAAAATACTTTATTTTGTAAAACATTCCCTTAAAATGACCTATAAATAAAGGTTTTAAATTATGACTGTTTTCCAGTGTACAATAAAATTATTTTAGAACTTATTATTATTTACGGTCTTTTATTGTCTTTATTGTTTTATTGCTTTGACAGTTTTTCACCGACATTTTTAACAGTGTGGTTTGATTCATAAGAAAACATCAATCTGAGTGTTGTAAAGCTTCAAAACAGACAATCAAAAGACAACAAAACCATATTTTAGTGTTTATTTTTAATTCTACACTTACAAAAAAGTCAGGTAATAAAAAGCAGTTGCTATACAACATAAAAACAATATAGAAAACATCGTGTTCGCCATCAAAAGAAAAACAAACAAAGAATTACAGTATTTTTTTGTTTTAAAGAATAAAGGCACATGTTGCTTCATTGAAGACCCTCAATGTATTTACACAAGAAAAACATTGTATTTCTACGTGGTTGCTATTTTTTAATCACACACACACACACACACACACACACACACACACACACACTTAATACAAACAGAAAATCACATCTTCACTCAGTCACTCATGCATCAAAGACGACTCTCTTCCATTTGTAGAAAAATGAACCTTTGTTACTTTTTTACAGTATTAAAGAGTTTGTGTCAAGTTTAACATCTTCTAAATACAATAACTGAGGCAAAGTATAAACAGAAAAATCACTATTAGGCACATTCTTTCCCCCTATATACATTTCACTCAAAGTGTCCCCTCAGTATGACACGGGATACACAGTAGAAATTGCAGTTAAATCCTTTAAAGGTCTGGTTATGTATTGATACATGTAATGTTTCTTGATTTTCTTTGTGCTCGGATCCCAACCTGAGAGATTTATCTTCACTGTCTGGATCCAAAGTGATTCACGGTTTGATTGAAAAGATGGCCAACAAATAAAACATTTTAAAAAATGGCACTTTTAACGATATTAATCAACTTGGCAATCAGTGTTACATAGCGGGTTTTGCAAGATGCACAAGAGACAATAGGAATCTTCATAAACTTAGTGATGTTTTGCAGTATCTGATGAGTCAGAGTAAAACTATAAATGACTTAATCAAAACAGTGTTTCAGTTTCATCCTGAAACATTATGTTGCCAGCAAACAAACAAAAAAGGGAACCACGAACATCTAAACTTCATATTTTGGATGTTTTTTTAATTAAAGTGTTCGATTAATGACTCTTGTAGAAGTGTAAAAGTAGATATATGTGGGTTTTTTTTTACTTACAGTTTTGTAACAGAACTAAACAAGTAGAAAACACTGCTGGCTAAAATTGTTGCCATCCTCCCTCTCCCAGATTTTCTCGCCCTAAGTACATGCAACACTTATTGCTGTTAGGAAAGTAGATAATGGAGCAGCTCCATCTGCTACATGCTGCTGCTGCTTCTTTTTGTTCACATACAAAATACAAATAATCAGTGATGATGGTGATAATACACAAACAAACTGTAATGACGGGTGGAAAACATCTTTTCCTCCATTCACAAGGTGAGTTTGTGTTCTTTGACCCAGCCAGAAGAGAAAGTCGTTGTCTGCTCAGTGAATGTTTTAACTTCTGATGCAAACCTTCAAAATGTAAAAATCAGTTGTGCATAACCCGTATTGATCTCTGAAGGTTGCTGCACAAAGATGGCAGGGCAGCAGGATGTTAACGCCGTGTCTCAGCGTTTCATCACACACATCTGAAGTGTTTGAGCTCAGCTGGAAAACTCATCACCGCTCCGCATTGTTCTCTTCATCTTTTCTTTCTTCTTAACCCCCCTAAACCTCATCCCATGTTTCTCCCTGCTTCGCTACCCTTTTCCTCTCCAAGATTGTTTCCCAGGCTGGGCTGACGGGAAGTGAGCACAATGTGTGTACTCACGAGAGAGATAACACGGACAGGAAGGGGCGGGCGCAAACGCCCCAGATGGACAGGAAGTTGACCCCCACTGTTTGGTTTAGCTGATTAGAGGTTGAGACGGTGCGGCAGAGATACGACAGGAGAGAAAGACTGAGAGTGAGGTCGGAGGAACTGGCTGCTCTAAGTATATATGAACCCAACAGGAAAGCATTGAGAGCGCTTCCAGCTATTGTATCCACCGTTTATCAAATGACATTCCACACAGGCCGGAGTTTTAAAGAAACAAGTTCAAGTCCAGACAAAACAGAATAAATAGGAGAGTAAATAAACAACTAGAATGAAACTACATTAAAAAAAACATAAGAATGAAGGCTGTGTCTTCAGCATATTGAAATATTTCATCATCAACTTCACTAGAACTCCGGCCTTTTACCTATATGACACTTCATAGATGACTTATTTATCTCCATAACCTTCATTAATTCAAGAGTTCTTGGTCGATTGCCAATCTTAAACAGCTACTGAAGAGTGATTCGACAGTATATCGACATTATCAGAGGATATACTGTACACCAACCAAGCCTGATGACCCAAATATATTTGGAAACGTAAAGGACAACGCACAACAGAGCTGAAACTGAACAGAAAATCTAACGTTTAGGTCGCTTCACAAGAAAAACTGAATTATTTTTGCTGTGTCCTGCTTCAGGAATGTGAGTTTGGCTGTTTTATACATGTTTGTAAATGGAACATCTTTAGATTTTTAGTTAGTTTTTTGGTCACATAAGCTCAGACAATCGGACAATGACACTAATACGTATGGCTCGATAATGTAACCCTGATATAGTTCTGGGTGGACGTTCCTGTTTATATCATAACCTAATATATAAGTATTGTATATCCATATTTTGGGACAATATACTATTTAAGATGGAAACTACATAAACAGCCTAAAAACAACTAAATGAGCAGTTCTCTTATCAGTTAAGTAATTACTGACAAATTAATAAGTCTGTATAAGTTCACTTCGTTGTAAGATGGCACAGAAACGAGCTCCCAAACGCTCGCTGCCTTTTTGTTTCTGTTATTGTGCTAAAAATCAGAATTCAGGATCGGAGAGTTTGTGACCTGACAGTAGCCAAACGGACAAGAGGTTAAAGTTATTGAAGCCACCTCAGAGCCACTACGACTGCCCAAATAGCTGTTTCTGCCACTCGGCGTTTCCTGAGTAGTCGGGATGACTTTTTGTTCTCGTAAGCCTCCGAGAATTGAGCTTTCATCTCAACAATAACTGTGATGATAGGTTCTGTCAAATAAACCCTGGGAACACGCTGTAATGCTGCCTGAGCTGCAGCAGTGTCATTTCCTTTCTCTCCGTCTGCCTGTTGTCTTATCTCAGAACAGAGGATGACTGTGAAAAAGGACTTCTCATTAATTCTATCTTGCGATGCAAAGTGGGTATATCACAAAATAACCAACTGGACATGACAGGCTGATGAACGGAGTGAGTTTTCCAGTTTAACTTCCCTTTTTTAGTGTTTCAGATGTAGCAAACACAGCTGGCATCTCGCTGTGATCAAACCTCTTTGAGTTAAAACTCTCGTGGCTGCTCAAACAATAAAAACCCCTCCAGCGATTATATTTACAAATCAAATCACCGACTACGGATCAAAAATGATAATCACCTTCTTCTTTTCAAAACATCAAAGTTAGACGAGATTACAGGCCGTCAATACCAAAAGAACAGAGTGAGACGAGATAGTATAACAAAAATCTCAAATCAAGTATGAGCTGCTTTGACATGCACCATTTTGCATCCCCATAGGATGGAAATAAAACCTCACTTCATATTAAATTTCAAATGTTTTTTGTGTCCACGTGTAGTCGCAGTCTAATGAAAAACAGAATATAAACTTTTACCTGGATATTAAAAAAAAGGGATGCAAAATGGTGCTGCATTAAGAAGCTTAGAAATGAACTGAATACATAAAAGAATTTGAATAACTGAGTAACTTCGCTGGCCAGCAGTGAACTGATTAACCCATGATATCCAAGATGATTGGCTACAGGCTGAAGTGGAGTTTCATCTGATTGGTAGATGTCAAGATCTTCTCAGGTAGAAATAAAATCATCCCTCTACCTGCACGCTGTCACCAACAATCAATCCTCTTGCACATCTGTGAAGTTCTGTCCTGTGGCGTCGTGCCCTGATGTTAAAAATCTTTCCGACATGTCATTGGAGGAGGCAAACGGCAACGTGACAATAGAAACTCCTTGATTGGCCTCATTTGATGGAGCTCTTATTTACTGAATAACTGGTAGTGAACAGACTGGGAAGGCTCGACAAGCTAATGGACTCACTGGATTACACTTGATAACAAAAATTAGTTGTTACACCGTTTGTCTTTGTCTTTGTGTCTGCTGGATCAAAAGCCTGATTCTAGGTGTGTGTGAATGTGTATCTTTACGCCACGCTGAGTGTATTTTTATGGCTGTTTTTTCGACATGTATATTTTGGCATATATGTTAATTAGCAGACGATCATCATCCATCAGTATTGATGGTAGTACTCAGGTCCATCTACACCGTACAGCTCGGCCAGGGTCCTGAACCTCGGCCCCCAGTCGCTAAGGAAGTCGTAATCCAAGTTCGAACCGGTGGACGAGCTGTCAAGAGAGCTGAGGCTGCCGGCTAAAGACTCGGGTCCCTCGTAGCCATAGATGTGCAGAGTGTCGTACGGGAAGCCGTCTCTGTCGTGATCCGCCTCGCCCTTCTTCACCTCGATCATCACGGCCATGTCGCCCTTACACGCAGTGGGTTGAGGGTTTTTCTGGACCATGGCGTAGAGAGAGGGGTGCGGGAGGTGGTCCGGGCGACGGAGTAGGGAGCCATCGTGGCAAGCAGAAGACAGGATTGAGACATCATAGCTAAAAGAGAGAGAGAGGAAGACTTTATGTTATCTTACAGTCATTAAATGTTTTTTTTAGAGGGAGTTTAACTGGAAGGAAATAATAAAAATAAGCAGTGAGACAGTGCTAAGATTGGAAAATATAATATTTAATCCTATTCTAAAACATGAAAGCCAGAAATCTAGCTTATGTTTAACTGTAAGAGGGCAGAAATAATCATTTCTGTTTACTTTCTGCTGCTTGTCTCACTCCGCTCTAAAAGCCATCAGGTCTTATGACATGAATATACAGCGTGGTGCAGTCAGTATGGATAGTATAGAGGATTATGTATGGCTTTAATACTGTTTAAATATGGATAAGATTAGATTCAGATTAGATTAAACTTTGATGATTTCTTTCGGGTAAACTGGGTCAGCAAATTAACAGCAAAGAAAATTAATATTGCAAATGTGAATGGAGTTGAGTTTTTTTGATGAAATATAAAAAGCAAAATGAGTAGAACATCGACACAAAGAAACACGAATAAGAAAGCTATAAAATACTTGTTGTACTGATTTTTTAATAGTCTCTGCAGTTAAACAAAGACAGAAGTTACATTCAGGTTTTCTTCATCTACATACCCGTTAGTGTCCATCTCTCCTCCCCCCTCTTCATCGTATGTGACCAGCTGCTCGTGAATCTCGCCGCTGTTCTTCAAGCTGACCAGAGAGTCCTTCTGGTAGCGCTTCCTCATCACAAACAGGATCACTATGACTGAAAAACACAAGCAGAGGAAAGTTTGTTTTAGCATTAACTTTTCTCTAATAAACTCATAAACAGATGTTAAATCATGAAATGTTTTCTGGTTTTCCCTCTGATGTCCTCCGTCTGCTCCACCTTAATTCTCTGTGATTTACAGAGTTTCCTGATGGACAGTGAAGTAAACTGCTGACAGCTGTAGCTGCTGTTGGCTAATGTTAGCTCAGAGCACCGGGGGAGTGTTAGTGTTTGTACCAACGGCGTTTTGGACCACCACCAAGAGGAGGTTTTCAGGCCCAGCAGTCAGCAGCATCTAGCGACATAATGGCAGAGAAGAGAGCAAAGAGGATGTTGACGGAGGAAGCTAAGGAGAGAGTGAGCGAGCAAGAAGCCGCCGGAGAGAGGAGTACATCTGAGACTTTTAGTGGTTGGCGAGAGCTTGGTGAAATAAAAGGCTTCTTGCTGGGCACTAAATTGCAAAAATACAAAATGGAACACAAGATTGACGATGATTGACAGCCAATTAAAAATTCACTTCACATCTTTCCCAGTGTGAAGTCTGACCTTGCAGATTAAAGCTGTCAAAAAGCATTCTAGAAAATCACTATCTGAGGAACGAGTGGATGAAGAAAGAAATATATGTATTCAGGCCGTGTGTAAAAACGCCTCTGCTGAATGTCTCATTTGTTAAAGAAATTAGTAGTTATTGGTAAAAATTGAAGACATGCACAGAAGAAGACAGACTGCCCTGCCTTCCTTCCTGCCGGACAAACACTTCTATGAATTTCAAAACATGAGAGAAAAATTAGGCCAGAAAACCACAACAGAATAAGAATTGGGGCGAGAAACAAGTGAGGCAAAGTGGAACACTAATGAGGGATTGAGACCGAGCGGGGATGAGGGGAGAAAATAAAGAGTGGTGATGGTTTAAAGGTGCCCGAGACGATCGCCTTGAGCGTGAAAAGCTCAAATGAATCTACTCAGCAGAGACAAACAGACAGAACAAAGAGAGAAACGAGAGGGGGAGCGTATACGAAACAGGAAGAGAGACTCAGTAAATACTGGGGAGGAAGTGGAAATGAGTATGAGAAAACAACACGAGAAAGAAAGGGAAGGAAAGTCAGAGCTGGCACATGACGAAGAAATAAACAACTGAGAAAGACGGAGGAGTGAGAGGAAAATAAGTAAAGACGAGAAGAGAATGTTCAGATAAAACAGGACCAACACTTCTTCTACAGATGGAGGTAGTGTGACATTGTAGAGGTCAGAGTCAATGCTGGTTTCTTTCTCTCAACCTAACCTGACCAAACCTGAACTGTCTTGGAAAGCACTAATAAGTTGTATTTTCTCGTAAAATGTGGAGGACTTGTCTTACATAAAGGTGGGAACAAACTTTAATATTAACGAAACCTACAAAGTCTTGTCTTTGTCTTGTGTTTGGGTTCAGTTGATTACGGATCAGGATTGACTTTGACTTGCTTTGAGGCCACCTGTGGAGGTTCTCAGTCATCCAGGTCATCTTTCTCCAAGAAGGATTCAAATCTGGGTCAACTGGACACGGATGTCCACATTTCATGGATCTACAACCAAGTCCAGCTTCCCCAGATTGAACCCTTTTTTTTCTTCTTCTCTCTTTTTTGAGATTTGAACAATTTGTTTGCTGGCGTTTGGGAAGCATGGAGAAGACGAACGAACGATGAACGCTTGTCTTGTAAAAGCCGTCTTGTATCTCTAATATATATAATAATATTGGGGTGTAATTGAGATGAAAGAGGTCTGACAGCCTGGAGGAAATGTTAATACTTTGATGTTTTGATGTGAAAGTGGAATAGACGCACGTTTTTTTGTCTTAACAATCAGAAACGAGCACAAATTGAATTATTTGATTGAGTTCATATGTGACTCATCGCTTGCAATCCCACGAGAACAAAGATTATAATGTATGCTTTGCTGATTTAAAGAGATGTATACGACTGAAAACTTTAAACCTTCTTCCACAACAGTTTTGTCAAAGTCATAAAAGTTCAAACTTTTCTCTTGTCAACAGCGGAGGACCCACACTGGACATTCCTGGTCTTATCATTCGTAATACCTATAATCCTGTAGCTACAGAGGCCGAGCAAGCGTGTGTGGTTAAAGCTTAACTGTACAGAAAACTGTGAAAAAGCAGACGGAAAGACGAGGTCAAAGGAGTCCGAGAGATTTTGACAGCAACAGAGAAGAAAATCTAAATTTTTACAGGTGATATGAAGACAGTTTTTCCTTCTTACACCACAGAGATGATGAGAGACTACGACTGAGAGAAGGGCGAAGAAGAAGAAGAAATGTGCTGAGAGAAGACAGACGAGGAGAAGAAGGATACGTTTGACATTAGATCAGGCCCTGAGTCTCAGTCCCGATGTGAACCTCTTTCTCTCTCAGCGGACGGGCAGCATTAGCCATGCCTTTTAGTCGAGGGCGAGCGGGACTAATTTAAGTTTGCCTGGGAAACCAACAGATTAATCTTTTACAACACATGCTCTGCAGTTTAATAAGCTCTGGAGATATCAGACTTAGAAGAAGAAAAAAAAAAGACCCTTTCTTTGTACAAAAAAAAAACGTCTTCTCGAGTGTCGAGTGTGAGAAAAACGCGTCGGTGAATGGGGAGCGCGGTAAATTGCTTTGGGCCCCGGCAGATAATGACAAGTGCATTAAATAGTTAATCTGGCCTGCGTTGGTTGGTTGGGGGGTGTTTGATAAAGAGAAAGAGAAACAGAAAGGGGAAGAGAGGGCGGCAGAGAGAGAGACAGAGAGACCCAGAGGGGAACGAGAAAGAGGAAGAGAGAGATGATAGTGAAGGAGTGTATTAATAGTTAATAGGTTGAGTGTTTGATAAGCAGACGGCACCTAAAGAGCTGATAAACTCTCCTCATTACCACTTCTATTCTTCTGCTGCTTTTCCCACATTTCTCCTCTCTGTCTCACTCTCCTCTCGTCTGTCTGCCTGTTTCACCCCTCTCCACCTCTCATGTCTAAGTGGGATGTATTTTTTCCATCTGTCACGGCGCCTCCGTCCCTCTTAATCTTTAAGTTCTTCTTTGCCTTCCCACATTCCTCTTGTTTGGCCAACTATCTCCGGCATGTCTCTCATCCAACATGACAAGTGTCTTTTTTTTTTTTTTTTTTACCCCAGAAAAAACGAGCAGGGGGGGCAGCGAAGGTATCAAAGAGAATATTGAGCTCACACAACTGCAGGCATTATTTCCACATCCGCCGCTGCATTATTCATAAAACCAACAACAAAGGGAGGGGAAATGTTTCCCCACAAAAACACAAACCTTATTTATCGCAAAGCAAGTGGGCGAGTGAGTCTGTGCACACGCCCCGATCGTCCTCATGAAAGCCTCTCTTTGCACAAAAGCTTGTATGTATGTCACAATGACGACGCATGTGTGACGTCACACCAAAGCGCCGTTTTGAAGCTCAGATTTTGCGTCTCTGGTTGGCGCCATATCGGCTGTACTGCTTCTTGAAGCCTGGTTGCTCAAACAAACCACAACACCAACCTGTCAGTCAAAGCGTCCACGCTCTTAATCCTGCATAACTTTAAGCCTTAATATAATCTGAACAGGTGAGTTGTATATAAATTCACCCTCAGTACAGTTGTCATGAACGGGGAAATTAGCTATAGAGACCAAAACTGTTTTTTGTACCAGGCTGTAAACATGTTTATTTCTGCTGTGAAGTTGGACATTTGAACATGGGGACTTATGGAGACTGACTCACTTCTGGAGCCAGCCTCAAGTGGACGACAAGAGGAACTGCAGCTTTTGGCTTCACTTCACAGCATTGGAGGTTGCCGCTCTGTATTTTAGTCTTTAAAGAACCTTAAACAAACCCAGAGGCACACAGGAAGTGATGCGTTCTGCTTTTCCCGCTCGTTTGAATCACACTTTGTGTTTGATTGTGATTCTGATTTGTTTACTTCCAACAGATTTCCTTCTTTTAATGACAAAAACCAAAAAACAATGAACAGGAAGTAATGTTTTAAACTAAACTGAACCACATCCAGCGTTAGTGATCGGCTGTCATTGTTGCAACATTTCATTCATTAGCATTGCACATGTATTGAATGTAACACCATTCTGCAGAGACGGTGTGGGATTGCATTAACAACATCAGCTAATTAAAAGTTTTGCTGTTTTTAAAAGCCTTCAAACTTTATCACAGGTAACATAAATGCACAGATGCTGCATGTGAATCACCTGTTTCACCTCCTCACTTCTAAATATAAACAGGCACAGCAGCAGAGTATAAAAAGACTCGGCTATTTAGCATGCACAGAAATACTGATTGCTCAGGCGGTTTCGGATGCAGTAAATCATTAAAAGAGTCGCTGCTGCTGCCGCAGCGGTTCATGATGGACACCGTCTTTTTTTATTGCATGCATTCTTATGCTGCATTTTAGTTAAAGTCCGACCTCCAAACATAAACTAAAAATATGGCTAGCCGTGACAAACTGATGTTTCTTTCTCCAAACCGAGCAGCAAAGACGACACGTGAGGTAACAAACACCATTTTACATGTTTCTTTATGGCACATATTCACTTGTCGGACACTTTTAAGCTCTGAGTTGTCTTGAACGCAGCATTATTCCTTGTCAAAACCAGGTACCACATTACCCACAATGCAACGTCACCTGTGACAGTTCTATCAGAGATTTGGGTGTGTTTATACTTTGAACCTCGAGCCTCATGAGGAGCTCCACACGCTCCATTTTGTAGCCTTTCAGCTTCTAGTCTTCATCCCTAATGACTCAAGTGACATCACATGAGGCTTTTTTGTTTATTTAACACAGCTGTACGAGTTTGTACAGATGATCTCAAGTTAGAATGAACCTTAAACTCACCCAGTATGGTCAGTATGCAGAGCAGGATGGCTATCAGGGCATGAACGCTCACTCCCATCGTCACAGGGCTGGCCTTGCACTGCGTGATAATCCGGCTGGCGTCACACCGACAAGACTGCAACAACGGGCAACAGTGGAAACATCACTCAGTCAGTCCATCAGTGACTTAACAAGTAAACTACACACTGCATGTGATTAGACCCATACACACACCTTGATTGACAGTTTGGTGACGCTGGTCAGGACGGGTTGTCCACCATCACTGATGCGCACGTCCACGCTGTAATCCTGCGGATCGTCCATGCTGAACGGCCCCATTTTCACGACGAGGTCTGCCGTGTTGTCTGAAAAAAATGTGCACATGAATACACACAGTGAGTGTTGAAACCTTCACAAACACAAATGTACCTTTTCCCTCTTCTTCTTGCAAAATCCATGTCTAATTTGTCTGAGTCATCATTTCATCTCACTAAAGCGGATCTTAGCGTTCACCTGCTCGCTCTATAGACTCTTTAAAGTCTATTTATACAGCGAGCGTCTGTTCCGCAGATAAAACAAGATACGAGAACAAGAAGTGAAAGACAGACGGATGATTTGTGATTATCTGTCAGGATTTGAGTCATTGAGGATTAGAGATAATGGCAACACCTCAAAAAAAACTGAAATTGTGGCATCCTGCATGCAGGTTCTGAAAGTTTAAGAGCTACAAGGAGCTAAAAGTCGAGTAAGGGAATAGAGCAAAAGAGAATCGAAACATGTCGAGCAGAACAGAACAATGTCTCTTCTGCAGGCCTGACCAACAATGCAGTCATTAGTCAAATCCCCGGCAGGCAGAAGTTTCCTGCTGAGACGTTGGGGAGAGCCTTTTTTCCACAATATCCCACCGCTGGAGGAATTTCAGAGAACACAATGGCAGGAAAGAACCGTCGTGAACGCTCAAACATACCTCGAGACACTCTGTTCAAGTCTCAGACAAAGAAACACACGGCACAGCGTAGCTCTGCTTTAAGGGCAAGTTTAAATGAAAACAACGTGGGTGTTGCTGACATTTGCACTTTGAATACGAGTTATATATCGGCCCTGCAAGAGGGAGGTACAGTAAATCTCTAGACTCGACGATTTCATCTCTCCTGAGAGCTGTTTTTAAAATGAACTCCACCTGCTGCACCTTTTAAAAGGTCTCATATCATCAAGATTATAAGACTGAAGCAGCAGTTTATACAAGAGGACAAACTTTGCACGTGAACTAATGAAATCAGATCACAAAATGTGTTCTGTGGAGTCATTCTGAAGAGTTTGTTGCCCCAGAGGCGGTTTAGAAAGTTCTTTAAGTTTCAGTTTGGTTGTTATAGGTCAACTTTGGTGAAACCAGACCGTCGATTCAACACCGACAGAGAGAAGCGATGTCTGTGCTGAGAAAGAAAAACGTCAACGTCAAGACTCAGGACCGGCTGCTGGTCTCTAAAGGAGGACTGGGCGTGGCCTCCACCTTTCCACCTGTTTCTCATCATCCAATCAACCGCTGCAGTCCAAAACCTTCCAGACTGCACCAGATTATTCAAGCCTCCCTCGGGATAACAAACCCTACGGCTAACTCCCTCCCAATCCACCAGCCGTCCACGTCTCGCCCTGTCTCGTCTTGTTTTTTTGGACTTCTGCCACCACCAGCCCTGCACCCGCTCTCTGAAAGACCTCCACCTGCCGCTGCACGTTCACATCTGTTACCAATAAAGCGTTTGAACTGATCTTTGGCTCTTGTTTTCACTTTGGGGTCGGCTAAAACCTTCGAGCTAACAGGATATCTCTCAAACTAATTACACGGCAAGATAAGTAAGTGAGAAAAGATGTTGTGAAAGTTCAAAATCAGGTTTATACATCCACCTTAGTGTTATGGAGTCACTGAAGGTGTGTGTGTGTGTGTGTGGAGGACATGGGTGCAGATGAAGCCTTAAGTAACTGAATAAAAGATGAAAACAGCTCGTCTCTTCATCTCATCCCTCCTCTCCGTCTCGTCTCGTCTCCTGCTCCGTCTTTGTTTGAATTCACCTCCTTCTCGTCTCTCTGGATTTCTTTATATTTCCCGCCGTCCTCTATGAATTTCTTTTTGTTCTCTCCATCTCTCTTTTCCTGCATCTCATTACTCCTTTTTCTCTCTTCATCTCTTTGTTTTCCTTCCTCCTCCTCCTCCTCCTCCTCCTCTTGTCTGTCTCGTATTAATGCAGTGAGCTCTGTGTAGCCGCCTGGTCTGAACACCAAGTCCTGTCACTTCACTGTGCAGCTACACCGACTGCTGGAGCCCTGAAACATTTTTTTTGCAGGTTTTAAAGGGCTGGTAGTCGATAAATATTTTAAAAGCCCTTACTTTGCAGCTCTTGTTGCGTGTGTGTGTGTGTTAAGTGGTGTGAGGCGCTGTCAGATGGTTTTTTGGGGGCCCACGGTCTCGAACCACGAGAGAATACACAGGTTCAAACTGACAAGCAGCACTTAACAAACAACTATTAACCTCATCCTCTCTTCTCTTTCCACTTCACTCTCATCCCTTTTTCCAGTCTTCCAGTCTATCACTTGCTCTACACTGTAAAAACAAAATTTACGGAAAATAACTGTAAATTTTTACAGTAGATTTCTGTTTTTTTAAAATTGATGATCGCAATTGTTATTATTTTCTTACCCACCTCCACCTGTGTTGTGTGCTGCTGTAACAAGCAACTTCCCTCAGTGTGGTAGAACTTTGTAAAATTACAGACAATATCTGTAAACAACCAAACTTGTATGAGGCCAATAATGACAAATTACAGTTATGTCTCGTTTTTGTACAGAAAAAAAAAACACATTATCATTTATACAGAATTATTTCTGCTTCCTTAAATTACATACAAATGTAAAATAACAATAATTATCTGTAATCAAATATGTAGCTCATAATAAAGGTTTATGTCCATACTAATAATTTATTGTTTTTCTCTCCTTTACATTTAAACTCTGTTATTTAAATTTTTACAGTAGTTTTCTTTTTGTTTGTAAAATTTTATACAAACAGACATTATCTGTAAAATAACAACCAAACTGTTATTTAAAGTTTTATTTTATTTTAATTAGTGATTTCCTGTTTTTGTACAAAAAAAAAGCTATTTTATTTACGGTATTTTTCTGCTTTCTTAAATTACATACAAATGTATGTAAAATGACAATTATCTGTAATTAAATACGTAGCTCGTTACCTAACAGTTTGTCTATTTTAATTTTATTTAACTTTGATTTTACTGTTTTTGTTTTTGTATCTATCTATCATGTTTCTTTCTCTCCTCCTTTCCTTCCCTTTCCCCACCCTCCTATCTTCCTTTATTCCTTATATCTTTCTGTTCACCTTACCTTCACCTTGCTAAATATTCTTCGTTGTGCTCCACTCTTTCATATTTTCTCTTCTTCTCTCTCCTTTATATTAGCCCCCTCTCCTCATTTTAACACCCTTCTTATTTAACCCCGATCTCTACCTCCTCTCGCCTCCTTTCATCTTTCCTTCCACCTTTGCCTCATCTGTCTTTTCCTATCACTCTCCTCCATCGTCCTCTTCCTTTCCTCCATTGGTTCGACATATCAACCCCTCCAGACATGAGCAGAGAGGAAATGGATGAGGCAAGTTCATGCCTTTTTTCCCATCCGTTTATCTTCCTTTCAGTATGTTTCAGGTTTCACTTAAATTAAATAGTAACACTTCACCTAAATCTTTCATCTGACTACCTCGGGCTTTCATCTATTCAGACTTTTAATATTTGACTAGAACAGTTGGTAACTCTTTTCCTCAGGCTTTCATGTATTATAACAGTACATGATGATCAAAAATGATGAAAACTGTTTTACTTGTGCCATTTTGTGTTTTAGGTTGAATAACCCAAAACAGGCTTTGGAAATCTGATGTAACGCAGCACCAACCTTCTCCTAAATATCAATGTCTAGATGAAAGAAAACGTCTCTGTAGAGTTTCACACCATCATGTGTCACAGTCTGTTTATTCGAGCTGACATTCTTTTAACTTGCACATTTGTATCGACATTATTTCTTTTACTCCCAGTAGCGGAGCTACGGACTGCAGATGCTGCTTTGAATTTAGAATAATCTTTTAATCATAATAATAAGCTCTTTTTTATGTTGTGAGGGAACTAACAGCAAAGAAGTTGCCATAAAATTTGGCAATAAAATAACAGATTATAACTCCTGTTGATCTACACTGACCTGTGATCAGGTGAATGGTGTCTCTGTCATTCGTACGTCTGTTCTCACACTATGTAACTTTGGGCTCCGGGTCGGGAGAAGTACGTAACGCTTTACGGCACTAAGTCACACACCACCAACTATTTCACTGATTTTGGTGAAACTGGATCATATTTTATGGAGAAAATGTTTTCTGGTTTTCCCTCTGATGTCCTCCGGCTGCTCCGACTCAACTCTCTGTGATTTACAGAGTTTCCTGATGGACAGTGAAGTAAACTGCTGACGACTGTAGCTGCTGTTAGCTAATGTTAGCTCAGTTTGTTAGCCCAGACTGTGAGCTCAGAGCACCGGGGGAGTGTTAGTGTTTGTACCACAGGTGATTTGGACCACCGGGAAGAAGAAGAAGAGGTTTTCAGGCCCAGCAGTCAGCAGCTTTTATGGACGTAATGGCAGAGGAGAAGAGAGTGAAGAGGACGTTGACAGAAGAACCTAAGAAGTGAAAAAGGAGCTGCGGGGAACTGTCCATATTTACCACAGTGGGATTACACTCTGAAACTGGGGGTGATAAAGCACAAAAATACTGATTTCTGCACAATCAATAAAGCTCCTCTTGTGTCATCAACAAGCCCTAAAATGATTAGAACGATTATAAACAGTTGCCCTCTTGGTGCACTTTCTTTCCCATATTTTATTGTAAAAAACAAACACTACACTGGCACTTTGAGTGGCATGTTCCTTTACCATCCTTAGCTGGGATGAACTTGATGAATACATAGAGAGTCATCTGCAAGTCCACCGAGCCACTTGCTCTCATTATTTTCAATATTTGCTGTTGTGCATTCTAGACAGCACATATGGTCCCAGACAGCCTCTCTAAATCCCCCGTCTGGCTGAGAGAACCGAAGCACGCTTTGAGAAGTTAAAATAATTTCAACTTCCAGCAACAAAGCACCGTGCCTCAAATGAAGTTTCTGCTGTTGCATAGCAACAAGTGCCGAGGCCGGCACTTTCCTCTCAGCAACGTTTAGAGCAACAAGCATTAAAATAAAAAGGTAAATATATGCTCAGGGGACACAAAGACTTACTGCCATAGTCTCTGATGGAGAAGTTGGAGCTCTTGTTGTCCAGGCTGAAAGTGAACGAAGCTGGTTGGTCGTCTTTATCTGTGGCTCTCAAGGTTCCTATCACCTGAGAAAAGACAAAAACAAATACATGAATAAATAAATATAATAACCACTTGAGGCTCCAGAAGTGAGTCAGCCCCCATGTTAAAACGTCCAACTTTTAGATTAGCCGGGAGCCAGTAGAGGCAAGACAGCCAAGATGGAGACGACCAGAGCCACCACACTGTGGGGACGTCATGGAGACTACGTCCAGGTTTTAGACAGTCTGCGGGGACGTCATGGAGACTACGTCCAGGTTTTAGATAGTCTGCGGGGACGTCACGGAGACTACGTCCAGGTTTTAGCAATGTTTCTCTCGTGTATTTACAGTCATGACAGAGATGCAGCTAGAATAGGTGGAAGTTAAAGGTGTGAACAACAGAGCTCAGTACACCACCCTTGGGATGAAGGCAATATATACACAGTAAAAGCAATAAACCCAACATATTATGAAGTGACTATAAGATCTGTAACTAAGAGAAATGTCAGTCTGGTGTCTGATGTGATCATTTACAGTAAAATACCGTTCTGTTCTTACCGTGCCAACGACGTCATTCTCACATATAAAGATCTCGTCCACGCTCAGTTCAGGTTTGTTATCGTTGATGTCCTTAACTGTGATGTTGACTTTCACAAATGACTCCAGACCTGCAGAGGAGAGACAACAGCACAGGGTTAACCGCAGAACGATGATGGACGTTTGCTGCAGGTGTTGGTGATTCTTCAGAGCAAGCACACGCTGGGGAATCAACTCTTATGATGTGATGTATGTTTAAAGCATGTCCCGACAAAAAAACAGACATTATAAGACACAAGTGAGCCAACAGGAGACACAGTCACACTCTAAATAATCAAAATGCCACATAAGTGATAAAATACATCAAAATTTAAAAAAAAAATTTTTTTGTGGCTCTGGGAATCAGACAAATCTATGAGCTCATGTTTTATTTGTTCTGGCAGATGCGTTTGTTTCCCCTCCAATAATTTACTGTAAACTGAAAATCATAGTAACCAATAGTGTACTGTAGAAAACTACAGTTACACATAATTTACTGTAGAAAAAATGTACAGGAACCGATAATGTACTGTAGAATATTACAGTAGCAATAATGTTTGTAATCTGATATTTGTAATAATGTATTCTTACACACTGGACCTTTAAGAGGGCCTTTCACCTTGTTCACATGTTTTAAAGTCATCATAGTTTCTCCTACACACTTGCTTGGACCGGGAGGGTGAGACGGGTTGTTATTCAGTTGGTTGCGTTCTGCAGCTTCACAGCTAGAAGACAATAATATCTACACACTGGACCTTTAAAGCTTTAGTTGATGAGAAAGATGTGTTGTGTTCAGCGGTATGATAATCTGTTCATAATTACATTAACTCTGGCATTTGGGTTTTTGGAGTACTTCTGTTTACTTATTTTTTACATTCTCTTCTGTCTTTACCTCAATGTGCAGATCTGACTGCTTCACCGCGATACTCATCAGCCGCGTGTCTTTGACGGAGCTGATTGAGGTCAAGCGACTGAAAAGGATTTCTATTTGTGAGCTTTTTGTTTGGCAGCTTTTTTAAGCAGCAGCTGCTTCATTTCTTTTCACATCACTCATGTTGAATATGGATCTTTTGATAAACGCCTTGCTTGACTCTTGTCTTGAAACTATCTTTAGTACAGTACATGTACTGTATATGGAGGACCTTGTCAAGCTCAGGGGACCATTGTGTTTCGTCGAACATCGTGACAAGCCACTAAAATAGATCTCTGGATTTCATTCATTGCTGGTCTAAAAATATATAGTTTGGTTTGGAAGCTGCGAGTGAACAAAGAGAGCCACTAATGTGATTTTCCTGCTTACTCTCCTTCCCGTGTGGGTCGACCAGGTGTTATGTGGCAATATGTTAAATCTATAAAAATCCCTGTTAATGTGTTACACTCCCATCCCTCAATAAATCCAGAAGAGAACACACTGTCTCTTTTTCTCCCTCCCTGTATGCACATTAGCATTGTTAGTGAAAACACATGGTTTTCATTTTTCATCTGAGCTTCTATTGTTTGAAGGATTAATAAATGAATGTGTGTGACGTACCGCTTGGCTCCTCCTGAGCTTTAACTTGAAACACGTGTGTGGCCTCCAGCTCTCTGTCCAGCTTCTCCCGGGTGGACAGCTGACCCGTTGTTGGGTTGATGATGATCGGACAGTCTTTGTCTAAAATGGAATACCTAAACAGAGAGAGAGAGAGAGAGCAGGAGATGAGTGTAGTCATTTAAAAAATCACAGTAACCAATTCTTTTAAGAAGTTTGCAAAGCATCATGGTATACCGTATGCGTTTCTTGGGTTCGTCAGGATCTGTGGCTGTGACCGCTCCTATGTTGGCCACCATTCTTTCCTCCAGCACAGTGAAATAATAGACGGACTGGGTGAATAACGGCGGCTCGTCTACGTCCAACACCTTGATGTTTACCTGTCGAATTCAAATTTATTCACAGCGGTTAAAAAAAAAAAACTTTGAGTAGTTTGCGCACATTTGGTCAACATTAAAGATTTAAATGGACTGGAACTGTCGGACTTTGTTCATGTCAAACTTCAGGCTGTTTCTGTCACACACACTAACTGAGATCTGTCGACTAAGAGCAGCCTCTCTACAGCTACGGTATTTACAGAGAGAAAATTACATCTACCAGCCCTTCAGAGTTGCGTTTACATTGATTTTTTTATGACTGTGATACAGTACTTTCCTGTTTTAGTAGAAAACTAATGAAAACTGAAGCAATAACATCGCTGGAGGATGACGCATATCATGTCTGATATTTACCTGGGCCGTGGTGACAGCACTGTTCACGTTGTCGGCAGGAAAACGCAGGTTTCCAAGGTTTTCTCGCACCTGGACGGTGAAACTGTACTTGCTTGTTGTCTCGTAGTCCAGCTCCTTGGGATCCCAGAAAAGAATTCAGTCCACAACAAGTCAAAAATAAACAACTTATTAGATCAGGATTAAATATTGAGCAGCATTGACCTGTTTGCTGTTTTTATGCCAGAATAACTAGTCCCTGTGTTGTCAAATATGATTCATAATGGGCCAAAAGGGCTGAGAACCACTAAGGCAGAAGATTACAGGACTCCTCCTAATTATGCACACCGAGCATTGTTTTATTATTATGTGAATGCTGGCAACAGATCAGTGTGTTCAGTTGGATTTCTAATTATTTTGTTCCCAAAGGGTTCAAAAGCTGATTAAATAACTAACCTGCAAGGCTTGTTTCTACCTCTAAAACATGCACCTCATATTCAGATCCAAAGCAGCTGGAAACCCTTAAATTCTCTGTTCTCACAACCAAAAATTCAGTGAACTCACTCAGCGTCACTTTCCCGTATTATTAAGCGGGCAGTGTAACCGGGCTCAGCAGCCTCTATGGACTTTGAGTGAGTGAGCAAGAAGCTGCTGGAAAGACCACCGGGAAGAGGAGGGCGAATGTTGTGCCAGAACCGGAGCTGGGCAAGCAGCCAATGAAGCTGCCAGACAAGAGTAAATCTGTGACTGACTTTTAGTTGAGCTTAGTGAAATAAAAGGCTGAAAGACAGACGCTGAGCTGGGCTTCTTTCACACCTAACTTTATTTTCTAACTATGTGGATGAATTCACGAAGTCGAGGCGTTCCAAATTTGGATTCATCCTCAGAGGAGCTCCTGTTTTCAGGCTGGGGACACATCACATTTGCACCTTGTGCTCAAATACACGTCCTATCTTCATCCTCGGTGCATTTACACCTGCGTCTGTCTGTTGCCAGGTGTAAAAAGGCTCTGAATGTCACAACTCAACAAGCTGAAACAACCTGGTTAAGCTGGATTTAAGAAATGTTCCTGCATGTCACTGTGCATGGAAATACCTCCTTCCTTTTCACTCTTTAAACATCTGCACAAACCAAGACTTGCATAGTGTTACAGACACTTATATATATATATGAGGCAGTATGCACTGCTTACTGTCACATTTCCACATTGCAGACTGTTTTATCTGTGGATGGGACACCACAGGTACACATATTCTGTTAACTGGATTATTCATGGTAACAGGGATACTCAGTTGCAGGGTATCAAAGGCATGTGTAAACAGCTTAACAAGAATAAGACCTTAACCGCGACCGCGGTGTGGCTGATAGCTGGCTTACTCTGTACGTGTAAACACAGCCGGCGAGAAAGATGAGAAGGGCTGCAGAGCTGAGGGGCGAGTCGAGCGGAGAGAAGATTGTGGTGCGATTCGATGCTAGGCCAGCGTGGGTACGAATTATTACAGAGCTTGTTTCATTAGAATACATTTTCAGCTCTTTGAGGTTTAAATACTTTATCTGAAGAGCAAAAATCCAGTGAAGTAAACCTGCTAGAAAGTATAAATAGCTCTCCGAACCAGAAGGAGGCTGCGACTGTGAGGTTTGAATCACATTATACGTCATTGTCCAGCAAAACATCTCACGTTTGTAAAAGCTGTAGCTTATTATACTGTTTGGACATGAGGTTCCCACTGGTTTTAGCTAGAGCTAGAGCAAGTGTAATTCAATCATTTATCATCTGGATTAACCAAAAGATTAGACTAAGCATCAACAATTCCAGAATAAAAATGTTGCTTCACATGCATTCACATTGGACAATCATCAACCACGACAAACTATCGGATCGGCGAGGTAAAAATGAACCACGGCTTCACCACAGCAAACATGGCAGAAAATGCTTTAAAAATAGAAAAGTTAAACATTCAATCAGTATTCCCACTAAAAAGAATCAACCTGACACACCAAAAGCAGGGGCTGATTTACAAATACATGAATAAAAATGGGATATCGTTGATTCGTTCGTCGGCCACAGCCTCTTACCTTTTTGAGCATGACGTCGCCGTCGTTATTCTGGCTGAGTTCAATATAGAACATGTCACCGAGGACGGTGAATCTGGGCTGTTTGTTCTGTTTCTCGTCTCTGTCCTCCAACTCCAGGGTGCCTATCTTCTCATTCAACCTCTGGTTCTCTGGAACCTGCAGTTCATACGACCCTGCAGACAAAAAACAGTCAAGCTTAAAGCAACATTGTGTGTAACCAATTGGTGAGAGCTTGGTGAAATAAAAGGCTGAAAGACAGACGCCGAGCTGGGCTGACTGCTGTTGGACTAGTCAGTAATATTAGCTGGCTGCTATGTCTGCTGTTGTTGATGTTGATGTAAACCTAATGATGATGACGTCTGTTTCTTACTTCTCGTGAAAGAAGCTATGTTGTCGTTGATGTCCTCGACGTTGATGGTGACGGAGGTAGTGGCTGTGCTGCCAGTGTCCTTTCCTCTCATGTCCTGAGCTTTAACCACCACCACATACTGACTCCTGGTTTCCCGGTCCAGAGTGTTCACCCTACAGGTAATCTCACCTGCAGACAGACAGACAGACAGAGAGGGTGTTATCTCTGACTCACTCTCACACATGTACGTCTCCTCTAGATTGACTTGAATGAAAGACAATGTTGCTGCAGGATAACAACCATTTTGGACGTCAGTGCAGCGAGCCTACCTGTGACGTCGTTGATTTGGAAGGCAGAGAAGTCTTGGATCAGAGAGTACCTCAGGTCTCCGTTAGCAGTGGTGGGGTCATCAGCATCTGTTGCCTTCACCTGAGTTACTTTACTCCCTAGATGAACATAAATGACAAAACAAATACATCATCAATAAGACACGGCTGTTTAACTGATGAATGCATTATGATTATGTGCTAAGATTGTGTTATTTAAGTCGGCAACGTGCCTTTTTTCACAGAAGGATGTGCTAATGATTGTGACAGGTGTTGACATTATGTTTTCTTTTCCCCAGACTTTCCACAGTACAGTCTATTTTTAAACTAAATTATCACTGGGCAGTAAATGTCAAATACTTGCAGTGAGAAAAACTTTGTCCAGAAGCGTCTTGGCAACACATTTTGTTTTTAATCTCTTCTCTTTGTTTTATGTTTTTTTAATAGACTTTAGGGTGGTTAAATACAGCTAATTTGACTCTCATCTTTCTATTCCATCGTACTTTTTAACCTACAGATGATCTTTTTCAAATAAAGTAACCCAACTCACCTATTGGGGACCTCTCATTAATGGATCCATTGTATGTTCCTGGGAAAACGGGGGCGTTGTCATTGATATCGTTGACCAGGACAACAAACTCTCCAGCATCTTCTATCAGCTGGTGGTTCCCATCGTACATCTTGGCGGTCAAATGGTACTCGCTCTTTTCCTCTCTGTCGAGAGATCTGGTGATATACAGGTCTCCATTCTTATCCACAGTGAAGATGGTGTTTGCTCCTTCACCTTCTATTTCAAACCTCTTCACTGTCACTCGCTTGTCCGACCTCAGCTGTGAAAAGAAATGGAAAAAGGGAATATGGTTGACTTTCTTTCAGTTGTTTCCCCCGCTGGATCAACAACAACAACAAATACATTGTCTTTGGGTACCCAAAGCTCATGACCATAGGTGAGGGTTAGAACGTAGATGGACTGGAAAACCGAGAGCTTTGCATTCCACCTCAGCTCCCTCTGAACCACAGCTGGCCGGTACAGCGTCCAGTAGTACTGCAGACACCGCACCAACCTGCCGGTCCATCTCACGCTCCATTTTCCCATCATTGATGACCCAAGTGAAGGAGTTCAAGTATCTCAGGTATCTTGTAATAACAATCTTCTGATGGTAGGGTCATATTGTGGTACCCTGCCCGAGGACCCACAAACTGTAATTTACAGAGCTACAAGAAACTATATAGACCTTTTCTTAAAGAAATATCTCACAGTGACAACTGGCCTTGATTTGTGCATGGACGTAAGCTTCAGCATCATTTTTCTGCATAATAATGCAAATGAAAGTTTCTTTGTTTGTATGTTTGGTGTATTAGCTGATTGCCATGGCAAAATCTGATGGGGGATCCTTTAAATAAACAAATAAACAAGCAGATTTCCATGAAAAAGCTCAGATATTCATCAAAGAGCTGGTTAGCAACAAGTTAATGCCCCAGATTCTTCAGATGCTACACCATCAAACTGAATGGAAGTGACAAAAATACACATTTGCCCTCCCTTCAGACACGGCAAGTGAAATATTGAACATTTAAAGGCTAAACTGTAGAAGCTCAGCCCAGGAAGTAGACCAAACACATACTGTAAGGATTCTTGAAGTTCACCCACCTGTCCTAACTTGATGGGGTTGGATTCAGGTCTCTCCTCCTCCACATAGAGGGAGTTCCAGATCCAATCTCTCTTCCTCCTGAACAGGATAGGATGAGACTCCTTCTTCACAATCTCAACGGGGTGTTGAGTCTCTGCTCCCACCACAGAAAGGCCAAAATCTTCAGCAACAGCAAGTGAGATGGACACGGCTATAGCGACCATAAGCCCCGTAGTCCACAGCTGGAGCCGAGCCATCATCTAGGACAGAAAGGAGGGAGGAGGGAGGGAGGCACGACCGGAATAAGTGATGTGAGGAAGCAGAGATAAATATGGAGGGAGAGGAGAAAGAGAGAGAGAGAGGAGATCACATTAAAACCACTTATCAGCTGTGGACAGACTGCTTCGCTGTGCCAGGGTGAGACTCAGAGTGAAGGCCAAGGACTCGCCGTCCCCTTACAGTCCGCCTCTGAGCTCGAGGTCTAGCTATCATTGAGGACCAGGGCTCTTAAAGCTTTTCAGCCTGGGACCCAAATGAAACATTTAGCCTCTCATCATGGGACCTGAGCTGAGGCATATCACTACTGTGGTCGTTTGGGGATCTATTAAACATAGGCCTGTGACCCATTTAAGGTCCTGACCCAGTGGTGTAGCACGGGAGAGAGAGAGAGACGAGAGAGGAGCTGACATTAAAACCACTTAGGATGTCTGTCTTTATCAGCCATTAGAAAGGCCATAAAGGGACTGTTTGACATTTTGAATTTTTGATTGCTCTTTTTTTCTCTTTAATACAGCACATCAAATTATGGAAAATAAATACAGGGTTATAACACAGTGAGGCCTTTGTTGCTGACACCAATTCTTAAAATTTAGCATTACTGGGTCAGTTTTGTACAACACGAACATGGACGTATTCTCTGTGACGTCGAATGAAGGCCGGTTGCTCAATCAAAGCGTCCACGCTCTTAATTCTGCATAACTTTAACTTAACTTAACTTATTTGCAATTATTACTTCTGTTTATCTTAAGATTGTTGAGATGGAGGATACAATCTAATTAGTTGTCAGTTGTTTGAATATTAATTATAAAACTGGGAATCTGTTCAGGTGTAATTTGTCCTCTCACCTTTACCTATAGCAACATGCCCACACAAACAGGCTATATTTGGTCATGCAGTGAAATAAAGAAACAAGATTAAGAGTTTACAGCCGCACAAGCAGCTCTGTAAGACTACAGCGTTCAATGTTACATGTTGACGGTACTAGAAGGTCAGAAGTTCTCAAAGAACCTCGACTGTCCACAACAAAATTTAGTAGTAACCCGTCCATCCAAGAAAAAAACACTCAAAAGCACAAACGTCAACCAGGAAAAGTCACAAGGGATCATCCTCTGGAGAACATGAATGTCTGTTCAATAACAACAGAACAATGAATGTTCTGTTAAAACAATGACAATGGGCCGCCGCGGCAAGGACTGAGCCTTTGTACATGGGGCGGTTGCTCTACCAACTGAGCTACTTGACACCCCAAATAACCATGTTTTAATCACTCTGATGCACTGTACGTCTGGTCTTGTACTGTATCTAACTTTGTGCTCTGAGTATGATCACCTACAAGAAGTATGTAATGCTTTACGGCAGTCGCATACCACTGTTTGACTCATCTGGAAAAGAATGGATCATATTTTATGCAGAAAATTGTTTTTAAACTGCTGCTGTTAGCTGCTGTTAGCTCAGTTTGTTAGTGTTAATGTTAATGTGCACCACAGGCATTTTGGACCACCGGGAAGAAGAAGAGGAGGTTTACAGGCCCAGCGGTCAGCAGCTTTTATGGACATAATGGCAGAGGAGAAGAGAGCGAAGAGGACGGAGAAAGTAATATTAGCTGGCTGCTATGTCTGCTGTTGGTGACCTTGTTGATGTTTGGCTGTTAGCAAAGTTGTCGACTCGCTAGTTTTTGATCAGAAGTAATGTAATCAGAACAAATACTCGAGTACAGCTGAACATAGTTACCACAGTGGGATTACACTCTGAAACTGGAGACACTAAATCACAAAAATAGCAAATTTATACACCAAGATTTGGTGAAATCACCATTAAAATTGAAACACCTCATCTTATTTGTGGCTTCTGACTGATTATGAGTTGGAAGATGTTTCCAGCAGTCTGGTAAACGTCCTCCTCGTTCTTTCTGACCGTCTCACCCTCTCTGTCTGTCTCTCTGTCTCCCTCACGGTTCCCATCTCCCCCCACTGGGCTCTATCTAATAAAGCAGAAATGCCAGAGAAATAATCTTCAAAACATTTTAGTCTATATGAGCTCTGTACTCCAGTAGATATCTCAGCGCAGCCCTGCGCCATCCCAGTAGACAGATTAGTGCATTTTATTGTCTTCCAGCCATTAGCAGTAGGGAGGGAGAAAGAGAGATTAGGATGAGGGGATTATATTGGCACAAAGTCTTCTCCCTCTAATGGCCTAATCTCGTAAACTGCTGACCTCCCCTGACCTTTTCACACGGCTCCCCACAAATCAGCTCAAACAAAGACCTTTAGTTCACATCCCTTTGTTTGGGTTTTATTTTTCCTCTTGTGTTTTTCTTTGTTTAGTTTCTTTTCAGGACTAAATTAATTAAACTGAAGTCTTTTATTGAAATTTACTGTGACTCTTTTTGATTGTGGACTCTGGACAGCAGCATTTTGCCTTGTTATAACTTAATCTCACTTGTTACTGTCCCTGCTCTGACTGCAACACTTTGTTCTTACTCAGTAAACACATTTTGGCATCCATTTTCCATCTTATATGTGGTTACAACTTAGACTTTCATTGTTTGTCATGTATCAGTTGAGTGCCTTATATGTTGGTGCACGTCTACACACAGGGTAAAACAGTGTCAGTGTTTTTGATGGGATAGTCTGAGCCTCAGTGATAGTTTGGAAACATTTATGAACTGGACTGCATGCTGAAGAAAACATCTAAATAAAGACGCATCTTTATTTCTAGAATTTCAAACTATTTCACGGACATTTCATGGCCACAACACTGTTTTGGTCCGTTCTCCACGTGACTTGCCCACCAGCCTTTGTGAAGATGGAGATGGAGATACTGCAGGGTTTCTGCCAATTTTTGTCATAATAATTGACAATTTTCACCAAAACTGAACTTTTTAGGTCAGGCCAGGCTAAAAATGTGAAACGTGGGGGTCCCTGTTCTGTCTGTCTCTCGTCCAAGGGGTTGAAGACACCTGTGCTACAGTACGTAGTTAAATTATTTCGCTTTTTGCTGTTTTTACGGTCAGAAGAGGTTTGAAACATTGAGCAGAACGGCCGCAAATAACTCTGGTGGCATCTGAATGCATCGCGTCCATACCCGGTGGAAGTTGGCCTTCAGTTATGACTCTGAGATTAAGGGGTACAAAGGTGGCACCAAGTCTTATGGACTGTACCATCAACCACTACTGAGGGGGGCAAAAAGAGTCTAGACCATCAGAAGAACTAGGACGTGAGGAAGACTTTTAATTAAACTTGTATCATACAGCTAAAATATTTAATTTCACATTAATAAACCAATCATATTCTTGAAAAGTGCTAACTGGTGAGCTCTTACAGTTAATTCTTTGGTCTCCACTCATTACAGAAGCTGATACGAACTGAATTTGGTGCCTTCAATCATTCCACACTTCACATTGAGCTACTGTTTAGTGTCCTTCTCTTCACCCTGCTTATGTTTTTGACTGTGCGTCAACCCGTATCCTTCCTCTCGATATGTTCTGGACAAACAAAGCCATCGCACACTGTGCTGTACAGAAACAGTATGTTCTCACGCAAAAACACAGGCCTGCATGCAGAAAGATGTCCTAAATGACTTTCAAGGAAAACAAAATCAGATGAGCAGAGTCTGTTTTCAGTATTTTTAAACCAGTAAAGACGTTGTAAATTAAACATTGGATAACTTGAAAGATCCCCAAACTCATCAACGTTGAGTTACTGAAACATACCTGAAGCTGAGCATGAAGCCTTTTTCAAGTGATTAAATATAAAAATGTTGTGATTTTGTCGTATAAAGAGACAGAGATTTATTTAAATGTTATTAAAATTGTTGATATTACAAATAAGAGTTCTAACCATGAGCATTGATTGATTAGACTTTGGTCTTTGTGAACTGCGCCTTGGAAGTCTCCCTCAGTTTTTATTTCCCCTGACTCTGGATCAGATCTAACACAGATGTTTTTCATCTTTTTTAATTTTCGGATGTCCATCCAAGACCTGAAATTCTCCAAGCAGAGAATAAACTGAACGTGAGAGCGTTTTAATGAATGATCTATGAATTTACATAACTTGTTTTAACCAGTAGGTCGGTGCACTCGCTTCAGCACCAAACAGGAAGCAGGAAACCGAGTAGTTACTTTGGTAACGGCTGAAAACCCCCCGTCACACACGCGTGATGGCGTGATGTTGAATTAACAGTGTTTAGAGTCTGTGTTTGAGCTCTTATTTTAGAGCGAAATCTTCATGTTTGAAAAAGTTCCTACACTTGCCTAACACTAAAATAATGTGCGTCTAATACTAAAAATAACGCTGGTAGAGAGTTCTTAAATCCAAAATATAAAGTTTATACAGAAATGCAGTTTATCTTTAAGAATTATAGCGATGCCGATTGAAAAGACTATATATGTATCTACTATACTATGTAACAAAAACAAGCGAAACATTTGGCAATATTAGTCTTATTGCATCAATCGTAGGTGTTTTGTATCATGCAAAGTAGACCTGACTCATCAACACAACATCTTACTCACACACATGCATCAACATCAAGACTGAGTTAGACACACGGTTAATTCAGTTGATGACAAATCCACGGGGAGTGTTCTCCCTAAAAGGGCATTTTTTAAAAGTGCATTTCCTCGTTAAGCCGGCCAGCGTCTCACGCCTTCTCTTTTATCAGCAACAGGAAGTGTAAACACAATGCCTCTGGGAAATGCCGTCGGGTGTGTTAATGAAGGGTCATCATTAGTAAGTGGACACACCCTTCCTGGTATTCAGCCGCTGACCTCACGTCTGTCTCAGTTTCTGCCTCTCTTTCTTTACTTTTTGTCTCGTTCTTTTAAATTTCTCCACTTCGACTCTTTCAAGGTGAAAACTCCATCTCTCTCTTTATTCACAGTCTATTTCTGTCTCCTGTCCATCACTCCACCTTTTTTCCTTTCTTCTTCTTCTTCATCCCCGTCACTCTCTCTACCTCACCTTGAAAGCAAATTTAGCACCTTACTGTATAAGATGGTGCAGATACAACCAAAGCTACCCTGTTAAACCAGATGAAGATATACGAACTGATAAAGTAACAGGAGTATGGTGTAAAAAAAAAATGTCTGTAGATATTACGGTAAAAAACTGTCAAACCACGACAGCAAAAGACTGTAAAATATGCCGTGAAGTATAACGGTGTATTACGGTTTACAGTAAAACACAGTCATATTTCATAACCTTTATTTATACAACATTTTCAGAAAATACGGAGAAAAACTGCCAAACCATGACAGCAAAAGACAGTAAAAGACTGTAAAATACGTAATCGTAATTTGTGTTCTTCCTGCAAATTTCAAAACCTTTATTTATACAGACTTTTCAGGGAATTTATACAGAATAAAGTAGTATTTTACATTAGAGGCTGTTAATTATACAGTAAAACACAGTAATATTTAATGGCATATTTTACAGTCTTTTGCCGTCATGGTCTGGCAGTTTTTCCACCATAAAATCGATAGACATTTTAAAATATGGACTAAAACACCAACCTTATACGTGAAATCAACAGTACTAATATCCTATTACTGTAATATAAGAAAAGGTTATACCGTATTTATTACGGTAAAATTCTGGCAACTACAGATGCATTTTTTTTACTGTTTATACAGCTGTTCATAGGTGTGATAATCACCTTTTTAATTTTCCCTCTCAACTGCATGCTGCGCTATGCATGCAAATCTCACTTCAGGATTATACAAAGTTATTTGTGGTGTGAAAATATCAAAGGCATCTTCCAGAGGTATGAAGAATAAATAACATCCAGGAATATCTGTAATTACATCTGTACATTGTCTGCAGGCGAGGGAGTGTGTGCGAGTGTGACGGAGGAGCAGAGATACAGTTGTCATTCTCTGCGATGTTTTGTGACTGGCAGACAGGTCTGACCTAGTTTCACTCAACCAAAGGCTAAAGCATAGAAACGAGTCAACAAGACTTCATAATCCTGCCGTTTGCTGAAGGGTCGCTGAAGTTCATGCACAAGTCTGAAGACAGAAATACAGCCCAGTCCTCCATGATGAGATCTGACAAGAAACCTGTCTGTCTTTTGTTCACCTGTAATTATCTGGATGTCCTTCATCATATCTTGGACACTCATGAATGGCACCTTTTTTTTCCCACTGTGGTTGAAAGATAAACTTGTGTTTTCTCTTTCCTGGTATAATACAACTTTGCATCATTCGCAGGAAGTGTCATGCCAAATTTATTTATTTATTTCACATCATCTCCGAAACCGAAGCCCGACCAGTGGCTCTGTCCAACGCCAAAATAATAATACGAGAATAAGAAGAATCTAGCCTAGTTCCAGACCTCTATATCCAATTTTTAAGTCGCAGTTTGAAGACAACCAAGTAAGTAAATCAGAGTTCTGTCGATGTAAATGAAGATTGTGGACGTCATCTTCTAATGCTAGAGCCAGAAAAATGGCAACAAACATCAGCTGAAGTCATCGGAATGACAACTCTTAAATTGACTTGAAGTGTCGACCAAACGAACATTTAGAACAAAATCCCGTTGTTCATCCTCGTTGTTCAACACAACGAGCGCTGAAGGAGCTTCAGTCCTGTTACACGTCTCAAAATGGCAGTTTATCTTACTTTTGTCCACTTTTACTACCCTTAAATCAGTTTTGTTTATTTGTGTACGTGTCTGTGGAACAGGAAGTGATTTCACAGCCTCATATCTGTGATGTCAGACTGCTGAACCACTGCAGCGTAGCTGTTGTTGAGATTAAAACAGGTTTAATCACAGAGGAGTTTCTAACAAACTGTCTGCCAGCAAGTCACACTATGAACCACACACACACACACACACACACACACACAGTGTCCTCACTGTCATGTCACTGAGTGTATTCACTCTCTGATTGATGTTCGTGCATTCTCTGGTTAATTCTATTTTCTTTCACAATCAGACGAATCAGATTTTATTAAAGTGAGCTGCTTATGAATGATGTCGGCCAGCTTTAAAGTGACAGTAATGACCGACAGTCATCTGAAAGTAATTTAAAGCCTAGCGTGTTATCCGCGCTGGTTTTGGCTCAGCTGTCAGCCCCTGCCTCGGCAGAAGGAGAAATATCCGGATACAGAACCCCCCAAAAATACTGAAAATGTTAAAGGAGCTCAGACATTTTCTCATCCTTATAAAACATACTACATGATCATATAGTTCATGTACACATTGTTAAAGCAGATGATGATGTTACATGTGCAGGTGCACTGTAAATAATGACAGTAAATTACCGTAAAATACGTCATGAAACATCACTGTGTTCTTCCTGCAAATTTCAAAACCTTTATTTATACAGAATTCCAAGGGTAATTTATACAGAATAAAGTAGTATTTTATATTAGAGACTGTTAATTACACAGTAAAACACTGTAATATTTAATGGTGTATTTTACGGTCTTTTACTGTCATTGTTTGGCAGTTTTTCACCGTAAAACCTACACACCTTTTAAAATATGGAATAAAAAAACAACCTTAAATGTTAAACAGTACTAACATGTTTTACCGTAATATCAGAAAAGGTTATACTGTATTTATTTTGGTAAAATTCTGGTAACCACAGCTGACAGTTTTTTACCGTGAAAACCACAGTTGTTGTTTTTTTACAGTGTGGCGTTTTTGAGGCCTGTTTGCATCATTTAAAATTCTCCACATAGCCCTGAGATCAGCTGGAGATTTGTCAGGGTGTACCCCGCCTCTCGCCCAATGTCAGCTGGGATTGGCTGCAGGCCCCTGCGACCCTGACAAGGATAAGGTGTATGAAAAATGGATGGATGGATATTTAACTGCGGTGGAGCTCTGGACCTACGGGATGTAAAATTTAAAAATATTAATAAACTAAATAAAAACTTGTTGTATCCTGTAAATGCAGAATACAGGCCAGACACTGAAACTAAAAACCCTAACTGGGTCTTTCAGTCGTAATCAGCGACTTCAGCTGAGCTAACATCGCCACAGCTGGACAGCTTGTCAACCACTCTGACATATATCTGAATGAATGAATGAATGGCTCTAATCATGAATCTTATGTGTGTGTGTGTGTGTGTGTGTGTGGGTGTGTGTGTGTGTGGGAGGGTGAAGTCTCCCAGATGGCACCCAAAGGATTTTCCCTGATAGTTCCCTCTCCAGGAATTAGACCACTGGGTTTAGTTGCATCAACGGCTTTCGATGTAACAACCAAATCAAATCACCTCACTCGGGGGGCCGGCAAAATACAGAACTACAGAGCAGAGTAACTATTCACACAAACACGGGGTAGACAAAATGACAGGAACACCTCAAACTACGGAATCAGAAAAGATCTAAGCGGCATCTCGGAGGTTTGACGTGAACAGACGAGGAATGGAAGGAATGTTAAACAAATGATCCGGCAGGGAAGTCGTCTTCAGCTGACAAAATGACACCACTCAGCTGCCTACTTTAGAAATATTAGATGCTGTCTTCAATACTTTATAGCCACACCGGCTTCAAGCTGACAGTTGTAACAAAATGTGTGAACAGCAGAAAGATCTCCTGGTGGATTCAGCTCGCTTTTAAACATTTCACATATCATCCTGCATCGTCTTAATGGTCACAGCCGTCTGTCTTCAGGAATGACAGTCCAGCCTCTGGGAGGTGTTGGAGGGGGGGTGCAGCGCTCAATTACAGCATTCAAATCTACACCGAGCTGTCCGAGATCGTCTGCGTAACATATGTGAACAGTGACGGCGGTTGGACAGCCTGTCCTTAAAGGGCTTCTAACCATCGTTTCAAGTTATTTTGGTCCCTTCTTCTGGACAGTTTGTGACCGGTATTCATGAGCGTTTCACCCTGGAGTGACTGGGAAAGTAGCCTGGAGCGTTTCCAGGAGGATCTGGGTTACATGCTGCTGTACGCTGCTTTTCAGTCATGTAAATACACACTCCCACACGTAACACACCTGTGCAATCAGTTTTCCCAACCGTAAGATAGAAAAATGAAAGAAAACTTACCACACAAACAGAAAGTCCGAGCTGAGTAGAACCGTGCTCACTCAAACTGGAGTTATTCTTTATTAATGTGACAGAAATCAGTGGCTGGTAGGTGGTCGTGTGCTCAACAGGGGAGTAAGACCACCTCCTGATTCGACTGTCTCTTCCTCTCCTGTTGAAAGAGAGCAGCAGGTGTTGCAGGTTTTTATAAAAATCCTTCTCTGGACTGTGGACCAGATGATGCAGTAAGAGGTGGAGAATGTATCCTTAGTTGGATTTCCAAAGATAAACCTTCAGGTAGGTAATCGCTGAGATAAAAACAAGCTGTCCTTCCACCTTTATCGACTCCTCAGGTTGTTCCTTAAGAGTCCAACAGGTTCAAAACCTCTCTTGCTCTTTTAATCCCCGTCGCCTCTGATGTGGTTTCCTCATCCACTGGTCAAAAAGTGTTGAAGCACAGCTGTCTGACCGCAGTCCTCTCTCTCTCGCAGGTCACTGCCCACTTCCTCTTCCTGTTATTGTGGTCAGTCTTCTTCGCCCGGTGCTGGTGCTCCCTGCTACCCCTCCTTTTCCTGTCCTGGAGGGGGGAAAACAGAGAGAGAGGTACGGAGAGAGGCGGAGATGTCAACACAGCTCAAAGACGCTCGGAGAGGCAGCGAGAGCAGCCGGCTCATGTTCATGAAGCAGATGGAGTGAGTGTGTGAGAGGGAAGAAGAAGGGAGGGAGGGTGATGGAGGGTAAGGTGAGAGAGGCGTTACTTCTCAGTCCTTCTCAGAGAGCGAGGGAGTGAGTGGGGGAGAGATTTATTATTCATGTGTGTGAGATAAGGATTAAGTTAAACAGGTTATTGGGGATAATCCTTAGAGATTTCCCCACATGAGGCTAGTAAATATTTCAGACTTTGGCGGGAGAGTGTGTGTGTGTGAGTGTGTGTGAGTGTATCTGACAGAGAGATCTTGTTTAAGCCGGTAAATTAGATGAGTCGGACGCCCTCGCCACACACACACTACATCTATCTCCCCCCTCCTCCCCCTCCTCGTCTCTTCAGGGGGGAGAGTCGGTCACCAGTAATTTGGCGAATTGGGCAGGAGAGCCGGCTGTGTGTTTTTACATGCAAACAGCAGATCTGTCTTTCTTTTTCATTCCCTCCCTCTGTGTTTCTTCTCTCTCTCGCTGTTTGCTCTCGCTCTCTTGTTATTTGCAATTTCACTTCCACTCTCACGTACAATATTTTTATGACAGACAGCTGGGAGCGGCGCTGCCTCAGCGTCAACATGACAAAAATCTACATTTACACTGAGTCCTCTTCCCTCATTGCAGGAGCTGTGTATGCACAGCATGTTTGTCACTGCCTTTCGATTAATTAATGAGTAAATAAACTCATTTTAAAGCAACATTGTGTAACAGGGTTTAAATCCTGTTGATCTCTCACACTATGTAACTTTGGGCTCCGGGTCGGGAGAAGTACGTAACGCTTTACGGCACTAAGTCACACACCACCAACTATTTCACTGATTTTGGTGAAACTGGATCATATTTTATGGAGAAAATGTTTTCTGGTTTTCCCTCTGATGTCCTCCGGCTGCTCCGCCTCAACTCTCTGTGATTTACAGAGTTTATGATGGACAGTGAAGTAAACTGCTGACAGCTGTAGCTGCTGTTAGTTAATGTTAGCTCAGTTTGTTAGCCGGGCAGTCCAGACTGTGAGCTCAGAGCACCGGGGGAGTGTTAGTGTTTGTACCACAGGCGTTTTGGACCACCGGAAAGAAGAAGAGGTTTACAGGCCCAGCAGTCAGCAGCTTCTATGGACATAATGGCAGAGGAGAAGAGAGTGAAGAGGACGTTGACAGAGGAAGCTAAGAAGAGAAAAGGAGAGAGTGAGCGAGCAAGAAGCCGCCGGACAAGAGTAAATCTGGGACTGACTTTTAGTGGTTGGTGAGAGCTTGGTGAAATAAAAGGCTGAAAGACAGGGCAAGAGAGCAGGGCAATGCTGACAGGGAGTGGAGGTGGTGTCGTGCCAGAACTGGAGCTGGCGTGATGATCTTACTTTAATGTAAACGTTGAACTTGGCTGCACGTTTGCTGCAATAAAATGTGATATCACCCAGAAATGCATCAGATACTGATGTTACAGATACAGATATCACTGTAAAATGGTGGATTAAGTGATCGACACAATGATTTTTCAGAGTTGTAAAATCTATAGACTGACATTCAAAACATGAATGTGTTGTCTGAATGCCTGCTAAGAGGTCGTCATGTTACTTCTGCCTTCACCTTTCATCGACTCTTTCACTCGTCTTCTCAGTTGCTCTCTTTCTCTTTCTCTTTCTTTGGATTTTTTTTATTCACCCACTGTTTTTTTTTTCCTCCCTGGTGAACTACACTTCTCTAAATGTCATCTTATGTGTGACAGAGACCTAACATCTAACTTCAGGGAAAATCTTTCACTCTTTCTCTGTCTGAAAGTGTGTGTGTGTGTGTGTGTGTGTGTGTGTGTAAAACTGTCATTTTAGACAGAGAAGGGAGAAACTAGTGATTTTAAAAACAGATGAACACCAGAGAGAAAGAAAAAGTCTTCACGATGTCTTTATGTAATCACACTGTGGTAACTATGTTCAGCTGTACTCGAGTATTTGTTCTGATCACATTACTTCTGATCAAAAACTAGCGAGTCGACAACTTTGCTAACAGCCAAACATCAACAAGGTCACCAACAGCAGACATAGCAGCCAGCTAATATTACTGACTAGTCCAACAGCAGTCAGCCCAGCTCGGCGTCTGTCTTTCAGCCTTTTATTTCACCAAGCTCTCACCAACCACTAAAAGTCAGTCCCAGATTTACTCTTGTCCGGCGGCTTCTTGCTCGCTCACTCTCTCCTTTTCTCTTCTAAGCTTCCTCTGTCAACGTCCTCTTCGCTCTCTTCTCCTCTGCCATTATGTCCATAGAAGCTGCTGACTGCTGGGCCTGAAAACCTCTTCTTACCGTTGGTCCAAAATGCACCAGGGTTAGCCTGGCATACAAACTGAGCTAACATTAACTAACAGCAGCTACAGTTGTCAGCAGTTTAGTTCACTGTCCATCAGGAAACTCTGTAAATCACAGAGAGTTGAGGAAAGCATCAGGATGATTTAAAAGTTATTTTTCAGTATAAAAGTTATAGTGTTATTTCTGATTGAGTTATGTGTCGTTGAGTTGGCTCGGGCAGACAGTGATGTATCTATGAATGTAGAGAAAAGGAACAAGAGAGGAAACAAAGAGGAAGAATCTGTCCTCTTGTCTGCTGTCGGTTTCCTTTCGGTAAAACAAGCAGACATGTAGAGGAGTGATGGCTGTCCCGCAAACAAACCAAACAAAATGTCACAGATATGATGGAATCATCTCTTGTTTACACGTCTCATTTTCCTTTTTCCTCCTCTGTGTCTCTCTGTCATTCTGTCTTTTCATAAATCCTCATGCTCTTGGCCTACTTTCCTAGAAAAAAACACTTTGGCGCTAAAAATTGCATCCTCGCTCCACTCATGACATGTAAGGAAACGGGTGATATTCCCCCACTGGTGGTTTGACTGGAAGAACACCACTGGGAGCCGAACATCAAGGACTGGAGGACTGAGAGAGAGAGAGAACGAGAGCGAGAGGCAAGTGTCTAACATGACAGATCTTTTTTAACACTGCTACATCTGCCCAAAGCGGGCTGCTTTCATCATTAACACCTACAATGCTTTTGCCATGAGCATATTCAGAGGGTAGACAAAATAACACGGAGTCCCCAAACACTGCTACAAAGGTGGGTCATTTTGGGATGAAGCACTGTGAGTTTAATCCTGCATAACTTTAAGCCTTAATATAATCTGAACAGGTGAGTTGTATATAAATTCACCCTCAGTACAGTTGTCATGAACGGGGAAATTAGCTATAGAGACCAAAACTGTTTTTTGTACCAGGCTGTAAACATGTTTATTTCTGCTGTGAAGTTGGACATTTTAACATGGGGACTTATGGAGACTGACTCACTTCTGGAGCCAGCCTCAAGTGGACGAGAAGAGGAACTGCAGTTTTTTGGCACTTCTCCATTGGTTTCATTTCCCAGCAACAGAGGTTGCCGTTTGATTTCATCCACTGAGTTATCAAAAAGTTCATACAGCGAGGTCAACATTGTCCCCTGTGGACCTCCAGAACTGAACTGACCAACAGATCCAGACTGTTGGACTCTGAATGTGACTCACTTAGCAGATATTACTGCTGATGGTAATTTTTAATAACTCCCTTTAAGAGGAATAACACTCATCACTTCCTGTCTCCAAGTTTCACAATAAAGACCTGTCAGTTGATCAGATTTATTAGAATGAGGCTGGTGAAATAGAATAATTTTGGATACTTTGGAATACTACTTTTAGAATTTAATGACTGTAACTGCATGTAAATTTGGTTTTGCGTGCACGTTTGTGTGATTGTATCCGTTATTGTGTGTGAGCTCTGTTACACTCTGATTCAGTCCAGTGAACGTTAAAATCACCAACAGCAATATTTAGGTGGCATACTGATGCTAAAAATCAGCTTGACAGGAGGAATTCAACTGCAGAGCACCATTTTCAAAAGAAGAATTTCCACTGTTAAAAAAAAAAGAAAAAAGTTTTTATGGTAAAAAAAAAAACTGGCAGCTGTGGTTGACAGAATTTTACCGTAATAATATAATAATGTGGCAAAACTTTTTCTAATATTACGGTAAAAGGATGTTAGTACTGTTGAGTTCTCGTCTAAGGTTGGCGTTTATTTAACTGTCATGAAATGGCGTATAAATAAATGTTTTGCTTTGAAATATTACGGTGTTTTACCGCACAATTACACAGCCTTTAATAGAAAATACTACTCTGTGTAAGTATTCTGCATAAAATGCAGTATAAATATAGGTTTTGAAATATGACAGTGTCTTACTGCACACAATAAAACACAGTCATATTTCATGACATATTTTACGGCCTTTTACTGTCATGGTTTGGCAGTTTTTTTCACTGTAAAATGACATCTTTTTACAGTGTACAGCTGCTCACATTGTAAAAATGATTTAACAAAATGGAAGCACCAGTTTTGCTCAAACTGGGAGCGGTTGACTCGATAAGTACTGCCGCACACTTTTCAATCGTCAACTTTATGTTTCAAAAATATTTTCTACCTTTCTTTTGATTTGTGTAATTAAAATTTTTCCTTTTGATAATTACCTTGGTGCGTTTCACTTGTGTGAACATCATCAAACGGATTCACCATGGAAACACTGCGGCGCCTCTTCTCATCATTCACAGAACCACTTCACAGTTTTTCACCCTCTATGCTTTTGTCATATTATGACATGCCTTTATACTCCAGTGCACTTGTCAATACGCTCTGTAATCTCGTAGGCAGGCTCTGTTCACCACCCAAAATCCTACACCTGATGATGCAAGCACCAGCCAAATGGCAGCAAGAAAGACTCAATTCAGTCCCAAGTCCTGTAATCATTCTCTTTACCAGATAAGACTGAGAGATTTTGAAAAACGGGAGTTAAAGCACGATTTTTAAAGCAGCTTTTCTTGCTGTCCCTCGTCTTTTAAGCGTTACAATAGCCTCTGAATGTACTGATGTATAATCTTTGATTAGTCTGTGGGAAATTGATGCGCTACTTAGGCATAACACCAGTCTACCGGATGGACAGGTCAGATTTCACAAGTACAGTGTGTTGCTTTTTTGCCGCCTGCTGCTTGTAGATAACAACGCGTTGAACGGTAATTGATGCAACAAATGGAGGGTGGAGTTAGGATGTAGTGCGGAAAGGGTGAAGTGGACGAAATAGAACCCTGACCTCAAAGCTTCAGGAAAACAGAAAGGTAGAAGAGAAAAACATGGAGGGGAAACCCAAGCCAACCTGCCAATGCTGGGAAATGAAGCCAATGCGGGAAGTGCTAAAAACTGCAGTTCCTCTTGTCGTCCACTTGAGGCTGGCTCCAGAAGTGAGTCTCCATAAGTCCCCATGTTAAAATGTCCAACTTCACAGCAGAAAGAAACATGTTTACAGCCTGGTCATGGAGACTACGTCCATCTTTGTTTGTTTGCCCTGAACTGCCCTGTTTGCTAGCACTGGTGCATTTTGGACCACCGGGAAGAAGAAGAGGAGGTTTACAGGCCCAGCAGTCAGCAGCTTCTATGGACATAATGGCAGAGGAGAAGAGAGTGAAGAGGACGTTGACGGAGGAAGCAGTGACATTCTGTTCCTTCTAAGGTAAAAGGTAGTCTCAGGTAAGAAAAGAGCAACATGGATGAAAAGTCGAATGCAGGTGGCAAAAAGAAATGTGAAGCCGTCCCGATATGATTACCAAAATGTACTTTATGTGTTGACAGGCTGACAAACCTCCTGAACTATCAGGTATGTCCTGCAGCTTCACTTTAGAATATCTACGCCCACCTCATCTGCATAAGAACAATGATTCCACGCTTACTACAGCACGAGCCGATCATTAAATATATTCAGCATGTATTTCCAGTCATGATTCATTAGTCGCGCTGCAGCACATTTGTTAATCGCCTCGCCGTCACATAAAAGGCCGTTAGAAGAGCTTCACAGAGATGTCAGACCTCCTCACTGTGTTGTTGCATCAGAGGCATTCATTCATTTCCAGTGAAAAGCTGCGTTTTCTTTACTTACTGTTGGGCAGTTGTTGTGGGTATTGTACATTTGAGCAGATTTATCGAAATACCCAACGTCGTGCATGCGATTAGAGGACCCATCACGCTGTTCTGAGCCTCTTGGCTGTCTCTCTTTCCTGGGTCCAGTCGTCAGCCAGAACTTCATGTTTATGCTCAAGAAGCTCAAAGAAAATCAGGGAGTCAGGTGACATTATTACAGAGCAACAGCGTCCACAGAAAGTGGAGCTTCGGGTTGATGGTTGTGTCAACAAAACATTGGAGACTGCTGTTCGTTTCCTGTTTCCAGCTGTCAGTCAGCGTTGGTTTTCTTTGAGATCATGACTGCAATTATTCCCAAACCGTAAGCAAGTATTTTTTTTATTGGCGAAGCTCCCCTAACCTTAATGAAGTATTTTAACCCATACAACAATGTTTCCATGCACAATATTTCTCTCATTTTTTAGCCTAAATCTGAATCGTCAGATTCAACTTTGATTTTGTTATAAAAATCAGGTTTATACTGTGTTTCAGATGTTTTAAATCATATGATGTGTACGTGAGTTCCTATTTCTTACATGTTGTTTTCACTTCTTTAATATGACTTTGTTGCTAAAGCTGGCAGGGTGAGGTAAAGTTCACTTTAATGTAGAAATAGAGGAAGTCCAGAACAGAACGAGGGTCAGAGGCAGCTCAGAGAGGTGACATTTAATTTGGGGATATGCTGACTACTGATTAGGGGAACTAAGAAAAACTTCTTCTTTGAGGAGCCTTTTTCTCTGTAACCCCTTCTGTGTGTTGCACTGTTAAACGCTCCTTCTTGTACAAGAATAATAAATTCAACTTTGATGCTTCGAATCCAGTCTTCTTTATTGAAGGGTCACTCTAAGAAATTCTTATAACAGATTTATCACTGTCAAATGTTCAAGAAAAGCAACAGATAAGAACATCAGTCTGCAGATTTACTTGAAGTGAAGTTGTACTTGTAAGATCAACAAGATACCTTGAAGATGGTACGACCCAGGATGCACCATCCACACGAGTTTGTGCATCCTGGGTCGTACCATCTTCCTGGGCAAACTGTGGGTGCCCTTCATTTCCCTGACACCGTCACACAGCTCTATCTCTGCACCGCCTGTCCGAGGCTTCTCATGCTCCTGACAAGCTGTAAGTGAGCGTAACAGGGTGGAAGTTTATTGTCTTCCATCGTCGTTACTGACATTTGTCCTGAGTGTGAAACATTTTGGAGGATCTGTTGGTACAAAAATGGAATATAATCATATTTTATGAAGAAAATCAGTTTGTTTGTTTTTTACTTTTCTTTGTTTATGGTAGAAAAGTTACACAATGTAACTTTAAATTACATTTGATACACTGTAAATGAAAATTACCCCCCAGCTCTCGATCTTTCTCGATCTTTCTCTCTGTCTGTGTCACCCTGAGGCGGTATTTCACATTACCGCGTACATCAGTCACTGAAGCTCTGGTTAAACGCACCTCATACCTCTACACACACGTTTATTAACACACACACACACACACACACACACACACACACACACACACAAACTCAGACAGGTCATGTAGAGCTCGTTCATGCATGATGACAGATCCTAATAGCTGTTACTTGTCTACACACACGCAGAAAACTCAGACGAATATACTGGAAGAACGCATGTGCTGGCAAACACACACACACACACACACACAATAGTGCACGCAGAGATCATGGTGCTATACACAACACACACACACACACACACAAACACACACACACAAACAGAGAGCTCATCCAGAGCCGAGTAATGTTGACAGCGACCCTGCTATTTTTAAAGGGCACACTTCACAAGATATCATCTCCTCATCATTTGTCCTCAGGGATCTTTGTCTATTTACACACACACACACACACACACACACACACACACACACACACACACACACGTAAGGACACATTGAATAGTCACACACACATGCACAGAGTAGGGGTTAATGTCCCATCTCTCTGGATCTTTGTGTCGTAACAATTCAAGCTGGTAAAAACTGAAATGACGTTTCTTTTTTCTTTTTTTTTTTAAGCGAGGTCGTTGGAGAGTTTCCTTTGTTTGCAGAGACGCCATTTTTATCCATTTTTATATACCAATTTTATTACAGTTTATTTCTGGGTTCATTTCTAGGTAAATGATATTTGTATTACAAAAGTAAGTGTTCTTGTTAGAGAACAAGTAAAAGTCTCAGTTCTTAAAATGAAGTGCGTCTTGGCACGTCCAACAGCGTCGCCGACATTTTCAACTTTCTGAAACAAGAAATTTGTCGATTAAAACCACTTTTACACAGAGATTAGCTGTGTGGAGATCAAAGCAGACAAAAGGAACCGCAGATAGCACGGCAGCATTGATTCAATGTTCAATGTCCATCAGAATCATCGTTTATGTTGAGGTTGAACATTCAAGGCTAGATAACATTGAATCAAGCTCATAATTCTTTGCTTTTTCAATGTCAGAGAAACATTGAGTCAATGCTGGTTGAACTAACACTGCTTTTATGTCTGTCTATTTTTCATCATTGAAATAACTTTTATTATTTCAGGGTGCAAACCTGATGAAAAATCAATGTTATATTTCAATGTTGATCGACATTGATTCAATGTTGCTCTGCTATCGGGGACAGGCCTGTGACATAAGAGCTGAGCGTGGTTCATACGATGTAATATCACCTGACACAAGCACTCTATTTACAGAATATGGCAGAAATGGAATATTATTTTCATCAGTGTATAATCGTCTGAACATGCAAAGTCAACGTAAAGACGCAAACACGTGAACTGTCATGCGCGTCATGTGAGTTGAAAATATTGAACTTTGAGTGAAAAAGTTGCACGTTTTTGCAGAGTGTTTTGTGGGGAACAGTTATTTCTGCATCATTTATTTCATGTTTATTGAAACCAAAACAATATTTCATTGAGAATATTGTTTATTCTGTGTTCATAGCTGGATTCAGGATGAATATTTAATATTTTGTGGGAGTAAGGTGAGTAAACACGGTTAATCCTTTTGCGGTTTTCACACATTTCTCCGCCACTGTAGTTTCTCCTTCACGCTATAAAGCAGAGGGTGAGGTGTGGGGGTTGCAGTGCAGCAACTACATCACTAAATACGACTAAATCCAACACAATGGTCCTTTAAATTCATGGATTAGCAAAATGATTAGGATTTATCGTGAGGGGAAAATGAATGTGTTTGTGTCTGTCCAATAGAAAAACACTGAACTTTGTGGAGGCACTAGAGGAAAAGTCAGGGGACCTCCAAAGTCAGCAGGCTTCATCATCTGGGGATCACGAATCTCCTTCCACAGCATCATGACAGTCCATCTCAGAGCGTGTAAAAACTCATGAGGCTGCAGATAAACAGAGTTTAAAATGCAGCTTTAAGATTTGATCAGGACGGAGCAGAGCTGTGAAGAACATTCAAGATAAATACGGAGGTGAAAAAGTGAGGAGGGAGGTGAGAGGAGGAAGGGAGGAGCTGAAGGACAGACTGTTCCACACACACACAAACACACACACACACACACACAGAAAATTTATATGCAACTCCCCCATTAAAAATCTGGAGATAACGACCTACAAATTCCTCCCAAACGGACTCTCCACCCTGCTGCCTCGTCCTGTTTCACTCCCCCATCTCTGCCCGTCTCTCCCACCTGTCTGTCTCTCTCTTATTGCTCCTGTCTTTCATCACTCCCTCAGCTCTGTGGCCGAAAAAAGCTATCGGAGGTTGAATCAATGACGAGATGTCTGAAGGTGTGTGTGTGTGTGTGTGTGTGTGTGTGTGTGTGTGTGTGTGTGCATGCCTTTGCACATTGTGCAAAGAAATCTGTGTGTTTCTTCCTCATTATGAAGAGATTTTATGATTGCGTGGTTTAATGTGCTCTGCCTCGCTCTCATCTGAGTATTTCATGTATCAGAAAATGTGAAGAAAAAAACACATTTACAAGTGTGTGTGTGTGTGTGTGTGTGTGTGTGTGTGTGTGTGTTTCCTCGAGGATGCTAACTAGTGGATGCTAAATAATGCAGCGTTCTGCCGAATGCCTCTCCTCCCCGACAACATCCCCATTAGTGATTCGGGGTTTGAAAATGTTAATGCTTTTAACACAGTCACTCCTCATTCACATCAAACTGCAGAAAATAGCATGCAGGCTCGCACATACAGCCGACACAAACATGGACAGAGGCAGAAGCAGATAGACAGACTTGTACAAACACGACGAGACAAAGACATGCAAAGATACTCAGAGAAACATAGACACTGACACATACATGCTAACGTGTTAGCCACAGCAGGACTGTACTGTCTGTAACTTGTGCCCGAGTGTCTCAAAAAAGAATCCAAATAAATGTCATATTAAAATAAAACAGGCCGTTGAAGCGGTTTGTGAGCGGTGTAACCTCCACTGTTGGTGGGAGGAGGAAGTAGACAGCATGTGCTTCCTCTGATACACACTCTGTCATCAGTCTTCACCTGCCACCGTGGAGGCCAAGTGTCGGACTAAGATCCGACTGACCTGCACGAGACATCGGAGCAGCAACAAAGGATGCGCCCCGCTCGCTGACTCTCCGCCCTCGAACAGCTCGATGAATGACTTCAAAACAAAAAGACACGGTTGTGTTGAAAGAGCTGAAACAAACAGAAAAGTGTTTTTTAAACTGTTAATAAGACAGCATGAAGGGTTAATATATATACATATATAAACACACACACACACACACACACACATGTATACGTGAGGTCACATAGTTTGGACAAACCACCCTTTGGCAGCCAAAGCCGCCTTGAAAATAACACGTCATCCCAACATCTAAACGAGTACCCAAAACAAATACTTAATACCCAAAACAAATACTTAATACCCAAAACAAGTACCCTAACAAATAACTAAACAAATACCTTAACGAGTACCTGAAACAAATATCTGAAACAAGTACCCAAAACAAAATATCCGAAACGAGTACCCGTACAAATACTCTGACAAGTACTTGAAATAAGTACCTACACACACCCATATACATCCACACAGGCTGACTCATGCTTACACGCGCACAGACACACACACACACACACCAAGGTTATGTTGGGATGCTGGAGGTTGAGCCTTCACACAACTATTTTTATGTGTGTGTGTGCATGTGTGTGTGTGCGTGTGTGTGTGTGTGTGTGTGTGTGTGTGTGTGTGTGTTTTCATGATAAAGTCTGAACTGCAGATGTAAACAGCTGCATACCAAAGAAGAAGAAGTCTTTTTGGCTTGCGTGCTGGATGAGTAATTTTCACTGGAATTAACGTTTGCCTTCTCGGTATCAGCTCCCACGCGGGCTTTACAGAAAGCGTGGTCATAGTTTCAGTAACTAACACTTTGTTTTCTATCAGTGAACTGTTTTAATCGCATGTGGAGCCGTTTAAAAATTCTTTACGTGGCACTTGCAGCGTCTTACAGCAGCGGAGCAGCTTTACACTTTGTTTACAGGCAGAGGGAGCGACGACGCTCGACTTCTGAAACAGAAAAGCAGCTCACACTGCAGCGCCGAGCATTAAAATGCAGAACCGTGAAACTGGCATTCGTTTTTTTATTCTCTCTCTCTCTCTCTCTCTCTCTCTCTCCCTCTTGTTTGAATTTTGGGCAGCGCTCAGCAAACAAGGTGAAAAAGAATGAGCTGCTCTCCCGATTTTTAAATTTTCTGACAGAGAAAGACTTTATCTTTTTAAATGACTGAATTCAAATGAACTCGCAGTGCAACAGAAAATGTGTTGGTTCAGTTTAAAGTGCCTGAGGCAGAAAAAAGGAGGGGAGAGAAATAAACATGCTCTGCACGCTTCCTTTTGTTATTCCTGCCTTTTTCTTCTTTTGCTTGGAAAATGGAAGAACTCTAACATCTGTGTGACATTCACAGAGAACACAACGTGCATATATGGGATGTTTTTATCCTTTAAAATGCAGCATTTTGTTATTTAAAATCAACACGATCTTTGAAAAAAATAAATCTCTTTGAACATCACAGCTTCAGCTGTCGAGGAACGATCCTGCAAAATGTTACGAGGTGCAAAAAATGTAAATGATTTCATTTTCAAGGTCACCATTCGACACCGAGTCATGCAGCTGTGATACAGAGAGCATCAAGGTTAAACTGTTTTGATGTTTTCAGTAGGTGATCTCCCCTCTGCCTCCCTCTCTCCCCTCTCTCTCTGATGATGCAACCTCTCCTCACTCCTTGCCAAATGGTGCTAACTAGTGCCCGGACCCTAGGACCATCTCCCGCGTGCCTTTTCTTGTTTTCTTCTTCTTCTTCTTCTCCCCGTGCCCTCCCTGGAAGCATGCAGAGCTGCAGAGCAGGGCCAAACAAACAAAAATCTGAAAGACTTGAGTTGTTTATCGCGAGCGCTTGAATGTCAACTTGGCAAAAAAAAACCCTGCAGCTATAACAGCCGCCGTGAGGAGAGCAATGAGAGTAATTACGCAGACTGACAGACGTGAACACACACACGAAAAACATGCAGGAGATGCAACAAACACACACACACACACAGTGTTTTTTTTAGGGTAAACACACTGAGGCGATGCTTTCATGTTGTCACTTAATTCGCTGTGATGAAGCCGTTTATTGTCTTTCTCTCTCTTTATCTTTCCTCACCTCCTTCTTCTCTTGTTTCCTCACCTCCTTCTCTTTCTCTAACGCCCCTATCTCTCTCTCTCTCTCTCCTTCCACCTCTCTCCCATTCTCGCTCTCTGGTTCGATGATTGGAGACTTCAAATTGCCACTGAATTTCATCATAAAACCCCGCTCCGCTCCTACTACTGCCCTTGTTGCCTCCTGCCAAACACACCACACAGATATGCAAGCACACACACACACACACACACACACATGCAAGCTCATGCTATCGTGCCACCAGAACCTATTATTAAGGGCAACCATCGACACATCCGTGTCAAAGACAATTAGAAGGAACACTGGAGGTTTTTCTTGTTTGCAAAGAGAATTTAGGAAAAATATTTATTGAAGCGTCTGATGCACACAGAGCAGGCGAGGAAGATAACATGCAAATAGGCAGGGAGTGTGTGTGTGTGTGTGCGTGTGTGTGTGTGTGTGTGTGGAGCATAGTGCTCGCCCTCCGGCTCCAGCTAACCACTTTTCACACAAACATGCACCAAATGTTCATGCAGCTACAGTCATTAAATATAGTTTTATTATTTTACCAGCTTGACGGAAGTTTCCAAATCTTTGAGTTCAGTTCTGGAGGTCCACAACGTTGACCCTCGCTGCATGAACTTTTTGATAACTCGATCAAACGGCAACCACTGCTGGCTCCAGAAGTGAGTCAGTCTCCATAAGTCCCCATGTTCAAATGTCCAACTTCACAGCAGAAATAAACATGTTTACAGCCTGGTACAAAAAACAGTTTTGGTCTCTATAGCTAATTTCCCCGTTCATGACAACTGTACTGAGGGTGAATTTATATACAACTCACCTGTTCAAATTATATTAAGGCTTAAAGTTATGCAGGATTAAGAGTGTTGACGCTTTGATTGACAGGCGGGGGTCGTCATAGCTGCCTCATTCAGCGTCATTCTTTGCCGATATTTAGATTAGTTGGGAGGACAGCCAACATGGCGGCACAGACTTTGACCTGTAGGTGACGTCACACATACGCTGTTCATTCTTTAAACTGTCAGTGGATGAAACACGTCTTGTGAGGTAGCTATGAAAGTATATAAGACGTTCTGGGCTCCCTGTCAGAGAAACATTTCCAAATGATCTTAATAGAGTTGTTAATGCCCTTATTTCATGGTTCACTAAATCGCCTGCAATTAGTGTAAAACGCAGCGGCTCGACTTACTGAACACATCAAACCCGTTACACACCACGTCAACCTGACGTTCTCTGACAAACTCTTCTGGTCGTACCAAAGTCTAGATTGGTAACCAAGGGCGACCGGGCCTTTGCTATTAAGTAACACTGCCAGACTATGAAGCAGCTTGTTGGAGGACGTCAGGTTTAAATCAGCCTGGTGTCAGAGGTTCTCATGCTGCTGTCCGTCCACCATGATCCGGGTTCTGCCTCTTAAAGGAAGTTTGTCCTCGCCTCCTGTCGCCAAGTGCTCGCTCACGGTGACAAGGCGACTTGAAAGCGACTCGTTACAGGTGAGGTCACTTCATTGTGGCGCTGCTCACACCAGGAAATGTGTCAGAGCGCTGACTCAGACCTGAGCATTGTGTGAACTCACATTTATGTCACACACACACACCGGTCAACCGGCCGCCTGCTATCTTTAACACATGACGTTAGAGTCACCATTGAAGGGACATCGTATGTCGCTTCCATAAAAGGATTTCCTCCCTGCTCACATCTGTGTGTGTGTGTGTGTGTGTGTGTGTGTGTGTGTGTGAAGTGAGAAGAGAAAAAGATTTAATCTCATCCAGCCAATCCTTAATCAGGTCTCTACAGTCCTTCCTCTGGTTTCCTTAGCAACAACCCTTCACTTCCTCCAAGTATCCTCTAATCTGTGTGTGTGTGTGTGTGTGTGTGTGTGTGTGTGTGTGTGTGTGTGTTTCCGTGCACGCATGCTTGCAAACATGTGTGTGTTTGTGTGCAGCCATTTCCTGTCTCTGTGATTTTAACATTTTCTTATTGAGTTACAGGAGACTTTTATTTTGAAATTCTCAGTGTGAGCGTGAATGTGTTCATACAAGTGTGTAAAGTGTGTCAAGTGTGTAAAGTGTGTATTTGGCCTCTCAAAACATTTAACTCTGTTAGGATTGCTTCTTCCTCTTCCTCTTCCCTGTCTTCCTGTTGGTGGGTGTGGTTTCCTGATTGCTCTCTCTCGTGCCAATCAGCTGACACACCTGCAGCTCATCGCCTCGTCAACTCCACCCTGCACAGTATAAAACCCCGACTCCTCCATCCACAGTGTAACTCCTTCACTCTCCTCCGAGATGTTACGATCAAACGTGCAGGCTGCACTCTTTGTGTCTCGAGATGTTTCCTGTTTTATTTTGTAGTTCTCCCCTGTCAGAGCGTGAACAAACTGCAACAAGCCAGAGGCTGCAGGAAGTTGCAATTCTTGGTGTCCTTTCCTAACCACTTTTCCTAACCACTTTTCCTTGAGCTTGATGGAAAACATCACGAGGTCATAAGGAAACATGTGAAGGAGAGGTGATAAGGAGTTAGGAGAAGACGACTGCTCTTACACTAGACTACGTCATTATGTGACGGTGAATGTTATTGACGTGATCTGTGGTAAAACTACAAAGTCCAGAAGGTGGACTACAAAACGCTCATCTGAGATACTTCCTAGATACTCCCCGTGCGCTCTGACCGTGTTGTTTCATGCAGGAAATATAAACGTGGACAACCCGGTGAAAAATGTGACTTCATCATCAACGTCAGAGTTCAAATAATAAATGAATATTGTCCACCTGTCACAGAAGTCAGATGAAGTGTTTGTTAGCTGGTATGGTCGCTCACCCTCCTGTCCACTCATATAGAAACATGTTAGCAAGTTATGGCAAAGATATATGATTAATCAGCAACGGTAACTTCATGATGATCTGCAGGACGCTGGATGTCACAGTTACAAACAGTTTGAACGGGACGGCATCACCTCCTTTCTTTTCCTAAAGGATGGTCCGGTGTATCCTATGCTAAAGGAGATAATAAAGGAAGCATTGAAGCTCCTTTCCTTAACAGTTAGAGGATTCGAACAGCTCTTATCGTGGCAGCTACGAAGGCAGACGGCAGGTTAGTTTACCGGGAAACAGGCGAGGAGGGAGAGGCAACGGTTACACTGAGAGACGTTCAGCAAAGCCACCACGGCAACTTTTGTGGCAATAAATTGCTTCAACTGTCTGTGAATCACAAATATCTGCAGCTAATTTTAAAATACATAAAAGACATCATCCTAAACATCTTTCTCTGGAATGAAGCAGACAACTGTAAGTTTGTGTCAACCAGCTGTGGACTGGTCAGAAGTTTCCATCGGCTCAACAGGAAGGCGGAGGTTAAAGGTCACAGCGCTCTGTCCATGAGTGTGTGTGTGTGTGTGTTACGTGCTGCTACTGTTTGAATAGGAGGAAGTCAGTGCGACCTCACACAGAGAAAGAATTCCTCAACTCACAGCTGCAAAACTCCACGATCGTCACCGATGCCCATTTTTTGCATTTCATTGCGCTCACGTCACTTTGTCGACACGTACTCGCACTCACCGTCCTGTTGCCGTCGGCCCCTTTTTGTGATTCGTGAGTCATTCCAGCGGATTGTAGGTGAGAAGGACGTCGCTGCCTTCCCATCACAAAACATCCTGAAGCCTGAAGCAGCGGAAAAATACGAAACGAGACCGAAACTTACACTGACCACAGAACTGTGGCGACCACGTCATGTTGTTGCAGTCTGCGAGGCTGCATCAGCGTCAAGGAGGCATGAACGGAATGTGCATATTATAATTCAAATTAAATATTATTACTAGTTTAAATTTAGAATTGAATCACAAAGATGTGATCCAGTAATATAATTACTTTATGATTAAATAAAATTACCATGAAAGTGATAAAAAAAAATGCCCCTAAAACACGAAGTGCGTTCAGACTCTCATTTCTTATCTCGCGGTGTCCTTCAGTGCCCTTGTGTCATGCATTAGTCCTCTTCTTACTCTCTCTTTTCCACTGCTTGCAGTTTCTCTTCTTTCTTCCTGCAAACTTGATGAATGTAACCAGAAATGCTGAGTTTTCCCTTTGAGTCACAGCAGTCTCACACTCCTACAAATCACCTGATGAACACACGAAAAGACTTGAATTCAGCACAAGACGACACAAAGGGGGACTAATGGATGAAACCACAATCTATTAAGTGGATGGCAGTTTTCTCTTCAGGTTATCCTGTAAAGAGAATCCAGCCATGCACGACGAACACGTGGACCAACAGGATTACACACATTTACTGTTTTTTTTCTTCTTAGCTTCCTTGTCAACGTCCTCTTCACTCTCTTCTCCTCTGCTAGAGGCTGCTGAGCCTGGTTATACTGCACGCTAGCCCAGCTCCAGTTCTGGCATGACACTGGCCTGAAAACCTTCTAACTAACACTCCCCTGGTGCTCTGAGCTTACAGTCCAGGCAATCTAAGCTAACAGCAGCTAACAAACTGAGTTAATATTAGCTAACATTAGCTAACAGCAGTTAACAAACTGAGCTAACAGCAGCTAACAAACTGAGTTAACATTAGCTAACATTAGCTAACAGCAGCTAACAAACTGCGCTAACAGCAGCTAACAAACTGCGCTAACAGCAGCTAACAAACTGCGCTAACAGCAGCTAACAAACTGAACTTACACTAGCTAACAGCTGCTATTAAACTGTGCTAACATTAGCTAACAGCAGCTAACAAACCGAGCTAACATACAATGTAGCATCAACGTGATTTAAATCTGTTCATAATAATAATCACTTACATTTGAATTACTCTCATGTTTACTTCAGTCCTTTTGCTTTCCCTTTTTTCTGTGTTGGTCCAGCTGAACTCTAAAGTATGTATGACTCATTCAAACTAATATATTAATTAATAACAGACACACCCCACACATGTCCGTGTCTGGGAGTGTCGGACTCCTCCGCTCTCATTCCTCTCCTGATGTTCAGCACTGAGACTCCAAACGTGGGATTTCTGTTGCAAAACACATTCTCTGGGAGCAGAACTGAACTTTTACATACAAATCCTCACCTATCTGCTCCTTCTGTGCCCCCTGCAGTTAATACTTGTAGGCTAGAAAAGGTTAGAGTCAGTTCAGTTAGCTTTAACCTCAGTCAGATCTCTGCCCTGTAAGACTTCCTGACAGTTTTCTTTAACTCTGACAAAACCCTGAGAAAACCTCCAGCAGCAAACCACAATAAAACCTTTGAGTTCTCTTCGATCAACACATGAAGAAACATCTTAAAATAGACTTTAACTCCAAAGTTTGAAGGATGAAGTCATAAATGTTTTTGTTTCCTCCCATCTTGATTATTGTAATTTTTCTGTGCCTTGGCTCCAGTTGGTCCAAAAAGTGTCTGCTAGACTCGCTGACACGTTGTCAGTCACGTTACAAATACGTCTACATTGGTTACCAGCTGATTGTGATTGAGTTACCAACATCGCTGAGACCAACCGAGGCCTTTTGGTGGTCTGAAATCTAGACCAAAACCCCGACGGGCACGCTGTGACGCTGTTTTGGTCCGTGTTTTATTTTGAAAATCCACCAGCTTCTCTATGCCGCTCCTGGGACGCGGACCGTGACGGGCTCGAGGTTTGAAACATTGACTTAGAACGACCCGTGCCCAGTGAGCGTTTGCTGTCATGGCTCCCACCGTCTCGAACCGCCTTCCCCAAACTGTTTTTACTGTTCTGATTCACCCCCACCCAGAGCACCTCGAGCTGACAGGAAGCCAGACACAGAAACAGCACAGAGAATCTGATGGATTTTCAAAATAAAATACCCTGTGCAAACCTGCCGGTAGTAAAAACAGACAAAAGAGAAACAAATGAAGTACGTAGCATATTTCCACATGTAGAAGCATGTTTAGAAGAACATGAACCAGGAAAATGACCAAATCTGAGCAAGTAAACAAAGTCTGGAGGGAGAAACTTCTGAAACGCTCCTGGTGGATTTTGAAGTCGATGCAGGACGGACCAAAACATGTGACGGAGACGTGCCCGGTGCGGTTTCATTCGTTTTTTCACTTAGTTAGCGTCACTGTTTTCTTCCACTTCAGAGACCACCAGCAAACTCGGAGCTGTTGCATCACAACCTGAACTACAAATGACCGTCCACATCTTTTTCTATCATCCCTCAGCGAGGCGATGCTGCTGTTCTCACAGTCTTCATCAATAATGCTTTATCTGCTGCACAACAGGGACGATATCACCAGGTCTTACGAAATGCCCCTGTTGTTCGCAGTTTAAAAGAAGTCCACAGAGTTTCAGTAAAAGTGAGCAATCCTTCCTCCTCCTCCTCCTCCACCTCCTCACAACATCTGCCTGTGTGTGAGTAAAAGAACCTCAGCACAACAACCCAAGAGTCCAATCACCAACAGCAGAACTCCACACTCCGACCACAGCTCCGCCTGAGTAGGCAACGGTTCAGTTCGTGTCCAAAGGGTACGGACAGACGGAGGTGTGAGAGGTCAAAGGTCGTCTTGTGTTCGTGTGTGCTCGCCAGGATTTACTGGATTCCAGAAAACGAAGATCAGAAGTTCACATGAAAATCTGCTGCTCATGCAAAAATGTAAACATTCAGCGCATTTCAACACAGCTAAACTTCAGTCATCATATCTTTCATATATCATGAGCTTACATATGCAGCTTTTATCAAGATAGTTTCGTTCTTAGATTTTCAGTTTTTCTGTTTGGTCTTGTTTTGATGTCGGGTGGCCTCAGCGGCTCCCAAAGGACATTCAAAGGTCAAAGGTCACCTCTGAACCGCCGACCCTGCTCATGTTTCACTTTCTCAAAGCGGATAGAAACACGGAGAAGGCCGAGAATCAAACCCATCGAGAGGACGAACACTGTTTTATTCTGTCTTCATGAGAGTTTCAATCCATCCTGTTAACATCAAAACAATCAAAAGTATTTGTTGTTTATGAACCAAATTTATAGGAAACAGTATCATAAGACTACGTCTAGGTTTTAGACAGTCTGCGGGGACGTCACAGAGACTACGTCCAGGTTTTAGACAGTCTGCGGGGACGTCACGGAGACTACGTCCAGGTTTTAGACTGTCTGCGGGGACGTCACGGAGACTACGTCCAGGTTTTAGACAGTCTGCGGGGACGTCACGGAGACTACGTCCAGGTTTTAGACAGTCTGCGGGGACGTCACGGAGACTACGTCCAGGTTTTAGACTGTCTGCGGGGACGTCACGGAGACTACGTCCAGGTTTTAGACAGTCTGCGGGGACGTCACGGAGACTACGTCCAGGTTTTAGACAGCCTGCGGGGACGTCACGGAGACTACGTCCAGGTTTTAGACAGCCTGCGGGGACGTCACGGAGACTACGTCCAGGTTTTAGACAGTCTGCGGGGACGTCACGGAGACTACGTCCAGGTTTTAGACAGCCTGCGGGGACGTCACGGAGACTACGTCCAGGTTTTAGACAGCCTGCGGGGACGTCACGGAGACTACGTCCAGGTTTCAGACAGCCTGCGGGGACGTCACGGAGACTACGTCCAGGTTTTAGACAGTCTGCGGGGACGTCACGGAGACTACGTCCAGGTTTTAGACAGTCTGCGGGGACGTCACGGAGACTACGTCATCATCTGATCGAGGTTTTAAACACTTACAAACTTATGACATTATTTCTCTGCTAATTAGCAAATGTTAGAATGCTAATATGCTAAACTAGTGCTAACATGTTAGCATTTAGCGGCTAAGGAAGCTGCTGGAAGCTGTGAATACATTGATATGACGCCAATGCTCAGCTATGTTGCAATCGTCCGGACTGAGACAGAGCTGCTGGCGTGGCAGATTTCTGTTCTGGTTTCATGTTCACAGTTTTCAGTTTTTCGGCTCCGTCATGAATTCCCTTTCGTTTCTCTGGTAGTGGTCACGCTTCCTTTCAAACGTTCTTTAAATGTTACTTTGTGTTCTCTGTGTTTACTCGAGGCCTGTGCGGTGTCAGCACCACCATGAAAAGGTCAGAGAAAGCCTGCAGGTAGAAGACGATGACGTCCGGTCATAAACACAGGAGACGGAGGACAGCGGGGGTCTGACATCGGCTTTACCCCGGGCGACAACAGCATCTGGAGTGTGTGTGTTAATCTGAGCAGAGTGTGTGTTTAAAGCGCAGTGGGATGATCGGGAGAGGAGGGGGTGGCTTTAAGCCAGTTATTAGGAACAGAGAGATGAGAAATCCTTCTCTGTGTTTGTCTCGCTCTCTCTTTGGATTTGGAGTCTGAACTCACTCCATCTATCTTCCTACACCCCTCCTACTGTTGTAGCATAAGCAGCATTTCCCGGAAAGCAACAGAAAATTGATTGTGATAGGGTTAAGCCAGTGCCAGTGTCCACATTAAAAAAAAAAAGCCCTGGGATTATAATAAAATGGTGCACGAGCTGTAAGACCTGCTGTCTGTTTTCCATCATCTGCAGACAAAAAACTACAAGACTGAAGAGATTTTAGGGTTAAAGGACAAGTCCGGCTTTTAATTTTATTTAAGCCGTCATTCCTTTCCTCGTCTCCCACTAAAATAACGCTGGAAGAGAGTTCCTAAATCCAAAATGTAAAGTTTGTACAGAAACACAGTTTATCTTTGTGGATTATATTGATGCTGAAGATGGGAGCTAACGGGAGCTAACGGGAGCTAACATTACTGTTAACGTAAAGATAAGCAGCAGATCCAGTGTTCAGTGTTTAAGCCTATAGGCTAAAGGCTAACAGTAGCTAATGGAGGCTAGCACTAGCTAACGGGAGCTAGCTAACATTGCTAACGTACCTAAGGGGAGCTAACCAGAGCTAATGTTAGCACAGGCCAGCTGCTTTGAAATTGTACGCCTCAGTCCCAACACTAAAATAACGCTGGTCTAACATTAAAATAACGTTGGTAGAGAGCTGTTGAATCCAAAACATAAAGTTTGTACAGAAACACAGTTTAACTTTTATATTGATGCTGAATGAACAAGAAGACTGTCGACATGTGATGGGAGCTAATGGACGCTAACATAAGCTAGTTAACAGGAGCTAACGTTACTGTTAACGTAAAGATAAGCAGCAGATCCAGTGTTCAGTGTTTAAGCCTATAGGCTAAAGGCTAACAGTAGCTAATGGAGGCTAGCAGTAGCTAATGGAGGCTATCACTAGCTAACGGGAGCTAGCTAACATAGTTAACATACCTAAGGAGAGCTAACCAGAGCTGATGTTAGCACAGGCCAGCTGCTTTGAAATTGTTCGCCTCAGTCCCAACACTAAAATGTACATAAAGTTTGTACAGAAACACAGTTTAACTTTTATATTGATGCTGAATGAATAAGAAGACTGTCGTGATGGGAGCTAATGGAAGCTAACATGAGCTAGTTAACAGGAGCTAACGTTACTGTTAACGTAAAGATAAGCAGCAGATCCAGTGTTCAGTGTTTAAGCCTAAAGGCTAAGAGGAGCCAGCTAACATACCTAAGGGGAGCTAACCAGAGCTAACGTTAGCACAGGCCAGCTGCTTTGAAACTGCTCGCCTCATTGTTAGTGTTAGTTATTGGTTTGATTAATGGTTGTGTATTGATTACTGACGGTGGCTTATTATCAGCTAATCATACTCAGAGTCATAGAGTTGTAGAAATGTTCATCTTTGTGGTGCAAAGTTTGTTCCAAGCAGATAATGAACATTAATGTAACGTTAATATAACGGTCTTACTTTAAAAATCAACAAACAAGTGACGCCTGAGACTTCCTGAGCGGGAAACACATTTAAAAGAGACGACAACAGAAAAGTTTGTATGTGTAAACCCCCACACATCCTCTATCGGATGTTTTAACTGTACAATAGTTCACTCTTTAACAGACAGCACACCTTTATTAAAGTAATTTTTCAGGCTTGAGTGGGGAAACTTTATTTTTTCGCAGCGTTGTCGATGCTGGAGAAGAGCCCGCTTTGCTGTTCGGTCAAATAAATAAAGGTTAGCGACAAATAAAACAGAACTAGCAGAGCGAGGACGTTCACTCAGCCTCCAAAAAGCCCGACGACGACGGCGAGCTCACCTAGCTGCTATTTCTGGCACGCCGGCTCACGGCGGAGGCAGAAGGATTGGATTTCAGCGCCGAGGCCCTGAGTCTCTGGACTGAAGGCTAATCGGACACAGGAGACGATCAGTCAGGCGTGATGAGATGTTATACAGAGGAAACACACACACACACACACACACACACCCCAGAGGGAAAGGACTTTAGTCAGTGGTCGGGGGAAGCGTCCATATTTGATGTGTGATTAACAAATTAATCTGCAGTCCTACTCAATATGGATTAATGAGGTATAAATAGCTCTCATTAATCTTCCATAGAAATAATGACATTAGCATCATTAAGAGGATCTGGATAGTTAGCATCATTTGGCTTTTTCTAGACCACTGCCCACTTTGTGTGTGTGTGTGTGTGTGTGTGTGTGTGTGTGTGTGTGGCTGAGAAACTTCTTTCTCTCTCACACACACACACACACACACACACACACAAAGCATTGGCAAGAACGTCTGTAGTCAGTTTGTTTCACTGGTTGAGAGGCGAGTGACTGGTTAGACGTTGATTTTCTAAATGTCAACCAAATTATTCAAAATGTACAAAATGTCATCAAACATCAGACTGAGTGAAGTTCAGTTCAGTGTCAGTCTTAACGATGTTTCATGGATCATTTCAAACAACCGACACATGAAAAATGATACAAGCATCGTTTGATTGGACGAGCTATTGTTAACGAGTTGTCCAATGTTCGCTACTGACTGTAGGGGGACGTCACGGAGACTACATCCAGGTTTTACAGTCTGCGAGGACGTCACGGAGACTACGTCCAGGTTTTAGACAGTCTGCGGGGACGTCACAGAGACTATGTCCAGGTTTTAGACAGTCTGCGGGGACGTCACGGAGACTACATCCAGGTTTTAGACAGTCTGCGGGGACGTCACAGAGACTACATGAGAAGAAACAGAACATGGAGCCTGTGATGTATTTAATGTGGAATGCTGCAGAAGAGGATGAACATGAAAGAGTGTAACGGACGAGCACTTAAACACAGATGTCAGCGTACTGTACAGTGTGTCGACATGACAAGTACATGAGAAACACATTCTTCCACGCCCAAGCACACACACTTTCACTTTCTGCTCTCATGTTTCCAGTAAACATCACACACACACACACACACACATACACACACACCACTGAAGCACAAAGAAACCATTTCTTCTAAAACACAGAGTACTGTAGGACATTAACTTCAGTATTTGTGTGTATGAAAGCCAGAAACCAGAAATTAGACACAACCACATCAAGTGTCCGATGTTATCAAGATGTTAAAAGCAACATTGTGCAGAAATCAGTAAGTGTATTTGTTCTGATTACATTACTTCTGATCAAAAAATAGCGAGTCGACAACTTTGCTAACAGCCAAACATCAACAAGGTCACCAACAGCAGACATAGCAGCCAGCTAATATTACTGACTAGTCCAACAGCAGTCAGCCCAGCTCGGCGTCTGTCTTTCAGCCTTTTATTTCACCAAGCTCTCACCAACCACTAAAAGTCAGTCCCAGATTTACTCTTGTCCGGCGGCTTCTTGCTCGCTCACTCTCTCCTTTTCTCTTCTTAGCTTCCTCCGTCAACGTCCTCTTCACTCTCTTCTCCTCTGCCATTATGTCCATAGAAGCTGCTGACTGCTGGGCCTGAAAACCTCTTCTTCTTCTTCTTCTTCTTCTTCTTCTTCTTCTTTCCGGTGGTTCAATACACCTGTGGTACAAACACTAACACTCCAGTGCTCTGAGCTCACAGTCCGGGCAGCCCGGCTAACAAACTGAGCTAATATTAGCTTACAAACTGAGCTAACATTAGCTAACAGCAGCTAACAAACTGAGCTAACCTTAGCTTACAGACTGAGCTAACAGTAGCTAACCTCAGTTAACAAACTGAGCTAACAGCAGCTAACAAACTGAGCTAACAGTAGCTAACCTCAGCTAACAAACTGAGCTAACAGCAGCTAACAAACTGAGCTAACATTAGCTAACAGCAGCTAACAAACTGAGCTAACATTCGCTAACACTCACAGCCTTTGACCAGAGTTTGTTCTGCTTTGTGCAGACTGACCCTGAAGTATTCATGGACTATTGAGGTGTGTGTGTGTGTGTGTGTGTGTGTGTGTGTGTGTGTGTGTGTGTGTTTAAGGTCTTATGTTAATAGGTCTCATTATGAAGAACCTCTAATCAGTAAAAATAGCAATGTAGGTCAGTGTTTAGTCTGCACACACATACATGTAGTGTGTCACACACACAGATTCTTTATGTTTCACATGATCATTAAATTTCAAGGCACATATGTGTGTGTGTGATTACATATGTGCTGGGGTCTCTGAGGCCATTTAAGCCCTGTGGTCATGGAGGGCCTCCACACACACACACACACACACACACACACACACATGCATGTACACATACACAAGTGGAGTGAGGTCATTGGAGGGAGAGTGACAGCTCCAGGAAATGAAACACACCTCGGATTACAGTTAAACAACATTAACTAACATTTAAAACATGTGGCGTCGCATGACTCGCTCTCTCCATCGCAGCCATGCGCCCCTTGATTGAAACCTTTCCTTCTCCCGCCGCCTCGCTTTAAACACAAACAGCAGAGTGTGAACATGTCACTCAGAGAACACGCAGGAGGTTCAGCCTCTCTCTTTTCTGTCTGATTGTTTGTGCTGATCTTGTAGTTCCTCCTTCCTGTCGGTGTGTGTGCACACACTCGGCATAATAACGCACATCGAAGCTCGTTGGTCGTCCCTTCAGGACGAGCCATCTGCTGCTGTTTTAATATTAAAATCAAGTTTCAGAGTTAAGTAAACCGTCGTCGTAAACACACCAGCAATGAGTTACTCTTTGCTCGCTGTCACTCCTCCGACATCACAACCGACCAGGAAATCATCTTTAAAGTTCGTGAGGCAAACACGGCAGCGTGAGCGAGCTCTGTTTATGACTGCCTTACTGAGATGAACGATTATTAAGCATGTGGTTATGTTAGACTCCTTATACAGAAACAACACACACTCGTAAGTGTGTTATTAAAACATCTTTGAGCTGACTCTGACGTTCACGTTTGTGGAGGACTAAAACAAAACTAAGACCTAAAACTAGGTGCAAAATCATAAAATCAGATCAAAATAAACAGCAGTCTTTAGTTTTACTCTTTAATTTGTCAGTACAACAATATAACAATGGTGCATATTGAGAGCAAGTGGCAACCTGCAGTTCCTCTTGTCGTCCACTTGAGGCTGGCTCCAGAAGTGAGTCAGTCTCCATAAGTCCCCATGTTCAAATGTCCAACTTCACAGCAGAAATAAACATGTTTACAGCCTGGTACAAAAAACAGTTTTGGTCTCTATAGCTAATTTCCCCGTTCATGACAACTGTACTGAGGGTGAATTTATATACAACTCACCTGTTCACATTATATTAAGGCTTAAAGTTATGCAGGATTAAGAGCGTGGACGCTTTGATTGACAGGTGGGTGTCGTCACAGGTGGCTTGTTTGAGCAACCAGGCTTCATTCAGCTGACGATCAACGTCTTTGCCAATTTTTGGTTTAACTGGGAGGCAGGACTGCCAACATGGCGGCGTCCACGGTCACCATTTTTATCTGATTTTATGATTTAAAAAAAAACAAAATGTTACTGTAATAAAAACTGTAGAAATGCTGATTTACTGTTTTGCCATATAATTAACATGAAAATACTGTATAAAATATAACAGTGTTTTACTGTAGAATTAACAATCTCTAATATAAAAGACCAATTTATTCAGTATAAATTGTCATTTAAATAAAGGTTTTGCCATGAAATATGACTGTGTGTTACTGTAAAATGTTTTTTTATTGTAATAAAAACTGTAGAAATGCTCAGATTGGATAAAGAAACACTGTTTTGCCATATAACATGAAACATTAACATGAAAAGGTTTTCCCAAGATATTACAGTGTTTTACTGTCTTGCTGTATTCTGTATAATTATCTGTACAAATAAAGGTTTGACCATGAAATATGGCTGTGTTTTATGGATCCCATTAAGGCCAATGTTTCAAGTATCAAAACCACTCAGCACAACCCAATCCTCCACACACTCAGTGCAGTACATAAACAGTCATATTTCCAGAATTTGGCTGAATACACGACTTTGATCTCAGTTTACACACAGCCCGGTCACTGATTGTACCGTAAACCAGACACAGACGGATAGAAATTGGCCGTACTGAGTCGAAATGACACCGAGATTTTTCTTCGAAACGAGCAAAATTATTTCTGTCTTCTTCACCACGAAACACGTCATAAATCATCACTGAAGTTACCGAACAAACACTGGCACACAGTCATCAGATAACAGCGTATGTACTAAATGGATTTAAAGTGTTTTTGGAATGAAGCCGTTCATTTCCAGCACAGACTCTGGACTCCCGTCCAACATGACTCTTAAAATCTCGTTAGTTTGAGAGTATACAGTCCTGACGAGCTGGATGCACTGAGGTCAGTCGTATTCCCTTATAAGACTCGCTGAAGAACTCGCTGACAGCCACTTGTGGAGGAGGTGAGAATACTCAGAGTTTATTTAGATGATCTGTATTTAAAACTGTGAATGACTCTAAGAAATGTAGCAGTGTGTGTGTGTGTGAGAGAGAGGATTATCCACACACAGCTACTCTCTTTATTCCACTCAAATCTACGTCACCTAAATAAAGAAAAAACACTTTGTGACTACACACCTTCACACATGACGGAGACAAACATGCGTGTTGGAAGAAGCACGTGTATCTCTTTGTTACTCTGGGAGAGACGAGTGTCACGTGTTATCGACCCAGCACAAAGGTGCATTCATGTTGACTCGTCCTCTCTCTCTGCCCACTCCAGCCTCCTAGTTTCCCACCTTGTGTTTGTCCCGCCCCTAATTACACCACACCTGTACCTGATTGGCTCATTCTCCAGTCTATTTAAGCCCTTTGTTCTCTTCCCCCTGTGTCAGACTGTTAGTGTCCATCCTGTCTAGCGTATTTATGGTTACCTGGCTTGTTTGCCTGATGTTCTTATTGGATTCTCGTGAACTGAACCTTTGCCTGCCATTAAAATCTGTTGTCCTCTTGTACCTGCGTACCAACGACAGTTTAAAGAATGGACAGAGGGTGAGTGACATCAACCACAGGTTTCCAAAGTGCTGTTTTGAAGCCAAAAATATGTGGCGCTAGCCGCCGTCATTTTGGATGTACAGCTTCTTCTGCCTCCTGGCAGCCAGCCTCAAGTGGACGTTTGAGGAATTACAGTTTTTAGCAGCCATTGACCCCCAAATTCCACCCAAAGTCTGGAGGGAGAAACGCTTCTGAAACGCTCCCGGTGGAGTTTGAACTCGCGTGCAGGACGGACCAAAACAGCGTCGCAGCCACGTCGTGACGGAGACGTGTCCGGTGGGGTTTCGGGGTGAGGTTGCAGCTTGTTGGAAACAGTTGCAGCTGTGACAGTTTTCCTCGCCTGTTGCTACCAATCAACACGTCTATTTTCTACCATTGATTTAATGTTGCAGCTCCAGGTGACATGACTTTAGGTGGAGCAGTGGAGCTCACATTTCCCATGATGCAGCTTGATAGCATCTGTCATTTCCTGATGACGTCGGAGTTTTTCTAAAGCTTCCATTTGATTTATGTTCAGTGTGAACTTCAGAGCGGTTTGCAAAACTGTAACTCACTAAAACGACCAAGAAATGATAAACAAGGTTTGAAAGTTTCATAAATATTATAAATTTAGCCCGTTTTAATCTGTATTTACATCTTCTGCTGACCCCTCTTTGTCACTCTTTTCTTGCCAGGAGTGAGCTGGAGAAGGGCGGGGCTTCCTGCTGTGCTGTTCCTGTGCTCATCCTCACAGGGTGGAGGTGACTGTGTCAGGTCATATTTTGCAAAGTCAGCCACTAAAACTTGATGGAGTCATCGTGCTGATCCTGTTTACGTGAATGGAGTTAGAGATATACGAGGTCACCGTATGCATATACGAACATTAAACCACCACGCACAATAAAAACAATCGCCTCTCTCTCAGAAAGTCCAGATTATGTGTCAGGACTCACTCTGATAATCGAGCTGTGTAATTATCAGCCTCCAGTCGTGTTATCTGCTCTGACAGCTCACATCACAGCACATGAACATCCATACTCGAGCGCAGGAACTCTTTTTTTAAATGCATTTTAATGCCCCACTCCACCTCTTCATCACACGGCACCCACCTGAAACCAACACTGAAGTTTGTCAGAATTCAGAACTGCAAATAAGATTTTCAAACATGTGAGCAAACAGAATTTAAAGCAACATTACATAGAAATCTGTGTCAACGTCCTCTTCAATCTGTTCTGCTCTGCCAGCTCCGGTTCTGGCATGACACTGGCTCCACTCCCTGTGAGCATTCCCCTGCTCGCCGGGCCTGTAAACCTCTTCTTCTTCTTCTTCCCGGTGCTCTGAGCTCTCAGTCTGGGCAGCCAGGCTAACAAACTGAGCTAACATGAGCTAACAGCAGCTACAGTTGTCAGCAGTTTACTTCACTGTCCATCAGGAAACTCTGTAAATCACAGAGAGTTGGGGCGGAGCAGCCGGAGGACATCAGAGGGAAAACCAGAAAACATTTTCTCCATAAAATATGATCCAGTTTCACCAAAATCAGTGAAATAGTTGGTGGTGTGTGACTTAGTGCCGTAAAGCGTTACGTACTTCTCCCGACCCGGAGCCCAAAGTTACATAGTGTGAGAACAGACGTACGATGACAGAGACACCATTCACTGTAATTAAATTCAAACCCTCTTTCATTCAGTATCCGTTACATGTGAACATAAAATTCACAGCAAAAGAAGTGAAATAATTATTCTGAGTGCGTTCCTGCTCGACAGCTCCACCCGCTCAAATTCATCTTCTTTTTTTTTTTTTTGCGTTTTGTTGCATCATGTCCCAGCATGCATCAAGAAGCAGAAGGATAAACCAGTGCAACCAGCTGTGCTGCAGACTGGTCAGTGTGGTGCAATGAAGACAGAACAGAAGCCAATCCTCACATTAACATACGGAGCAAACTGTGTTTACCCTCACAGTCTCTGTCGCTGCATCCACGTTCTGTCTGATGAAATCTGCCAGAGCGGTTAAAAATAATGTAATTTTATGAATGCACATTCTGTTTATTTGCTTTTTTCCCTTCAATGTATCCTGATACAATCTTAAAAAAAAACTAAAGCTCAAAGTCTCCTTTTCTATCCTCATGCTGCCCCCTCCTGGAACGAGTATGTCATTACAACATGTCTAATGTTTAAAAAATAAAGCTTATTTATTCTCAAAATGGGGCCTCAGGATGAGATAATAACGCTGCATCAAGAATGAGTTAATCACCCTTTAACTGTGGATATATTATTAAAAATCAATAAAAATACATCAAACCAGTGACCTCAGTGATGTGATGGTCTGAGGCGAGGCCCGAGCAGTAGCGTGCTTTGGTAATCTAGCCCTGATAAACGTAGGACGTCTATGAAAACAAGAGTTTGGAAAGAACCTGACAGATGTGACAGCTGTCTCTGCTGATAGCGGCAACAATGTTTTAGTTATCATCCACCCGATAGTCGTCAGGGCTCTCAGGCTTCCTGTGGTCTCCGCCTGCAGGACGGTAACCAGGGAAAATTCTGCTCATGTGTTATGATTGGCTGCTACATGAGGTCATTGTGTAACTTTTCCATCATCAACTACACTGACCTGTAATCAGGTGTACGTCTGTTCTCACACTATGTAACTTTGGGCTCCGGGTCGGGAGAAGTACGTAACGCTTTACGGCACTAAGTCACACACCACCAACTATTTCACTGATTTTGGTGAAACTGGATCATATTTTATGGAGAAAATGTTTACTGGTTTTCCCTCTGATGTCCTCCGGCTGCTCCGCCTCCGGACAAGAGTAAATCTGGGACTGACTTTTAGTGGTTGGTGAGAGCTTGGTGAAATAAAAGGCTGAAAGACAGACGCCGAGCTGGGCTGACTGCTGTTGGACTAGTCAGTAATATTAGCTGGCTGCTATGTCTGCTGTTGTAGCTTCACTGACTCCACATCATCTGTGTTCGACACTTCCAGAAGAAACAAAGTGGACTTGACAATGAAGAGGATGGCACGACTCCTCGACCTTTCCATTGACGAATCAGAGGAGTTCCTCTCCAGTCTAAACAAGACCATCTACACCGCGGTGAACCGGGACCTCCTCAATGAGCGGTCAATGAACTCAGGTCACTCATGTCTCTGGTCAACAAGATCAGATGAAGATCAAGGACCAGTCTTGCATATTAGTGCATTATTTTGTCCTTTGGTTCAGATTTTGTACATTGAGGATGTATTTCATCTCTTAGAGTCATAATTAATCTATATATAGATCACGGGGTCATGCAGCTCTTGGTGGCCTGAGGCTCACAGACGGCTGTAGACTTTACTTCTTCAACGAGACGTCGTTTCTGTTTATTTCTCTCCGTCTGTCCGTCTGTCTGTTGTCTGCATGATGACCTTTAACTGTGCAGCGTTCGGCCATTGCAGGTCATCACTCATGATGTCACAGCCTGGAAGTTCAAAGGTCAAACTCTGACCTCACAGGAAACCTGGAAGACAGACACTGCTCGACTGGAGGGCAATCAGAGGTGATCAGACATCACCACAGGGCTCGTCTGAGTGAACCAGACGACGTATCAGACCTAAATATAGATTTGAAGGGATCTTCATGTGGCTCCCTTTAGATGAAGTTTACTGCCATTTTATTATTTGATGATGTACAATGTCACCTGGAGGACAGGTACAGTACCTGTGCAGTGGTGGCTCGAGTTATCGGGTTATCACACTGCGCAGCCTCCCCAGGAAAGTTTATTCGAGGGTGCTGGAAAGGAGGTCTGACCAATTGTTAAACCCCAGATTCAGGAGGAGCAATGTGGACTGCAGACCAGACCAGCTCTTCACCCTTGCAGGGGTGCTGAGGGGGTCATGGGAGTTTGACCATTTGATTTGGAAAAGGCCTACAACCGTGTCCCCTGGGGGGCTCCTGTGAGGGGGTGCTGAGGGAGTACAGGGTACTGACGCCATCTGGTCCTCCACCAAAGTCAAACATGTTATCAGTAGGTGTTGGACTCCACCAAGGATGCCCCTTTTCCCTGATTCTCAGATTTTACCAGTCCATCTACATTCCAACCCTCACCTGTGGTCAAGAGTTTTGGGTAGTGACCGAAAGAATGAGCCTGAAATGAGTTTCCTCCATCGGGTGGCCAGACTCAGCCTGGGTGAGGGTGAGGAGCTTGGACATCCAGAGGTTTTGTGGGGAAATTAGTGAAATCATTGGCACCACGTCAGGAAGGAAGAAAGTGTTCAGGAGCCTCTGATGTCTTATGCTGTAAGATTTATTGAAGCTTGGCCAAGGAGAATTAGTTTTACCCACGTTAGTGTCAGCGGTAAGCTATCCATTATGTCTAAGAAGGCAACCTTCAGTTCCTTCGACCCTGGATAAGACTGGCACCTGCTGTTCTCAAGCAAAGCCAAACAACTACTACTGCTGAGGACCTCAAGGACCACACGTGACCCCGTCTAACCTAAGGATAGAAAATTCCATAACGGGAAGGAGCTCAGAGTAGGGGTGCTGCTCCTTCATGTCGAAAGGAGCCAGATGAGGTGGTTCAGGCATCTGAATGAGTTTTCTGTTGGAGGAACTGGGAGGAGACCCAGAACCTGCTGGAGGGACTATAGAGCCCATCTAGCCTGGGAGGAGCTGCATGCGCTGCTGAAGAGGACGACATCTGGAAGAAGATGGATGATGTACGCCTCCAGTATTTCTAGTCATTTATCAAAAAACACAAACACACAACCACAGCGTAAAATCCATTTAATTGGCAGTATACTCTAAATATTACACATCAGTGTTATGAATGAACTTCCAAAAGTTTTATATCTGGACTTTTATTTTGTAGGCACTTTAAATTAACAACGATGGAAAAACTAATCAAATAAATCACATCCTCTTCATCGTCATCATCATGTTCGTGTGTTTGTTTATACAGAAGAACAGCGAGCGCGTCGACGCTGCGTCACATTTCTTATGAAGTTTTTAAAGGATAAACCAGCACACGTGGAGTCCTGCCTTCTGAAAGGCAACCGAGTCACCCGACTGTGAAACCTCTGACACTCTGCAGATATTCATAAATACATCATGATACACGTCAGAGCGGACAGCAGCTGTGTGTGCATATAAATAAGTGTCTGCCTCATTAGATGATGTATGTAACAGTGATCTTTACTGGAGAGTACTGGTCTATTGATGTGTAGTGGACACATGTTAATGGCTCCTCTGGACTATCAGCAGCATGCAACAATGTACAAGCACGAAGCGAGAAAGAAAAGCAAGAACACGAAGGGACGGGTGTGTGAACATGAGCAGCTTTTAGCTTCTGACGTCGAGGGAATGAGAGCGGGAAAAGACAGAATGTACAAGAAGAGATAAAACAGAGAGGTCGTCCTTCATGAAGAGCTCTTGTCTTCAAAGTAGGTCTGTTCGATGCGTCTGCAGAAGGACAGCAGGTTGCTGTAGCTCTTGATCTTCTCTGCCAGCTCGGTGCTCGTCAGTCTGGTGGTCAGGATGGTGAAGAGGTGACCGAACACCAGCGCGTCCAGTTCTGTGGGCCTACAATAAAGGAGGTCAGTGCAGTGTTAGACCACAAGGTGGTGCTAAAATGCTTCCTAACACTATGAAGGTCAGTAACACACACACACACACACACACACACACACACACACAGATACGTACTGTTTATTAAAGAAGTACGGTTGTGTTCCCAGCCTCTGCGACAGAGCCTGGCAGCACTGACTCACGTCCTCATAAACCTGAAACACACAAGAAGACAAATGATGCTCCAACAACATGAACAGTATCTGTTCACCAGACGTTCACTGGCTGGCTGGTTTGTTTGTTGACCTGTTCCAGGGTTTTCCCTCCCCAGCCGACGGCGTTCATCTTCCTGCGAACCTCCCACTGCTTCTGATAGGCCAGGATGTTACTGAGAGGCCACGAGTAAGGACTGCTGTATCTGGGGCGTGAAATCTATGAAAACACACACATCTGATTATTAATAAGAACTCTAATAATCACTGACAAATCTTTTTTTTTAAAATAAAATCTAAAGACTACACACACCTCGGCAGCTGTAGCGTCATCACACCACTGGATGTACAACTGTGGAGAGGAAGAGAGGAGAAACTGTGAGGGTAGACTAAAAGTAAGTGAATTTTATTTCAAACAGTTTCAAGAGTTTTCAAGGTGATGTACAACACAAATAAACAACAATAAAACTGTGACACCAAATAAGTAAAAAACAAACAAACTGGAAATCACAAAATAAAAAGACTTTACAAAGTACAAGGTGATGAAGAAACAGGCGAGTTGCCTAAATCGATCGACTGACCCCGAAACTCCACCGGGCATGTCTCCGTCACGTCTGTTTTTGTCCGTCCTGCATCGACTTCAAACTCCACCGGGAGCGTTTCAGAAGCGAAGCGACTTTGTTTACTTGCTCAGATTTGACTTTCCTGGTTCATGTTCTTCTAAATATGCTTCTACATGTGTGAATATGCTACGTACTTCATTTGTTTCTCTTTTGTCTGTTTTTATGACCGGCAGTTTGCACGGGGTGTTTTGCGGAGGCCCGCTATTGGGACGCTTCTGAACCGGACCACGGCGGAGTCGGTGGGGTTTGAAACATTGACTAGTGCTTCATGGGTGATTAAAAGAATGTTAAAATGAATTCTACATTCATGGTAACCAACGCAGATCAGCCAACACTGGTGACGTGTTAGTTTAACATCGTTTGGACAAGACGTAGAGCAGGGTGACGTCTGCAGAACAGTGATACAAGGTGCATTTCAAATTCCCCAATTAAGGAGCCAAGAGGGGGAGTGTGTGTGTGTGTGTGTGTGTGTGTACCTCAGCAGTCAGCAGCATGTTGTTGACCAGCTCCATGTACGCCTTCATCTCAGCTCTCTGGACATCATCTAAACCATCGCTCAGAGAATGACCCTGAAAACACACACACACACACACACACACACACACACACAGGAAATGATTTTACTTTTCATCTTAAATCTTTTTTTTTAAACTAATGAACAGAAACTACAAACGGCTGACTCACCTTAGCTTTGGTGAACTGTACGATGGGACCGAGCTCTGACACCACCTGGTTCCCGACGTGGATAAATGGAATCTTACCTGCAGAGAGAAAAACACGTTCTGGAACAGCTGCAGCAACTAGAACTACAAAACCCAGAAGGCCTTTGACCCAGCTACAGTACGAAGACACTGATATCTTAGTCTATGTGTAACGCCACATGCTGGGATTCAAACAGTGTATTCACAGCACGACAAGACTCCACTCCTGCAGCAGTGTGTGTGTGTGTGTGTGTGTGTGTGTGTGTGTACTAACCAGAAGGTGACATGTACTCAGCGTTTGCTCTGCAAACCACCTGCACAGGTAGACCGCACATCCTCAGGTAGGCCTGCACAGAGAGAGAGAGAGTCAGTGCTGAAGCTGTCACACACACACACACACACACACAAACAAACACACACACACTCACTCATAGAGTTACAAACAGAGCTTCACCTGCACGGCGAGAGATGAGGCGCAGTCTGACAGCAGGATCTGATCCTCTGTAAGAAACAACAACACAGATGTGACATAAAGAACTACACTGACAGTCATGCCTCTATTTGTAGTTCCTCCACCTGACTCACCCTTCAGCGGCTGGTACAAGGTTGCAGTTTCAGGCCAAGGCTCAGCAGCTGTCAATGGACACACATGGACACACACAGACACACACAGACACACACATTTAATCTATTTTCTATGTTTATTAATTGTCCTTTTATCATTTATTTTGTTATCTTTGAATCTGTCAACATGCAGTGTCAGAGGACAGTGTGTGGCCTTCTGTTGCTGCTCTGTAAAGCACTTTGTAAAACTGTTTTTTTTTTTAAAGGTGCTATATAAATAAAGTTTTTATTATTATTATTAATATTAATAAACATGCTAATCGGGCGTATGTTTCAGATACAAACACCTCAGAATAAAGTTTAACTTCTCAGCAACAGTTCGGGATGTTTCACATCAATGTTAAATGAGTTTAAAGTCACAAAAACTCCATTTATAACCACTGTGCTGCGCTCAGTGCTGCCGCCGGTGGTGAGAAGTTATATTACAGCATTACTGCTGCAGTACAGCCTCCGGCCGCCGGTGGCAGCACTGTGCTGCCCGGCGCTTGAGCGGCAGTCAAAGGGTTAAAAGAGGGGAAGAAATGATTCCGCCATCTTGGCTCTAAGAGTGTTTGGTTGCACTTCATATTTTATAAATTAGCCGCGCTTTCACTGCAGTAAGTGTTTTTAAGTAACTCCACACAAAACTGAGTCAGCTTGAACTGTTTCCGTTTGTAGTTTTTAAAACAATCATCAGATAAACGACTTTATTAGCGTTTTATGCCTACAACGGCTGCTACACTCGGTTAGCCGGCTAGGACACACACAGCCACTGTCAGAGCTAGCCTAGCTTAGCCTAGCGTCACTGTGACAGTCCTGTGTCAGAGCTAGCCTAGCCTAGCCGTTGCTAAAGAACCAGCCGGAGGACAAGGACAGCCGTCGTTCAGCTTACCCGCCATCTGCGACACGAACGCCTCTGCCGCGAGAGACATGGTGACGCTGCGATATCCTTTATCGATTAATAATGATAATTATATCGATAAGATGACGTCAATGCTGCTCGCGTGCAAGTTTAAGGGCAACTGTTTGCTCTGCATAGGCAACGTCTGGTCCGCCTGCGATTGACGTCCCCGGGAAGAAAAGTGTATCTGACTTTTAGTTCCGCTTCACGTCCTAAACGTTTACAAGTGGACAGAATAATAATAATAATAATAATATAATATAGCTTTAAAATTATCATGATTTTGTATTAGCTTTCACACAGTCAAGAAATTGTAACTAAAGTGTTTTTATGGTTTGTTTGCATAGTTTTGGCACTTGATAGATAGATAGATAGATAGATAGATAGATAGATAGATAGATAGATAGATAGATAGATACTTTATTGATCCCGAAGGAAATTCAAGCATCCAGTAGCAACTCAACTTTATTTATTTACACAGCAACTTTCATGCAGAGATGCAGCCCAAAGTGCTTCACAGAGGAGAAATAAAGACAGAAACAAACCAAACACTGGGCAACAGAACAGCTGCATAAAAAATAAAAATTAAAACAGAAATAAAAAGCATAAAACTACAAAAATAAAACAAATAAAAAGTAAATTAAAACCTATAAGGTCAAAAGCACAATTTAAGAACAGTTGCATAAAAATTAAAAATAAAATAACAAACATAAAAACTACAACAATAAAACAAATGAAATGTTAAAAGTAAATAAAACCTATAAAATAAATAAGGGGATAAAAACTAAAAGCAGCATGCAAACATACATTGAACATACCTGTAGAAATAAAAATGTTTTATAAAAATATGAGAAACTACAAATGGGGACAAAGGACTGTGCACAATTAAACTAGGCTGTAAACAGATCAATGAAAGTCAGAGTCCTGACACTAATTCAAGCAATGCTAATCAGATTTGATGAGTCACGCGTTGTCCTAATCAATAAGACTTCCTATCTATTCACAAATATCACCTTACAGGTCGTTTTTTCCTGACAGGAGCTGATCTAACATTGTCTTTGTTTGTCTTTTCCAGGCTGCAGTACTCTGATGAACCAGCCGGGGGCGCTCCTGCTTCACCACAGTCACACTGCAGAGGCAGGTTGGTGTGACAAACAACAGGCAACACGCACACCGCCTTAAAACACACACACACACACACACACACACACACACACACACACACACACACACACACACCATACCTCTGGTATTACAAAATGAAATCATGCAGAGAGTATGAATAATTAAATATAATAAATAAAAAGAAATAAAGCATTTTAGCATGCGGGAAATCTTCATACAAGCACTGTGTGTTTGTCCATTTAGAGATGAATAAAATCCATATTTTCAATCAGCAGTTTATCGAAGATTTTTACTGTTTCTGTCCAAAAAATCTGTCATAAAATATCTAATATGTGCGCAACATGAACTGTCAGGTCTGTGTGTGTGTGGTGGTTTACAAGCTTCTCCTCTGTGGGTGAATATTTGGATTTTTGGTGGATCTCCAACATGTTTTCTCTCTGTCAGCCTCTTTCCTGCACATTTAACCCCGTCTCGACCGGAAGCCACCAATTAATGCCTCTCATTTCCCTTACATCCCCACCACAAACATACAAATACACACACAGAGTGTCCCTGCATGCGCTGTGTTTCTGCGCTTCTGTTTTTTTTAGCCATATACCCGTTGTGTAACCCAAACTACTGCTTATATCTGTCGTGTATGAACTTACAATCAGCGCAGGAAATATTAAACTAATTGTCCCATTTGCGCTCTGCCTCAAACACCGAGTCTTTCGGGCTCTTTGTCTTGGCGTAAGACGGCAGCAAACTGTCACCGCCCGTGATTAAACGTTCATGCGGCGGAATAATTTTAAATCCTCCCACGGGGAGAAAAATTTAAAAGAAGCTGCTCAGTTGAGACATCACGGAGGGAGATTTGTCTTGGCTCGGCTCGAGAGGTTTGACGCTCCGTTAAATTGGACAAAGATCCGCTCTGTTATTAGATAATACGTTGGAAAAACGTTGTTTTAACGTTTGATTTATTGACTGTGAGGGGAGTGCTTTTACGCACGGCGAGGTGATTCTCTTTGTTTGAGCCAAATATGATAATTATGAATTCATCTTTCATCCATAAAGCATGTTCAGAGGCATTTCTACGTCACTTCCGTCACCACCACCAACAAAAAGACATCTATCCTCCGTGTGTGTGTGTGTGTGTGTGTGTGTGTGTGAGTGAGACAGAGATGGGAAAACATTTCTTTTTTCTTTTTTTAGTTTTTTATTTTATCAAAACATTTCAACATATAAAAGAGTTTTTCTCTTTTTTTCCACATACAAAACAAAAAGTCGCTACAAAGAATAAAATATGCTTCTAGATAATACAAATAAAAATAAGTACTGGCTATAATAACAATAATAATAAGAGATCAATAGCATATTAAACTGGAATCAAAGAGAGAACTTTGAGAATCTTTTCTGTGCTGAAGGAAACAAACAAACCCTGTAACCCTGAGAAAATCTGTCCGCGTCGTGCGTCACAAACCTCTTTACTGGAAACTTTGGAGATTAAAAAATCATCTGCACGATATGGCTACTCATCCTACTAAATCTGCATGTTTTTATTTTAATTTTTTTTTGGGATCTATGTACAAAAAAATAATAAAAAACATCGTGCAGCTGAGCCGCGCTGCGCTTCTCTTCTTCTGTTTTTGCGTCTTTAAGCGCCAGTTTGTAGAAAACAACATTTTGGTAATGTGCATATTCATAAGTTATTTAATCTTTTTTTTTTTTATTTAGGTAGCTATTTAAAAAAAGAACCCTGTATTATTTATTCATGTTTTTACCCTGTAGAAATCAAACCCTGTTTTCTCCACACACAAACAAAGACACACTCTCTCCTCGTGATGCGTAAAAATCTGAAACTAAATTCCCAAATATGAGATCTAAAACCTCCGAGTTCACTAAGTGTGAGGACTCAAAAACATTCATTAATTCATTAAATATCACTAAAAATCGGAAACAACAACCAGACTTCAAAATAAAAGCTGAAATAAGCCTCGTGGATTTGTAGTTTTAAAGCAGTTGAGGATTGTTCCGGGTCTGCAGTGAGCCTGGATCCGTTTTTGAGAGTGAAGGTGCTGACATGGCTGCTGACTCTGTTCACACGGTGATCACCGTCTTCACGTTGCTGTCGCCGCTGTTGTTGCTGTTGTTGCTGTTGTTGTTGTTGCTGTCCGTCGCCTTCTTGTTTTTGCTCCTTCCTTTGGTGTTCGGCAGCTTGTTGTCTTTCTTCCAGCGCATGCGCCGGTTCTGGAACCACACCTTCACCTGCCGCTCGGACAGACAGAGCGCGTGGGCCACCTCGACGCGTCGGCGGCGCGTGAGGTAACGGCTGAAGTGGAACTCCTTCTCGAGCTCCAGAACCTGCTGGCGCGTGTAGGCCGTCCGTAGACGCTTTGGTTCCGGACCCACGTGGTTCGGATTAACTGTAGGACACAAAGAAAGGGACGGAGAGTTAAATAAAATGTTTATTCTGAATTTTATTTAATTAAATTAACATTTGGAGACTTTTATAATTATAATAAAATCAAATGAAATTAGTTTTAAATTACAGTTATTATCAGGTCTTGATTTTTAGTGTTTGTGGCCGCAGAAGTCCAAATTTTTTTTTCTTAACTTGCAGGTTTTTGTTCAGCCGCAGCATTGCACACCAGAGACACACAATTTGCGCACATGCACGCACTTATACACACACACACACGCACACGCACACACAAACAGACGCGCTGTGGCAGGGCCATAAAACTTTATAGGGGTTGTAATTCTCCCTGACTCTCACTAAGATCATAAATAACTCGACAACACACACACACACACACACACACACAAAAACGGTGCTCACAAATGGACAAAAAACACCCGAAAGAAAGAAAGAAAGAAAGAAAGAAAGAAAGAAAGAAAGAAAGAAAGAAAGAGTACAAACCAAAAACATAAAGATGGAAATGTGAAGCAGACACAGAGAAGATGAAAATCCATCTCACCATGCGCGATGTGCACCTTCTTCATCCACGGGTAGACAACAATAGGCGGCTTGTCCTTCCCCTGGCAGGCCGTTTTCCTCTGCACCTGAGCGGGCTTTGCACAGGTCATCCAGGCCTGGCACTGCAGGTCACCCACGCTGAACCTCTCCTTACCGGGCACATCTGTCTCTCTGTAGCCGGGGAATGGCGCACCTTGGTGGGGCTGCTGCTGCTGCTGCTGCTGCTGCTGCACTGAGCGGTGGTCCTCTCCATCCTCCCGGTGGTGCCCCTGCAAAGAGTGTTGATAGCCGGTTTGTTGTGGTGTGTATGGAGGCGGAGGGGGCTGCATGGGCTGATAGCCTCCTCCATAACTACCACTGTCCTGGGGGTTGTTGTAATACCCCCCTTGGTCACTAAAATTACTGTAATCTTCTTCACAAGGCGGGAACTGCGGCTCAGCATATTTACAGCTCACCACGTAGGACTCCATGATTGATTTATAGCGAGGCTGGTAGGAGAATACTAATTTTTCTTTCTCTCCCCTCTCTCTGTCTCTTTTTCCCCCTCTGGCATCAAGCCATCCTGCGGCTGTCAAATAGACGGACGGCCGCGCGGGCCACGTGACCCTGCGGCCAGCCAATGGGAGGCCTCACTTTGGGGTTGTTTATGTCAGACGTAATGGGATAATTTGGTTGGAAAAAAATGTTCATTATAGGGCTAATGAAGCTTTAGTGGCGGGGAAAAATGGTTTAGAATAGACGTTGAGAAAACCTTTTAAATGATCATAAATAATGTTAATTATCTATCTATCTATCTATCTATCTATCTATCTATCTATCTATCTATCTATCTATCTATCTAAGGTCTTTATCCACCCTCTCCCCACCCCCCTCCCGCGCACAGATCCTATAGAAAACTGTAGATTTATGACTTTTAGCTGAATGACTTGAACCCCCACACAGATGGCCGGAGCTGAAAAATTAATCTGGCCCATATTGAGGCTCGGTCTCGGGCCATATTTGGCCTTGTGGCCGAGTCAAAGGATGGACAACAAAACATGGCTCGGTCAGAAAGGCCTCCCCAATAAAAAAAGAAAGAAGATAAAAGGCTCCCAGACAGTGACTAGTAGTTGGCTTTGTTAGGGGCCGGGGTCAGCCCGAGGTGTCCCGTTCACCACCACCACCGAGTCGGCTTTTTAAAGGAGGAGGAGAGGGTGGGGGGTGGAGGGGTGTGCGCGCTTGTCCTAAAAAATGATGCTAAAGCAAGCTGCACGAGAGATAAATGCGACAGGGCTGAGAAATGAAGGCGAATCATGTGAGAATATGTTAAAGTGACGCCCCCACACGAAGATAAAGTCGCATAATGAGCGTGCAGGAATAGATAAATGCATAAAGTTTCATCCTGCAGGATTTCTTCTCTGGCTCTTTAACATGTCCTGTGAGTCACTATTACTCCTGCCTAATATCACCCTGTAATAATAGTCTAATAAAGAGGAGAGGGAGAAAATGTTTTCGCTTGGCTGAGGCATTAAAGCAGCTCCTGCTCATGGAGGGTGTAATGAGTTTGAAGATTTTGACATGGCTGACAGAGTGCAAGTGAACTCAAAGCTTAATCTATCTGATCTAATGAGTCATTTGTCCAGAATGGCTCATAATGAATGACTGAAAACGGCAGATGAGCTACCAGGTCTGTAATAAAGTGGCAAAATCTCACTTATTTACTCGATTTTAATGATTTTCTCTCAGATTCATACAGTACACTCAGAAAAACTGGTTCTTGATAAGAACTTTTTTTTCCGTAACCCTTTTTTGCTGCTGTTGAATGCAAAAAAATAGGTCTTTAAATTAAATACATAAATCAGTTAATTCAAATTATATATTGTAACTTCAGTGAACTCTGGGACAAATAATGTTTACACTAAATTCTCTGAAGAAGTTTAAAAAAAAAATGGTTCTTTGAAGAACCGATAAGTAAAAGGTTCCAAGAACCCTCCAAAGGTTCAGACTCTTTGTTTTTAAGGGTGGTTCTTGATAGCTGCTTTGGAGCACTTTGAGTTCTCCGGAGAACCTTTTTATCTTTGAGAACCTTTTTTTCTGTTTATGGTTCTTTGGGGAACTGGATGCAAAAAAGAGTTCTTTATCCAATGTTGCATTGAAAATTAAATACATAAATATATTAATTCATCAGTAAACTCTGGGACAAATATTATTGACACTGAATTCTGGGAAGAACTTGAATAAATGGTTCTTTAAAGAACCAAACCATAAAAGGTTCCTTGCAGAACAGAAAAGGTTCCCCTATGGCATCAGCATGAAGAACCACCTTAGGTTCAAACTCTTTATTTTTAAGGGTGGTTCTTGATTACTGCTCTGGAGAACCTTTTTATTCTTAAGAACCCTTTATTGCTGTTATGGGTTCTTTGGGGAACTGAATGCAAAAAAAAGAGTTCTTTACCCAGTGTTGCAGTGAAAATTAAATACATAAATCAGTTAATTCAAATTATTTTTATTGCACCTTGAAGAACCACTTTAGGTTCAAACTCTTTTTTTGAAGAGTGGTTCCTTATAACTGCTCTGGAGTTCTCTGGAGAACCTTTTTTATCTTTAAGAACCCTGTTTTTGCTGTTTGGGAGTTCTTTAAGTCACAATCGCAGCACTTTCGGTGCTTTGAAGAACCTTTTTATGTTTAACAATCTTTTTTTCCTTTTAAAATATTCTTTCTTATACTGATTACTGGTTCTTTAAGGCGGCCTTGCAGCATCGTGTTCTTTGAAGAACCAATAGCTAAAAGGTTCCTTGCAGAACTGGAAAAAAAAAAGTTCTCATATGGCATCACCATAACCAACTTGAACCTTTATTTTTAAGAGTGTAGATTTAACATGGCAAAGCACTTAAGGATCAGTGAGCAGGATTTAAGAGCATTTAGCTGTGTAGTTGCAGATTGCAACCCCCTACACTCACACTCCAAGCGTAAAGGAAAACTACGGTGGCCAGGTCTCATTTTAAGGAACCAAAAACATAAATATTCTTATTTTCAGATGAGTCTACACAAATGAAAAAGTTATGAATATTATATTAAATATATTATGCATATATTTCATGTATTCCCACACACTGGACCAGAAAATGTTATTTTACACCGTTATATTCTTTAAAAAAAGCAACTTTTTATTGTTTTTTTCCCCCACAGGAGGATTTACAACCACTTTATTTAAAACTTAAATTTAGCATCATATTTATAGGTGAACAAATGATTTAAAACATTACTTTAAAGTTTGAAAGCAGAACAAGCTCCGTGTTTTAACCACATTTTAACTTCTAAATCCAGACCCAGCTGAGCAGACCGTAATGCTCCAGTATTAGTTTATGGAAGCCCCAAGCGGTCATACATTCATACAGTTTGTTTCCTCTGTTTTCTCACGATAACGAGTTCATTTAATTTGTTTTCTCGAGATCTCGAGTTATTGAAGTCATGTTGAAATAACAAATGTTGTTATCCTGAGATAACTTTATCGAGATAATGCCATAATTCATTTAAGATCTTCAGAAAATTAAATCAATGCAACTGCAACTGTCTCCAGCTCCTCCTTTTATCTTCTCAGGATCTCAAATTAATTATGTCATTATCTCGGAAAAACAATATTTCGTTACGTTGAGATCTCGAGAAAATGATCCCGTTATCTCGGCATGACAACATTTCTTATTTCAACATGACTGATCAGGTTTGGATCCCTCAAAGAACTTCTGCTCTGTGTTTTAACATAAACTTCCCGCAGAGAGGAAAGAGAGTAAGACCAGAAAATAAAAGCGCTGTTGACAGTCATCACTTTTTCATTCCCTCTCCTGGATTTTGATAGATGGTTAGTCATCGCCCATAGACTCCCCCAGAACCCAATCTGTGACTGCGGCAGCTCCACACACATTCGGTTCTACAGGGTATATATAGGCGAAGGTTCACTTTGCTTCACGGCTGGCTGCTGATGACTCCTTTTTTGCTGTTGACAGTGATTTACACTCGCATTCTCCTTTTTCTGTGTCTCAAAATACAGTAAAAGGCCGTATTTTTTTTTAAAGAGATGTGCATGTTCCTTTTGTTCAACATATCTGTGATTTATTGACACTATTAACGCCACTTTTGACATGAATAACTCATCAAGGAACACGGCATTAATTCTAATAAATGAGTGTAAGCAAGCAACACCAGGCATCAGGCTTGAAATCAGTCCTTCCTCTGCGGCTAAAAGTTTGCCACAGTGGCTCACGGTGTAACAAGTGAAGGAGTTTATGATGCAGCAGCAGGAGATAAGCGGTGTATTGACGTTTGTACACGCTCCATCATGATGCTGAGCACAGTAGGAGCATTTCTAATGATGTGACCTTGATGCTGCTCTCTGCAGGGCTGGAAACTCATGCACAGTCATGCAGCTCCCCGAAGGCCTCGTGTGGCTGAACAAACCTTTTTGTATATTTAACATTCTAACAACCAAATTACAATCTGGTTTACAGCAGCTTGCTGAATGCACACCCTGTTCTCACATTTTCACGTCGCACAGCAGCCACCTCTCTCAGAATAATGACGGCTGGTCACCTGCCAAAGCAGCCGGTAAACAAGCAACCAGCTTGTTTACAAGCCACCAGCCGCAGTGCAAACGTGAGCAGCATGGTCGAGGGGAGGCCGACACTTCTGAACTTGGCCCCAGACGTCAGATTGGACTGAGATTACAAAGTTAGAGAGGTGGAAGACCATCAGAGTTTGATGGCATGGACAGTTGGCATTAGAGCTATGTTAAATCATTTTATCCCACTCTGCTCTGCACCTTATCATGTTTTTCCATCCCCACACTCCTCTTCAATCATGCATTATTAAGATTATTGCTGACATTTACTGCACGGATACTACAGGAGGTGTTTAGTGTGTGTGTGTGTGTGTGTGTGTGTGTGAGAGTTTTTTTGGATTCTTACTTGTTGCCTCGGGTCATTTTCCTGCATGCGCTCTGGCTCTGGCAGAGGCTCATTTCTGCTGTTTGCCTTTACTAAATTCCCATGGCTGTTTGAATGAGGGGCAACAAAACCAAAAAAAAAAAAAGCAGCTTGCATGTTTTGTTTTTTTTACGGGAAACACAAAAGAGTCGACTCAGACTTTGAATAATGAAACACCTTTCTGCAAATCTATTCACTTCAGGACGATTAATCCAAAGACTTTGACCTAAAACTTTCATTTTTCACCTAAACTCTGCAGCTCAATGGACCGTTTGAGAACTGGAATCATTAGCTTGCACCTTTTCAAAGAGGACCTGAACCAGATTTGAACCAGAGGCAACAACAACAACAACAGGAGTGATGTTTCTCTTTTTGAAAGAGCATTCTTCTTTTAAGAATGTAGCCTAGCTGCCGTCAGGTCGCAGGAGGGTCAATCAGAATCGTTGACCGCTGGTTCACCGTTTCATTAGTCCTTAGCGCTGGACAGGGCCACGCAGGGGCTCGAGCATGCGGGGTGGAGGGTGGATGGTGGATGGTGGAGGGGGGGGGATGACCATGCATGCAGAGTTCACGCGGCCTGCGGGAGTCGCGGGGCCATTGTTTGGCTGGAGATGGATTATTGTTGTGCAAAGGCTGCTTTGGAATTAAAGAGTTAACGTGAGAAAGTCTAAAGATCAAATATAGATCTGATTTTTTTAATTGGTTCAGCAGAAATAGATTTTTTTTTCATGCCCCTGCAGCTGTTTGATCATCCTTCATGTCCTTTTTCAATTATTGGTAAAGTATTGATTAACGTCAGGTCTGATCACCTCTTTGTTCACACACAGTCTCCCTGAATCTTTCATTTTATATTAATTTTAAGCATCTTCGTCTCTTTTTTACAGCCCTCTTCTCATGCAGAGCTCACCTCTGTCATATAAAGCCATTCAGATGTGGCTTTTCTTTCGGAGGTCGTTTCACTTTTTCATCTTAGACAGGCTGACCGCCGGCTCACCCCTCCGCCCCCGGCCTTCTGCCGGGTCAAAGCCGAGCTGAGAGCAGCTTTAACCCGGTTTAGACATTAACTTAACTGCGACCTCCAGCCCTGAATGCATGAGAAACTCCGCGCACCGTCTCGGGACTGACCAGCACCAAGAAAGTAAAAATCAGACTGTAAATTTGAATTCAACACAAACAGACAAAACTGCAGAATTTTACAGGAGTTATTGCGCATATCTGCGGCACTGCACTCTGCGGGAATCACCGCCAAAACACCGCAAACGACGGTCAGTTTCATGGACTGAAATAAAGATTAAAACTAAAATAAAATAAATAAAAAGTTAATAATTATTCAGGCTGTGATTTATTTTATTTATTGAGCAACTTTCCAAAATATTTTGAGAATGAATTCAGGTTAAAATCTGAATTTCTTTCTTTGAGTCTGCAGCTGCAGAATATGAAGTTTGTTTTTTGCTAAAATTAAGAATCAGATGAAACTCAAACATCTTCCTGTGGTTTCAAAATAAAAACCGCAGGTCTTCCTCCGCCCCTCTGCAGAACGTTTAGATTAAATAGTCCCTGCTCCAGACTGACGGTGATCTGGCTGCGGTTGTTTCACAGATTAATGTCGCTGCTGTTCGTGTGTTTTTGTGGTTTGGGGACCCGCTGAGCCTCTAATCAAAATGTTCTCCCTGTCATAAACTGCTGGTGTACAGTTCTCTACCCCCGCTACTGTTTATGGCCCTGCAGAGGAGGAGTGTGTGTGTGTGTGTGTGTGTGTGTGCCTGATAACTCAAAGTGTGTTTACACACACACACAAACATCCAGAAATATACGAGCGGAACAGGAAATCATTTTAAACACGATACACCCTTAAAAATAAAAGTTCCAGTGAGGAACTTTTTCTGGTTCTGCAAGGAACTTTTTTTTTTTTTTTTACTCTTTGGTTCTTCAAAGAATTTAGTGTGAACAGATTTTGTCCTGAGAGAATTTTAAATGCAACACTGGGTAAAAAAGTACTTAATATAAATGATCACATTACTAATCGCTCTCTAGAATTTGAACCTTTACAGGAGCCACAACAATAACATTTAAATTATATTTAAAGAGTGTGTACTTCAGGTCCATGAAGAAAAAGTTCCTTTGTTATCAAAACCAGCTCACATGACTGCAAACGGGGATTAAACAGTTCTCCAGAGAACATTTCAAATTATAGAAAGTGTCACAAGTAAGACTTAAAGGTCCAATAAAAAAGTTCTTTGGTTCTTAAGGATAAAAAAAGTACTTCAAAGCTCAAGAACCTTTTTGTCTTTGAGTGCAGCCCTCAGACTAAAGACAGACAGACAGCTTATGTTTCTGAAGTTAAAGTGGAAACTTGCTGCCACAGGCTGTGACTCATTTATTTCTTATTTATTGAGCAACTTTCTAAAATATTTTCAACTCTAAATTAAAAAATAATTCAAATAAAAATAGAAAATCTGAAGAAATGTAACAAATGTTCGATGATTGACGTGATTTTAAAGAGAGTTTATGATGTCAAAACCTTAAAAGCTGATAATCCTCAACATATGGAATGAGAGCACACACACACACACACACACACACACACACACACACACACACACTATGAAACATGTTCTGTTCGCTCAAACAGAACTCAAAGATCCAAACAGAAACATGTCGAACTGATATTTGATCTGTGACAGCAAAGCTCAGCCTGTGATCCTGAACAGAACTCCTTAGAAAAAAAAAAAAGGCCTTGAAAGTCCTTGAATATTTTTGTTTAAACACGAGTAAGTTTGGATATTTTTTTAGGATCTTTAAAGCTCAAAATATGGAAATAATCCGGATGAGTTTGACTTCAAATCTGCAGACAAAAACAAAAATGTCTAAAGTGAAAAAATGTCACGTCTTACCACTGAAACACGCCTTGAATTTTAACCCATTCAAGGCCTTGAAAGTCATTGAATTTGTGCTCTTTTAGCCCTCTGCGGCACGTTAATTAGATTATATTTTGGACTACAGGTGGATCTCTGCTGGACTCCCTCACCCACTTCAGAAAGGCCCCCAGAACCACAGCTTTAACACCCCCACCCCTCCACACACACACACACACACACACACACACACACACACACACACACACCCCTCTACCTGCCCTCCTTTTTTACACTCATAACTTCATATCTGTGCCAAATATGAAAGCGCACTTACTTCTTCTTCTTCTGCTCTGATCTCGCGTTAAAACACGAAAGTTGCCTCGCGGTAAAATCCGGTCGGCGCGGATCAAAGCTGATTATTGCTATTAGAAAATAACGACAGCTCTCCGGTGTGTTCCTCTCGTGCAGCCGCACAAAGAGCATTCTGTTGATTTCGGACAAATATCGGCTACCAATCCCATCTGGCCGCCTGTCGGCTATTCTCTCTGAGTTATATTTTGGGGCTTGTCAAACCGCCGGCAATAAAACACACTTTATTACCGTCACGTGCTCAGTTCCTTTTTTTTTTTCTCACTGCTCCCCACGCGGGTTCATAAATTATTAGACCTGCTGCAACCCACAGCCACTTTATTCGATAATGGCGCCAAAGAAAGAAAAGCTTTAATCTGTGAGAGAGTGTGAGCTGCTGCAGATTAAAACATAAATTTATTTTAGACGTAAAGATTTTTTTTAAAATTTTTTTATTTTTAGCCAAACTTTTAATTAAAAGACATTTTTGACGAGAACAAAAAAATATTTTTCTTTGACTTTTAATGGAATTATTTGTGTTTTTAGCTGCTTTAATGCTGAAGTACAACACAAACTCCTTGAAGGAAGTGTGTTGGCACGTAAATCCGTGCGTAAAACCGTCGTTCAGTGTGCGTAAAAGCTATTTTTCGTGTGCGTAAAACTTATATTTAGTGCATAAAAACACAGAATCTACATGCCCGTCGCCCTGTTGTGGATGAGTGTGTGTGTGTGTGTGTGTGTGTGTGTGTGTTTTTCACTGCAGTTCCTTTCCTCCAAAACAAGCAGACTAAAACGCCGCTTTGCATTTTTCCGGATGTTTCTGGAATGCTGTTTGGAACATTTGTTTCCTGCTTTGATTTCCGTAAATGGGGAGCAATAAAACCATAAAAGTGGCTCTGTGAAAACAGAGTGTGTGTGTGTGTGTGTGTGTGTGAGATGGAGAGCTCTGCGGCTGCTGAGGACATTCAAGTGTCAAAACAGTGAATTAAACCAAAAAATTAAACCGTTTAAATTAAATCTAAAAATCTTGTTGTGTCATCAGTGATGATTTTAATAATAAAAACGACAAACAGTTTGAGGTTGGACACTTTCATTCAGCCATCTGTCTCATTTTTAAATATATTTTGTCTTTTTGAGCGTTTTTCTGTTTTTATTTCTTGTTTTCTGAGCGCGCGCAGCAGCTGATTGGATTATGAATAACGCGCAGGATCAGCCGCATGGCGCACAGAGCGCGCGCGCGGCTGTGGTTTAGCAGACAGGATGGAGCTCCATGTTCTTCTTCATCCCCCTCTTTAAATTCTCAAAGTGTCACCGCCAGTTTTATTCTTTTAGACCCACTTGACTCCGTGATTTATCGCGCCTCGTCTTGGCGCGCGGCCTGATAACGCCTCCCAGCTGCTGTGACATCAAATCACGTCCAGACCGAACAACAAACAGAGCGCGTGAAGCCGCCATGTTCGCGCGGTGGTGCATTCAAGGTAACTGTGGAGAGGAGGGAATTCTCACGACCTCTAAGTTGAATGAGCTTCCCGCACAGAGCTCAGGTCTGTTTACTGATGCTGAGTCTGTAGCGCCATCTAGTGTTCAACACACATTAACAGCGCCAGATGTGGCCTGTGTGGAGCTGATGGAGGATGCATGCCGCCCTAAAGATGTTTCACACCACGTGAATCTGAGCAGCAAATTTGAGTCAGTTAAATATTGAGAGCCGGCTCTCGGCTTTTGGTGGCCCTAAACAAGATTTTGTTTGTGGGCCCCACCGACAAACCTGAGTCTGTAATTTAATGGACGTGTGGCGGGACAGATGTTTCATGTCCAGTTGTTGGTAGTGTTGCAGAGGAGGTCCTCTCTGTACGGGTGGCAGAGCCAGGAGGAGGTAACATCTGTCTGTATGAGGATGTTCAAGAAGTGGAGACTACTTTGTAGTCAGCGTTAGAGATCTGAATTCAATGTGGGCTGCTACAGGTAGACAGAGGAGCTCCATGAGCAGCGGGGTAACATGTTGAAGAGCAGGATCATTTTGAATTTAAAGTTTTCTGACTGTTAGCGCCACCGTGTGGCTCATTATAGCAACTGCACTCTTGGCATTTAAAAAGGAAATTTAAATATTCATCAATATTTTAACCAGCCACAAAATCAACAACATGCTCATGTGAATATATAAAATCTGATCTTTATAATCAGTGTTTTAAGATGTCAAAGTCTTTTTCTTTGTTGTGTTACCTGTCAGACGATCACAGCTTCCCTTCAGATGAGCTGCTCAAACTGGAGTTCTGAAAAACAAACAGATAAATACATTTTAGTTTGACGTGAGGATGAAAGCTGAATTCACCCTGACCCATAAAAATTCAGATTTAATTTAATATTCTGCAGCCCGGCTGTTAAAATCCTTAAAATCTGCTTATTCTGACGTGTTATCAGTGAAATATGAAATATGAGAGACTCTCTCACTATCGGCTCTTTAAAGGTGCGTTTGGTTGACTTAAATTCAGCCAGGTGAGTTCAGGTCAGTAAAGAAAATGAGTCAGGACGAACCTGCAGGTTGTTTTTCGTCCATGTAGCGTCCTGCAGGGACAGACAGAGAGACAGACAGGCTCTGTAACACATCTCCAACTGTCTGTCTGTCTGTCTGTCTGTCTGTCACTCTCAGGCTTTAATTTAATGTTTGTCTCACTCTCTGCATCACTGTCTTCCCCATCGCCTTTTGTCTCTTTGTTTCCCTCTCACACACACATTGACACATAAACGTGCACACACACACACACACACACACACACACACACACACACACACAGAGATCTGCTGCTGCTGCATTGCAGTAGGTTGTAAATACTGAGTGCCAGCTGAGCTTGACTGAGCAGCTCCTCCAGTGAAATACTGTCTTTGTTTTCTCTCTATCTCCTCTCACACCACGCCTTCTGTCCTCACCACACAAATGTAAGAATCAGAAAAGGGGAGAGATATACTGTCTGTCCGTCTGTGTGTGTGTCTCTGCGTCTTTGTCCTGGGCTGCCCTCGTAAAAAACACGTCAATGAAAACAAAAAAACACGGAGGAGAGGATTCCTTCTGTCTCCATCTGTCCAGATGTCCGAGAGCGTTTTATGGACGAGGGACGAGTTTCTTTACAGAAGCCCCCGAAAGATGATCAGACAAAGAGGAGAGAGATAAAACGTAAGAGGAGGACGGCGTCCAATCGTCTGATTGTGTGTGAGAGAGAAAACCTGTTTTAAATTCCCATTTTTTTAATCTTTCCCTGAAGTTTTCCTTTTTGTTTTCTCCTCTGAAGGACTCACATGAATCCACTCTGTGATCAAACATCTTCAAATCTGTAAAATCAGACAAACTAACGTGCATCTGCATTTTTAAAAATGAGCACGCTGAGGACAGAAACAGTCCAGATAATCAGCTTCAGCATCAATATACAGAAATATGCGCACTTCAACATGACGTGACCTCGTTGTATGATGCTGTTTAAGCCTCATAACTCATAACAGTATTTATAAATATACAGCATATGAATAATGTTGCTGCTGAATGTTTAAAGCGTCCTAAATATTAAAAATTCAGATATTGTGTCGTATTCTGCAGCTGCTTCACGAGTTCAACTTATCTATTATGCAACATGCAATTAAATCCCATTGATCCATGGACATTAATAACAACCCACAGTGGAATACACACACACACACACACACACACACACACACACACCGTCATGATGTTAAGCTGCAGTTCAGATGTCAGAGCTCTGTGTTTGTACCTGATGCTCTTCAGTCTGCAGGATTGTTTTTCCTCCTCTGCAGCATCCTGAGATCAACAAACAGAAACATGAAGTCAGACAGACAGACAGACAGACAGACAGACAAGTTTAAAAAAACCTGCACAGATGAACAAATACGCATCTTTAATTTATCGTTAATAAACCGGATCTGTGCTGCACGTTCAAACATTAAAACAACATTAAACGAACGAATCAAACAAACCTGGAGTTTTTTTTTCTTTTTTCTTGGTGAATATTTCAGAAAAATAAACACGCAGAGAGGAAAACCCGTCCATGGAGGCGCGCGGGTACCGACGAGCTGCTCTGGGTCTCTACGAGAGCGCGCGAGGAGAGGCTGCCGGTGAGAGGAGGGGGCGGGGGGGTTAACCTCGCCTCTGCGCGCGCACACATGACCGTGTAGAGCCGGCCAATGACAGGCCAGTTTTCACTCGAAAAAAACGGTTTTATGACCTGAGTGTGTGTGAGTGTGTGTGTAAATCACGCAGACAAAAAAAGGGAATTTGTGGCAGCTGCACTCAAGAGAAAGCTGCATTTCCAAATAAACAAACACACTTACACACATACTGAAACACACACACCACACACACACACACACACACACTTCTTATTTTTTTTGCCGTTCTGCAGTTTCTGTTTTATTTTGGAGAGTTGGAAATGTGTTTGAGGCCTACAAAATAAATATGGTGTCACTTGATATATTTCAATAATAATAATACATTTTTATTTAGTGGCACCTTTCATGGCACACGAGGTCGACTCACAAGATAAAAAAAACAACGTCTGAAAAATGAAGAAGAAAAGATAAAATACATTTTATTGATCCACACCAGGGAAATTCACTTTTTACAGGAGCTCACAGGACAAAAGGTGCATCAGAAAAATACAAACAAATCAAAGATATACTAGAAATAGAAAAACAAAACAAGAGTTACATAAACAATTAAACGAAGGTTACTGAACACACACAATGTGTAGCATTAAAGTGTGTTTATAAAGGAAAGTGTTTAAATCAGTGTTTATCAGGAAATATTGGCACGAAAAGAGGTGTACAAAAAATACAGCAGCAATATAATGTTATTATAATATAACAGCACAGTGTACATAAATAAATATAACAGCACAGCGTACATAAATAAATATAACAGCACAGCGTACATAAATAAATATAACAGCACAGCGTACATAAATAAATATAACAGCACAGCGTACATAAATAAATATAACGGCACAGTGTACATAAATAAATATAACAGCACAGCGTACATAAATAAATATAACAGCACAGCGTAAAATATCAGTGAGGTGTATATGAGTGGAGCAGAGCAGAGGTTCTTCACAGAGGTCAAAACTCGAGCAACACTTGAACTTATTGTTACCATTACCATTTTTTATAGTGTAAAGGAAAACCAAAACATTGCTGCAACCTTAACTTTCAAACTTTACAGCAGTTTTAATTGAACGCCTCATAAAAAAAGCTAAAAAAACAAGAAACAAACAGATTTCCTCTAAAAGCAGACTCACTGTTTAAATGATCACGTGTGACTTTAAAACATAAATAATACAAATAAACAGATTTCTGTGAGATGCATGGATTGTATATTTTAGTAACTAAAATACAAAAGAATTGAAAGTGTTGTATAGATTATAAATGAGGAGAATAAATTATTAAAGTTGTTTGAAAATATTATAATAGATAAACTAGTATTTTATATAAATACAAAAACACAGTATTCTCACTGATATTTATTTAAACTACGAAACATGTCGACCACTTGAGGGCAGCAGAAACCAGATGTAAACATTCAATCACCTTTTATTTGTGTTAACAACACTTCCTTATTTACACATGGAGCAACATTATTGTTCGTTTACAGTCGTGTTTGAGTCGTCTGATGAATTTAAGTCCACTCTGTTCGCCAGCTCGTCCAGAACTGAGCCTGTCTGTTGTTTGCTGCTGAGCAGGTAGTGAACTGTGGAGCTTTTACAGCTTTTTCACTGAACAGCTCATTTTGTAACATTTTATAATTATTGGTTTATTTTTCTCTTATAGCTGCTTTAAACTGTATTTAAGAACCAGCAGAAAGCTTCACAACCAGCTGAACCGACAGTCGATTGCAACAAAATCCTGCTTTTGTTTGAGGATAGGTGGAAGTCGGAACTGTAAAATAACTCTAAATTTTTACAGTAGTTTTCTGTTTTTAAAAACGACATAAAAACTGTAAAAATAATAAAGATATTATCTGTACATTTACAGCCAAACTGTTCCTTTAAGTTTTATGCCAATAATGACAAATTACAGTTACAGTAAAAATTTACAGTAAAATAACAGCGTTTCTCTGTAAAACGATTGTCACTTTATTGAAGGTGTTTGATCGTAAGAATTCAGAGAAAATCTGTAAAATAACAGTGCTTCTCTGTAAAAGTGTGACATTTATTTGAATTGTGATATTTTACTCTTAATTTTACGGTCATTTGACCGTTTTTTGAAAAGCTTGTTTTCTGTGGAGAATATGGTTTCTCCTGATAATCCCATCATATATGTAGCTAAATATTTTCCAAAACATGAGCCGAATATCCATTTTCATGACCTCGACTTCAAACTGTGGTTTGTAGCAATAAATACAAACAGGTTTGTCAACACTGGGCTGATTATGTGTTTTTATTTGGAGCATCCGATGGACGATTAAAATGGTACATGTGTGATGTTTATGTCGTAGTCCTTTAATAATAAAAGCTGTTTATTATTCAGATACATAAAACTGCCTATAGGCTAAATCTTCCTTCATCTTCCCGTGCTAAAATATGAAGATACTAATGTTGTCCGTCTCACCTTTTTAGCTCAAGGTCTCAATAATCATTTTAATTTAATCTAAATTTAAATTACCGACTTTAAATTAGTCGTACAAATCTTGTGAGTCCATCAGAGCATGCTCAGAGAATCAGTCGTCTTGAATATTGTCCAATTAAAGTAATCTTTCATTTTCAGGTTCATTATGTGTGTGTGTCTTTTTCAGTCTTCCTTCTTCAAATGAACGTAGAGCTGCCGTAAAACACTCGTGTTCGTATTCATTTCCATTTTCATGACAATGGCTGCCATCTTATTTTAGGTGTTTGAATCCCGTCTGTGCACTTCTACCATTTTAGTTTAAGGCACTCGGATAGAAAAACACAGAAAAAGAGAAATATAAAACATGCGATCATCTTTCCTGAAACCGCCTTCCTTCTTCCCTCTTGTATTCTGTATCCTTCATGTGTCACCTTAAATACAGATATACAAAGATTGTTGCATATATACGACACAAACACAAACAATCTACTCATACTGTTCATACTGTATATTACCCACCTACCTCATGTACATAAACCGTTGAACTATTCTGTCTGCAAGTGTTACTGTTGCTTATATAGATCTACATATTTATATATATGATTTCATCTGTAAGTCAAACTGTATGTGTTCACATACATGACCAATAAAAATGATTCTGATTCTGAAATAACAACCTGAAATAAATCCTAAATTTGACATCAGTGAACGTGAGTTTTAATCATATGATCATATATAACAGGAACATTTTTATGCATGGACTTTTTGCCTGTAATCAAAGTATTTTTTACAGTGTAGTATTAGTACCTTGTCCTGTCAGCGTCACAGTCTGTTCAGGTTCTGCTGAGATTTGAACTCAGATTGCTGGATTCAGAGTCCAGAGTGCTCACCATTACACCATAGAACCACTGCGGCACGTGACCACATGTTTATTTAGGCACATGTGATGATTTCACATGTTCACACCTGCCATCATGTGTGACCTAAAACGACACCTTTAAATTTAAGCTCATCTTCCTGTTTACATCAAACTCAAAGTCAACGCTTCATCTCTCCGATTTTGTGTCTTTTAGCGTCGGGCGTCTGTTTGTTTCGGCTTCTTATTATAAGTATTTTATTTCCATTTCAAATAAAAACTCTGCGACCGTCTACGTGTTTATATGTTGATTTAAATGATCCACATCTTTGCTGGGGCTCCACACCAAACATACAACATAAAATGATACAATATATACAACACACATAAATATCTGCACATTTACTGCGAATCTTTGCACATTATGTGACAAATATTTTCATTTTAAAACATATTGTACATGTATTTATTCATTGATCTTCCTTATATTATTTTATTTTTACTTACTGTTTGTTTTGCACCAAAAACACCAGGACAAAACCTGATTCTGTTTCTGATCAACATAAAAATGATATCAAAGCTGACATTTATATCAAATCAAACATGCAGAAATATTTCTAAAAATTCTGGATAGTTTATACATTTAAAAAATAATAAAAATCTGTATAAATATAAATATATAAATGTTTTATCTTTTGATATTTACCTTTTAGTGCAGACTCGCCTGACACTGAGACCTTTTCTTCATGAGTATCACAGCTCGGCTTTAGTTTCACTGCAGCTCGACGCTGCCACCCAGCGGACAGAGGCGGTAACTGCACCTGCAGACAGCGTGCTGATTCTCGGTGTTTGCATGTCTTTAAAAAAACACAATAAAATAAACTTCGAGAGATCCAAATAATCTCATAATTCTACTGATAAAATAGATGATTTATTACTGTTATTCCACATTATTTCCCGCCTTTAAATGAGGCTCCTTCATCTGAATCTTACAGCGTTCCTCCTGATAACACTGCAGATTTACAGGCCTTAAAAACAAGCAGCAATCCTTTTTCCTCTAAATAATCTGACTCACCTCTCTTCACGGAGTCTCTTACGGCCCCGCTGTGACTTCATCTCCACGTTATTTTTGTTTTGGGAACAACATTTAATCTGCAGCAGATAATTTGAACATTACTCGACGTCCAATTTAATTTCTGCAGCACAGTAAGTGTTCCCCTCTGCTCTGTTTATTTCACGACAGCTTCTAGTTACGTCCTATAAATACATTTATAACCTCTTTGTTTGTTTTTGTTGTTTTTTTGTATTTCAGCTGCAGATTTTACAGATTTTTTGGCTTTGTGGGAGATTTTTTTATATATATATTTTCTTATTTAGAAATGTTAAAAGAAATTTTCTCCACTTTAATTTACTTTATTCTTAATCCTGTGAAGCTGCAGTCAATATTTGGGAATAACTCACGCACACCGCGTGCATAAAAGCGCGCTGACGTTTTAATTTATAAAATTAAACCAGACCTTTTTTTTCTTCTTCAGGGCAGAAAATCAGAATAAAGTCATTTGCTCAGTTTGGCCTCGTGTTGCTGCTTTGAAGCTCTTAACTTGAAGAAAATCCGGATTTGAAACACTCAAACGCAATTCACGCACAAACGCTTTTGTCTGGTGAGAGTTCCTGTGTTTTGTGGTCTCGTGGTCTGTCGTGGTCTCATCTGCAGACAATGACTTTAACATTTAGAAGGACAGTTGAGGCTCCAAGGCAGGAAAGGGTGTCCAATAAAACCATATAGTCACGATGACTGTCTGGGCTAAATGACTTTATAGCCCCTCTCTCTCTTTCAGTGTGTGTGTGTGTGTGTGTGTGTGTGTGTGTGTTGAGTGTAGGGAAAGTCACGTTTATTCTCCAAATGCATGCTGTTGGTTTATGACCCTGCAGTAGGATGAGCGGATTATATGGCCGCAATAAATGAGGGAAGCTACGAGGCGCTGCGCTGACTTTGACAAAACAAGGAGGCCGAAATGTCTCTCTGCGGACACGAAGTCAGGCCGACATACCTGAGAGCAGCCAAACACCTTGACGTTGGAATAATATAATCCTGATTTATATAAATGCTGGTCTGTTATTGGTCAATAATCCGGATTTTAAAGTGTTTCTCTCTCTTAAAAAACACGCAAACAAATTTTATTCTGTTATTATTATTAGAGGTCATTTTAATGTAGCACTCTAGTATTTTGTGCGTGTTTCTTTATTTCATACAAAAATGATAAATAATTCAACTTTAACTCCAATCAAACGATAACACGCAGAAAATCTTCATTATTATTAATATTATTAAAAGTTTTATTATGTTATTATTATGTAAAATAATTCATCTGTGTTCGTTTTTTGTTATAAAACCGAATTTATGCGACCAATATACAACTAGTACAAGTGTAAAGATGAAAAAATAAAAGCCTAAAACGACGTCCCAATCACAAACAAACCGCATTAAACCTTTCAAAATAAAAGCGGTCCTTCACGGTGAGCTTTTATTTTTTTCGGTTCCTCCCAGAACGTAGTGTAAATACTTTTTGTTTATTTATTTAAGGTGAAAATGTAGTAATCTGAATTTAAATTATATATTATATTATTATAATATTTCATTTAAATGCAACTTTGGATAAATTATTTTAAAATGTAATTTATTAAAGTTAATTTTCGGACCCATCTTGTGTTTCTGTGAGCTGCTGCAATAATTAATTTCCCCAGTGTGGATCAATTAAGTCTGTCTTATCTCCTCTTATATAAATTATTATCACATTTCTGTTGTTCTAATTAAAGTAGTTGTAGAATATTCACCTTTATAATTAGAAATGTCACCACAACAATCATTTGTACACACACACACACACACACGTGTTAGTCAAGATGTAGCCATGACAGCCAAGACGTGTGTCTTCAAACTCTCTTTGTTGTTGTTGTTTTATTAAAATCAGGTCACTAACAGACGTTTCTGCATCACCACTGTCACCACGTGTTTGCTCATGGTGGGACTTGTTGGGTCTCTGCAGATAATATTATTATAAAGAGTACAGTCTGGACCTGCTCTGTGTGGAAAGTGTCATGAGATAACATGAATTAAATTGTTGCAAAGAACCCGTTTGTGTATTTAATATTCTAAATAACCTTAAAAAGTTAATTCAACATAAAAAAGTGCAACTGTGACTTAAAGAACTCTTTAACAGCAGGAAATGATTCTTAAGGATAAAAAACAGGAAATAAAAACAGCAGGGAAGCTCATAATTAACAATAATGTAATCCATCTTTTATTTCATTAATTAAAAAAATCCCCAAACGAGCGAGCAGCATCTTCAGCTTTCACCTAAACGAGCAGACGAAGGCCTTGTTCCATCACATCATCGTGACTCCAGCACAGGCCTGCAGGCCAACTCTTTCCTCACAGAGACGTCGTGATGTGTGTGTGTGTGTGTTTGAGTCCATCTCATCCTCGTGAAACTAAAATATCTTTTGTAATATTCCTCTAACGTGACGTTACTCTGAAATGAAGGTTGTGTTGTGCGTTTGTCTCACACAGACTGTTTTATTCTTGGAGGTAACAGAAAATAAAGAACCATCAGACTGCTGTCATACCATAGCTTAGCCATGACTGGTGTGTGTGTGTGTGTGTGTGTGTGTGTGTGTGTGTACAGGGAACACAGGCATGGCCGTATCTGCATATTAGACCCACAGTAACAACAGTTATACACAGTAACAATGACAACAACAACGACGATAAACAACAAATGCCCGTCAGGCTACATGCACAGTTTATAAAACGACAAAACAAAAAGCTTCTTTTGTTCAAAAGTCCCTTTATGAATATCGTCACACCGTTTCAGGGGAGACCGGGGTCGGCTGTAACAGCGGAGAATAAAACTCAGAAGTGTTCTCGACCTTTGTGTTTATTTAAAGGAGCAGTGTGGAGGATTTAGTGGCGTCAGTCGCTGATTGCAACCCCCTTGTTTTCACCCGATCCCTCTTAGAGTAGCTGCAAAACCTACAAAAAAAATACCTATTTGGAGCCAGTTTAGTTTGTCCGTTCTGGGCTCCTGTAGAAACATGGCGGACTCTGTGGAAGAGGACCCGCGGTGTCTGTAAATAAACACCAACTTCACATAGACTGGACTTCAAATTTCAGCATTTCAAACCATTAAAATCAAGCTAACAAATGAATTATTAGTACGTAAAAACTGCTCATGTCGATGTAAAAGTCTCATTTTAAGGTAACAAAACATAAAAATTCATATTTTCAGGTGATTAAATGCGAATTCAAACATATTACTGAACATTTCTGCCATATTCTGTCCTCTAAATTTTACACACCGGACCTTTAATAAGTTGCTTCTGTTCAAATCTAACCTTCCACACTGTATGTAATAATCTATAACACATATTTCAGCATGTTGCAACGTGATCCACATATATTTTTTCTTTCCAATATTTTTTAGCTCTGAAGGGAAAGACGAGAGTCCTCCTCCGTAACTCCTCACAGGTCCTCTGAGGTCATTTAAATGAAGTATTGTAACATCCACCCTCATCAATAACTCGCTAAACGTTAAACGGATGTTTTTCTGTCTGGTTTGCACGTGTGATGAAACATATTTCACAAATAAAAAAAACAACATTTCACATGTTAAAAATTCACATTTAGGCACATGTGATGATTCACATACATGTTACATGTAAAAAAAACAAAAAAAACAGCAATGATCTCGTGTGAACTTAAAACTGAAGCTTCATCTTCCTGTTTCACATCAAACTCTCTGCTTTGGTGTCTTTCAGCGCTTGTTTCGGCTCCTTTTTCCACAGAGTATTTTAGTGTTTTGGTTTTTTTTAGCTCACTCATGGATTTATCTGTCGATAGTTGCCCTGTAGCGCGCATCTCGTCTCGTCTGGCACACCGAAAGCAGGTTGTTTTTATTTTTTTATTTTTTATGAGAACAGTTTTAAACAGCATTAAATCATAAAACACAAATTGCATTTTGGCGGCGAGAGCGCAGACAATTTATGTGAAGTCAAGTATGTGTCAAGTAGTTTCAGTTTTGGACATGTGAGATATACAACCTTATCAAAAACAGATGTGTTTTAAAATGAGCAAAGTCTTTGATATTATCTGCTGCGGTTTGTTTTGTTTTGTTTCATTCAATTTATGGATCTCTCCCGTAAAATGTTCACATTTTATTCTGAGCTTTATTTACAACCATCCCAGGTTACAGGTCGACTGTCTTCATTTGGTAACATGCAGCTGGAAGATTTCTACGGCAGAGTTCAGGAGAGCGAACATGAAAAGGCCAAAAGATGTTGATAGGAAAAAAGAGCTGTTACAACACATCCTGGTCTCCTCCTGCAGACTTCCAAAGCAGCAGCCATGTTAGCGCCACAATCCGTTGCTTAGTAACAGCTGATCAGGAGCACTACAACCTCACACCTCCTCCAAAACTTAACCCCCACCCCTCCAACATGAGCCTCCTCTCCAGAAGAAAAATCCATCATTCACACACATTCCTCCTCTCCCGGGTCATCAGCTTCTTCATCTTCATGCGTCTGTTCTGGAACCAGATCTTGACCTGTCTCTCTGTCAAATTTAAGAGTCCCGCCACCTCCAGGCGCCGGTCTCTGGTCAGGTACATGTTGTAGAGGAACTCCTTCTCCAGCTCCAGGGTTTGGTGTTTGGTGTACGGACACCTTTTCTTCCTGGTGGACTTGGCGTGGATCCAACTGGCTGATGGGTTTTCTGCAGAGAGAGAGAGGAGAGGGTGGCACAGATTTTTAGTTTAACCACACTCACACCACTTCCTGTTCCTCTGTGTGTGTGTGTGTGTGTGTGTGTGTGTGCGCTGTGAGGAGTTCAAAGACTGACATAAAAATCAAAGAAAATATTCTCAGGAACACGTTTTATGAGCCTGCAACTTTTGGCTCATTAGAAAAAGAAACAGCAGCACAAGCTGGAGACACGGATCCATAAATAAAAAGACGCTGATCGACTCTTTCTTTCTTTTTTCACAAACTATTTTTCTCCTTTTACTAAAAGCCAAAACAGTTACTGAGTTTTATCGGCATTAGGCTTGTTTATGCACTCATTTTACACTTCCCTCATTTCAATAATTTAACATAATGTGACACCGTGTAAAATTATGTTTGTGGTTTGCGATGTAGCTGTAGACCTTTAAAAAGATGAAAATGTTTTTTTGGGGAGGACAGAAAGAGGTCGTAAATACAGCCGAGCGTTCCCCAATAAAAGAGCTTAAATCTCTGCCTGAGTGCGAGGCGGCGTTGAAGAAGAGCCAGACTCATTTTTAGAAATATTAAACCGCAGTTGGAGAGAGAGAGAGAGAGAGAGAGAGAGAGAGAGAAAGAGAGAGAGAGAGGTGAACCTTTGACTGAGATGAAAAATGTTTTATTGGCTACTTTAAAAGAAAGTAGCCAGAGAGTGAAATCACAGTCAGACAGCTCAGAGAGAGAGCAACAAGTATTTTGGCTTTGGTAATCACACACACACACACACACACACACACACACACATACACTTGGATTTTTTTATTTAAAGATAAGTCCATGAATCACAGCTGTTTGGAATATTAGAATCTGTGCCACAGATAATAAAGAAATCACCCAAATTTATGAAGTAAAAACTCATAAATGAGTCATGAGTCATTATTGATATGATTAGTTGTCTTTTATTTTGTAATTTTAAAAAAAAGCACTTTTTGGTGGAACTATTTAATTATGAAGTATGTTTGTGGCTGTTTGAGGCCTGCTGCCTCTGTGCATGGACAGCAAACAAACTATCATTTATGATTTATGATTTATGGAGCTGTTTTTTTGGACATATAAACTATTTTTTTGGTAGAAAATGATAGAAAATATGCTCATTAATTTCCCTCCTGATCAGAGAGATGCAGCACACCCTACCTGTGTTTCCCTCTGTCGTGACAAATTGTTAAATAACAGCAATAGCACCTTAATTATTTTAATGGACAATAAAGTTTTATATTTTACCGTTTACAAGACATTTATAGGGCTATAAAAGTCACACACACTTACTTACTTATAGGCCTTTTCTCCCTCTGTCACACACACACACACACACACACACAGACACACACACATACACACACACCTGTGTATGCACAAGCTAATAAACATTCCTGAGTTTGGTTTGTCTTCTTTACCCGGGTCGAGCTGCTGTTGCTGCGGTTTTCTCTCCTCGTCTTCTTTTTTGGGCTCCGGTTTCCTCCCCAGCTCCTCCACGGTGCCAAGCCGCTCTAGGACCACCTCAGTCGGGCTGGCGAAGCTGGAATCCACGGGGCTATCGTGTGACGGAGGAGGGGAATTCTCGGGTTTAACCGCCTCAAACCTCGCGCTCGGATTGGAGAGGTCACCCTGAGCGGGGAGACACCCCGCGGGAAAGCCGGCGGACGCATGTGACAGAGAGGTCTCCGAGGTGGGAGTCGCCCCCTCCCAGCAGCGGACAAATCTACTCTCGGTGGCGGCCGAAGACGCGAGGTGCTCGGTGTGCGTCTGCGTCTGCGGGCCGTAGTAAGGGTGGTGGTGGCTCAGGAGGTGGTGTGGATGAAAAAGGCCGGGGATGGAGGCGCCTGGGGTGGACTGGAGCTGCGGAGAAGAGGATGAAGAGGACGTGGAGGTGTTTGTCCAAGGAGAGAAGCCGTTTAAACTCGTTTGTTTGTTGGAAAAATGTGAAAAATCCGGAATGTGTGAGCCGGGGGTCCCCTCCTCTTCCTCCGCTCCACGGGCTGGCTTTGCGCAGCCGGCCGTCGAACCCTGCAAGCCTCCCGGGATGAAATGTGCACCGTACGGCTCCTCGGTCTGGAGCCCCATCATGGAATAATAATTCGTTAGCGACATGTTTATTTTATTATTTCAATAAAAAGACACTTAAGTGCGACTGTAAAACGTTAGATGGGCTGGTATAGTGGCTTACATCCTCCCCTAAAATGGTAGTAATTTTTTTTTCCTGCCCTTACCTTCTTCTCGGCTGCCCATTGGTTACACTGTGGATCACATGGTTAGACTGTATTTACCCAGTAATAGGAAATAAATCAAAGAATTCTTTGTGCTCAGAAATGTGATAGTAGGCCTACTATCCTGCTGCCAGATGGGCCTGAATGTAGCGTATAGCTTTTTAAAAGTCTGCACTTGAAACATGGTTTTACAAGCTGAATAAAGAGGAGCGGGGAGTCTTTTTACAAGCTTGTGTGAAGTGTGTGTGTGTGTGTGTGTGTGTGTGTGTGTATGTGTGTGTGACCAGAGGAGAGATGGGCTTTGGCTCTTTGTCTTTGGACAAGTGATCTTGAGCTTTCAGTGAACATTTTGTGTATTTTATTGAGAAAACTGGGGATGAAAACTCTCCACTCGTGAGCGTCATTTTTACGCGTGCCCCCCAAAAATACAAAAAAATTGTGTTCAGCTGGATTTGTGTGAGTGGACTCAAATGTTCTGTTTCAGGTCACATTTTACGTCTTTGTTTTTATTTAGTTACATACTCTGTAGCCAATTTATTAACCAACCCGTGCGTAATTACGCACGGATTTTACATTTTTAAATCGTCTTTGCATGTTCTGATGTTGAGGTCTGCCTCTATCCAATAAAAAAAACATCTATTTCCAGTTTTGGTGAGTGTGAACTGAAGGATTAATTATCTAAATTAACATTTTAAATCCTAAATTTGGTTGGATAAGCTGAAAAAAGGCGAATCTATTTGTCTAAATTCAGAATATTCCAAATATTTGATCTCACGCCAATTAATTCAAAGACTTTGTCCGTCAGCCGTCATTGTGTCCGTGTTGTGAAAGTGAAATCTCATTGGTCAGAGGAGAGGATGACGTGCAGCACGAGGGGCGTGGCTTAAAGACCGTGTTCTTTTTGTGCATTTTCTAACATAGACCTTGATCGCTGCCTTTTTTTGTGTGCACCCTTAGCGCCATCTGCTGGCCGGGGGAGATTTCCACAAACTTTATCATGTAGCAAACATGTCGACATTAAAGCATAGACTGCATTTTATCATGAGCTGTAATAAATCCATCAATAAAAACACTGCAAAAATCATTGACAGAGATTAATAGACACATCTGAGCTGGCAGCTCTGCAGGGCTCTGCAGGCCACCTCGAAGCATCTTTCTTATTTAGCAGACTGTAAAGTTACTCTAAACTCTGTCAACTGCTCTCAGCGATAAAAAATGAAGAAACACATGAATCAGCACTTATAGTTTCATTTAGCTGGACCTTGGAGGATTCAGGACAGATGGAGTGTTGCTGCAGGAGATTCCTCTAGGTGGCAGTGTGGTGGTGGTGGTGGCGGGAGGTTGGAGGTTGGAGGTGGGTGGGGCGGTCAAGCTCAACCTGCTGTTACTGAGTCTGCAAGCTGACATGTAACTATAAAGATACTGACAACATTAACCATGATGCATCACTCCTAAACTGATGAAAATCTGCATTATTATTGCTGTTATGAGCTCTGGTTTCACTGCTTTAACATTTACAGGCACTATACAAACATTTATTAAACGTTTATAACACGCTATAAGCAGATATATAAACACTTTAAGTGTTTATTAATGTTTCGTATTTGCCAGCAGTGCTCTAAACTCTGAACTCATTATTTCTTATGTGTTGTACAGCGGCCTCCCTTTATGGTTTTTACCCACAAGAGGACTGCAGACTCTTCTTACAACCACATTCTAATGTTTTACAAAGCGTTTATTAAATATTTAGAAGCTGCTCGTGCACGTTAAACAGACGAGTAAAGAGTTATTTCTGTTTTCTGTTTATTGCAAATAAAGCAGCTGCTAATTACTGCTGCTGTCACTAACGTTACCACTGCTACAAATCTTAATACAACAAGTACAAGTACTGCAATATACTATTACTGCTGTCAATAAAATGAACTCTCAGATGAATCATTATTTGAAATATTTTAACCTGAATCTGTGACACATTTTAACAATAAACCAACCGACTGAACTTACAGAAAGTTATGAAGCAATGCCGGAAAAGAAACATATTTAACAACAGCCAATAAAATGTATCATTATTATTATTATAAGCAGAGTCATGGGTTCCTTTTTCAAAAGCACTTTTGTGGATCTTAAATTAAAGATATATTTAATTATAAAGTTGATTTGTGGCTGCTGCATTATGAAGTTACGTCTGTGCATGAACAGTAAAGAGCCGATGATTTATGAAAGTGTTTTTGGATAGAAAACATTTAGAATATTTGAAGTATTTTTGATCAAATAAACTTCAAACAGTAATGACATGAAGAATAACTCGTTAGTTTCAGAGAAATGCAGCACAGCCCTACCTGTGTTTTCCCTCTCATGACAACTATTTCTGCAAATACCTCAGCTGCTACTCACTGCGAATTACTGCTGAAGTACTGCAGTATACTCAGTAATTCTGCTGCAACTCTTACAAATACTAGAACTCTCGTAGCAGGACTCTCCTGATTCTTATCAAGCACTGCACCGACCCATCACACAGCCACTGTGGATAAAATCAGGTGTCCACTGAGGAGACTTGAAGGCCATTTGTTGCACACGCGAACACACTGACCTTTGCCAACATCCCAAACTGACAAACTCTGACTCTTGGACCATGTGGCTTTAGTGTCTTTATTGTCATGTACTCATCTGTACTAGTGTTTACACGCTCACACCTGATTTACAACAACTGTCAATTATATGTTTGAAAATTCAGTGAAGAAATACTACAACTACTTTTACCCCTCATACTTTAACTACTCCTACTATTATTACTATTTGCACTGCAATAACTACAACGACAGTAAAAGACCGTAAAATATGCCATGAAATAAAACAAAATAAATACATTCACATATAAATATGTGTTTTTATTGTGTACACTAAAACACAGTTATATTTCAAAACCTTTATTTATATATAGTGCATTTTAAGGGAATTAATATAGTATTTTATATTAGAGACTGTTAATTTTACAGTAAAACACTGTAATATTTCATAGCACCGTTCATACGGTATTTTCATGTCAGTTATTCAGCAAAACAGTGTTGGATATGGAATAAAACACCAACCATAACCATGAAATCAACAGTACTGAACGTCTTTTTACCCTAATATTAAGAAAAGTAACATTCTGCTGCTATTATTGCTATTTGCACTACAATGACAGTAAAATATGTCACGAAATATAACTGTGTTTTTATTGTATACAGTAAAAGACAGTTATATTTCAAAACCTTTATTTATATGGCATTTTAAGGGAATTTATATAAAGTAGTATTTTATATTAGAGACTGCTAATTTTACAGGAAAACATTTGATAGCATACGGTACAGTACCAAATGTCTTTTTACCGTAATATCAGGAAAAAGTTATTACTTCTTTCTTTTTGTTTTTTTACAGTGTACTTGTTCTGTTATGAAATTAAAGCAGCTCAGTGCTCAGCTTTCAAAATAAAAGCATATAAATAAATCCGTTAAAAATGTTTCTGTGTTGGTTAAAAAAAGGCTCAGCAGTCTTGTGGTCAACTTTATTGTAGGTCATCAGGTTAAATGCCTTTAGTTCCAACCAGAAACACAATCTCTCCTTTCATCTCCTGCTTTTTACGTCACACACACACACACACACAACACACACACACACACACACACACACACACACAAACTGAGTGTGAGACAAAGAGACAGCAGACTGTCTGTATTGCCCCAATAAAAGTCTTTAGGTTGAGGAAATGGTGGTTTGTGACGGTGTGCTGTGTGCTGCGGTTCAAGGTTCATTTGCAGCCTTGGACTCACTCTGTGTTTCTGCTGTCTGGACCGGTGTTGTTGTTCAAAGTCTGGGTCAGAACTCCAGAGTGAAGTGAAGACAGGCGAGCTTTGGCTTATTTTCTTTCATAGTTTGTCTCCTCTTCTCTTACAAATGTTACATTTTATGGCCTTTATTAGTGAAACCTGAGGCTGCTTTTTAGTCAGGGTGGCTGTTTACAATTCAGGCATCATCCAACTAAAATGTGAGCCTATTAAAATGTGCTTGTGGGTATATTTCTGTGATCACACGTGACGTTCATTTCATTTTATTACTATATGAAAACACCCTCAGACGAGTTTTATTTGTGCAGTTTGTGTAAATATTTTTATATTTTCTAAGAATTTGTACGTCACAAAACAAATTTCTAACGCGTGTAAACTGGTTTCTGTTCATAATTTCACATTCAGATTAAACATAAAGGTTTACAAGTGACATATAAATGCATTTAAAATATGAAATTGTATCATTAAACTTGTTTTTATATCAAATTAAGGAATAAGTTCCATCAAAACAAAACACAAAAACTTCCTCTTGCAGAGATATCGTTTAAGGTTGATACATATTTTAATATCAAAGTGATTTGAAGTATAATACATGAAAATATTAAAATCCAAATTGTGGATTATTGAAATGAATTCAAGGACACAAAAGTAGAAGATAGGCATGAAATAACAGACTCATTAATAAAGGTATGTCATCAAATATTTAATTACATTTAATACAGTTAATATGTATTTTTTTATTATGCAGTTTTTTTGTCTGAAAACACACCGATATCAAAAGTCAGAAATATCAGAATAATTCATGTAGATTGTCTTTAAATGATGATATTTATATGCTAAATAGATGGTTACATTTGATCCTATGAGGCGTAAATATATTATTATTAGTTATTAAGATGCATCAGTTATAAACAAATTCACATGAACAGCGATTTAAAATTCAACAAATCAGATCTGTTAGTTATAAAAGTCACTCACACACACACACACACACACACACACACACACACACACACACCATTAGATTGTCAAGTCAACATTTCATGTTTCCCTATATTCATTTGTTTTGTTCTTCAGATGACAAGGTTGAAGTCTGTCCTCATTTCTTCGTATTTATGGGACGTGAAGGCCCGAGGCAGAGCGGGCGGTTTGTGTCTTCACAGTAGGCCACGTTACTTCAGCTTTTCTGGATGTTTTCCTGATGACAGGCTGAATATTAAATAGAGATGTCGCTGCTGTTTTGAATTGTTCGGGGTGTGTTTGTACTCGAGCAGAACACAGCGGGGGCCCGAACATGAGCCTTGGGGCTCTCCTTCAGGCCTGCAGCGACACGGAGCTGAGAAATGTGGTTATAATAATGTGATTTTGTAGGTTTGTTTGCTCCTCTGCGGCTTCCTGAGAGTTTCTGACTCGACTCGTGTGTGCATCAGAACAGGTGGTATCCGGTGTAGTACTGCAGTCTCTCTTTTTTCAGCTTCTTCTCTTTCATCCGTCTGTTCTGGAACCAGATTTTCACCTGTCTGCATCCACAAACAATAAAACACAAACATGTCTTTACTTTTTTTTGATTTCTTTGTGCAGTTCGAGCTGAGATAAATATGAGAAGAGAAACATCATCAGATCTGTGAAGCTGCTCTGTGACTGAGCGTTAATAAATCACACAATCATTTCCATTAGTCAATTAATCTGCCTGGTTAATCAATTCATCATTTGGTCTACGTATCATATTATCTACAAACACTCAGCCTTAAAAATATTCTGCACAAGCGTACAACTCTTTTCATCTTATAATATTTTCTATATAATTCACTGTTCCTCTTTTTATTCATATTTATACACGTCAGGTTATTTGTGGTTTAAAGATTGAGAGACGATACACTTCATCTCTCAAGAATCATTTCCTGAGAAGAGGTAGAAATATTTAATGGCCAACAGTGTATTTATATTGTTTATATCAGGCATGTCCAAAGTCTGGCCCGGGGGCCAATCACAGCCCAAAGCTTCATTTTTATAATAGATTATTTATGGCCTGCTGGATTGTCAGATACTGCACGGCTGAAAGATTTGTCTTTTTTTGGTCGACATAACGAAGCATTGAACCTTTAAGGACAAACCTGCTGCTGTTCTATATCTGTAGATGTGACATTAAATATTACTTTATGAATGAAAGACGAACTCCAGATGTTTGTTTTTAGATTCATTCACGTCTGATTGGTTTAGATTTGGTGACATTACCATTTAAAAGAATTATAATCGTGACAATGAAAATAAACAGAACATTTGTATTTAACTTTAATTTTTAAAATGTTTTGGCCTCCGGGCATCTTCACATCTTCAAATCTGGCCCTCTTTAAAAGAAGTTTGGACACCGCTGATTTATATTTTTTAATGCTTGATTTTAATACTTGATATTTTTTACTTAATGTTTGTTTTGCACCAATAACAGATGAATTCCTTCTAAGTCTACTTAAATAATAAACCTCATTCTGCTTCTGAAAGAGGCCCGAGGTGACGCCTTCACGTGTCAACAACAACATAAAAATAAAAAGTATTCAAATTTTCTGCAAATCAACAAAATGATGAATCTGATTCTCTGACTATAAGATCATCAAACCACATGAACATGTTTAAATATTCATGTTGATCATCCTCCTGTAGGCTCCATACCACTTTGTTGACATGTGGAAGTATTTAGTCAAAGTTAAATCACTGCAGCCTGCCGAGCTGGATCAACTCTTTTATGTTTAACTTTAATATTTAATCTAAGTGGATTAAAGAAAGGCTGCTGCGGCGTGCACACACACCGGTCTGTGAGGCGCAGCAGGCGGGACAGCTGCATGCGTCGGTCCTTGTTGATGTAAATGTTGAAGAGAAACTCTCTCTCCAGCTCTCTGATCTGCTGCTTGGAGTAAGGACAACGCTTCTTCCTCCTCACACAGGGCTCTGCAGGAGAGACACATGAGATGATAATAAAACATTTGATCTGATCCAGTTGTAACAGGCTGCAGTGTGTGTGTAATATAATAAAAGAATATTAGTAATGTCATTTAAAAAGACACAAATCCAGACAGATATAAACTCAATCTGAATTTAATTGAATTTCTTTTTTAATTAAAGGTGAGTGTAACCAAGAAATCATCTAATTAAAGCTCTCATTACATAAATTAGATTAAATGTCTGTATTTGTAGGTCTGCAGCTCTTCTTCAGGCCCACATGCATGTTTAAAACAGCTGAGCGTGCAACTTAAATCACCAACAAACAGAGAGAGGACTGAAGCACGAGTTCACTTTGTCGTGTCAATGGATAAATTCAGTTTTCAGGCTTCATTCACAAAAATAGAACAACCACAGGACAATTATTAATGTGAAAAGTTTCAAAATAAAACTATATTGTTAAATAGACCTAACATGCTTTATTTTGAAAAGAGGAGCCTGGACTAATGAAATAAACAGAGAAGCAGATTAAATATAACAAATAAATAGAAGATTGATCTGATTGATCTGTTTGAAGCCCAGACAAAGGTGGAGGCCTAGAAATAATGACTGGAGCCCAAACTGTGTTTCAGGTGCCTAAATGTTCAGTTAGTTTATGTTTTATTTTGGTGGAGCTTTAATAGAAGAATATTATTATTATTATTATTAATAATAATAATAATCTTTCTGTTAAGTCTTATTGAATATTATTTTTTTATTAGGAATTAAACTGTTGAAATATTGAAATAATATATCTGGCTTACTCTGGGTGTGACTGTAGACTCCTCCACAGCCGCTGGATAACGGCGCATCCTCCTCGTCCTCCTTCCCGGCCTGGGGTGAGTCTGACCCCGCCCTCACCTCGCTGCTCTCCCCGCTATGACAGCTCGTCCACTCGGCTCGATTCTCCTCTCTCTCCCGCTGTGTAATCTCCACTTTCGGGTCCACCACTTCTCCTCCACCACCTCCACCTCCACCACCTTCTTCTTCTTGTGCATACTCGATAAACTGGTCGAAAACAGGCGGCAGGATTCTGCTCCGGCCTGCCGGGAAGAGGAGCCGCGAGCCCGGCTTGAACGCCGCGTATCTGTCGGGGAAGCTCCGCGGGTCTCCGGGCAAACGTGGAGCGGAGGCGCCGTACAGAAAGCAGTCCTTACCGGTGCTGCTGAATATGGACTCGGACGGGGAGCCGCGGTACTCGTGGTATGCAGCTTCCCCCGGTGACTGCGGAGAGGTGATGGCTCGGTTCGCCTGGTAGAGGGTCCATTTCCACGGAGGAGGAGGAGGCGGAGGAGGAGGGTACTGCTGCCGGGGCTCGTAGCAGCTGTACTCCGACAGTCTCCTGGCTGAAGCCGCGCTGTGGTCCAGCAGAGCCGATGGAGAGATGGAGCCAGACGGTGACGGATAGGTGCAGCTCGGTGGTAAATACATGGATGATTCTAATAGTTCAAATTCAAACAGGTTGAGTGTCTCTGTTTCTGCACATCAGCTAGATCTGCATCCTGACCTGAGCCCCTAAACTTCCAACATAAGTAGGCCTGTGATGTGTCTTCATTACCCCCACAAGACCTCACTGAAGAGCCCTTCTCTCTCAGAGTCCTCTGCAGAGTGAAGAAAACATACTGTCTTTGACCTTGAGCCTGCCCAAACTGTGTCTGCTGAGTACAATTAACTTAACCTGCAGCAGCACACAGGCTGGGCTGCACGTTTTTTCTTTGCAGTCAGGCCATGTCAGATCCGAGCTTGGCCAGCCCTAAACACACACACACACACACACACGCACACACACACACACACACACACACACACACACACACACGCACACACACACACACACACTCAAAACACTCCCAATAGTACTGTAGTTCAGCCTTTATGGCATTCATTATAAACATTAAATTCCCAGGAGGTGAAACTGAAGCCTAAACCTCACAGTGAGCGTGATGTACCTGATAAAAATGTGTTTTCCAAGCACAAAGAAAAATTCCTTTTGCGTGCATATTGATTATCTACGCATGTGTGTGTGTGTGTGTGTGTGTGTGTGTGTGTGTGGCTCATAAGACTTGTTGTACTTGTACTGTAAAACCACAGCAGCAGATGTTTAAAGCAAATTTCTCGGGAGTCTTCATGGGAAAGAGAAGGAGCACAAACAAGGCGTGCAGGAGGGTTAGGGTTAGCTTTTATGAGGATGGCTTAATGATTAAAAACCCAGAAAGTCTTTTCAAAGGTTTTTTTTTAATCTATTGTGTCTAATTAAGTCCAATCAAAGAAGAAACGTCTCAGCAGTTCAGCTGAGATGGAGACTGAGCGCAGCGTGGTGTCTGTTTTGCTTCTTCTAGTTGTTTTCTTACTGAAATATTGACTCAAATTATGATTTAGGGCAGCAAACAACCCCAAATTTAATTTACCGAATGCAGTCATGTATCCTGCAAATCCTTTGGTGACACTCAGATCAACGTATAGTGTCAGATTTGTGTAAAATATGAAGGGAAAATGATTCTTATTGTGATTTTTTGCTGTGTTTTGTGACATTTGTCCATTTCCAGACCAAAAACTGTGTCCATTCCGCTCTTAGTTTATTGTTAATCTTCCACTGAATGTGGTATAGTAGCAGTAGATGTAGTTCAGTGGATACTGGCTGGTATTAGTTGTTTCAGAGGCAGTAGCAGCATCCTCAGGTTACATCTCAGTCATGTATTTACAGTATATATATCCTGTGTGGAGTATAAAGAGGGGACCTTGTGGTCTAAAGGGGATTTCCCCATTCATTGCTGAGTAAACATTCACATGTCTTATCAAAGGACATTTCCTCTTTCATGCATTCGCTCCTCATGAGGACATCTCGCTGAAACACATCGACGCATTGTTCTGATCTGAGGGTCGGTCTCTTTTTGATCGTCTTGTTGTATACTGAGCGTGTAATGTGTTCACATCCTTTGTTTCTGAACGTCGATGTGAAATAAGATGTTTCACTGAAGTTAGTTAGTTAAACTTGATGTTTTTGTCCCGTCTGTCCTCTGTCCTCCAGTATCTGTCCAACTCTTACACAAAGTCATGTTTTCAGTATTGTAACTTGTAATTGTAACCGGGTTCGAGCACATGCAGCCTCTGAGATTTACAGACTTTATGATGGAAAGATTTCTAAGTAGTGAACCAGTCATTAGCTCAGTCAGCTGTGTAGCTAACTGAACTCTTGCCCCGGAGCCAAACCTGGCAGGAAAACCACCTCGGCAGGCTGCTGTATTCCCTGCCAGACTGGCCACCGCTGGTTTCAGAGGTTACCCTAACCCTATAGCTCATAGTGCTATCTGCAATGCACAGCAGTGGGGGTTTAACACACACTTGCTATTGGCTTTTGTAAATGTCAATCAATATCCGCAACAAGTCCCTCAGTATCTACCTGTTTTCACAGGAAACACGTAAAAATAAGGAAGTAAACAGCAACTCTGCTTCTTGTTTCATACACTGTAAATTTCAGCTGTGAAATCCACAGTAATTTACTGTAAACCATTTCACAGTAGTATACTGTGTATTCAGTCAAAAACTGCAGTAACAGTAGAGTTACTGTAGAAAATTACAGTAACCAATGACGTACTGTAGATTTACTTGTCAACAGCTGCCAGGTAGTTACTGTGAATTACACTGTAACCAGTTTACAGTGTAGGAACTTCAACGCTTCTTAACACGTGTTCTCACGCTCACAAAGGCTCATGTAAAGACCATAATATGTCAGAGGAACTTTACTACAGTTTAATATTTTATTAACAAACAAGATATGAAGTTATAATCCAGGGAGAAGGAAGTTTGGGGGCCGCTGGCAGTCGATAAACTCAGAGCTACAACAACCTGCAACAAAACCTGCAAACAAAGACGACCAACTGAAATCAGTGATGTATATTAACTGTAACATAACAGAAGGCGTCGTGCTGGAGGGGAGCTGGCTGTGGAGCAGAGACAACAGACAGGGAGGGAAAGCCACCAGAGGGTTGGCTTACCTTTCAACAGGAGAGGCCTCCTGTAAGGAAATGTAAATCATGACCCGGAGTGGCTTTTTAATGTAACAGAACCAGCACACATGTCCTTTATCATGAAACATAATGCATATTGTCAGCATGTATGTTAGTTTTGCACGATACAGTGTAAGTAACTAATGTTCTCCTGCCGTCCATGAGGCCTTTTTTCCACGCGAGACATTTTGACATGTCACAGTGGGGAAAGCACAGGTGTAAATAATAAAATGGTGGCTGGATTTCATCCAGCTGCTTCAGTTTCAGGATCCTGCTCGTGTTCGTGTCGGCTCTCTGTCACACTACCGGGACACTTAAGAACGGAGCCATCGTTAACACCTGAACACCTGTGCTTCTCCTGCCAACAAAAGTCTGCTGTTTGTTGGTTTGTTGGCGCCTCAGCAGGTGCCTGGTGGGCGAGACATCTTTGGACATTGTTATAGATATGTTTCTATGTTCACAGCTGCCTCTCACACCAACACATAGTGACATCTTTTATGCAGGACGAGAGAAACTTCAGGTACTCCGACAGATCCTTTCAGGTTCTCGGTGGGTTCGATTCTCTGACTTATACCTCAGAGAAACGCGGGGCCGTTTGCAGCCAGCGTGAACTCAACGAACAAACCAGATGTAGACCTAAAATGTGCATTGTGTGGTTATATTTAGGTCATCACATATCATGGGCAGATGGAAGTCTTTAAAGGAGCTGAAAGAGGCTGCAGCAGAAAGCCCTTCAGGCCTGAAGCACTATAAATACCTTAGTGCTGTACGGGGATTTTCCCATTTATTGCATAATAAATATTTATGTCAAATTAGAAGACTTTGGCCATTTAATGCTCAGCACCAGGACATCTCAGGATACAGTCCAACTCCGTATCCTGATTTAACACATCACCATATACTCATGTAATGATAGCATTAATTATGGGAGCACGTCACTGTTGTTTAACGTTTAACATCTCAGAGCGCACACGTGACGCTGTCCAGTAAACATGCATGAAAAATACAAGATAATGAACTAATATTCAATATTCTGACGTTTGCTTTGTGCTTATGTGTTTACGGCAACTGTGAAGGGCCAAGTTTGAAGTCAAGTCACGTGAGCTCTTTGCTGCACTGCTATTGGATTTCAAGTGTTGGAGCTAAATCGATATGATGTGTTAAATGTTTTCACTCCAGGCTGATAGCATTTGAAATATTAATTAGGGATGAATGACCTCTGTGGAGAATATATAAAAGACATAACCGCCTTAATAAAATAAATAAATAAAATAGTAAATAAATAAAAAGGCCTGAAGCATCCTGAGCAGGAAACAGGCCAAAATGATACGTTATTATTATTATTATTATTATTATTATTATTATTATTATTATTATTATTATAAATAGTACTTTGAAAGAGAGCATTGATGTTATTTAAGTCCTGAAATTCATCGTTTCCATTTCAAATATTAAAAACCATATTATTTATTTATTACCATGCATTAACCTCTATCACTGCGTGCTACCCTGCAGATAAATACTCTAATAAATACGTACATATAATGAACGACACTGTAATAAATAATTTGATTTATGTGATCAGGTCGAAAAATAAAAATCACGCAGGCCTCACATGTAAACTGTTTATTCCGTGTTATATTTTATATATTATATTATTTTCTTTCTTTTAATCTTGTTTGTAATTTAACAATAATTAAAATTAATCCACATTTTTGTTTTGGCTCATTTAAAGTGAATAAATCTTTTTCTGGGTTATGAGACATTTTGTGCGTTAAAATACTGTGCAGTACACAGCAGCAGCAGTAGCAGCAGTAGTAGTAGAAGAAGTAGTAGTAGTAGTAGTAGTAGTAGAAGAAGAAGTATACATTTAGTGAATCACAGGTCAAACAGAATTATTTGAATCTTTAATTACATCAGTTGAATTAAAAGTTTACGCGCGTCGACACGAGGCGCATTTTTCGGTGGAAGTTTGGCGCGCTGAAAGAAGAACAAACAAACTAAAGAGAGCAAAAGAAGACAAGAAGAGAAACATAAAAAAGATCACATGTACTTTAAAACATTTTAAAACTCTGAGCAGAATAACGGAGGCTTACCGTGTCAGGAGGATAAGAAAAGGCCGCAAAGACTGCGAGCGAATCCGGCCTCGGGCGCCGTGCGTCGGCGTGGCCGTGCGTCCTGAAAGCAGGTGTCTGCTGTTTTGACAGATACACACTGACTGCCAAGTCCAATAAACCGGTCTAACACCCCAAACGAAAGTGTCTTTGAACCGTGTGCCGTCCACCCGAAATGTTCAAGTCAATAAAAGAGACACAGACAGCAAATGGAGGCACGAAGGAGGCCTTTCATCCAAATGTGCCACTGCGGCTCTGATAATATAAATGCATGTTAGAAAAAGTAAAACACCATTTTCACGGAGATTTTATTGATTTTCTGAGAGTTTGAATGGATCAACTTTTTGCTTTTTGACACAAAATCTGCTGGAATTTCAGCCTAAAGTATTTTTGCACGTGTAAAATGCAAATTAACAAATAAAATCTGAAGTTATCTGATGAAGGCAAAAAATATTAAATGAAATGAATAAAGATTAAAACACACAAACAGTCTAAAAACAGTATAAATGCTCATTTGAGTGCACATTTACTGTCAGATACACTGTGCGTTCACATGACGGTGTCGACTTCGCAACATCCATTTGTCCCACTACACACTGAGTGCGTGTGTCTGTGTGTGTGTGTGTGTGTGTGTGTGTGTGTGTGTGTGTGTGTGTGTGTGTGTGTGTGTGTGTGTGTTCATTTTATTGTTTAATTTATTAAGGGTTAATGAAACGGGAATAACATCAGCATCAGGATTATTCATCAGCTTTAATACACATCAACAGCATATCTGGTGTGTGTGTGTGTGTGTGTGTGTGTGTGTGTGTGTGTGTGAGAGAGAGAGAGGGAGAAAGAGGGGGAAATGAGAGAGAGAGAGTTTTATTAGGCCCATAACTCTTGAGACTCCAGAGGAAGCTGTAAGCATTAAAGCTGAAGGCCAAATCTCTGCACACTGCAGCCTAATCTGAAACAGCTCAGCTGGGAGTCATAAGAGGCTGCTGATTATCAGAGAGTTTCCACAGCTTCACAACAATTTCTCCAGCGTGATAACAGTGGAAACACTATGCCAACGTGTGTGTGTGTGTTTGAGGAGCTGAGCTGCGATATGTTTTGGTGGTGTGTGGCATTGAGCCCTCGTGATTAATTCACTTTTCAAATCTCAAATGAAAACTGTGAAATTATATTTTAAATGTTTATCTCAGCTTCTACCTGCAGGCAGCATCCTGTCTCAAAAATCTGCAAATCGCCTCAGCAGCTGTGGTTACCCGCAGAGAGGAAGAGAGGACATTACTGTCAGGAACTATACAGCTGTTCAGCTGGAAATGAAATTATTACATCGCAGATCATTTGGAGGTATTAAAATAATAAAAAAAGACATGCATGATGGAAAGATCTCCATTAATCGTTTAATTAAAGATGTGATATCATAACAGCTTAGTGAAAATATAACACTGTCCCACTCAGCTTCACTCTGAATGCTTCACTGCATCACGAAGGCCCGCATGAAATAATAAAAGTGCGACATCTAGCGGTGAAAACGTGAGTTACATCTTTACATTGCACTAAAAAAATGTTTAAGTTGGGTGCATTTTATTGTGAAAGTCCATAAAGTAAAATAAATGTATTACTTAGGAGTGTGTGGCTGGAAATATGACACCAATCAGCTGACAAACATATGATTTATTTCTTTATTTCACTTATTTAAATAGATAAACATATAACTGTGTTAAGAAGTTAACCCGTGCTAAACATCTATACAAAGACTATATAAAAAATATAAAGTGACCGTAGAAATAAAAATGTTTTATAAAAATATGAGAAAGAACTACAACGCAAAGGACTCTGGGAAGCAAATCAACCTCTAGTCCCGGATTACGTCACCTCCACGAGTTGGTTGGAGTTTACGTCGGTTACGTCACAACTGTCTCGCGCGGCGGCAGTTGGAGATGCTGCTGCTCGTGCTGGGCTAGTTTTCGCGCTAATTTGACCAATATGAGCGGCTAACAGACACAATTAAACACCGTCTGATGTAAGTAATTATTTAAATTAATTAACGACGTCATAGAGATGACCAGCAGCGTGTTGTTTGCTCGGTGACGTCGCTGCTAGTCTGCTAACTGTTATTGTTGCAGAAGCTAAAGTTAGCTCGGTCCAACAGTTAACGCACTTCACTTTAATTCACGTTAAATATTTACGTATTATACGTATAATATATAAGTGTAAAGTTAAAGGTCTGCGGGACAAACCGCCTCTCTGTCCGGTTATATCAGGTTAACGTTGCTTGCTTGCTCGCAGCGACGTGAAATGAGAAGTGTTATGATGGAGCAGCTAACGTTAGCTGTTAGGCTAAGCTACAAACAGATCAGTCTTCACTTAAATGTCGCTAAGAGTGCAAACTGTGCAACCTTTCATGGAACACACAGTTAAATATGAAGTGTGTGCTGTGATCACTTTCTCTGTCATGACAGCTGTGCTGTGACAGCAGCAGTCAGTCACATGTTGTAAAAACTACTGAGTCATGTTCACACAGGTCATATCTAGTCATCAACACTTTTTGAGCACATGTTAACCTTCATAGATAGATAGATAGATCAGTCCATGGGGACCGGAGGGTGGCCGGTTCAAGTCCAGTATGGGACAAAGTCTGGAAGGTGGACTGGTAGCTGGAGAGGTGCCAGTTTACCTCCAATGTGCCCTTCAGCAAGGCACTGATTACATTGCATATATGCTGTTCAGTGTGTGCTGTGTCACAGACGAGTTTCAGCAACAGACCGACCTCGCAGTGTGATGTTTGTCGGTACTGTGCAGCCCTCTTCTTCAAGCTTCTTATATAAGCAGAGATTTTCTTAGTAAATCCACAACAACAGCAGCAACCATTGTGTCCGTTTATTCCCTTGTTAGCTCACTAAATCCTGCGATAATGTGAGTTTATGTAGGTCGAATGTCTGAAGGATCATCTGCCTTGTTTACCTGAAACATGTTTAACACACACTTCCTGTTCCACAGTGAATCAAACAGGAGAACGCGTGCTGCAGGTTACAGACATGGGGGCCCTGATATCGCGGTGGAAGGTGAGTGGATTAGAAATGAACACTTCACAGGTTTCATAACGTCTGAATCAAACTCGAGTTTATTGGCCCGGCCTCCTCAAGCAGAGAGAGCTGGGATCAGCACTGTAAAAGGTCGCCTTTCATCACAGGGCTGACATGTAACATGAGGTCAAATCATGCAGGACGTCAGCCGGTATGAGTCAAATCTTCAGACAGAAATCAATAAGGCTGACCCTCCTGAAGTTTCAGTAACTGATTATTAAAGTGACAAATGTGTGTGATGTGATGGCAGTGTTTGTGGTGTTTCGTCGTGTTAGCCAGCAGCACGCTGAACTCTGCACCCGAGCCTGATGAAATCTGTATTTTTAGACGTCACTATTTTTAGACATCCGAGGAAAGTCAACGAGAGAGAGAGACTGAACAATGTGAAGAGTTTCTTCTTCATGTTTTAGACATGCTGGAGGCACAGATGTATTTATATGTATTTACATAAAGCTGAGATCTGTTTGTCTGTGTGAGACTTCATGAAGAGATGTTTGATTAGTTTCTCCCCTGAAGCTTTGAGCTCCAAATGAAAACAGTAATATTTGCATAAAGATGTTTATTGAGGATGAATATGGACAGTTGTGTTTGTCTGTGTAACGCAGTCTTTATTTTTTGTTTGTCTTTCACCTGAGGACTCGGGCTACAAACGTAAAGACAACGTTTGCACATCGTTGTTGGAAGATGAATAAATAGTTTCTGTTTCTTTTGACTTCTTCACCTTCTAACCTTTTATAATATCAGCCAGTGTAAGGATGCAGGGAGAGAGCTGATGAAGCTGTTCTCATCATTTTCTGATCTTTCTCCTCAATCCAGACGAAGCCGACCACAGTGGAGCAGCTGGAGAAAATTGACAAGGTACTGAATAAATGTTGGATCAGGTTTCTGTTTGGAACACAGGACGTACACGTCTTTCAGAGAAGAGCATCAGTTAAAGTTGAACTCTAATCTGAACCTTTGTCTGTTTAAATAACCTTTGATCTCCACGTTTCCCCTGCAGGACATTAAAGAGCTGGAGGAGTTCAGAGCCAAAAATCAACGTCTGCAGAAGGTGAAGTCGACAAAACATCCGTGACATGCAGTCATAGTGTTGAGCTGTGGTTTCTGTTTCCTCATCGATGTGTTTGGTGTGCGTCTTTCTGCAGCTGTGGGTCGGCCGCTTGCTTCTCTACTCGTCGGTCCTGTACCTGCTGACATCTCTGATCGTGTACTGTCTCTACCTGCCTGAACAATGGCTGCACAGAATAGCCATGGCTCTTCCTTTCTTCATATACCCCGTGCTGTGAGTGTGATTTTAAACATGTTATTTTCATACTTGTACATGAAACGAAGAAAAGTGTTTGTGTTCCTTTAAAGTTGACAGGTTGGCTTCTCTTTTTCTTTCCTGTCTTCAGAGTTTGGTTCATCAGGAAGTTGTTGGTCTTCCTTTTTTCCAAACGCACTGAAAGAAACAGTAAGTTTCCATCCAGCTGTCACAAAACGTGTTCAAGCTTTTGTTCATGCTACGACTGTTATTTTTATTATTATTGTCATATGTTCTTATAGTTAAACTACTCTGCCGTCTGATTCATGCCTGCACCATCAATATGAGACATTTTAAACTGCTACAAATATTTTAACAATGCTCACATCCATCACATCCAAATATGTTTGACATTTTATTTTTTTCATTTTTAGATGATAAACTTGAAGATTTAAAAGCTTCCAAAAAAAAGATTGTAAGTGTCTCAAATCTTCACAGTTCACTTTGAATCCTCGCGTCAGTCGAACAAGGAGAAACGTTTGTTTTGTGTTTGCAGCTGGAGGAAGTGATGGAGACGGAGACGTACAAGAACGCCAAACTCATCCTGGAACGTTTCGATCCTGAAGCTAAGAAGAAAGCTGTGAGTGTGTGTGCGTGTGTGTGTGCGTGTGTGTGTGCATGTGTGTGTGCGTTATCTGTCATTGTATCATTGTTTTCTTTGACTTTTGTTGGTTTGCCGTCACGTTGCAGGAGCTGGAGTCGACTCCGGTGCGTCCTCAGATGACTCCCAGACCAGGACAAGGTACGACACACATCAATACACAACGTACAGACAAAGCATGACATGAAACGGTTGTTGAGTCTGAAAAGTGACGAGCTCTGTGTGGATTTGTCTCCTCTATGCAGAGATTCGACAGAGAGGAGTGCAGATGAAACCCATGCCGATGGGCACCCCGTCTGCAATGGCAATGACTCCTGTTGGAGCACGGCCTCCAATGGGACCGGGGGGCACACCAGTGGGTAAGAGGGTACACCAAGATACTTAACAATAAGTTTGTAAGTGTACCAGCTGTGATGCTGCTGGGTCCACACAGCACAGTGAGAGCTCGTCAGTCTGTCCACACAGTGAGAGCTCGTCAGTCTGTCCACGCTGTGAGAGCTCGTCAGTCTGTCCACGCAGTGAGAGCTGGTCAGTCTGTCCACGCAGTGAGAGCTCGTCAGTCTGTCCACGCAGTGAGAGCTGGTCAGTCTGTCCACACAGTGAGAGCTCGTCAGTCTGTCCACGCTGTGAGAGCTCGTCAGTCTGTCCACGCAGTGAGAGCTGGTCAGTCTGTCCACGCAGTGAGAGCTGGTCAGTCTGTCCACGCAGTGAGAGCTCGTCAGTCTGTCCACGCAGTGAGAGCTCGTCAGTCTGTCCATGCAGTGAGAGCTCGTCAGTCTGTCCACGCTGTGAGAGCTCGTCAGTCTGTCCACGCAGTGAGAGCTCGTCAGTCTGTCCATGCAGTGAGAGCTCGTCAGTCTGTCCATGCAGTGAGAGCTCGTCAGTCTGTCCACGCAGACTCTCAGGCGTCCTGGTCACGGGGGCGGAGTCAAAGTCACCTGGAGCGAACAGCTCGTCCAGTTGTCTTTGACTTTTTAGACGTCTGTCTGTGTCTTCATCCCGTGTTGCTCTCCTGACAGAACCTGTCTCCCTCTCAGCTCCAGGAGGACCACCGGAGAGATCTGCTCTGTCTGCCTCTGTCCTCCATGGGGCAGTACCCAGGACCCCCTGCTCCCCTATTCCAGGTGTAGGTAGGTCATGAAGCCTTTGAGTGCAAAGTTAAAAAGAGAGTCTGTGTGTGTGTGTGTGTGTGTGTGTGTTGTGTGTGTGTGTTAATTATCATGTGTGTGGACTGTCTTTGCAGGTATGCACCCACCAGGTCCTCCATTAGAAAGACCCATTCTACCCAAAGACAGAGGAGCTATGGACCGAGTGATTGAGTACCTGGTCGGGGATGGACCACAGAACAGGTGATTGTCTGATGTGACTTCCTCCCACCTCCATCCAAACCTGCACCACCCACAGGACAGCAGCAGTTTAACCTAACCTTATCTGTCTCTCTCTCCTTCCTCAGATACGCTCTGATCTGCCAGCAGTGTTTTTCTCATAACGGCATGGCTCTGAAAGAAGAGTTTGAATATCTCGGTAAGATTATAAACTCCAGGAAGATATTACAATGCACAGCCACTGTTTACGAAATGACGCAGTCTCTCCATCTAATTCTTCTTTAACCTCACCAGCGTTCCGTTGTGCCTATTGCTACTTCATGAATCCGGCCAGGAAGACCCGCCCTCAGGCTCCCAGGCTTCCAGAGTTCAGCTACGAGAGGAGGCTGAGAGCAGAATCCCGTTCCCCCGAACCAACACCTCGCTCTGGGACAGACAGAGAGGAGAGTGCACCCCCTTCTGGAGGTATTGAAAAACACAGATACACAGACAACCACGACCAACCAAGACTGACCAACATCAGGTCTCCAACAGTGAAAGAAGCACTGCTAAAAATCAGCCCTGATTCATACGTAGAACAGACTCGTGTAGACTTGAGACACACACACACACACACACACACACACACACACTCACACCATTCTGTGCATCTTCATGTTACTCACTCCGTGTCCTAACCAGCCGTGTTTAATGCTTCTTAGTCCAGTGCTCCTGTTGACCTCATTTGTTTGATTCTTTCACCAACGTTAATGAACTTTTATGCTGTTTGTTGGAGTTTGTGAGCAATGAGCCAGCAGAGGTGAGACACCACCACCACCACCTTCAAATACCACCATCCTCTTTGCTGCAGGAAGCAACAGAGGGGGGAGGTGAAGGTTACAGAGTGAATGTCTCACCCCAAATTAAACAAGTGAACAGATTCCTCCAACAGGACAGACTGATTTAATCATTTTAAGGTAGAAGCAGCGAAACTAAACAGCCTGCATCCATCACATTGTTCATTCATAAAGTTCCTCAGCACATTTCCTCTGTGAGCACACTAACCGTGAGGCGTTAACAGTGACCAGTTGGGTTTAACAGTGTGATCTTGCCTCTAGCCAAGGCTCCGGCTCCGTGGAATTTGGTCCACAGTTTCCAGATCCAGCAGAGTCCAAAGAACCCTCAGAACCGACCTCTGCAGAGTCCAGGTTCCCCCCCCCTCCTCTTCCCTGCACTGTCTGATCTGGCTTCATTTGAACTGATCTGATGATCAATCTGTTCAATCCTCCACGCTGTAGAATCCATAACATGGTAGAACGCAGACCAACGCCAATCATCCAATCAATAGCTCTAATCACACTAAAGGTTCAGTGGACGTTCACACCAGACCTGGGTCAAATGATGTTTACAGAAACATTTGATCAAACTCACCAAAACTGTTTGGAAGTTTTGATGGATTAATCCTGAACAACACTAATCATTAAAAATCCTCGTTTACCCAGATCTGGAGTGTCCAAAATATTTAAACGAGCTTCCTAATTAATTCCTAATCGACTGATTTGTTCTCCAGTCTTTTTACTTGATGTCTAAGTTGTTCTCAGAACAACCTAACATCGTCTTAACTTGAACATTAAAGGTCCAGTGTGTCGGATTTAGAGGTTGTGTGTACAGAATATAATATTCATAATCATGTTTTCATTCATGTGTAATCATCTTGAACCACCATGTTTCTACAGTAACCCTAAATCTACACACTGCTCCTTTAACCCTCTAGACCCCAGAGCAGCCTTCACTTTAAAATCACTCCCAGTGAATCAAAACACAGATTAAAGTCCTGATCTTTGTGTTGCCATCAATAACCAGAAGCAGAAATAGACATCATTACGTTGATATCTATGATTTTATTTTGGCGGTTTCCTTTGTAAGTCTAAAAATCCCCAGGAAGACATTGTGAGTTCATCATCAGTAAACAGAGGGACTCAGCTGGCTCTCACTGCACAGACAGAGGCTGTGAGAGAGAGTTCACCGAAGAGTCGGCAGGTTCAGTGACGGCAACGTTTGAGAAATCTTCCGGGGTCTAGAGGGTTAAGACAAAAACAGACCAGAGTGTCAGTCAGTGTCATTTAACCTCCATTCAGACAAGATGTATTTGAGCTCAGTTGGTTCGATACCCGTCTCACTTACACGTCTTCTCCTCAGATGAGAAAGAGTTGGCCGAAGATGAAGGACTCACTAATGATGTAGAAGGTGAGAGCCAATCAGAGGAGCAGCCACAGCAGCAGCAGCAGCAGCAGCAGCAGGTGGAGGAGGAAGAAGGAGGAGGAGGAGGAGGAGGAGGAGGAGAAGAAGAAGTGGTTCAGGAGGAGGAGGAAGAGATGGAGACGGAGCAGAGTCACAGCGCCCCCTGTGAGACAGAACCTCAGCCGTCGTAGTCTCACAGAGTCCAGAAGAGGACGGAGGACGTCTGATCGCTCCGTCCTAACAAGAAAAGGTGTTGGCCATGATAGACGGGTGGTGTTTTAAAGCAATATGTGTGGACGAGGACTGTCACCTCCAACCAAAAACTCCATCATCTTTCTGTTTTTCACCATCGTACAGAGACGAAGCAGACTGAGCAGATAATGCAGACGTGTGTTCTTTATGAGAAACATAAAGATCTAAATTTAGTGTCAAACTGTCCAATAATATTGTCTTAACAACGCCAGCATATCATGGCCTCGGCAGACGTTTGATGGAGGAAGGTGGAGGACTGTAGTTTGAATCTTCAGGCTGTTTCTTGATAGAATAGTCGGCTGCTGCTGGTGATGCTCATAGATCATTTCTCAGTATTTATGATTTACACGATAAGATTCTTTTAGGTTTGAAGTAGTCGGCTGCTGTATGATTCGTTAAAAGACTTCATGAGTTTAGATTTTAGATGCTGGTTTGTCCTCAAGTGCAAAAACTAAAACATCTTCACCACTTAAACTGACGTGTAGATATATAGATATAGAGTATCTGAAGACAAACCAGCTGTGGATTATCATCAGTTGTTTACAGAATATAAAGTTTCAGTTGACTGTTTTAATCCCACGTAAACACTGACGCATGTTCTCGTTTTATCCTGCTGACGTTTTTTATGTTCTGTATGTTTTTTAATGTTTTATCAGCTCTCACAGACCAGACAGACGATATCTGGGACAACGGTGATGTTTTCCTCATGAGCTGCGCTCTGATCAGCAAAGAGCAAATGTTCTGAAGTTTATTAGAGAGAAAGAGCTGCTGCGAGTCTTTACACGGACTGTTGTCGACCACTCATGCCTTGTTTCTTCTTTGTTGGTGAGATTAGACGCAGCTAAAGTGTGTTTTGAGGAGGTGTGTGTGTCAGCACCGTTCAGTATGAGCCTGTAGCTTTTGTCACTTTACAGAAATAATGAGTTCATGTTTTAGTTTAGAAAAAGTTTTTCTAAAGATCTTTCGTATAGCTCATTAGCTTCAGTGTAGCATTAGTGTTGACGAGCAGCGCTAACAATGCACAAACTGAAAACTGCCGAGTCATCTCAATCAGCTCGTTGCCAATCGTAGTTCTCAGCCAGATTATCATTTGCCAAATCTCCTGACTCCATTTGCACTAAGTTTGTATTTATTTGGCCACGGTGTGTTTGATTGCTGCGTCGTCGTCACTGTGACAGCTGTTTGAAACAACAGGCCTGATTTATTGAAGTGTTTCTCCTCTCTGTGCTCGCGTTCATTTGAAGTGTTTTAGACGTCACAGTCGGTACCTGGTGCCATCGTAAAGCCCGCTTTGGTTGATGCTGAGTGTACAGTGTAATCTGACGTATGTTCTGTTATTAAATGGAAGCAGAAGAAATGATGAGCGTCTATGCAAAAGTGTCACCACGTTAAATCCTGTTTAAAGTATTTTATTGTTTTGTTTCTGTGTATAATTTAGTTTTGACCTCAGATGATTCAAGTCGTCTTCTGAATGTTTATTGAATGTTGAGACTCTGGCATGAATTTAAAGTTGCTCCACTCTCTTCTGACCACAGCTCGACATTTTGACTCTGTCCTGTTATTTCCCTCCACCAGGCAGCAGCATTGCATCATGGTACCTGTACCGAGCTTTGTATCGCCCCCGTAACACCTGCTAGTGACGAAAATATGAAGCCGTCACTTTAATATTTCAGACGGTGACACGTTGATACTCTTTGTATTTATTGCTACATTTATCAGTTACACTTTTGCCTTTACTGGTTGTCATCAAGTGTGTGCATGGCACGCCTAATAAAGTTTTTCAACAAAGGGGAAAGCTCTGCTGGTTCTTTAATAAATCTTTACGTTAGCTCAGCGTGACCCAAACTTTTCAGCCCCGCGACCCCCAAAAACAACGGTACCAGTGATTTGTGACCCCAAACGATCCCTGAGGTCAGGTGATTTGTCCTCGTTACATGTCGTAATGTTTAGCATGATGTTAATAGACCTTAGGTTTTATTTGAAATGTATCTACTTTTTTATGTTTTGTTACAATTCTGGCTAAAATCTGCTGTTTCTAAAAGTTTTTAGATTTTATTTGATTTCTGAAAATCATCTTGCGACCCTCCCCTTGCTGCCTCGTGACCCCCTGGAGGGTCCAGACCCCCACTTTGGGAACTTACCTTAACTACCTGTGAGGCCAGAAACAAAGAGGAACGAGTGATTTAAAGGAAGTTTTGAATTGCTCAGTCTAAGCTTGTGTCTACATCATATCGAGTCCGGGCTTTAGATACTAACACTGTGATACAACAGAGGAAGATAAATGATTAATGACTTTTATTTTTCACTCTCACATCTACACAACTGCAAATATAAAAAAACAAACACAATAAATGAAAAGCTCCACATGACAGCAGAACTTTATCGTATCATTAAACCAAACAAAAGGAATCACAGCTGCAAAATAAATCAAGTTGCCTTCAGCTGGTTGCTGTCAACACAGGCAGCAACGCCGCAACCTGTGACGATGTTTCAAATGTAAGTTTCATGGAATCTTTCCACATCCGTCGCTCAACAATGTCACTGTCTGATCAGCTTTAATCCCACTGCATTTATTAAAATCATCATTTTGATGTCGAGTGACAAACGCAGCACACCGACTGCCCGAGAACTGACTTCATCCAACAAACTCTTCAACTTTATCACTGGAAAATATACAGATTATTTTTAAAGCAGCACAAAACTATTGAGCGCTCGACAATCCACCGTAAACTAACGTCTGTTAACTCCTGTTGATCTGCACTGACCTGTGATCAGGTGAATGGTGTCTCTGTCATTCGTACGTCTGTTCTCACACTATGTAACTTTGGGCTCCGGGTCGGGAGAAGTACATAACGCTTTACGGCACTAAGTCACACACCACCAACTATTTCACTGATTTTGGTGAAACTGGATCATATTTTATGGAGAAAATGTTTTCTGGTTTTCCCTCTGATGTCCTCCGGCTGCTCCGCCTCAACTCTCTGTGATTTACAGAGTTTATGATGGACAGTGAAGTAAACTGCTGCCAACTGTAGCTGCTGTTAGCTACTGTTAGCTCAGTTTGTTAGCTGCTGTTAGCTAATGTTAGCTTAGTTTGTTAGCCGGGCAGTCCGGACTGTGAGCTCAGAGCACCGGGGGAGTGTTAGTGTTTGTACCACAGGTGATTTGAAACACCAGGAAGGAGAAGAAGAAGAAGAAGAAGAAGAAGAAGAAGAGGTTTCCAGGCCTGGGGTGCGGGGGAATGCTGACAGAACATGAGCTGTGCAGGCAGGCAATGTAACCTCTATGGACATAATGGCAGAGGAGAAGAGAGCGAAGAGGACGTTGACGGAAGAAGCTAAGAAGAGAAAAAGAGAGAGTGAGCGAGCAAGAAGCCGCCGGACAAGAGTAAATCTGGGACTGACTTTTAGTGGTTGGTGAGAGCTTGGTGAAATAAAAGGCTGAAAGACAGACGCCGAGCTGGGCTGACTGCTGTTGGACTAGTCAGTAATATTAGCTGGCTGCTATGTCTGCTGTTGGTGACCTTGTTGATGTTTGGCTGTTAGCAAAGTTGTCGACTCGCTAGTTTTTGAACATTGAACAGTAATGTAATCAGAGTACTGAGTACTCTGAAACTTACATGCAGCGTTGTTTTAAGAGGAATTTCGATGTAACAAAGCAAACTTTACCACTAACTCATGAATATTTGCACAGTTCACAATCTTGACCCATAAATATACAAATGAGAAGTTCAGACGTCGAATGAGCGTCAGACAAAACAAACAATAAAACTTCCAGGCAGGAAAATATCTTGTCTGCACTCAAAGACCGTCACTGTGTCGTCAACCAGTTTATAGTAAGTCTGTTGTCCTTCCTGTAACCTGTCAGGTTTCTACAGACATTCTCAGTTAGTCCTCAGCACAGTGGACATGCACGTGTTCTCATGTTGAAGGTTTTTTAACATTGAATTCAATCCTCTGACCCAAACCTCAAATCAAGCTGCCAAAAAAGACAAAAAAAAATCAATTATTACTCATGTTGTTCAAATAAGAGTAATAAAATGCACTCATAGAGCCCACCAGAGTGAATTGCAGCATGTAGAAAAACAACTAAAACAATAAAAATCTTCAAGTATGACCCATCTAGGTCATGAGACTCATGCCTTTAAGATGACTGGATCTGCCTTTTAACTGCAGTCTCCTTAAAAACACAAACTTCAAAACTCAAACTGTGTCTGTTTGTGGGAGAAAGACAGCGAACGCATCTCTAAAGTGTCACGTCTATCCCGATAACGCTCCCGTGTCACGGGGTCAGGGGGGTCGGGGGGGCCTCTACAGCATGTTGAGCTCGATGAGTCTCCCGGCAAAGACGGCGAGCGTCCCAATGATGCACACGGCCATGAACACGCAGAGCAGGATGTGGTCCAAAACCATGGCAACGAACTTCCACTCCTCCGCCGCCTGGATGGGGACGAGATGAGGAAAAGGGACTGATTAGTAAGTGATCTGTTCGCCATGATAAAGGCAGTGTGGTTTTATCCATTATTCGTACACTTGTCGTCTTACATTGTTCGATTCCTCGTCCGATTTCATGGTCTCAGCGATGTACTTCACCCCTTCGATTGCACTGCGGACATCAGGGTTTTTGGTGATGGGAGACTGGTAGGTGACGCTGGTGGGGGTGGGGTTACCTGCAGAGGAGAGAGCCGGGATAGGTTGTAGTTGTTGGGATGCACAGAGGGAAACTGTCAAACTGTTTAGCTGTAGTCTTACCTGAGATGTCAGAGATGTCCATGTCAGTCGGGAACAACCTCTTCTGTCGGATCTCCTGACTGGGACGCTTCATCGTTGAGAAGAACATCATGTTGGGAATGGTTTCGATGAAGACCTGAGTGACAGACGGATGTAGGTATTGATTACATCCCTTCTTTATCAGACATCAGATTTCTGAAAATGATCGCAGGTGATAAAAACCGAACCTTGCGGATCCACGGGGGCATGGTGTGCGTGCTGGGCGAGCGGTGATGTGTGTTGATGACAATGACGGTGATGATGATGGAGGCGATGACAAACACCATCGTGAAGAGCATGTATTTCCCTATGAGGGGGACAGCGCTGGAGGTGGAGGGGATCAGCTCCACGATAACCAGCAGGAAGACAGTCAGAGACAGCAGGACGGAGATGGAGAGGGTCATCTTCTCACCTGGAGTGATGGACACACACTAGTCAAATTTCTGCCAGTATATTATAAACTGGTGGGTTGACGTTTGAGTGTTTTCTCTATGAACTTGTGTCATAGAATCACATCTGGAAATGAGAATAAGTTCATATAGTACGAGGAAATGACTGGAAAATTCCAATCTGTGAGTCAAACCTTCATATCCAAATCCTGTTGGATTTAATGGTGTTTCCACATATGAAAGTTGCCCTAAAGGACTATGAAAATATGTTTTCCACATTCATAAAACATGTCTGATATGTGCCACATGTTACATTAAACAAACTGGTGAAAATTGGGCATTAGTTTCAGATTTTGGGGGGTTTTCTGTGTCTGTCTGAATCTGGGTTCACTTTATTCCCTGAAATGTGTTACAGTTGTGTTTGTCTTCCAGACGTCTTCTTCCATACTTTAAGTTGTATTCCCTTTGAATGTTATCATGAGAGGGTTATATCTTCCTGTCCAAACACAAAGTTGTACGAACAAAACTTCAGAAATTAACTTTTTTTTACCAGAGTCAGTCGGCAGGTAGAAGACCAACCCGGTGAGAAAAGAGAACAGCATGCAGGGAATGATGACGTTGACGATGAAGTAAAGAGGCAGCCGCAGCATCAGGAAATGGTAGGTGATGTCGAGGTATGGAGTGTCGGGGCAGCAGGTGTAGTAAACCCAGTGTTTCCAGCTCCTGTAGTCCTTTAACACCCATTCACCCGACTCCATGAAGTTACTGAGGTCAGGCCGATCGCTGTCCTAGAAGAGCATATGGAAAGGGGGATTGGGATAAGGTCATTGTGTTTTAGGGTTCATACTCATCCGTCTGTGTAATTCTACAAACTTACTGGGTGGATGGCGACCAGCAGTCCATCATATGTCCAGGTTCCCAGTTTCATGCTGCAGTTTTGCAGGTCGAACGGGAAATGGAGGACGATAATCTCACAGTAACTCTTAAAGATGGCCGGAGGGTTCCACGTTATCATCCCATCGTTCTCCAACAGGACTTTAGTTTCATGGATGATGGCGAAGTCACCGTCAGCACTGCAGAGGAGAGCAGAGGAGAGGGAGGAATGAGAAGGAGCAGCAAGATTTGAAGATATTTAATACAGCAAAGAGACGAAGAATGTGCGTTTTACTTGTTGTATAGCACCAGGTCAGGTTTCCAGATGTCGGTTGAAGGGACTCTGATCTTCCTGATGCCACCGTAATCATCTGGATTCCATTTCAGGTTCACGTCTAACCATCTCTGTTGTGAAAATCAGGGAAAACTAATTAACTTCTCGGTGAATTAAGTTACATGAGCAGTTACTGTACTGTATGTTTGTTGGTAAAACATCGGCAGTCATGAGCAAAGCTGTGCATTACTTTAGATCCTGCAAACTACTGTAACTTTAAATAACTACTTAAGAAGTAATAGAGACGGTCTTTCTCATGTTTCATTTATTTATAATGTTGCATACCCACTGAAGTTCATTTTCAATCATTGTTATTGGCTCTTCTGTACGACTGGTTTGCATATTTTCATTAAGTAAAAAAAACACATTTACCTGTTTGAGACGGACGTTACTGGTCACAATCTGGTTAACTTCATCCTGAAAGATGCGGAGACAATGAATGAAACAATCAGAACCAAGTGTACAAGATCTAATATGTATGCATGTAGACATTTTGTAGCCATCTTGTGTTTCTGCTTCCTGTTGGGTGTGTCGATGGGCGTGGCCTCTGGTTTCCCCCCTCTCACCTGTCTGATCACCTCACCACCTGTTCCTCATCATCCAATCAACCTCTGCAGTACAAAAGGCTGCCTCAAGCTCACAGTTCTTGTTCAGTGACCGCTTTGGTAGCACATGCTTTGGCCAAACTCAGAGCTCTGTGAACTTCCAGCATTCTCCAGGATATCATGTCTTCCACCTGCCATGCTCAGCTCAGTTTCAGTTCTGAATGTTGCCAAACCACACTGGTGTTTGTGTTCTGGTCCTGCTACATGTTCACTGAAACATATCCTTCATTAAAATATGAACAATCAATCAAGCTTGAATGTAACTTTGGTTGAAAAAGTTTTCTACTGCAAAGACAGACTGAAGCTTTTGGAGATGGACACCAGCTGCCTTGCTGTTAAAAATGTTTGTTTCTAGTGTTAGCTAGCTTAGTTGTTGTCCACTATCGACAGCTTGGATGGATGTTGTGACCCGAGAGGGTAGGAAGAGGAAAAACACCTTTTCAAAGTCTTCCAGGGATTTTGAGCCATGGCCATCATCTCTACACAGCGATGACAGAAGGAGAACCTCGAACAGTAAGAGCAACTCATTTTAACCTGCTCGTGTTTTAATGGCCGCCGTGCCATTGCTGAGTCCACATGCTTGTTGTGACTCTGGTTCTGCCGTGGCAAACATGGCCGCCGAGCCTGTACAGCCTTTTATCTTCAGGTCTCTGTCACTGATGTGGCTGGGTTCATGTGAGTAGTCGCCTTGGTCTTTACAGTAAGCCTGAATTGGACAAATCTCTGTATGTTTGCATTATTTTGGCTGCCATGCCATCATATGCTGTTTGTGATTGATGTAAACCTTGTTTCTACCTAATAGCAGATGAGGCAAGAGGTGTTGTACATTATTTTCTTGGCATGAAATTTCATCCTTATATTGTATTGACTGATTTATTTTTTAAAACCAAGGAAAGTGGCATGTTATTTTCTACATAGTGTTTAACTTAAGACGTGCTGCAGCATGGTTTCACTTCACTTGACTGTTAACCCGAGTGGTATTCAAAATAGTGACTGCCACAGCACGGTATGTAGAGCCATTTTTACAATCTGTCAAATAGCTCGTCTGCTGCTGCATTGACTGGAGAATGTGTTTAGCACATTGTAATGCTAAACAACTGTGGGCCTCCTTATTTGGAAACAGTGCAGTCTAAAGTCTAGTTGTGGAACTATTTGTGTTAACGGTGTGGTTGGAAAATTCCAGGAATTTTCAAAATAGGAAACTTTCCATGGGAATAAATGGAAATTTGTGGAAATAAACGGAAATATATGGGAATAAACGGGAATAACCCAGGAATTTACTAAATTGTAGGTTGGCCCTTTAACAGGGAACTTAAATATAGTTGGTGAAAATATATTTTATCATCATCTTGACTAAAACAACCAGATTTCATGCAGGTACACTTGAATATCTGCTATTCCTCAATCACATGCACATAGCACACTGCTTACTGCAGGGCTATTGAGGCCACGCCCCCTACCTGCACAGGTGATTTCTGTACCTGGACCACACTTTTATGTTTAGATTTATGTTTGGATATGATGCAGTTTGTTTAAATTACACACAATGTACAGTTAATTCCCACAGAGTTTCAGATTTTGAATATTTCCAAAATTAGCCGAGCCAAAAAAAAAGATTAAATAAGCAAACAAATCATAATCTGCTGTCACTTATTACTGCGGACTGATAAATGGCTTGTAGAACTGTAGAACACTTGAGGTCGTGCCGTTATTCTGAATATCAGCAAGGCTTCGATCAACTTTGCAGCCATGCTGATATTCGGTACGACAGCACTCCCTCTCGTGTGATATTGCTTTGTTTATAACATTACATGAATTTCTGTCTTATAATACACCTTTTTAATAAACAAACGCTCTTACCACACTGATCAGCTGTATTAGCTGCAGTCCCACAATGACCTTGACGGCCTCACTGAAGTGGTCGACGGGACGAACCACCTTGTTGTAACCAGTAAACAGGTCTTTGACCAGACGTGTCTCGTCCTCCGAGCAGAATATTGGACCTAGGACACACAGATATACACAAAAATTCAATCAGAGACTTTACTTGTGCTGTACACACACACTAGTAATTTTATTTTGGCCTCACTTTGTCTGAGTACCGACATACCCAGCTGACGCCCATGTCCCAACAAATGTTTTCACACAGGAACTGAAATCACAGCTGAAGCGAGACAGAACTGTGATTCACACACCAAACATCTCCCTGGCCTACAACCGGCAACCTGAAACCCTTCAACGTGACTGTGTGTGTGTGTGAAAGAGAGAATTTATTGGAAGAGAGAAAGACGGGAAGATAGAGGACTTATCAGATGAGAGAGGGGCAACAGGGACAGGCACATGCAGACAGATCAATAGCAGTCAAGTGACTGGCATGCCATGCTGGTGAAAAGCCTCCACGCTGAATGTCCGCGTGAGCTGTCTAAGCGCCGCGATCAAGTCTGTTTCTGTCTAAGTCTGTGGAGCGAACCTAATCTGAGTGCTAAGAGGGTGTTTGGGGAAAGCAGCCCCGGTCAATCCACTTGACATTAAGTCTGGATCAGTTAGAGTTCAGTACAGTTAACCTGCGTTTAACACCTCTGCATATAAAATGTGTTTCCAGCTCGCAGACTTACAGTCCATAAATGATGCTATGTCTAAATATGTACCTCAGCTCACTGCGGCCTAGTTCGTCTTCACCTGTCGGTTTGAGACAGATTTTTAGATGAATTTGTTCATTCATTATTTGCTGACTCATAGTCGGCCTGTCTTCCCTCTACAGGCTGTTAGGAGGAACTGCATTCACGGCTCTAATCATACTATATTCAAGGCTTTCTTCGGTGGCCCGCAAGCCAAATGAATGCACGATTTCCAACACAGGCGAAGTTTGTTTAGCTAAAATGCTGGATAGTTTTGATCAGATGCTAACGGACGAGGAAACGAGTCTGGGTTAACGAGGTAGAACCAGCGGCGAGCGCACCACCAATCCCATCATGTCTGAAAGGACCATTATGCTACTATACAGAATCCGAAAACCCAAATCAGAATCCGAACAGCAGCATTGCTGTCCCATCCAGATCAAAAACACATATATAAATAACTATCTGTATTCGTGTATGCGTTCATCCTGGTGGTCGTCTAACGAAAGGGATTCTTGCAGTTTGTTCGTGTGTCTTTGTTTTTCTTAGTTTCAGAGGTGATCTAAATATCTGAACTGGTGGAGAACTCGGTCCTCTACTGTGGTTCTGCAGAAGTTTCAGTGGAGGTCGCCATGTTGGAACATTAGTTTGCCGTGTCATGTGAATAAAAACCATGAATTGAACCACATATGCTCATCTGTAGTAAACCTGACATGCTTTGATGAAAACTTCAGATTCATTCGGAAAGCACAGTATTTTGATTTGTTGGTTAGATTGATTCATTGATTGGTCTAAATGACTCAATGCAAGCGTCTTTTTCTGTATTATATCCCAAAATATTGGACTACATACACGCTGGTACTGATTTATCTGCAATACTCCAACATCAGCTGACTGATATAGCAGTCGGACCCAGTGAGGAGTCTGTATGAACTTCAGTTTTTGTTGTTCTGGCTTAATATGTAAGATACTGGTCTGGTTCTAACAGAAACAATGGCCGTTTCTATTGTAATATCACCCCAGATACTTTCAGTGTTGGTCACCACCATGAAGACAGAACTAACTTGTGAAGTGAAGTGCCTAAAAACTGCAGTTCCTCTTGTCGTCCACTTGAGGCTGGCTCCAGAAGTGAGTCAGTCTCCATAAGTCCCCATGTTAAAATGTCCAACTTCACAGCAGAAATAAACATGTTTACAGCCTGGTACAAAAAACAGTTTTGGTCTCTATAGCTAATTTCCCCGTTCATGACAACTGTACTGAGGGTGAATTTATATACAACTCACCTGTTCAAATTATATTAAGGCTTAAAGTTATGCAGGATTAAGAGCGTGGATGCTTTGATTGACAGGTGGGTGTTGTTATAGATGGCTTGCTTGTTTCCACCCACGCTCTGCGGAGCCGGCAGAGGATGAACTGCCAAGATGGAGACGACTAGAGAAGCTCAGAAACCTGTGGGTGACGTCACAGAGACTACGTCCAGTTTAATACGGTCTATGGTCTATACTTTGCACTACAAATGGACTGTTGCATCACCTTTGTCCATGTAATCAAAGTCACATAGTTTAGTTAGAACATGACACAGCAGATTAGCAAACTGCTGGTAGCCAGGTTGTGACCCAGGTTACATCCTTTGCATGTTATTTCTGGAATCTGCTGGCGACCCGCACTCAGCCTGAACCGAGCAGGCTGGGATCCTGTTTCATTTAGCCAGCAAGAGCAGAACACACACACAAACACACACAAACACACACACACACACACACTCAGTTTGTATTGTTTTTGCTCCCTTCACGACTTCTTTTGGGATCTTTCTCGGAGATGTGGAGGAGGACTGTCGTGTCGTCGTGTACAGCGCTGATGTTCACTTCGCTGGCTGTCAGCCATTGTCTCTGTCTGTCGCTGGCTGCCTGCTCGCCGTCTGTTGTCCCGCGAGCACGCTTTGATCTGGCCTCATACAAAAATAGAAGGGAGGCGGGACAGAGCAGCCACTTGGAGCTGTCAATCACTGCCTCGCTCTGCAACTCCAATTTCTGCATGACACTGAAGCAACGCTGCAAAATAAACCGGCCGAGGCTCTTTGCTGAAAAGAAGTGGACGTGGAGATTATTTGGAGTTGCAATTTCAGTCCATGAGGACGTGGGCGTGTGCCAGCTATTGACCAAATGTCACATGACAGTGAATCAGTTGAACTGACTCTAAAAGAAAAACATTAGATCTCACTTCAGCCTCAAATTGCCTCATCTGTCTGCTCCCAGCCTCCAGAGAACGAGCCTGAATGACAGCCACACCTCTCTCTGTCTGAAGTTATTGTCAGCGAATAAATGAATTCTTCCTCAGTTAAAGTGTACCGTATGATCGGTATCAATAGATGAAACATTTCTGTTGTCGTGTAGCTGTGATTTATTAATGAGTCCTTTTTTTCTTCTTAAAGGTCCAGTGTGTAGGATTTAGTGCCAACTAGTGGTGAAGTTGCGGATTGCAACTCTGGCTGTGAAATTCACATAAAAAGCAGGAGGCCATATCTAGATCTTGATTTGATTTGTCTGTTCTGGGCTACTGTAGAAAAAAATGGCGGTTCAACATGGCGGATTCCGTGGAAGAGGACCGGCTCTCACTGTAGACATAAAGGCCTCATTATAAGACAACAAAAACACAAAGATTCTTATTTTCAGGTGATTATACACTGATGAAAACATACCATTAAATATCATATTCCATTCCTGCTCATAGATCCTCCTAAATTTTACACACTGGACCTTTAAGACTGAAAATTTAATCACACATCACGTCTTTTCTTAGCGGCTATTTGTGCTGTCTGTTTGTGAATCACTTGAAATGACATCGACTGTAGGACAGGTTGATTTTAAACAGCACAACATAATGAGGATGTTGATTATGAAACACTGGTCAGAAATATTCATATTCGTTAGCTTGTTATCTTGACTGGAATGGAGGTGAATGTCGCCACTCTGCATCTGCACGGTCGCCATATTGGAAAGGTCAAGATTTAATAGTAAACAAGTACAACGTGCGTCACCATTAACTTTAATCCCAGTTGCATATTTTTACTCTTGCGATCGATCTGGGCATCATTGTTTTCATTGTCAATCGTTCCCTTCGAGATGCTGCCAAAACCGTGTTACTTCACAGCAGGTATGAGTAGATTAGGTTGATGTTTTCTTGCTTTTCCCTGCTTACACTCCAGGAAGAACTGGTTCTTGATAAGAACTAATTCTCTGGAGAACATTTTTATCCTTAAGAACCTTTTATTTAGCTGTTTAAAGGAGCAGTGTGCAGCATTTAGAGGCATCTAGCGGTGTATTTGCTGACTCATCCTTGAAGAACAAGTTTTCAAAGCAGAGTTTGTAAAATACACGAGTACTTCATGTGCAGAACTTTGTGGTCCAAACATTTGTTTAAGAAAATCATTGATGACGTACAAATGTGTAAAGTGCGACACATTTCTGGAATTCAGGGTGCGCCTCTGTTGTCGGACTGTCCGGTACTTGAAGTTTAATCCTTCCCAAGAGGCAGCATGTGTCCTGGTCCAAGTGTCCTTGAACACAGACCCTAAACCTCCCCCCCATACCTCCTCACTGACGAGTATAAATCTCTCCTGAAGTGGACATCAGCTACAGTCAATGACTCAAATATGAATGTGGCGAGGAATGCCAACAATGCAGAGCTGCCCTTTTTTTAGGTTACCTGAAGGACAAACGCTAACGCTGACAGAATCTCAGATATTTTATACGATCATAAAATATAAGAATCATGATTTAAATGATTTAATATTGTTTAGACTGTGTAGATATCGCTTTAATATCTCTGGTTGCTAATCTTTAGGACTGTATTGGATTTTTCCGAGTTTGCGTCAACGTGATGAAGTCAAGTCTTTAATTCAGTGGATCAGACAGAACCGGGTCAATAAACTGTTTGACGATGAATGTTCTATATCACAGTTTATATATTAATAATATGAAATCAAACCACCCTGATGGAGCATTTTCTTCACATTGTTTACCCAGTGTGCATTGCTTTTTTTGGTTCCCATGCCATGTGTCTGGAAGGTGTCTCCTGTTTCTGAGCTCGGCCACCTGACACGAGTCCAGTCTCTGGAGAGATCTGAACTTTCTCCACAGAGAATATGAATTTAGTAACATGCAGAGTAAACACCTTTAGATGAAGCTTTATGTCTAGTGTTTCCTATCTTTGTTCAGATTTGTTGTCGCCACATGTAAGCTGTGTTTAAGTACATTAAGAGTGGCTAAAACCTGGACTCAGATTGCTCGTATGTGCAGAAATACTTGGTGGCAGTTGGTGAGATCTAATTTAGATTCTCTCTTTTGAGAGTTTAAACCCAGATTTAGTTGTTTTGGTGTCTACTAACTGACTCACAGCCCAAAAACAACCAAGGAGGCTGAAACACACACACACATGAACACACACACATGCACTCACTCAGGAAGACTTACCGGCAAATACACTGAGAATCCATGCCAGCAAGATGTGGACCTTCCAAAAGTTCATGACTCCAGCAGACGTTTATGAAATCTACAGCATCCGTTTATAAATGTGCCGTTAGCAGTTAGCAGGTTAGCAAGCTACCCGATGAAGCAGACGTAAGTGTGTGTGTGTGTGTGTGTGTGTGAGAGAGAGAGAGAGAGCTGCACTAAAGTGAGTACTGGGAAGGTGGACTGGCCAGTAAGTGAACTCTGAGCTCTGGTTCCCCCGCCAGTCAGTCAGTCAGTCCACCTCCTCCCCCGCCCAACAACATCCCAACCTCTCAGCACACTTCAAGGCACAGGAGACAGCTGGGAGTGTGTGTGTGTGTGTGTGTGTGTGTGTGTGTGTGTGTGAGTGAGTGAGTGTGTGTGTGTGAGCATGTGTTGAATATACACAAATCAACACAGTCATCATTTCACAAACATGTGGAAGTTTTTTTTTCTTCTTACGGTGATGACTCCAGGATAACATCTTATATCAGCGATATAGAGAAGCAGAGGGCGGTGTGTGGCATAAAGACAGACAGACAGGCAGACAGACAGGCAGGCAGGAAGACAGTGTAGTGGACAGACACAGAGACAGGAAGGCAGACAGGAGGACAGCTGAGAGCTGTCACTGATAGAATGAGAAGCATGTCCACACATGCTCTTACCGGCACACACACTGTACCCAGCACCCTGCCAGCGCACATGCCGTGACAGGAAACTCACCAGTGTGTGTGTGTGTGTGTGTGTGTGTGTGTGTGTGTGTCGGACTGAACAACTGACCAGTTATACATCTTATGAAGACAACAAAGGTTTAAGGTTTCACTGCGTCTGTCTGTTTTATGTTTCACTGGCGTCCCAATAAAGTCGAGAAACAAGTCTCCACATCACGTTTGGCTTCTCGTGAGTAACATCAAGAGATTTTTAGCAAATTTGTTTAATATTGTCTGAATAAAAACAATAAAAAGGACATGTTGGACATCCTGTCCGAGCTTGTCATGTTTCCTTTCCATCCACTAGATGGCAGTAAACAGTTGAGGGAAGCTCAGAAGCTCACAGAGCAAATATTCTACCATGGATGGGGCCCGTGGGTCGATTTTCTATGTCTGATTTAATAGAGTGAAACCCATTTGATCCAGCCTTTATGAAACCTCTAAGATAGAAACTACACATGGTTAGCAGCTCAGGCAATTTCAAGTGGGAGCAGTTTATATATCCTGATATTTCAGCTGCATTCAAGGCGGCTCGCCTCCTTCTGCAGATTGACAATATTTTATAACATTTCTATGTTTGAGCACAAGAGTCCTACAGGACACATCTGTAGCATTGTGCAAGAGAAGAACCGTGTAAGCATGCTGTTTATTAATTCATTAACACACACTGTAAATTTCAGCTGTGAAATCCACAGTAAATTACTGTGGGCAACCCAGAGTCAGTCATGAAAGTTGCACACGGTAACGGGTATTTCAATGATGATACAGTGTAACCTCGTTTTCTTAGTGCTTTGACTTCAGGAGTGTTCATGACTGATGTTTTCTCTTGAGACGGGGTTGAGTCTGGGGCAGCTGAACTTTCACCTCTCACCCAAAGGGCTTCTTCAGTTCTGAAGTTGCCCCAGTTTCAACCGTTCTCAAAGAAAGATGACCCGGACGACTGAGAACCTTCACAGACTTCATAACTAATGAACTTAGTGTTGAACTTTGTCTTAAGTTGACATTAAACTTGAAATACTGTGCTCTGACTGAGGAATCTGCTCTGTCTGCAAACTCCAACATGTGTTAGTTGTTCAGAGTTATGCACCTCTTCCCCGTGTGTCAGCTGTTCTTTAGCAGAGAAGATTCAAAGATTACTGGAAGCTTATATTTAATGATGTCATTAGTTTATTGCAAGTCACTCATATAAACACAAACCTGAATCGACTGCCATCACCACTAGATGGCAGTGCAAGACTGAGAAACCACAGCGAAGGCACCGGGCTTGATGACAGACAGTATGGCCTCCACTCGGCTGGTTGTGTAAATATAGTTTTGTGTGTGTGTGTGTGTGTGTGTGTGTTTCTGCCTGGCACTCTCAGGTACGCACGTCGGTACATTTGCCACCAGTTGGTTTTCCTTCCTGCCTCTCTGTTTCTGAGACTCACACTAAGGCTGTCAATCTTCCTCTGTGATGCCATTCAAACTTTTAATTTTCAAATTATATTCTAATAAGCAACAGATGTTTGTGAACACACTGTTTCAAATGAACCGCTGAACAAGTAAGTGAGGAAAACTCAAAAAACTTCTACAGCAAATTCTTAATGATTGCATGTAAAGCAACATTTCATAGAAAGTGATTTAGCGCCTCCAGTTTCAGAGTGTGATCCCACAACAACATCAACAAGGTCACCAACAGCAGACATAGCAGCCAGCTAATATTACTGACTAGTCCAACAGCGGTCAGCCCAGCTCTGCGTCTGTCTTTCAGCCTTTTATTTCACCAAGCTCTCACCAACCACTAAAAGTCAGTCCCAGATTTACTCTTGTCCGGCGGCTTCTTGCTCGCTCACTCTCTCCTTTTCTCTTCTTAGCTTCCTCCATCAACGTCCTCTTCGCTCTCTTCTCCTCTGCCATTATGTCCATAAAGCCCGGTTACATTGCCTGCTTGCCCAGCTCTGGTTCTGGCGCGACACCAGCTCTTCCCGGTGGTCCAAAACACACTGTGACACCATTTACCTGATGACAGTGATTGCACAATGCTGCTTTAATACTGCTTCTTGTAAATTCGGCATTAAACATTAAGATCTTTCCTTGTAAAAATCATTGTCGTGGCATCACTGTACTTTACGTTACGAGGTGCTTCAGCTGCAGGACCTCGGACTCTACCTCGCCTAGTTTGCCAGGGAGTGATCAGGTCACAGGTGAGCCCTCAGGCTGCGTTGTCGACTGATATTTCATATTCTGTAACAACAATTCATGCATCCAGAAATAGGAAGAGTTCAGACATACATACTGTATCGTCTGCATTTATCCTCAACTACTAATCCTATTTGCAGATGAACAGATGTAATTTAATATATGTGGCTGGGGGCTCATTCAAACATATTGAATTAGAGAATCAGACATAGACGCTGCGCTCTAATTGGCAGACACGATAAGATTGTAAGTTGGTTGGGAAAGACGTCGCAACATGTTTAAAAATGAACTTTTACTTTACTTTTAAACAGATGTACACCAAAGTATCATTGTGTTCTTTATATATTTTTTTTCTCTGTCGAAAGCTTGTTCGTTTGTAACTTTGTGCTCAAATCTTCCAACGCATACTCATATTTTTAGAAATGAAAATGAATCAGGAGCCCAGAGGATTAAAAACATATTTGTTTTTTCTTGTTTAAGTTATTGTTTTAAATGCTACCACAGAGAGGATGAAGGCAGCTCTTCACAATATGACAATATAAGCCTGAACTGACATTTATCCTTTATAAATACAGCTAACTGTCAAAGAAAAGTAAATGAGGGGTTTTATTTGGGCTTCACACGAAGCTTGTTTGAGTCAAACTGTTAACAAAGAATGTGATGTCTCTAATGTGATTATCATCATCAGACTACTCCTTAAAGTGCCCATGTAATTAAAAATGATGAAGTGTCCCATCTGTCCAACACTGACACAAAGTCATGTTTTCAGTATTTTCAGGTATTCTTCCTCACATTTACGGACTTTACTGATTGTGAAATTGACAAGTAACGAACTGCCGTAAACTCAGTTAGCTGTGTAGCTAACTGAACTGACTCAGCCCCGGGATACCAGGAGCCAAACCCGGCAAGAAAACCACCTCGGTGAGCTGCTGTATTCACTGTCAAAGTGGCCACCATCGGTCTTAGATGTTGTGTCTGTTCCAGGGTTCGGCAGCGTGTGCATGTAACGCCAATCGATGTCTGTGACGGAAACAAATGATGCTCTGCTTTCTGTGTCATGGGGAACTTTAAAGTTTCCATCAACTGGAAAGAGAGTTGAACTTGGCTTTTCTAAACAGTTCTTGGTTCTTGTCTTGGTTGTGGTTGTTTCTATGTTTTGACTTTGGTTCTGTTCTCTGGTTAACTGTTCCTAGAAATCATATTTACACTCAAAGCTATAATTCAGACCAATTTAAGGACTCAAAAGAGCCCAAGCTCAAAGTTAAAACTCCACATTTGTAATTGGTTTGTTGTTTGTTGTGCAGAGATTTGTGTGAATTGTTTCATTTAGAGACGGGTTGATGTTCCCACAGTTGTTGAGTGGACCCAGACTGGAACACTGGAGAGGAGGAGGAGGACGTAATATTTCACCCGTGGAGGATGCTTGGAGATAAAACTCAGATTCAAAGGAGCAGATCCACCAGCTGGTTGAAAGATGTGCTGCGTGAAGAGCTCACATTCATTCCAGTGGTTTGGAATGTGTTTAACATGTGTTGAATGAACATGTTCACAGTTTGAGGTGCTTGATGATAATTCAAAGGGGCCATATAGGTCAGATCTGTGAAGGAATTGATTATCACATGAATATGGACAGTTAATAACAAACAGAAAAGGACATATTGTAGATCTTAAACCAGAACAAGCCTCCAGGGCGAGCCAGAGATTTTCCAAATAAAATGGACATTTACTGTGAGACACCATCAGGAGAATTGAAAATGTCCTTAGTCCAAAAAAAAAAAAATCAATTTCATCCTGTTATGTTATTTGAAAATGGGGCTACCCTAAGAGGATAGTTATTTACAGAGATGTGGATGTCTTTGTGAGTATTGGATGTAATATAGTCAAGTATCGTACAGTAGAGACTACAGATGTTTTTACACATCACAAAAGATGAACTGTTCTATGTTCCAGCCCACAGGGAGGTCAAATTACACCGAGCAGTATCTGCAGGAGAAACCTGAGGCAATGTCTCGCTGAAGGGCCATTAGCTGCTGTTAGCTAATGTTAGCTCAGTTTGTTAGCTGGGCTGCCAGGGTTATCAGAGTATTTGCAGCTCTGTAATCAGACCGGTCACCAACAAAACAGCCCTGACACTTGGGTGCATATAATATATCTTTAGGTGTGAATTTAAGAATGGTTTGTTGTTGTTGTGTGTCCAGTAGTTTAACTGTAGTCGACTGCGGCACGGTCTGAAAGTAGAAGGACAGGCAGGAAGAGGAATTTAATTTGTTGCATCCTTCTTCTTCCCCTTTGTGAGTCTTCTGGTGACGATCCTCTGAAGTAACAGAAAGCCTGACCCATTCTTCTGTTTTAAAAGAAAGAAGGGAATTCAAAAGACAAATGTCCCCTTGAACGCGCCCCAGGTGAGAGACGACTACTAAGTAAGTCCCCAAATGATAAGAGTCCTAGTATATTTTAATTAGCCTGGATTCTTGGTTGAGATACTATATTTACTTGCATTGGGTCCCTGTAAGACGAGAGCACCGATGTGTTTTTAATTTACCTACATTCACCGTTTGGTCCCTGATGGACAAAAAGGTAATAGGACTAAGTCCCAGGAAGCACAGCACACATTTACCTGCTTTGGTGCTAACAACATATTTGTTAAGATTCAAAGTGCCTAATTGGAAAGGAAGCGGTGCATGTAAATGAAAGCCACATGAACTGACAAGTGTTATTTGGATGGATTTGTTTCTGCCCAGTGGGGAGGGCAGAAATGAATCACAGTTTACTCCATGAGGAGTTTGACTGACCTGCGTTCTGTTGGTTTACACCAATGTTAACATCAAGAGCTGAGGGCGATTATAGAGACCACAGAACAAACTATTTAGGCCGGACACTGACTCATAACGATTTGTGGAAGATCAATCAGAGCACCCTTAATTAAAAAGGTCAATCTCTCATCTTTTCAGCTCAAAAGGCTACCGGACTACTGGTGAAGAAAGTCAGTTTCCGTTAGTCTGATGTCCTCCGGCTGCTCCGCCTCAACTCTCTGTGATTTACAGAGTTTCCTGATGGACAGTGAAGTAAACTGCTGCCAACTGTAGCTGCTGTTAGTTAAAGTTAGCTGGGGAGTGTGTTAGTGTTTGTACCACAGGCGATTTGGACCACCGGGAAGAAGAAGAGGAGGTCTTCAGGCCCAGCAGTCAGCAGCTTTTATGGTCATAATGGCAGAGGAGAAGAGAGCGAAGAGGACATTGATGGAGGAAGCTAAGAAGAGAAAAGGAGAGAGTGAGCGATTTGGTAAAATACCAATTTCTATGTAATTTGGCAGTGTACTAAAAATCGACATATATATTAGCTCAAACTAATTCAGCTCAAATGATGTTTTTATCTTTCTTTCTCACACACACACACACACACACACACACACACACAAACACATTATGTGTAATCCATAAAGTACACAATCAGACCACACCGGGCATTTCACTCCCATAAACTCACACACACAGGGTCAGTGTGTGACCTGTGTATAATGGGGTCGTGACCCCTCCAGTCACTGTGGAGATCTCATCACTGGGCTCTGAGCTAAATACACCTGACAGAATGTGTGTGTGTGTTTGTGTATGTGTGTGTGTGTGTGTGTGTGTGTGTGAGAGAGAGAGAAGAGAGAGAGAATACCAGCTCTATCTTCACATTGCCATTTGCAGTAATCGGACACGGCGTTTCACACACACATATGGCATCAGATAACACACATTTGGACAAACACACTCACACAGAGGAGTTAAGAAAATGATCACACACAGACATACAGACACACACACACACACAGACACAGTATGGTATGGTTCATGTACCAGCAATCCTCTGGGGATGAGGTATCCTGTGATTATCAGTGCTGTGTGAGGCGTGTGATTTGATAGAGGAAGGCGAATCAATCTTTACCCTCCTCTAAGAGAAGATCACACACCTGGAAACAGCCAAAGTTTTACAGCAGACATCTTACAGCAGCTGCTCGTGGAAAAGAAACCTTCAGAAGTGTTGATTTTAGTCTGGATTTCATACTTTGCATGGCTAGATACTCGTCCACGAACTTTTTGGTTTGGTTTTCTATTCACTTAAAATCACCAATGTTGGTAAAAATGGAAAACAAATGGCAGTAAAGCACTTCAAACATCTTAAGAGCTGAAATCTGCAGTTGGTTTTCATGAATATATTGTTTATTTTGTTCACCGGTATCGTGGATTGTTGTTAAATATTAATAACATTGCATTTATCTGAGGTGTCCTCCGGCTGCTCCGCCTCAACTCTCTGTGATTTACAGAGTTTCCTGATGGACAGTGAAGTAAACTGCTGACAACTGTAGCTCACCTCAATTTCTACAGTGTTGTTCTCTAATGTAACACAGAGTGAATGTCACCTCTATCTTTGCCTTCTTTTGTCTGTATGTATCTCCATCTCTGTACTTTGAATCTGTCTGCGTGCCCCTCTCTGTCTATCTCGTTTTTCTGTCCCGGCCTTGGCGTGACCTGTTTTGGCAGAGGCGTTAACATGCTGTCAAAGGAGAGGTGGGAGGCGCAGAGGACAAAAAGGGAGACGTACTGTACTCATGCTATATGTGAGTCATTGTATTCTGCAATTACTTAAACAGCAGCAGCAGCGATCATTCTTCACATTTTAAAAAAGCACTTCAGCGCCAGGAGCTGAGGAATGACTAAAAACCCCCCTCTGCCATCTGGACGCACGGCTCAGCTCAGTAAAGCTCAACCAATTATAGGTGAATTCATTGGGACAAATTCAAATTCTTTATGAAAAAATCTTATTTTAAATTCCTCGGCAGGAAATAAAGTAAACACGTTCATAAATCAAACAACTAGCAGAGCATAAAGCCTGTACACGCTTCGAGGCTGGTTATAGGAACATCAAATCCTTTAAACTGATGTGACTGACGAGTGAACAACTTCTAAAACCTCCAACATCCCCAAAACAATCTGACTTTTACAGCTAGGACAAATGGGATTGATTGATCATCCATCTGATTGGTGGTTCCCAACCTGATGACTGATATTTCATATTATATTCAATGACAATAACAGGACAGAATAACTGATAAACTGTACAATTAAACCACAAAACCACATTAATTGCAGACTGTGGTCACCTCTCGACTTGATTACTGTATCGTCCTCCTGACGGGCCTTTCCAGCCTGCACAGTGAAACCCTTTCAGATGATCCAGAACATGACGGCTCGCCTGGTTGGCCACACCTTCTCAACATGTTACCCCGCTGCTCATCGAGCTCCACTGTCTACCTGTAGCAGCCCACATTAAATCCAGATCTGTAATGCTGACTACAAAGTAGTCTCCAGTTCTTGAACGTCCTCATACAGACATATGTTACCTCCTCCAATGAACGACACCTGGCTCTGCCACCCGTACGCTCAGGACAATCCAAACATTTCTCTTCGTATGTTGTTCCCCAGGTCTCCAAGACATGGGGACGATGGTGACCTTCTCAGCGGGGACCAATCAGGGGCCTATCCTATCTTTGCATACATAATAAACCCTTGACACAACGTTACATGAAGGCACGTCAGCGGTAGCTGTAACATAATCTTAACAAATAATCAAGACACTGAAAATAATTTAGATTTCTTGACAAAAACCTTAAGAAGGCATCACAACTTCTAGTTCGGGTCAGGACCCCAGGTTGGGGATAACAGAGATATCTGAGGGCAATGTGTGGTGTGTGGATACATAAATACATGTTGGTCTGACTTGTAGCAGCACTTCTACTTCAGAATATCTCAAAGAGCTCTTATTTGTCTTCCACCCGGATGAAAAGGGACAGGAGTGACAGGAAAACAAAAGGTGGCTGCAGAAAGATTTGAGTAGTCGACAGACAGAGACAGTGAGAGGAAGGACAGAGAAGACTGAAGAGAGTTGTTGTAGAAATCCTCTTGATGTTTGATATGGATGTATCGTGATGTTCCACCTTGTAAAATCTCACCTAGACACAAAATCTCTGCGGGGCTTCACATGTCTGCTCTCCTCTGCTGGTCTGTGTTGATCTATTTTTGTTCCTCCCGCCTGTCTTCTTGTCTGTCGGTCTGTTGTGTCTGGAAGGTGAGCTTTTCCAGAGTCAGAAATCTCAGCATGTGGTCGCAGTGTCACCAGATCGATCAATAAACTCATCAAACGGTTGTTGTGAAAATCTAATGCAGGTAAAGATCTACACAACCATGAATCAAACCAATAGCTTACAGCAGTCAACTGTACTGAGGGTGAATTTTTATAGAACTCACCTGTTCAAATTATATTAAGGCTTAAAGTTATGCAGAATTAAGAGACGCTTTGACTGACAGTTAAATACTGTTACAGATGGCTTGTTTGAGCAACCAGGTGTCATTCAGCCTGCCTCAGGTCCGCTGATGATCCACGCTGACCGAGAGGCGGAAGAAGCAGAACATCCAACATGGCGGCGGCCAACGCTGCATATTTTCGGCTTCAAAGCGGCGCTTCGGAAACCTGTGGGTGATGTCCCTCATGCTCTGTCCGTTCTTTATGCTGTCAACAGACTCTTATTTCACTGGTTCATACATGATACAAAGCAGCTGGCCTGTGCCAACATCTAGAAGTAGGTAACAAGCTAATGTTCAGGAAATGTTTGTGGTGAAGTATTTGTGTTAACGGAGCCAAAAACAAACAAATAATAATCTGTTGTCACTATTGTTATTATTACTGTTAACTAATAAATGGAGCTCATAGAACTGTTGTATAAAAGCAATATCACACTCAAAGTCGTGCTGTTATACTGAATATCAGCACTCCCTCTCGTGTATTATACTGCATGGGGTACATAATAACAGTAAAGCTTTTTCAGGCTATACAGGATCAAAAAGTGTGAGCTGTGTTAGACCTAAACCACAGACATGACTCTGAAATAATCATGTGTAGTATATGTTGTTGAAGTGCAGATCAGATCTGGTCAAAGTCTTTAGATGTCCGTGGCCATGTAGTTTGGTTATCTTGGTTCCCGCCAACAAACCGTCATCTTGTTTCCTTCCTGAGAGCGCTGGAGGCCAATGTAGGCCAGCAACCGTGATGCGTGCCCTCAGCCAGTCTCTTGGCCAACACAGGCGGCGTAGGACATGTGCATGTCAGTTTGGCAAAAACATGCCTTCATCTTCTGTAAACAGCTGGAAGCTGTAGGGCTAAATACTGCGTAACCTTGAGGAGTTTGATGCCAGTGTTATGTATGTCTTCACCCCCGCAGTGAGCATAATTTAACTGATTCCCCCGGAGCACATTAGCAATGCGCGGCGGGTCAGTTTGTTTGACCCGAGCCGTCAGACTAGCAGCATGTGGCAAAGAACCAGAGGAGAAAACTCTAAGAGCGAAGACAACAAACGGGCAGACAAGAGTGATCTTTTCATCTGAGCAGAGAAAAACTGAAAGAGCGAGGGAGAAAACAGAAACCGCAAGAACAAAAAGCATCTGAAGGGAAAAGACGAGGAGAAAGATGAGAACGGAAACAAAGAAATAAAGAAAGAGGTGAAGGTACGAAGGAGTGAAGAGGGAAAAAAGGGGAAAAGAGAGACGGATGAGAACTGACAAAGAGAATGAGAAATAAAAAACAATCGGACAGAGGCAGAAACACAGCGGTGAAGACAGCAAACAGACAAATTTCATCTCAGCTTCAAAGGACGAAACAAGAGACGAAACCAAGAGGAAGAAAAAAAAAAACGGAGTGACGAAAAACCAAAAAAGTACAAGGAAGAAACAGGAAAACAACAAACTTGTCTCATCTGTGATTCACTTCCTCCTCGTATTCTGCAAAAGAGGTGCAGAAAAAAAATGGAGGCCGGAGAAAAGAGACTAACAGAGAGGAAAAAAATCATTCAAAGATTTCTACCATCATGTCCGTAGATGCTGCTGACTGCTGGGCCGGAAAACCTCCTCTTCTTCTTCTTCTTCCTCTTCCCAGTGGTCCACTTGTGGTACAAACACTAACACTCCCCTGGTGCTCTGAGCTCACAAACTGAGACTAACAGAGAGGAAAAAATCAGATAAATGTTCCAAATGCTTGATTAAAAACCTGCATTATCTTCTGTGGTCTTGTCAAAATGATGAAACAAATCCAGCTTACCCACCAAGATGACGCTCAATCATGAGCACGATCATGTTTATTTCCAAATTCCTGAAAGATTTCATTTGAAAGGAACCATTTTTGATTTACAGCTGCTTCGAGCTGTCACTTCCCTTTGTTGTGGCGAAGAAAGCAATCAAGCACCAATCACGGTTACAACAGACTTACCCAAGTCAGCCCTTGTAGTGTGACTTACTGTAATGCTCGCTCCATCTGTTGACGTCGAACGATGTCCTGGCAGTAATAGTGTTCGCCCTCTGAAGCTCACTGAAGCAATCCCCCAGAAAATCCCCATTTTTGTCATGGACTGTTTGGAAAATACCTCCCCAGCAGCTACGAGGGACTCCCTGCCACAACATGAGCAACTTGACATGACTGGAACATAACATAACATAATATATAAAGTCTATTCTATTCTATTCTAACCGTATTATTATTGGGACGCTGGAATAATTACCAAAAAGCAAGGAGGGACCAAGAGAAACGTGTGTGGCATGTTTCTGATGCCTTTAAACTCTGTTATCAGGGCGGGTTTAGAGGATCAGCGAAGAAACAGGAACACAGTGTTCTTCTAGCATAACACAGGGAGGGTGGATAGATAATCACTTCCAACATGATTATCCAAAGACGGTGGAGAAAACTATAATTCTCTGCAATCAAATCTGACGGCAACACCATGAGGCTTTTAAGCGATTGTTAGAAACCTGTTTCGAGTCTGTTAATGCTACTTTTGCAGTATCACTGTATCTGCTGCACTTCTCTCATTCTCTCTTCTCTCTGACAGCAAGATGACACAAATACAGTCTGTGCCCACAAAACCTCACTTCTTCTTCTTGTCTCGTCTCATCCACTTCTTTCTGACGACTAATTTCGTCATTAATTAAACAGAAATATAAAGCAAAACTGTGCAGAAATTGGTATTTTTGTGATTTGTTGTCTCCAGTTTCAGAGTGTAATCCCACTGCATCTGTCTTTCAGCCTTTTATTTCACCAAGCTCTCACCAACCACTAAAAGTCAGTCCCAGATTTACTCTTGTCCGGGCTCTTCTCATCTGCCATTATGTCCATAGATGCTGCTGACTGCTGGGCCTGAAAACCTCTTCTTCTTCTTCTTCCCGGTGGTACAAACACTAACACTCCCCCGGTGCTCTGAGCTCACAGTCCGGGCAGCCCGGCTAACAAACTGAGCTAACATTAGCTAACAGCAGCTACAGCTGGCAGCTGGCAGCAGAAAACTCTGTAAATCACAGAGAGTTGAGGCGGAGCAGCCGGAGGACATCAGAGGGAAAACCAGAAAACATTTTCTCCATAAAATATGATCCAGTTTCACCAAAATCAGTGAAATAGTTGGTGGTGTGTGATTTAGTGCCGTAAAGCGTTACGTACTTCTCCCGACCCGGAGCCCAAAGTTACATAGTGTGAGAACAGACGTACGAATGACAGAGACACCATTCACCTGATCACAGGTCAGTGTAGCATCACAATATTGTATCAAAGGGAGAAATTTACAGCAACCTACAAAATGTTACATCTATATTGGCGTGCATCAAGCTGTTATAATCTCCCTGATCTAATTTTTGCTCTTCCAGCAGGTTTGTGTTTGAGTCTTTTTTCATTTCTGTCTTCTTGGTATAGAAACAATGTGTGCTGGCTCTTTAAAGTCGGGCTTGTTCCTCTTGGGTGACCTTTCCATGCAAAGGATTTGAGGCTGTCAAATAATGTCAGAACTCTAATAGCCTTCACCTTCCAGGGGCTGAGTAAAACTCTTTGAGTGACATTTAGCCTCTGAGAGACAGTCAGAACAGTTTAATGAGGAATAAACATGTTTTCTTAAAGCCTCTTATGAAGGTGGAACGACTATATGTTTTAAACAAGTGTCTCATTAGGGTGGAGAGAATATGAAACACAGTCTTTTAAAGGTGGGATAAGTCTGTGGCTGGTTTAAAGCATCAAGAATTAAAGTTGTCTCATGATGGACAGGCTATTTCTTAGAATAAAACACACTATAAATATGGCAGAGGCATTTATAGAATGAGCAACAATTATTCTGTGAAAGCCTGTGTGTACATGCATTTTTATTTCAGTGATGAGTAAACATTCACTCCTCATTTAAAAATATCTAATTATATACCAGGAGCTGTACGCAGGACTGTCAGTGATTAAACTTTCCTTTTCTTCTCTTCATCATTATCACTGTGACTGGCATCTCCCTTCAAGTGAAACCTTATAATCATCCTTTTCTTGCATTTTCTCCTGGAAACAAAAAAAATCTGATGGGATGCAATTTGTTTCCTTTGTTTTCTGAACGCATCTTCTCTTCAGACGGGCAGCCATCTGTTTTCCATAACTGCTTATCCTTATCAGGGTCGCATGGCGGCTTGAGCCGATCCTAGCTGACATTGGGCGAGAGGCGGCGTACACCCTGGACACGTCGGCAGTTCATCACAGGGCTGACACATAGAGACAAACAACATTCACACTCACATAGATTAGATTTTGTAACAGTTTCACAAACTGCCGTGAGACAAGGCTGCACATTCACACCTTTAGAGTCACCAATTAACCTGCATGTCTTTGGACTGTGGGAGGAAGCCCGAGAACCCGGAGAGAGAGTTTATGGTCTCAATCTCCAGTTTGAAGTCGTCTTCCATACAGCAATGATCTTTATTTAGTAGGTTAGTAGGATTATCCTGGTAGGTTCACACCAGGATAGTCTGGGGGACTCGGTTTGATTGGGTGGGGAATGCTGAAAAATTTCTTCTTAGCTTCCTCCGTCAACGTCCTCTTTACTCTTCTCCTCTGCCACTATGTCCGTGGATGCTGCTGACCGCTGGGCCTGAAAACCTCGTCTTCTTCCTGGTGGTACAAACGCCTGTGGCCCAAACGAACCGGACTATCCGAGGCACGCTCTTGTCCAAATACGGCCCCGTAAAACCAAGATGGCAACATCCATAATGCCGAAATCAAAGCTTTAAAGTCATTGTCCACAAACCAATGGGGATGCTACGTTGGGTTTAGATTGAAACTTTAACACCAGGTTTTCATCTCTTCCTGTCTGTTCTGTTATCTCTCCTTTGCCCATCCTTTTAGTCATCTCATCTCATCTTTTACTCTCCTCTGTATTTCTGCCATGTTACTCCCTTCTCTTTTTTCCTCTCACATTATCTGTTTGCATACCCTTCTCTCTCTCTCTCTCTCTCTCTCTCTCCCCGTCCTCCCTCGGTCTGCGCTCTAATCTAGCTGTCAGTCATCTTGTCATGGTGGTTCCAAAGTCTCATTTCCTGGGCAGGAATACATTAGCAGAGGGCTGCTCTGCTATTACCTGCTGAATTACCAGGCTGTCCCTGACAATTAGTTGGAAGACGAGGGGACAGCGGGCTTCGGTGGACACGGCCATCTTGACAACTGGCACCCAGCCAAGACACTTACACAAAGGCTTTTCCATGAACGTGCATTATGTCTCCTTTTCCTCCCTCGAGAATTATAAGGGAAGTTTTATGTCTTGATCGTGACCTGTGACGTTTAGTACTTCCAAGAAGAAAATATTTTATTGCAACCTTTTGTCTGGAAAGTTCCCTTTCAGCCACGCAGGCAGCTGCATGGGCTCACAGATAGCAACGTCAGCTGGTCGATTGTCAATCAGTGCGTTCATCCGACACTTTCGTTCAGGAGAGCTTCACACTCTGAGCAGAATGCAGTGAAATTTAGTGTTTATTCACAGTCCTCCAAAGGTGCTTCCCAGTGATATCAATGACCACCAGGGTTCAAGTATCAGTTAGTAAGACTTAACAACTTCACTCAAATCAATCTTTCCAATGCAGGCTCAGATTGTTGTAATCTGATTACATCAGTTGCACACCAACTTTTGATTTCCGCTCTATCGCAGTCTTGCGTTCTGCCATCGTCGCCTCTGAGCTATGTGTTGATTGCTGAGACGAGATGTTTCGCTTTAACATTTCTTCACGTTGTGTTTTGACATTTTATGTTTGATTTTTTTAAAATAATTGCTTGGATGCGAATGAAATCGATGAACTCATCCTGGAACGAGCAAACAAAAGTTCATGAGTTTGGCCGAATCGTGTTACCACAGTGGTTACGAAGGTTGAGGCGGTCTTTTGTCCTGCAGAGGTTGATTGGATGTTTCGGAACAGGTGGTGAGGTGATCAGACAGAGAAGACAGCCTCATCATAACATATGCATGTACTGCCTCCAGTTATCTTGTAAGTCATTTTCTCTCTCGGCACAGCTTCTGTCTTTTACACCAGCTCGTGTTTGATGATGAATGCATGCTGCCTGTGTGTGGATATAAACCATAATGTTGATTAACACATTGATTCCTGGCCTTCACTGTCAAGCAAAAACACATTTTGTCTCTGTACTTTATCGGCGCATCCACCAGCGGTCGCCGTTGGATCGAGCCTTTCCAGCTTCTTCATCTGTCCTTTATGTGGGGACAGCAGCAGCAGCAACTCCCTCCGGACCCCCTCAGTCCAAACAAGAGTGAATGAGGTGTTGGTGAAAGCTGTGAGTCAGTTTTCCACATTCAGCATTCATCTGTGCAGACGTACGTAGGACGGGGATGAGATAAGAAATCTAAAATATCAGTGATAAATTGTGCAGAAAGTATAAAATAGATTGACTTATTGAAGATGTTCTGCAGCGTTGCCACCCTTTAATACCTGATTAACATTCTCACCCAGCCTTGTTCTGTCAACATGTGGCTGTTTGAAGCTGGATCAGACAAAGAGAGCAGGCTGGACATCAGACCTTTGATCTGACTGTCCTGTGTGTGTGTGTGTGTGTGTGTGTGTGTGTGTGTGTTTTCTTCTCTGGTTATTCTACATTAAAGAGACACACTTGAGAGGAAAAAGGACAGGTAGAAACTGGCCTTTTGATCCTAACCTTGGATGAAGCGAGCGTTGTGTGTGTATGTGAAGAGATCATTGAAACTGGAGCCTTGAGTCTTTTTAAGTGGCAGAAGTGCAAATGAGGAAAAAAAAAAAATTCAACCAGACTTATAGAAAGAGGACAGATAGCTAACACTGTGTTTGAATCCACAGAATTTAGGGAAGCGGGGAGAGCAACGGTCATCTGAGAAAGGCCGACATAAATGAACCTTCGAGTATGCAGTATTTTGTGTTTCAGGCTCGTCAGCCTATGAACAGTACAAACTACAGATCATGAGTGTGGCAAAAGCACCCATGCAGACCTGTCTAAAGGTGAACTTCATGACATGACTCAGTAATGATCAGTGATGCCTTCAAAATTGGTTGAAATCTAAACTTCTCCATCGTGCCAAATCTTAACAGACGTTATCTCATGACCATCCAGAGCAGGTCTAGACTGTACTCTGTTTAAAATTATCTACAGAGACCCAACAATTCCCACCATGAGCAAGCAGCTGGTGACAGTTGCGAGGAAAAACTTCCTTTAGGAGGCAGAAACCTCGAGCAGAACCCGGATCATGGTGGGTGGACATCTGCAGTGACCGTTTGAGTTTAGAGAAGCAAAGATGAACAGCAGATATAATAATAATTATCAATATAACTATACATTTTAATGGAGATATGACTAATGGTAGTAATGATAATAATAGACTTCAAGCTGGACCACAGTAGCAGGTGCAACCACAATCCACGAGAACCTGCAAGACAAAAGACTTTGGGAGGTGTTTGGGGTCAATTACAAGAACTTCAGTTTCAGAAAATTGCAGGTCATCTAAAGTTTTAATGTCCTTAAGACTCGCTCAAAGTTTAGCTAACTGATTGGTTTCATCCGGCTTGATCGATAAATTCCAGCCAGACAAGAGATTCAAACCAGCAACCTTGTGCCACAAGCTTTCTCCAGTGAGAACTTGAAACCAGAAAGGGAAAGGAGGGAAGTCTATTTTTGTGTTTCGAAGGCACAGAATAGAGACAACCGAGAGCCAAAAATATAAGACTGCTCAGAGAGAGCTACAGCCGAGGTCATTTTCACCCAGCCATATCCAATTGGCACTCTCAGTCAGTCGGAATCCATTCCCTTAACATCAGCTTTGAAATACATCATACTGCAGCCTGTACACACATCCTGACTCCATTTCCACTGGAAACATTGTCAGGGTGTGTGTGTGTGTGTGTGTGTGTGTGTGTGTGTGTGTGGGGGACACCATTTGTACTGGTTTTGTTGTCAGCGAGGGAAATAAGCATTTTCATCATGTTGTTGTCCCATTCCGTTTTAAAATGATATCAGGACGTCATTAAGAGCCTACCCATTCTATTCTGTTCTATTGCATTCAATCCCCAGACATCAGAGAGATTGATGGTACAAACATTCTCCCGCGTCTCTCTCGAATCCAAATTACACTTCAGGTAAAGCAAAGGCAATGGGGTCAGCTTGTAATCTGCTAAAGCGTAATCACTCTCATGCATAATAGAACGGTCCTGCGGTGTAATAATAACGCAGACATGGAGATAGCGAGTTGCTCGGGCGATCAGTTATTTGCTGCAGACATTTCCATTTGACGTTTCGGGCGTTAAACTGATGCTTTCACCCAGAGCTACTTACAGTACACCCTTAAAAATAAAGGTTCAAGTTAGAACCTAAAGTGGTTCTTCATGATGAACCTTTTTCGGTTCTGCAAGGAACCTTTTACCTATTGGTTCTTCAAAGAACCAGTTGCTGCAAGGCCGCCTTAAAGAACCAGTAATCAGTATAACAAAGAACCTTTTAAAATAAGAAAAAAGATTACTAAACATAAAAAGGTTCTTCAAAGCACCAAAAGTGCTGTAATTGTGACTTAAAGAACTATTTATGGCATTCAGTTCTCTAAAGAACCTTAAACAGTACAAAAAGGGTTCTTGGGGATAAAAAGGTTCTCCAGAGAACTCAAAGTGACTCAATAAAGGTTTGAGTTAGATCCGAAAGTACAGCACAAAAAGGATAAAAAGGTTCTCCAGAGCACTTATCAAGAACCACTTTTTCTGAGAGTGCAGGGACACAAAACACCCAAACTCTGCTCACCCCGTAACCTGATCAATAACCGCTTCATGCTTTTATTTTCTTAGTTTTGCAGGCAGCTGTCCGGAGAAACAATAGTTGCAAATGAGCCTGTCAGTCAGCTGTGTTGGTGTTGGGTTATGTTTAAGCAGTGACAGCTCAGGATGAGTGCTGGTTTTTGGATGGATTATACATACTGTCATCAGCAAAATGAAAAAAAGGGAAAGCTCTAACTGCTTCTGAAAGAAATCCCATTATTTTCAAGAGCAAAACCAGAAAAAAAGTACGGTTCTCCTCTGTTGCACATTACTGAAAGTCTTTCTGAGTAGTTTCTGATTAGAGCACCTCCACCCTGTATTTGACTGATGGCTGCCCCGCGGGGAGTTACTGCACACTGGGGTAAGAAGAAACAAGCTGCACTGTGCTCGGCTCAGAGGTCAGCCCACGCTCGTGGTTAAAATGTGATGAACAGCGGCGCTTCGTTTAACTGGAGGCTAGACATGCGGAGGAAGAGCTTGTTGAACTTGAGTCTGCTCATCTCTGTGTGAAGCTGGCAATCATTTTTAATGTGTGTGTGTGTGTGCGAATGCAGACACACTTCACTGTGTGTTGGTCAGCTGCTTTACTTGTGTTTATCTGTCTTTTCCTTCATCTCGGTGTGTAAATATCAGTAAGTGTGTGTTTTTCAGATGCCAATGTGTCTTGTTTGTCTATGTGAGCATCTGACTGAGTGTGTGTGTGTGTGTGTGTGTGTGCAGACGTCATTTGGCGCACTTACCCTCAGAGCCATTTCAGACTGATAATTGCAACCCTCAGACTCAGACTGATTTCCACTTGTCTGCCCTGAATTTCAATATAGCTGCTCTTTAACGTCAAGGTCCTCCATATGACGAGGGGAGAGAGAGGCGAGCTGAAACTTGAGAGATGCTGATTGTGTGTCTGCCCTCTTTCAGTCTCCGTCTTTCTTGTCAGAATAGAAAAGCAACATCACGTAGAAATGTGCCCCCGATTTAGAGAGTTTAATCCCACTGTGGTAAATGTGGACAGCTGTACTCGAGTATTTCTTCTGATTATGTTTAAAAACTGGCGAGTCGACAACTTTGCTAACAGCCAAACATCAACAAGGTCAACAACACAAGACATAGCAGCCAGCTAATATTACTGACTAGTCCAACAGCAGTCAGCCCGGCGGCTTCTTGCTCGCTCACTCTCTCCTTTTCTCTTCTTAGCTTCCTCCGTCAACGTCCTCTTCACTCTCTTCTCCTCTGCCATTATGTCCATAGAAGCTGCTGACTGCTGGGCCTGAAAACTACTTCTTCTTCTTCTTCTTCTTCTTCTTCTTCTTCTTCTTCTTCTTCTTCTTCTTCTTCTTCTTCTTCTTCTTCTTCTTCTTCTTCTTCTTCTTCTTCTTCTTCTTCTTCTTCTTCTTCTTCTTCTTCTTCTTCTTCAGTTCACAGTCCAGTCCAAGACAGTCCAAATTGTCTTAATGTAAATTTAAAAATTGTTCTGCAACCCTGTAAAACTACATTAAAGAGCAATACCATCCCATAAGTCAGCTATTTCTTCTTCACAGTGAACATGAAGCGTAGCTTAGTTTAACTAACTGTTTTTGATCTCTGGAGAGTAGTTTCATGTTCGGTTTATGTCGCTGTGCATGCCTGGGGACATTTTAATGTTTAGAGGTTGTCATTTTCCCGGGACTAACTCCCTGTGGATCTATAGGGGGCTTTCAGTTTATTAGGGTCCCCACTGCCCGGTGCTTTTAGAGGTCATCCAGTTAGCTTCTCCTGCAGGCACTTATCTCCTCAGTGTCCAGCCACTCTACTCCTTAATCAGTATATTATCACTGCCAATCAGTCTGAGACTGCTCCTAATTTCTGATTCTGTACATGAAACATACAGGTTGGTAAATAAATACAATTCAGGATGAAAAAATTAATAACTTCAACCTGTATTCTGTCACTTAGTCAGACTTCAGTCTGTATCCTCGCCAGGAAAAAAAAACATAATTTGTACCTTAAACAGCTTTCAAAGACGCCTTATTATTAGAATAAAACTGACCTCTTGAACGCGTCGCGACAGTAATCACAGCAGAGAATAAAGCACGATGTTTCTGAAGGACAAAGGCGAAAGATCATAAACACTCATCAAAAACAGGATTTGGCGTCGGGGTTCTTTGTCGAATGTTTATCACGTTCAAAGACGGCATAAATTTGGTGGTAAAGAACGCTCTCTGAACTGGGTTTGCTTTCTTGTTTTTCCTCAGCTGTTTCTTTTCATGCGGCGTGAGAGGGAATCAAAGCTGATCGAGCACTCCCAAACGCCGTGATCAGTGTTTTCATGGAGACTCTCTTTGATGCTATAATGAGCCCGGTGTGGTAGGTTATTATTATCCAGAGAGACAGCAAGAGCGGAGAAAAGATAGATGGAGAGACATGGAAGGATGGAAGGGGGAGGAAGTGAAAGCAAGTCGGTGGGTGGCATGTTTGGAACAGTTTGTCTGAACTGTGGAGCAGTTAGTTTGACTCATCTGAGCAGATGAGCAAAATGCAATTTTAACATTTAGTCTAATCATCGCAGAGAGACGTAGAGAGAAAGTCGGTCCTGCTCCATCCATCATGAAAAAAGTGGCCTCAGGATGGTTATTGTGGTGGTGAAAACACGTTTCCCCCGTTCACTTGAATGGTGGTAATCTGTTTAGGCTGCAGCTGTGTGGACCCAAAGTGCAAACGCAACCGGAGACCAAGCATAGTTCAAAAAGGTTTATTAAACAAGGCCAGAGGGGGTGAATAGAGCAGATAGAGGAAGGTGGGTGTCAGGTGGTGAGAACAGTGCAGGGCTGCTGCTGCTGCTGCTGCTGGTTGATTTCCAGAGACAGGAGTGATAACGAGGCAGAGCTGGACGTGGCAGGCAGGAATCCTGAAGCACGGAGAGAGCAGGGTTAGAAATATATCACAAAAACTGGAGAAGACACAAAGAGCCAACGAGCTGGCAGAGTCTAGACGGTTGAACTCGGGTAATATATATACATATATATGTACTGCACTGGTGATTGGATGATGAGCTGAAGGTGGAGAAGGTGATCAGGCAGGTGAGAGTCAAGCCCAGCGACACAGAGACAGAAAGAGGAGGGAAAATGGCGGGAATTAAGAGGCAGACATGCCTCATGAGGAGGCACGGCATGTCAGAAAACAAACACAGTGGAAGAGTTGGAGACGGTTCAGGAGGTTTGATGCCACATAATCATGTACCCATCTTCTATGTTTGAGCCTATGTTATATATTCTATGTTATAGCTCACAGTCTATACATTAGACAGCAGCACAGAGAAGTTTCCTCTGGTTTGTCAGAGCGAGGCAGCTGTGATCGAGCGACGTAGCTCTGGTAGCGTGAGAGCTGGTGAATCAGTTATTAAAAAGTTATTTTCTGATTGTTTCATAGCAGTTAGGTTCACCACAAATAAACACCGCCACACCGCCTCGTGGTTAAATGCTGCATTGAATTTGGTCTGAATCTGTTTTTAGGAGCTAAATGTGTTTCCATGTTTATTTTGTCTTGAACGCCTCAGTTTCTTTCTTTTTGTTTTTACTGTGAACAATGATGTAAACTTTACTGTGAGAATGTTCCAGCACCGGTGGAGCACGATGATCTCAGTCAGCATTAAGAGAAGAACTAGTGGACAGAAAAGAGAGAGAGCGTTGACACACTCAGACAGAAATAGTGATTTACAGAGACACAGAGGGAGGATGGATCAAGATTACAACAACTGTGTCTCCAAAAAATCAGTCGCCAGCAGCTCTGCGATGAAAAGAACTGAGCAGGGTTTCTATAGTGTTCATACAGCAGTGCAGGGTGACTGATAGAGGACTATTTATTGATTTATTTCATGTCTAATTGAGGAGGCGGTCCTAATTCAATCTGAAGCAGGACTGGTTAGCTGCAAACAAGACAGCAGCTTCTAAAATTCATCTATTTATTTGTACTTTATTTGTAATTAACTATTAACTGGCAAGAAAAAGAAATCCAGGCCAGATGCCAGACTGTACATCACAGTGAAATAACACATCATCACACAGCAGTGACAGAAATACATCAAGTCAAACACAACAACGACAAGAAACAAGAAACTGACTCATAGTTCCCAAAGCGAGGCTCCCTGTTCAGACTTCTTCTTCTGCACCTCAGGGACCTGCAGCTGCACCCAGAGGCACTGTGTTATGTCCTGTGCTGCTATATTTGCAATGCATTTTGGCTCGAGCCTGACCAATATATGGGTAGAGGTAACTTTATGGGCTCTAGTTTGATATAAAGTGTGGCTTCACAAAACTTCTCTTACATTTGCTGACATTTGGGGACAAATATGTGGCTGTGATATCTTCCAGTCTGACACAACCTTGCAGCAGTCTGACATTTTGTCCAACTGTCTCTCTTGCCTGGTTTATTCAAGGATCATGAATGAAGTGACACCAAAACCTCGATTTTGAAATCTCTGTGTAACACACAAAAGGCAAAAACCTATGGCTTCTTGTTGATAGCAGGATTGCTATGTGACACGCCGGCCTTCATGATTCAGTGAACATGTAGTGTTCAGAGGGAAAAAAAGCCTCGATGTCAGTGGCTGTGTCAAATTTTAGAGAGATTTTTGAACTTTGCTGCAAAATAGTGAAGTGCAGAATATTACAGATTGAAAACTGAGAGGAGCGACGGCTTCGTTTTTAGACAAGTCGATGCAGTACGAGGAAATAAAGATGCAGATTCATGCATAAGACCATTGTAAGTCAAGAGCTACTCAGTGCGAAAGGAGTCAAAGTAAGTAGTTTGCCCTTATTCTCACGCTGCAAGGTTGTGGTAATTAGGGGTGTTTTTCACCAAAAAGCAGGCGGTGTTATTATTCCAATTGGAGTGCTAAAAATCACCCAGTAGCACTTTACAGCGTTATGCAGAGTAGGAAAAGGACAGGCAGTGAGAGGAAGGCTTATCTGAACGAAAAGCTCTTATCATGTTGTTTCCACCTCTCTAAGCCGTCGCCTCCAAGGTCAACAGCCAAATAAATGTCTTTATGGGAGATGTTTGCCACTTTTATGCAGAAATCTTGTCCAATAATGTTTGTTTTTTTTAATTCTGTCTGTGACACACTGCCCTTATCCTTCATGTGTTCAGTGCACAAACCACTTCAACACATCGAACACAGCTAACAGTCTGTAACTGTTACATTATCAAACACGCTGTGTAATGATTGGTTATAACTCTGATCATCATTCAACCAGTTGTGATGACATCTAAGCTTCATGTTTGAGTGTTGAGAAGTGGAGACTCACAACAACAACCGCTTTAAACGGACCACAGTTTGTTCCCTCGGATAGTCCAGTTTGTTTTTTGGCAGGTGTGAAAGCTCATCCGGACACTGGTACGCCTGTAAACGTGGGTCCGCTTTGCAAGTGAACCTTGGTGCAGTTCGCTTGCAGCAGGAAAGCAAACGGACTATCCAGCGAACCAAAGATCAGAAAGCCAATCGATGAGCCGGGTTTTGGGCAATACCTCCCCCCAAACGAGCAGCTGTTGTAACTGTTGTAACGCTGTCCAGGCAGAACCGAGTCCCCCGGACCTCCTGGTGTGAAAGCAACATAAGACACATCTTCAAAGTCTTTAAACTGAACTGTATGAAAAATGAGTCTGTAGCCGATGTTCAGCTGATGCATCGGTGCATCCCTAGTTTTGACTTGAAAATAACTTGCAATACATTCTAGTTTACTTCAGCTTGTAATAAACTATTTAAATTATTGTTATTATGTATTAATTTAGGCAGAATTTCAGGTCAGACTCAGGCCCAAAATAGCTAACGTGGTTCAGGATCGGACAAACTTCATTCAGGCTTGATTTTCAACGCTCTGGTTGACTCACTCCAAGAACTGATGGCACTGAGATGACATCAGAGGAGACGTTTATGAGCACACAGTACGAATCCCATCTCTCAGTTCCTCTTTCTCCCCAGGATTTGTTCCCTTCATCGTCCTCATCAATCTGTGCCTCACTCCTCGCTCATGCTACAGATGTCTACACACACACACACACACACACACACACACACACACACACATACACACACACACAAACAAAACAAGTTGCACAGAAAAGCCACATAGCTTTCTAAGCTTAGCTAAATCCTCCCTCCATTCCCTCAACGTAAACACACATGAACACACACACTACACACTCAGCAGTGCCTGTATAAACACACACACACACACACACACACACACACACACACACACACACACACACACACACACACAACCTCTCCTCCTCCCGGTAATCTCTCCTTTTAGCGTCTCCTCTGTCCTATTATGTGGGGATTTTCCTTCTGATGGGAATTCCAGCAGCAGCCGCACCGAGAGGCCGTCTAATTAGCCATAGATGGACGACTTCCAATACAAGTAAATGAGCAAAGATCTGCCAGTGGACAAATCATTTTAACCCTGACAAGAAAGGGGACATCTCGTGGAGCTAATCACAATCACAGGCAACCGCTCGGCATAAGAGAGAAAACACATCTGCTCTGCTCCGAGGCTGCATTTGCATTTGGGAGAACGTGTTTTTTTCTCTCTTTGTGGCTCAAATCTGCTCTTTTCATGGCTGTCCAGACAGGTTAGAGGAGGCCAGGGAAGATTTTTTTTCTGTTGTCACCAAAATTCATCAACTTCAGACCAACAGTTAACTTTTGGGTGATTGTGTTTGTGAACTTTTAAAAGTCAATCCCAGATTTACTCTTGTCCGGCGGCTTCTTGCTCGGCCACTTTATCATTTTCCCTTCCTCTGTCAACGTCCTCATTGGTCTCTTCTCCTCCGCCATTATGTCCATAGAGGTTTCTGAGCCCTTTTACATTGCATGCTTACCCAGCTCCAGTTTTGGCACGACACTGGCTCCACTCCCCGTCAGCATTCCCACGCACCCTGCCCTGAAAACCTCTTCTTCTTCCCGGTGGTCTAAAACGCCTGTGGTACAAACACTAACACTCCCCCGGTGCTCTGAGCTCACAGTCCGGGCAGCCCAGCTAACACACTGAGCTAACATTAGCTAACAGCAGCTAACACACTGAGCTAACATTAGCTAACAGCAGCTACAGTTGTCAGCAGTTTACTTCACTGTCCATCAGGAAACTCTGTAAATCACAGAGAGTTGAGGTGGAGCAGCCGGAGGACATCAGAGGGAAAACCAGAAAACATTTTCTCCATAAAATATGATCCAGTTTCACCAAAATCAGTGAAATAGTTGGTGGTGTGTGACTTAGTGCCGTAAAGCCTTACGTACTTCTCCCGACCCGGAGCCCAAAGTTACATAGTGTGAGAACAGACGTACGAATGACAGAGACACCATTCACCTGATCACAGGTCAGTGTAGCATTAAAAGCGTGCGTATGTGTTTTATTTATTCACAGTATTACGATTTAACGGGTATCTGAGGCAAAAATAATGTATTATGTTACTGCTAATGCAAACCAAATGTTTCCTGCTGCTGCAGCTCCACATTAAAAGCATTTAACTGGTGAAACAGGAGCTGACTTTTATTATGAAGTAGTAGTCCCATGGCTGTCCATCCATCGATATCTGCACCACTTGGTTACTCAGCTTACGTCAAAAAATGTCAATATCCCGATATGTCTGGAGACACGAGTCACTATAGATGAAACACGGTTCATTGGCCGTCACTCTGCATGGTCTCTGGGACCTGAGGCATGTGTCTGCATGGGCTGGCAGGATAGCAGCATTGCGGTATGGTCACTGATGCTTTCTTAGGTGGTGAAGATCCTTGTAGAAAAGTTGTTTTAAAGCAGAATTAGCCATCAGAGTGATCCTCAAAGAGAACCAAAAACTGTTAGTGGTCCTCTGGCCTCTATCCACTTCTCTAAAGCTCAGTTTAATGCCCCCTCTCTCTACCTTTATCCATCCATCTTTCACTTTATTCCCTTTCTCTCTGCCTGCCTTTACACCCTATCTTCTTTTATGACTCCCTCTTTCCCTCTACTCATCCATTACTTTATCCTACATTCATCCGTCCTTTGACCTCTGTCCATACTCCCGTCCATGCATCCATGATGGAGTGTACAAAGGCTTGAATCTTAGGGATTACCTCTCCACATTTCCTCTCTCCTCCCTTCCTCTATTTTCCTCCCTTCATGCCTCCTTTACTCTGTATAGCTTTTCTCTCTACCACTCTGTCTCCTTCTACCGACATCTCATTTTCCGTCTCTCCATCTCTTGGTCTGCCCCGCTGTCTATCCTTGAGTGAATAACCTCCTCTGTCCTGGGGAGAATTGTTGGGTTGATGGAGAAGATGCAGAGCTGTATGTTTACTCTAAGTGAGGTAATCTGTGCTGTGATGTGGAGAGTTTTTTTACTGCAGGTAAAACAATTGGACAGAAGGCGTACGGAGGCGTCACTCATGCCATCTCGAACAACTACCGCACTGTTTTAAATATTGATATAATAAAAACACAAAGGAAGAGTGTGTGTGACGAAGAAAGGCAGTAAAGACGGCTGAACTCATGTTTAAACAGACATGTAAAGCCTGAACCCCACCGGGCACCGCTGCTACGCCTTCTGGCTGAGCTGCGACTGGTGGAGACGACGAATGCTGCCGTTCGAGGTTCAAGAGCATCTGGTCAATTTTCCAAATAAAACACCCTGTGGAGACTTCTGATTGCAGAAACACACAAAAGGGAAACAAGTTAACAAAGTCTAGTGGACAAAACGTGTCTGAAACATGTCTGGGGTTTGAAGCTGTGTGGAGAACGGACCAAAACAGTGTTGCAGCATCACCGAACCCGAACGCTAACCCTCAGCAGTCAGCAGCCGGCATGAGGGCACTGGCATCGAGAGCCTCCTCCTCAGGGCGTAGTTCATAGTTAATATTGAATGTGTCACATGTCTGATTTCACAAAATTCGACTCTGCACCTCCATGGGTCCCCAGAAATACAATGACCAAGTGTGAAGTCGATTGGATGAACGGTTGTTTAGAAAAAATAGACGGCAAGCTTCATTTCCCATCGGACATTTAAGCTGTTGATATTTTTCATCTGCCAGACGATGATACCGGCAAAACTCTGATCCTAACTGAAGTCCAGCACCTCTGAATTTAATTTGAAAGCTCATATTGTAATCTGGCAAAAGCAAAGGAGGTCTTATCGAGCGTGAAAAAGGATTTAAAGATTTAAAAATGTAACTTTTTTGCTTTAATTATCAAAATGGGAAGAATGATACTTAGAAATTCACCTTATTTTTCATAACTTTCATGTTTGTATTCTGCACAGGTGTACAAATAAAGAAAAGTCGGTATAATTTTAACACAAAATATGATTAATGAAACAAACACGACCAGCCTACATTTCTCTGGAACTCGTCAGGATTTTTGATAGAAAACAATCGTGACTTTCATTCCTGCTTGCATTCAGCCTGTTTGTGCATCAGTGTGTAAATTGGCTGTTTGTTCATACACACCCAGAAGCCAAAGCAGACTCACAGTGCAGGACTCTCTCTCTCTGCAGGCTCTCGACATTAAATAAGTCTGGAGTTGTAGAAATCTATTCAGTTGTTAAAGTGTTTGAAATTTAATCAGGGAAATGAAAGAACCAGAACTCTGATTTAAACTGAAGGTTATTTCTGCAGTGCAGGGCCTATCATCTCAAATTTATTCAGAAAAACTGACTTTGGTGGATAGTTGATGGGAAATTTAACAGCAGCTATGATTTTCCACTTTGAGAGTCAGAAGCGAAGACCAAAGACAGCCCAGTGTGTTGTGTTTTTCATCCGGTCAGAGATGGGAAGGAAGGACGGCGCGGTCAATCATCTGTTGTAAAGGGTGAAAATTGTCCAAAGCACCAATTCAGCTTTGCCAGTTCACAGTGAGTGAACAAACCAGCCGTTTGAACTGTGAGCTCGTCGTGATACGTTCCAGAAAAAAACATTATTCTTATTAATATCTGACACAAAACATGAAGGCAAGAACAGCAACTAATGGGCAAACAAACTGATTGATTAGGAGACACGTGGAGATGCTGTTAATGGATAAATGTTCTCCTTTACTTTCACTTTCTGAAGCACAATCATTACACACACGCGCACACACACACACACACACACACACACACACACACGCACGCACACACAGTGGCAAGGGCAAGCTAAGACACACAAAATAGTTAAGGCATGTACACACTACACACACACACACACACACGGATTCAGATGTTAATTTTGCATATGTTGGCTGTGATCGATGGATGTTGGGCTAATGGTTATAAATGCATTAGCACCAAGACCTAATCATCCACACACACACACACACACACACACACACACACACACACACACACACACACCCCTCTAACCGTAATCTAGTTCAGAGTGGGGTGAGCGCCGCGTTCTTCCGATTCAATTTCCTGTTGAGTTTCATTTCATTACTAAGTCATGAACCGCCATGTTTACAGACCCACGTGTCGCATATTTCATTACATGTAGAACGAGGAGTGGAACCATTCATCAAAGAAGAAGAAAAAGAAGCAGATTTTGTACTCATTAAAATTTGGTTTAAGTTGTAATTCATCAGCATAAATGGAAATCCAGACCAAAAAACAATGAATACACTTAAAATGAATCTACAGCCACGTCTCCTCTCTGCAGTTTGGAAGGTCCTGTGCAGAAGCTAGCTGTGAGAAGGACTTTTGTGTCTGATTATTTACAGTGACAGGTGGGTTTCTATTTAAATGTTTAAGGTGCTGTGCTGAAAGGTCGACATCAGAATTTTTCAACTACATGTGTCCAAAACGTCTGTTCTCACACTGTAACTTTGGGCTCCGGGACGGGACCACAAATCCAAAATTAGCCCTTTAAAGTACCCCCAGTACGTATAATTTGTCAGTTTTTCCTAAAACATACATCACATGATAATTACAGCTGAGACTATTGTGTGTCAAAACATTTAACATCCAAAGAATGGAGAGTACGAGTAGATGAGTAGCATCTGTTCACAGACTGTAAGCCATAAAACAAAATGTAAATCCAGTATTTCCAAATGTGAATCAACAGAGTATTGCTGAAAATAAATACAGTGTTTTCCTCCCTCCGCCCCTTCTGCAGCAAAGCTGGATTTTTTAATATCAGACTTTTGTTTGCATATGTAATGCCATCTAAGCTCATTGTGGAAAGTTCAGATTAATTTCTGGGGCTGAAGATGAGGCTTGAATTAGAACGGAGAACAGAGAGAGAGATAAAGAGGGAGAGAAAGAAATGAGACGCAAACAAATAAAAAGACAGACAGGCCACGGGACAGAGACGGGCATTATCAGGAGAGTATTACTGTACCTCATAGGCTTACAGGCACACAGCTCTGACAGCTCTTGTTATTGATAGAACAACAAACTGAGCTCCATGCCAGAAAGAAAAGGTCACATTATACAACTTATGGTTTCCAAGGCGAATATGTCACCTCTAAAAGTACACTGCAAATGTCAGGAAAGCATTCCAGCTTCATAGAACAGTGTGTGTTTTTATAGAGGACACTGACGTGAGACCTTACTACTGTGGCAGCTGAACAAAACAATATTTATAATAAAATGGGTCAATAAGACAGCATCAGGGAAAGAAGTGATTATGCCGGAAGAAGAGGAAGATTTTCACTTCTGGCCAGTAGGGTTGTAAGCAAATCTCAGTCTCAGAAAATATCTGTTTCATGGAGTAATGGTATGCAGTATTAAATATTATTATGATCAGTTACAGTGACCCTTAAAGACGTGAAAACATACTTTTTTTCCTCTTTGGTCGTTTTATGATCATTTGACAAAATATTGCCCAGCATTGTTAAAAAAGACGGTAAAATTCAGTATTCTTTAAATTATAATAATACGGTAAAATTCAGTATTCTTTAAATTATAATAATACGGTAAAATTCAGTATTCTTTAAATTATAATAATACGGTAAAATTCAGTATTCTTTAAATTATAATAATACGGTAAAATTCAGTATTTTTTAAATAAAACTGATACAATATTGATATATATATTTTAATAACATGCTAATACAGTAGAATTGAATAGTTTATATTTTATAACAACACTAATATACAGTATTCTTTAAATTATACCAATACGGTAGAATACAGTAATTTTATAGCACTAACACAGTAGAATTCAGTATTTCTTTAAATAATACTAATACCATAGAAATATGTAAAATACTATAAAATATATATATAAAATAAAATATTAAATCCTTTATATCCCTTTAAATAAAGAATTCAATACCGTAGATAGACAAACATACATGGGTTAGGTTTCACGTCACCGTATACACGTCATCAGTGTACCAGCAATCTTTCTACCAACAAATAAGACGGATAGAGGAGGAAAAAAACGAGAGAGAGATGAAGGGAAAATGAGGAGTTGTTATTTTAACCCCTTTTAACAATTTCAGAGATTAAAGTATAAAAAAGTCCAGTTTTTCCAACATGAAAAACAGAACGAGGTGAAGAAGCGAAAAATTGGAAAGCGGACAGTTCTCACATTTTACAACTCCTCATAAATGTTCTGAATTGGTCCTCGAGTCAGGAGCCGTTTTATGGACGCACTGTGATGTGATGTGAGCCTGTTGCCACGTCAGTACAGAGTTTTTCTGTCCTATCACATGTGAAAAATGATTACATACAGTGTGCATATAAATGAGTCCCGGCGTGCTGCTGTGTATGTTTGTGGGAGTAAATTAAAGTGTGTGTGTGTGTGTCTGTGTAAGTTCTAATATGTTTCTGGTAGAGAGATTGAATCCTGTGCTGAAGGCATTAATCATGTTGATTATAACACATTAAACATGACTCAGGTTCTCAGGATGATATTTAGCAAACTTAATTATAATTCTTGGAATCATAAACAAACAGAAGGTCGCACAGTACGACAGCAAGGTGAAACTTCACTGCACGATTATATGTGACGCAAAACATTTGTCATTTTATTACCTCTGAGTTTTATTAAAACTGTAAATTGTTAACTGGGTAAAAGTTTGAATGATACACACTGAATGCTGTTAATAAGTAAAAACAGCTGATTAATTGTTTCTTTTAATGAATTGTTCTGTCAGACCCAACCTAAAGATATGATATGAAACAGATAAAAAGCATGACAAAACGAAATTTTTCGTCTTTTTTGCATGAAAAATAACGATTAATCATTTATGATCATTTGTTCTGTCGATCGACTGATCGTTGCAGCTCTACACTTGAAGAAAACCTTGATCGTAAAGTCTTATGGCCTCTATACAATTGTTAGCTGATATGTAGCTCACCAAATAAAGAGTTTACAGGACAAATGAAGACAGAGCAGTCACTCAAAATAAACACGTCTGTGTCTCTAAATGCTTCAGCTATATCAAATCAAAGACACAAAGACTTTGAGGTGAGTCATTCTGAGAAGCTGCAAAGCTCTTCATCGCACCAAGACAGCTCTTTTTTAAAGTGATGAATGACTCGGCTGTTTTAGCCATAGATCTTAATGCAGCTGTTGACAATGTTAATCATTCCCTTCTCAAACTCTTACTCAGCATCAGCGCGATTTGTTTGTCCACACTATAAAATGCTTTGACACACACAAAGTGATCTGTGGCTTTATTAATAATCAGTAATTGGGTTGTTAAAGTTTTTCTTTGACCTTTAGTTAAATAATTGACTCTAATGTTCCAGTTCAAACTTAACAAGTGTGGTAAAATAAACAAACATACAGGGCGAGTAAAACATTTTACCAGTTCATACCTTTTTAAATGAACCTTCTAAACTTAAACACACATATTTTTGGTATTTGTTCAAACATAAGGTTTCTCTCTTTCAGGGGCCACATCTTGCATTTTTTTCTAGCAGTTCAACAGCTTCTGGTCCATCTCGAGCCCAACATGTTTCTTCATAATAAACGATGATCCTGTCTCGTGTAACACAGCAACAATTCCCATCAAGTTGATTTAATACATAGCTCCACCATGTGCTGCACAAAACAATCATTGTTTCTTTTACATAAGGCTTTAATCTTCAAAAATGAATCTGCCTGATGGTTTTACTGTAAGTGTACATGCCGCGGCCCGGCAGTGACTGATGGTGTTGAGCTCCTCCTGTTGTTTAGCATGCTGGCTGTAATTCATGTTTTTGTTTGATGATTTGATAATTTCATGGCCTGTGAAAATATTTCATATAGATGAGTAATACCCACGAGTTACTTTGTGATGTCTTTTTTTGTCGTAGTCATTCATTTATCCACTGTTTCAGGTCGGTATAACAGTGTATATGTGTGTGTATGTCTCGAGAACTCTTCTAGTTAGCTGTGGTATTTTCATGGGAGACGTCGATTTCTCACAAAATAAGTGCTGGTTGGTGAAATATGACTCTAAATGAATGCAAATGTGTCTTTGTATCTGCCTTATGAAGCAATTTTAGAGGGTGATATTGTGTTTACAGCTTGGTGCATTACCCCCATTTAAAATAAATAAATAAATCAATTTCATCTTGTCTGATCAACGACCAAACTCATGTTCAGTACAGTCTCTGCAGTATATCCTCACTGAAGATCTTTTCACAACAGTTTAAGGAGCCTGTGATTGTAGTTCTTCCTTAGTGGGACCTCATTGCAGTATTTGAAACCAGTGATCATGCATTGTTAATTATCTGTCAAACAATTCCTCAGCAGACGTCCCATGTGGAGTCCCTCAGGGCTCATATCTAGTCCCCTTTCTTTACTCCCTTTACATGTTGGTAGTAGATTATTTTCCTGCTGCCGTCACATTCTCAAAAACAGCACTGAAGCACAGAAAGTGTCGAATGTCTTCCGACAAATCAGCATAATTCGGCCTAATGAAAAGTTTATGACAGCAGTTATTGTAGGTGACTGTCAGAGGGTCGCTGCTGTGCTCAAAACCAGTTTCTATTATTTCTGTGGGCGGTATACTTTGCAGTTTCTTCTGGGAAACCCAACCATTTATATATTGCAACAATCTGTATGTGACAGATGGAAAGTTGTTTGATTACATCGTTACTAATGTTACTTGGCAACCCAATTATTTGTGCCTCAAGAGAAAAAGATATCTTGGCTCGGTACCATTGAATTAAATATATATAATATTGTAAATAAAAGCAACATTGTATTTTTGTGTTTCCTGAAAATAGAGAGACTTCACGAATAAATATCAAAACTGGCACCTATTTTCATCTTTTGCTCCATGGTGGAGGGTAATTAAGATGAGATACATCAAATGTCATTCAAAAAAACAACCCATATTTCACAGCTCTCATTATTTTGATTAGACATCGATATGGAGCGTTGCTGAAACATGAGGGCATGGATTTTTGTTGACAGCGGCAACCTTTTGCTTCTTGAGGAAACTCCAGCTGCGACTCAGCATAGAGTTCATCATACGATCTGCCTCAACATGCTTGACACACCACACACTCATTCTCTCCCAGCAAGCATCCGACAGACGGCAGCTAACAGGAGGTGGCCAAGTTCAAAATCAGCCCAGTGGAGGATTTTCATGCTGATATTATGACAGAAAGAAATGATATGAAAGGATAAATTCACCCTGTCTCATTCTTATATATCGTCAATCTGACGTTCAGTGCATTAAAGGTGTTCTTTTGAGATGGAGTCATGTAAATTACTTTTTGATGTACCCACTTTGTACCCGACCTCCATTGTCTATTTCTATTTCAGTTTGTGATTTCCTGCATTTCTCAGAATGCCTTTGAACAATCCCCGGTAATGGATGACTACTTGTTTGATTCAGCTCTGAGTTATAGGCAGGGCTTGGCAGAGAAATGTCATCACAAAGAAATTCAGTTACATGAGGCGACTTTTGAGAAGATGTGTTCCTGTTTCGGTGACACATCATCCCAGTGCTGCACAAACCTGAAGAGTTAGTTCAACTCAAACTGTTTGAGGAAACCGATGGCCTTAAAGCATTTAGGTTTATTAACTTACTTAACTAACTTTATTACTGAACTTAAAACTATCAAGTACTTTAAACTCGTATGCAGCATGTCTCCAAACTTTTTCAGAACATTAATAGAATTTATCTGAACAAAGTAAGACTTAAACGCATCTTCTTTGTACAAATGTTACCACTTTGAATTTACTGTTTGCTCCCACTAAAGCAAATTATTAGATTCTAGTTGTGACAACTTCAAACTTTGCTGGGGTTACTCAATTCATTTGAAGAAACTGATTGCCTTAAACATTTTAAGTTGCATTAACACACAACTTAAACCAACAAGCTTATAAGTTAAAAAGTTAAGTTACCTTAAAAAAAGAGATTAACACACACAACACTTGTAGTATCCTTGTATTTGTACAAGTACTGTGAGATGCAAGTCTGGTTATAAAGTTTCTTATGAAATGTTTTATTCAAATACTTCTTCACCTGTTCTCTATCCACCTGTCAAACTTAAAGTGGACGAGTCCAAGCTGATTTCTGGAGGGGCTGAACCAAGTGTGGTAGAAGTAGGAGGAGGGTTGTTACTCGGATATTTGAATTCAATTCAGTTTTATTTATATTGAGCCAAATCAGACAGAAGTTATGTCATGACACTTTCCATGTAAGGCAGGTCTACACCATCCATCCATTCTGAAGCCGATCCCAGCTGGCTTTGGGTGAGACGAGTCTAGACCGTACTCTTTATAATATTAAACACAGAGACCCAACAATCCCCACCACAAGCAAGAACTGTACATATTTGTACATCAATAATACATCTGGTGAAATTTCCTTTCATCTGGCAAAGTGCAGTATTTTTCCATTATCATGCAAAATGTGAATTATTTGCAGCTTTTCTCTGTGTTCTATCATTGCAAATGAAACACTTTTTTTGGGTTTTGGTTAGTCGGATAAAATAAACTCTAGAAAGAAGCACCTTTTCTCTTCGATACTGTGAAACTAAACTAAAGTCTTCAGAGCACAATGTTGTCTCTCTTTTGAAAATTATCTATAAAGATACATTGTTACGCAGCAAAAGGGACGTAGAAATCCGAGGTGCAACATCAGAATTGTAAATGCTGTTATGTTTTCCTCACAGCAGTGAACATAATAAGAATAGCAGCAATGGCGTCTGTACTGGTGTTTAAGTATAAGTACACAAAACTGAGGCCATTGGCGTATTCTAAACTTTTTGCTTTGTGTCTGTCTTAACGTACTGCAATCTGCAATATAATGCCAAATAACAACAAACTGTCAACACTGAGCATTAAAATAAATCAAAGAGAACACAATAACTGAGTCATCTTAGTTCATGAATCCACTTTCATAAATGTTTCTCCTTGTTTGTTCTGAGGAACGTACAATAACAGGGCCGTTTGGCTTTTACTGCGAGCAATAACTTTGAAAGCCACAACAGACAGTTTGACAAGCCGGCCGTGGGAGAGCGCTTCAATTCAATTCAATGCCACCGATGACAGAAATATTCAATTTGCATGTATTTGTATCGAAGCTAAGAAAAGAAAAGTGTGGAGGCAGATGGATAAAAAGGTTGACGAGGAGGAACGAGAACAGAACGTGCACTCCTTTATTTTAGCCAAACCTCGTCTTGTGTGAGAGGAGACGGTGGAGTTGGTTTGTTTCTAATTAAAGCCAGAGATGCTGCAGTTACAAACCAAATCTTGTGGACTGGAAGCAGCAGGCAGCCAGGAGTGAAAGCAAAGAGGACTAAAGGCAACAAATATACCAGGCACTTCAGCCCGTCATCTTAAACAGGCCAGTGGCTAAAGAAGTTAATATTATTACTTCAAGTGATTGTAATGTATTTATGAAAGCAGTAAAGGAATACTGAGTAACTTTTACCAATAAACTACCGTCTGTGACCTCCTGTTGATCTGCACTGACCTGTGATCAGGTGAATGGTGTCTCTGTCATTCGTACGTCTGTTCTCACACTATGTAACTTTGGGCTCCGGGTCGGGAGAAGTACGTAACGCTTTACGGCACTAAGTCACACACCACCAACTATTTCACTGATTTTGGTGAAACTGGATCATATTTTATGGAGAAAATGTTTTCTGGTTTTCCCTCTGATGTCCTCCGGCTGCTCCGCCTCAACTCTCTGTGATTTACAGAGTTTATGATGGACAGTGAAGTAAACTGCTGACAACTGTAGCTGCTGTTAGCTCATGTTAGCTCAGTTTGTTAGCTGCTGTTAGCTCAGTTTGTTATCTGTTGTTAATGTTAGCTCAGTTTGTTAGCTGCTGTTAGGTAAGTTAGCTCAGTTTGTTAGCTGTTAGCTCAGTTTGTTAGCTGCTGTTAGCTAATGTTAGCTCAGTTTGTTAGCTAAGGTTAGCTACTGTTAGCTCAGTCTGTTAGCTGCTGTTAGCTAATGTTAGCTCAGTTTGTTAGCTGCTGTTAGCTCAGTCTGTTAGCTGCTGTTAGCTAATGTTAGCTCAGTTTGTTAGCTGCTGTTAGTTAATGTTAGCTCAGTTTGTCAGCTGCTGTTAGCTAATGTTGCGTTAGTATTTGTACCACAGGTGGTTTGGACCACCGGGGAAAAGGAGGTTTTCAGGCCCGGGGTGCGGGGGAATGCTGATGGGGAGCAGAGCCAGTGTCGTGCCAGAACCGGAGCTGGGCAAGCAGGCAATGTAACTTTGACTTAGCAGTTTCTATGGACATGATGACAGAGGAGAAGAGACCGGACAAGAGTAAATCTGGGACTGACTTTTAGTCGTTGGTAAGAGCTAAATGTTGTTTGGTGTGCAAAATTGCAAATTGCACTCAACCTCTTGATTCCATTGACCACAGCTGAAGATGTGTTAAAGGTTTCTTTTTCCAAATACTGATAAAAATACAATCGGGGTATCTGCTAAAAGTCCCTGTCTGTTACCAGCGATCTGATGATTTCAAATGTGTGGCACTCGTATATAGTTCATGAACACGTACATAGTTGATGCTGTGGGATTACAGGTATTATGTACACATACGGACCTACAGCAGCTGTGAACAAAGGTCCATGCAGCAGAAAGTAAATGAAACGACTTCACTCGGCGTAATTACATGCTTCTGCGTCTCTGCTGAACCACTTCATCTGTGCCAGCTCCATCTTTTTTTGTCATAAAACCAAAACCAAGCAGCTAAACACGAAGCTCTCTCAGTGGTTGTAGTTCTTCAATACATCGTAACCTAAACTATGTTTATAAGAAATGTGCAGCACACAGCCTACATGACAAGTCGTGTGTTTTACTTTGCTTTAGTGTCATGAGATATCCAGACAGTCGATAAAATCCTGGCACACCGCGGAGTGTCTCTGCTGCCAGGCTGCAACAACAGGCGCAGCGCTCCGTCTGTTTTTGAAAGTCGTGATTTGAGATTTGTTTTCTTGTTCGACTCCAACTCAGCATTAACCTAACATGTTCACCTCATGTGTTCTGTGTGTGTGCGCTCGTGGCCGATGTGTGTTTTGACAATGTGATAGATTCGATACATGCGGCAATAAATCATCACTGCTTCACTACTGACAGAACACACACACACACACACACACACACACACACACACACACACACACACTCTCCTGCACACACGCTACAGATGTCAACATGACAAGGCCAGATGTATGTGTCTGTTTGATGTTTCGTGGTTTGTCCAGATGGGACAGCACTGGAAATGATCAAGAGATGAGACAAGACGAGAGATGGAGGAAATATGGAGGAGAAGAAAAACTATGTATGTGTTTGTGCGTAGTTGTGAATGAAGGAAATAAAGTGAGAGGAGGGAGGAAATAAAAAAAGCTGTATAATCATCAGTCAGGGATTTGTGAGACATGTGAGCAACATCTGTGTGTGTGTGTGTGTGTGTGTGTATGTGCAAAGACAGGAAGGAAAAGATGAGACACATCATCTGACATGTGAGCAAACATATGGGAGACAAATGTGTGTGTAAAGCAGAGTTAACATGGTGGACGCAGTGATGGCACTAAAGAATTTATCGAGATGTTTATTCAGGAAAGTTTGTAGACGATAAAGGGATCGAGACGGACGAGAAGAAGCTGTTTCTGTGTAACGTCGCGTCAGATTTAACTTAAAGTCTTTAAGTTTTTGTCTCATCTGTCCTCCAGTATCTGTCCAACACTGACACAAAGTCATGTTTTCAGTATTTTCAGGTATTCTTCATGGTATTTTAGAGTTTGTCATTTCCTGCGCTCTTCAGACGCCGCCGGAGCGGAGTGCTTCCTGTTTGATCCGGTCTATGAGTGATTGTGAGGGCTGCTACAGTCATCTATGTCCGGGCCTCACTGATTACTGTACAAAAGCACAACTTTAGAACTTTATTCACTTTATTTTATACACAATATATTTGCTGCTTTTCCCCTCTGATGTCCTCCGGCTGCTCAGCTTCAACTCTCTGTGATTTACACCAGGGGTCTTCAACCAGGGGTCCCTGACCCCTAGGGGGTCGACAGAGGTACTGCAGGGGGTTCCCCCAATTTTTGTCATAATAATTGACAATTTACTGGTGGATGTGAGGGACAAACAGCGGACGCATTTGCACTCCAATTGGATGAATCAGTGTCCAAAGACACACAGCTCTTGGCATTTAATCACCAAATAATTATGCATGAACTTTTTATCAATCATTAACACATATAGGCTAATAACCCAGTACTGTATATAAATAGGTTAATAAGGTGAAATAAAAGTTGCATGTCCCAGTTCTGTTTGTCTCTTGTCCAAGGGGTCCATGGGTGAAAAAGGTTGATTTACACAGTTTCCTGATGGACAGATGGCTTGTAAAGTCTTCCTAAAGTAGCTAACCGCTAATAAACTGATGCTCATTGAAGCTTCTGTTAGCAGGCAACAGAACCGGGCTCTGCAGTCGAACTGGACCGAGTTTGAGTACAACCTCTGAGACCAACAGGGAATATCGTTACACTACAGCCTGTCCTGATGGAAAGATACCGTGTAGTTATCAGGTTACCCTTGACTTCTAGATAAGAACAATAAACTTGCTGCATGACAGAGTTTTAACAACGGTCGTGTCTCCAGTTTGAGTTCAGTTTTCTCTTTCTTGGCTGGTTTGGACCTGCATGTGTCTGCACAGTAATGTTTGCATGTCAGAAAGCTTCAACAGGCGCCGTGTGATCGTCCTTCATACTTTTGACTGAGGCACTTTGAGACGTTGGAAAGTTTAATTCCAAACTAAATCTCGCTCAGCTCGGTGATGATGACTGGTTGTCCTTGACCTGCTGCTGTCTCTAACAATAAGGCCTTGGATTTTAATTAACCCTGTTACCAACGGTCGCCGTTAAAGGGGGGGACATTAGATATGCTTTTGAAGAGACACCAGCTTATGCTAATTAGCCTCATTAGCAAGCGTGACCTTTTATAAAAGGGTGTATTGTTGCCTCGAATGAAAACCACATTACTGCAATTTTGACCTTTTTTTGATTACCTTTTTAATTGAATCAAAAGTTTACCTGACTGCTGATGTGCTGAGTCAGTTTTATGATCCCCTAAAACCCATTAACATCAAAAAAATCATCCAAGTCATCATTATGAAAATTAAGCCATTTTTTTTTAAGTTCTTCAAAGCTTACTTTTGTGGCAACTCTAATTTTTATATGTGGTTAATGTATAATGGCATACATTCTCTCTGTACACAGCAGGACATTGGTCTGTTTAATTAAAGCCAATTACAGCTTTTAAGAGACAAAGCTACCGTTAAACAGAAACTTATGCTTCTGCTGGGAATCTTCCATCCTCAGCCGCACACAGAGAGAAAGAGAGATTGACTTCTTAGAGGTGAGCTCCTCTGGCTTGGGACCCATAATACATTAAGGCATAGACCTTGTTCTGTCTGCACAACAATAGTTCTGGTATAATGAGCCCGGTTCCCTCAGGTATCTGTGGAAAGATCTCGAGGTATGCAACATATCTGGAATATAAAATGAATATTTGATTTAATGATTCAATCATAGCGGCTTGCATTGAATTATTGACTTTTACGTACACTAGGCCTCGGTCTTACTATTACTATTTATACAGTATGTTCATATCTTTATACAGTGATATATATACTATATAAGTATATACCTGTCACAGTCTTGTCACTTGTACAGTGTATAGAACATGTATGTGTATTTCTCATATTAATATCTCTTGCATGCTGAGCTGACTGTTTCCTCTCGTTCAACACGTTTCATTGTATCGTTGACCTCGTGTTAACCTGCATGTGACAAATAAACCTGAAACTTGAAGTTGGCAGATGTAGCATCGACTAATTCTAACACACAACACAGATGTGTTTGAGGAAATGGTACAAGCTTGTAATGAATACATTTGCGCCACAGCTGTTGCGAAAAAGATAGTTTTGGAAGCAGCCTCTTCAGTCACAGGTGGTGGTGGTTAAGAATGAAGAGATTTGTAGAAATAAGAAAAATGAAGACGTATGAGTCTAGGAAACGGAGAGGAGAGAAGGTTAATGAACACTATTCTTAGAGAACGATCGCTGGATTCCCTACAGGAAAATATAACAGCTGGTTCCAACCCTGTAACCCTTTTAAATGCTCTCACATTCAGACGGCCTTTTTAAAAAGGGTATAACTGGATTACATGAGGTTTAAGATATTCCATGCAGGGGTTTTCTAAATATAGGCCTGTCATATTCAAAAGGACATCAGTGATACCTGTTACTGAGTAGCTGCATGCAGCTAATGAGCTTTCAGCATAGAAATATGAACTCAGAGCCAGTTTGTTGCAAAGTGGTCCAAATAATTTATTTAAAAACTCCTTTGAGAGCAGATAAAAATATACAGAAGAGTTACACATTTAGGAAATTGTCTACATATTTGTAATGTTTGCATTATTGTCCGTTTCTCTGGAGATTGTGGTCAAGCTAAAGGCTAAAACCTTGAGCCTTGAGATGCATTATCAGTGGTTTCTTTGGTCCTAGGTTGGAAATAATAGAAGATTCTTCAGCATCATGTAGTAACAGATGTGACATTTTGTTCCTGTGTACCTCAGATAATCTAATTAATCTTCAAATCAGAGACACGTGACTGCCAATGGCATCAGAGCGGCTGCATAAACACTGCTTCTCTATTTTGCATGAGGGTCGGTGTTGATATTAGAATGAACGGCTGAGATTTACAGCCTGTGATTAGCTGATGAATGGTGAGCAGAGTCGCAGAACTAAAAGCCCTCCAGCCAACTGGAAGAGTCAAGATAATCACATACGCTTAGCCATTTAATATCAATACAGTGAATATGAATTTCCTCATCCGGAAAAACAAACAGAAATGATGAATCGGGGACAGAATTACCATTAGAGGCATTAAGTGTAAGAATTCACTGAATAATTCAAGGTGTTTGTTCTTGGAGGAAGCCACAGTATCTCTGTGATTGAAGCAGTCATACAATATTAGACACATTTCCCTGGTGTTATTATGTATGCACAGATTACACTGAGACATTTGTATAATTAGAGGCACCTTTCATGACTCCTGCTGATGTGTTACTGTAGAAGTTTACACCGTAAATATTCAGGACTGATGACCTTTCTTTAAAAGCATTCCTACCAAACAGGAGGTGTCATGTTTTATATCCGAACAAACAGGAGTGTGCTAGACATTACATTTGAGCATTAAGTATGAATGTGTCTCTAAATATGTTTGAATTAACTGATTTATATCTTGTGCACGTCCTGGACAACCTGCAAATCCTGAGACTAGTTTTGTAGTCCTGGAAACACCTGGAAATTCATTGAAATGACCAAATATCCTGGAAAGAATCCTTATTGTCATCCTACGTAAACCTAGATGCTCATTTTGTTTCAAACTCGACTGTTGGTAGGAAACTATGAGGCTACCTGAAAAACATTTCCTTTCCTTCCCTTTTTTCAGTTTCCATGTCAGTCGATCAAGCTGTTTTATTTTTTCCAGCGCTGCGAGCTAGAAAAGCCCAGCGTCAAAGCTGTAGATGGTCATCTACATACTGCCCATTATTGATCAAACTGCATGCACAGCGATGTTAATTATACGTGCAACAAACCAAATCTTCTTTTTAATGTATAATAGGTGAGAATATGAATTTATTTTCTGTCAAATATATTCTACTTTGTTTGAAAGCTAAATTAATAAATTAATGTTAATTTGTGAGCAAATCCTGAAGAATTCCTGGAAACATCCTAGAAAATAATTTCTTAAAAAGAGTGTGAACATCGCTATTTACAGTGAGCAGGCAGGAGTTCAGTGTCTTTCTCACCTCAACAACACAAAAGACTGTTTCTTCCTGTCACACATGCTGGTTAGAAAACAAGATTGGGAGCTGTTGATAAAGAATCAGAGGTGTTAGATGAAACACTAACAGGATTTACTCTCATCCTCTACTTAATTCCAGGTTGTTAGTGAAGAGCTAAATTGCTTTTTTTTTTTATCCGATAGTGTTTCATTAAATTACGTCAGCGTTCTGTTTAGCAGGTAAGGAGCAGATTAGTTACCTTTTAATGTGCATGAAGAGGGGAACAATGTAACACCTTGTTACATGTTTTTTTTTTAGATGGGATGTGAACTAAATCTTCACATTTCTATTTAGATTTGTTAGTTGTTGTAATCAAAAACAAGCACATTTGTGTTTAGAGGGTGAATCGTCTTAATATAATTGCAAATTCTGTGCAGGGAATTCACTCTGACGCAGCATCGGTGATATTCAGATGTTTTGAACAAACAAAAGCTGCGAGACAATTTAGTATGTAACCAGATTGAGCTGTGTGACTAGCAGATATTTCTACAAATCAAAGGTCTTTGTAATCTGTGTCAGTTCTGTTCTAAAGATGCATCTGCACTGAACTTGAAAATGTTCCCACTGATGGCCACGTCGCTCACGATTAAAGTACTTCTACAGCTGGGATGCACATAAAATTCTCCTGTTCGAATTTTCAGTACAAAAGATGAACAATTGTCTCTGAAAATATCTTGTTTTTTTGATAAAAGTTGAAGGTTACAAGTCTTCTCCAAAGCCTGGACACAAAGACACAAAGAGGAGGACTACAAATACCAGGTTTGAAATTCTGTCCTATAATAGACGGGCTTGATTTAGATAAAGTGGTGTTCAATCTGCGAACTGTTGGACTCTCAAGGATGAATTTAACATTTACAGTGCCAGATTTTACTCACAAATTAAACGACAAAACATTTTAAATCGACTACTACTCTGAATGGCTTCTTTTCCACAGCAATGAGGCTCATGGGTATTGTAGTACTAAGCACTGAAGACATGATTTGTCAAAAAGAGTTGAATAGTTGGCCATAAACCTGCAGGAACATCAGCTGGGAAAGTCACCAAAGTTTCTGTCTTTAGTGACATTTAGGATATCGTTTAAAGGAAATGAAATGGGAATAGAGATCAGGGGAAACACCAGTGCACTCTTTATAGACTTGAAACAGAGTCATTATTTTTCTTTTTTCATAAACTAGTCATTTTATATCATAGATAATCTTTCCTTGAATATATTTATAGATGTTGAATTTAGACAGTCTTTCAAATCAGCTTTTAAATGGGAGATATCTCCAGCAGAACATCAAACATATCTTAAAACATTTCCATTAACACAAATTCATTGACAGCATACGCTGCATTGAAGTTTTTTTTTTTTCTCCTGCTCTTCAAATGACACTCTGATCTCTTCTAAATGGGGAATGACTCTTCGTTCTCCTTCAGCGTGGTCTTTATATCTTTACGCAGATATTTTCTGGTGAGGGAAGGAAAAAAGGTTCACAGCCCACCGGGTTATAAGAGCCAAGAAAAGCATCAGTATTCCTTAAGAACACCCAAGTCTGAAGAACAGAGGTATATGTTTTAATTAGCCAGCAATGACGACTGAGGGTAATATGTTCTAATTAGGCAGCAATCAACACAGAAAGTATTATATGATTAGATAGCTATTTCTGACAATTCAAGGTGTTATATGTTTTAATTAGCCAGCATTGGAAGGCTGAGGATATATGTTTTAATTAGCACTGTCTCCTGTGGCCTAAAGGCCTCAGGGTTTAAACATTAGGTAGAGTGTTAATCAAACCTGCAGAAATGAGACTAATTGTTTTCATACAGCAGCTCTCCTGTGGCCTGACAGAAATAATCCTTTCATATCGCGCATCTTTTTCTTTTTAAGCTTCAGTAGTCAGAGTTAGGTACAACCAGCGCTGGTTGGCCTACTTTCATCTGCTCCCAAGTGACCTGTGGGCTTTCAGAAGGTAGACATGCAGCTCCATCCCGCATCATTGTAAAACTGTTGCATCCTGTTTTGATTTCCACATGAACAGAATAAAGAAATTGTACTTGTAACTTTGTGGGACAGAGATGTGGCAGTTTCCCAAAATATCAAGATGACTCTCAGAAAACAACCTGATTCTCTTAAATCTCAGAATATATTTAATTATTTTTGCTTTTTCCTTTTGCTGAATGAACTCCTGCAGTCCTATCACCCTGTCTACAGTTAACTGAAACTTTCTTGTTGAAGATATTATATATATTGAGAATGTTGAGTAAAATTTGCTCTGGGACATTCAGAACAAATTGTATGATAAGAAATGTTCTTCATAGAGCTTCTTCTGTCTGGAATCTGCTCAGTACCGACATCAAACCAGTCCTCTTTCTGCCACGTCCAGGTAGTGTAACCACTGTTCCTTTAACTTTGAACTTGTGAACTTCAAACTGTATCTCTAGGAACGTTCAATGCAATTTCTATCTTTTTGTATCATTTTCCTCGTTTGTGCAAGGCGATGATCTCTTCTCTCTAACTCTTTGGACAATTCTCTGGACATATTTCTAACATGCAATCAAACATCACCGTCAACAAACCCCAGTCCAGGTATTTGATGTGTTGTATCTCAAGCACATCTGATGCAACTAATAAATCTTGATTATTTACATCAGATGTGCTTGAGACAACAGCTGATTTTCAAATGTGTGCTCTTATGAGGGATTCTTTTAGGGGGTTGAATAATTTTGAGACTGCAGTAGACATTAAAAGTAGCATTTTGTGTTTAATTTGGATAAAACCCGTCTAATATTAGTTTTAATGAACTATTTAAACTGTTCTTGTGTCATTTATTTATTGCACAAAGATTACCAATACACCTAATTTGCAATGGGGACTGAATAATTCTGATTGCAACTGTATATGTATATATTTAGCTTGTATTGCAGTTTCCTGTCTTATTACAAATTCTAAATATGTTTCGTCTTTCTATTGTAGCAGCTATGTGTAAGTTCAAATGTAGCAGGTCTAAGTATTTCTTTATTAACTAATAGCATCAGAGACTATATTATAGAGAATTCAGAGGACACTGTTTTACTTAATATTTACATCAGGAGCACGTTTCTAATGACGGACTACATCATCTTACATTTGTTGTAATTTGTGTCACCAGTCAGTTGTGCCTTTCTGCAACAACTCGACTTTGTTCGAGTTTGGTTATGATGTAAGTGGAGATGGTGCAACTCAACAAAGAGAGCAGTGTAATGGGAAACTAGCTAACAGTGTTGACTCTGCAACAGGATGCTCGTATTGTTATTGCTGATGGTGTTATTCTTAGACACTAATGCAGCACAGACTTCTATTCCCAAATCTTGACAGAAGCAAAAGGGAACATGGTGTTTGCTACGATGGATGGACTGATATTTTAATTAAGTTTAATGTCTCTAGAAGTTAATTTCAGAGTGTAATCCCACTGTGGTAACTATGTTCAGCTGTACTCGAGTATTTGTTCTGATTACATTACTTCTGATCAAAAACTAGCGAGTCGACAACTTTACTAACAGTAAACATCAACAAGGTCACCAACAGCAGACATAGCAGCCAGCTAATATTACAATGTTCTCTTCACTCTCTTCTCCTCTGCCATTATATCTCTAGAAGCTGCTGAGCCCGGTTACATTGCCCCGCTTGTCCAGCTCCAGTTCTGGCACGACACTAGCTCTGCTCCCCGTCGGCATACCCCTCCATGTCTCGGACCTGAGAACTTCCTCTTCCCGGTGGTCCAAAAGTTGCATACAGTGTAGAAACAGGCGTACAGGGCGCAGAGTGGGAAAGACGGAGACATCATTCAACTGATTACAAGTCAATGTAGCATCAAAATGATTTAAAATCGATTATTTCATGGTAGAAAAGTTGCACAATTTATTCCCGATTAAGACAAGAAAGATGTGAAGTAAAATCAAAGTGGATAGCATCCATCAATTTTGTGCTCAAGTAGACAAGCTACACCCATTCACCTGGTGTATACTCCATAATCTGTCTTTACATGTCAGCAGGTCCATGCAGGTAAATACTCAAGACTCCAGCCTGTGGCTCTCTGTGTGTGCAAAGGATTGTTTGGTCATATCGGGCTGCTCTTTAACTGGGATTGTCGGGTTGATGTGATCCAGAGACCTGCGTCTCATTTGCACACACACAAAGATTGCAGTATAAGGTCCTGGTCCTCATGAGGACTACTGGTCCCAGCAAGGTCAGTGTTCATACAGAGACAGAAACATGCACACACACACTTTTTCTCTTCTTCTTTCTCTTCACTTTCCCACCAGTTAAATTGATGCTACATCCACTCAGCCATATGGCCCGGTGTGTGGTATGTTGAGCCGAAGAACAGGTGCAGACCGAAAGCGAAAGGTGGCGAAGAGATCAGAACATAAAGAAGCGTGAAAGAAAGCAGCGTGGAAGAGAGAGAAATAATGAAGAGAAAATGATTTAAGGAAAATAGAATAGATAAAGATGGAGTCAGATTCTGCTCTGCCCTCATTACAAAAAGCAAATATCTTTTCTGATTGGATTTCTTTCATCTTTACTGATATGTGTGTCTTTTCAGGAAGAATCTGAAAGGAGATCTTCATTCACAAAAAGTAAAAAAGTAGCCGTGTCCTGCTGCTGTCACACCAAAGTTTAAAATATATATATTTTCAGACTTTCTACTTCTTTCTTTCACAATAAGACCTACATAATCGTCTCTTGCTGCGGGCCACGTCAGCTGTCGCTAACATTGATTCCATGATTAAATTGACAGACGAAAATAAAACTTTGCTCTTCAAATTTCATTAATGTCATATTAATAAATCACATTAAAGTTCTAGCTCCAAAAACTTAAATAGCACACATATACATATGTTTAATCAACATTTCATATCTTCTGCTGCTATGTACATATTTAATTATAATATGTGTATTCTTCTCAATACTCATTTTCAACTTGTACTTGTAAGTTGTCAGTACAGTAATCATAAGTTTTGAAAGGTTATGCTTTATTAAATGAGAGGATGTGATACTGGATTCAGATTTGGATAAAGTGCTAAAAACAAAATGTTTACAGTTTATTTTCTATGCTCTCAGTTCAGATTTGATCCGGTACGTTTGCTCAAAAAGAAGCGTTGTCTCATAACGTTAGTAGGCGCCCTCACATTGCAGCTTTTAATAATCTCCACAGTCTCAGGGTCAGAATATGAGACTGGTTTTGAAATGCCCGTGGGAAGAAACAAACACATAAGAGTCTCCCAACTCTTGATTAAAAGCTCTGTTTTCACTGTCTACTTTTCTCTTTTTAGAGCCGCCCATGTGATATTACTTTTCTCTGACTTTCTCTGACTGCTGTCTTGCGTCTCTATTACGACTCGTGACGTAATTCTTAACCTGAATGCACAGATTTGAATGGCTCACGTGAGATGATTCACATCAAATGCAATTAATATCTAGGCTGTGAAAAGTGATAAAAGCTGAACCAGTTCAAACATAAATGGTCCGACTCAGCAGGACGATGTTTCTCGCAGAATGGGCGGCTTCCTTCTGTCGTACTGGGAGTACAAAGTCAAATTAAAGCCGTAACCTGTTGCTGCACGTTCCTACTTTTGTCTTCTTATGTGTGCATGAAACATGTTGCCTGTGTTGACATTGTGCCCTTTTCACAAAGGTTAATTAGACCGGGCTAATGTGCTGTCAGTACATAATACATATGGCCGGTTTATATATTCAGAGCTCACTGGCCGTTTTTTCTTTTTTACGCCTGTTAGTTTGAAATGTTACCAAATGATTAGAGCCTGTTGACAGCAGAGGCCTTAACACATGTTCATATGGCCAGAGTTAATTAACATCAGTGTTCCCTGAAGAAACGCCAGCTAGTTACACCATCGGCCAGATAATAACTGCATTACCGCGTCTTTGGAGTATTTTTGTTGATGGAAAAAGTTGTGACAGATGATTTATTGTGTCATACTCAATTCATTTTATATACCGTGCATCTTCGTTTTAATTAAAAATCAAAACTGAAAACAGAAACTCAACTTTAATGGTAAAATAATAGCATGTGGGCGGCTTTTATTTGTGCTAACGTGACCGTAACACAAACCAAATTTTCAGTGTCATGTCTGGAGACAGATGTCATTGTACTGCAAAACATGGTTCTGCAAAATAATACTAATAGTGGTCTGAATATTAACGCTGCTGGTAATAATTTGGATAAAAAGAGAGAAAACAGATGTGCTTTTATTCGTTAGCAGCAGACTCAAACGATGACAAATGACGGTGGTTGTGGTATTATCCGTGTCAGCCAACCCTGTTGCTCTGTTCAGGGTGTAATAGCAGGGGATAATAGCTTCTCAATTATTCATATTGCCCCTGCGCTCTATTGAGAATACTGTCACACAGCTACTATATGTCTTGATCTAATTAGCGAGAGGAGAGATGGAGCGAGAGGAAGAGAAAAGAGGGGATGGAGGGATGAAAAAGGTAGGCGATGGAGAGAAGAGGGGTGAAAGAGGGGTGGGAAGAAGATGGAAATCCGAAACAGAAGTGTGGAAGTCGTGTTTTGCCTGGAAGCTTTGTAAACACTCTTCAAACGGTGTTTGTTGAAGAGCACTTCCTGCGTCTACGGAACTCTCTGCATGACTTCCATATTATCTGGATTGTGTGTGTGTGTGTGTGTGTGTGTGTTTGTGTGTATATCTGCTTGTGCAATACTGAATATATAGGCTACGTCTCTGGTGACTTCTTGTAACTTCATCGTCGTTGTTAAAATGCAATGTTTTTGTTTGCCTGTTTCAGTCAGTCAGTTGAGTAATTAAAAACAGCAGCTGAATAACACGCCAACAACAGCCGAGAACAAATCAAATTGTATTTTTAATCAATCTTTTAAAATAATTTGTCACCTTCATTCCTGGTCTAACCATTTGACAAGTCTCTAAGCCACCAAGACGTGCATCTGTCACTTTATATTGTCTTAAATCGGAGCACGCCCGATGATGCATCGTGTTCAGTGTAGGCGATGACTGAATTTCACCACGTAAAAGTGAGAAAACACTTTAGAGAAATACTTTATCACCACACAAACCTCACACACACAGGCAGGCTTCACAAATGATGTTAATTAAGTTATGTTACTCACCCCAGTATATCCTGTTAGACGCAGCTCTAAACCCAACAATTCCCACCATGAGTAAGCACTTGGTGACAGACGGCAGAAACCTCGAGCAGAACCCGGATCATGGTGGGCTCTTAAGATGTGACGTTACAGAGGCTAATGTTACATCCTCAGCTCCACCCATGGTGCACCTCTTTGGCCCATTTTTGGATTTGCAGGCCTGCCAGGATGGCCACCACACTGAGCTTCACTGACTAGCAAGAGTAACAACGTTCAATCGACCAGTCGACAAACCGTGCACATCCCGAGTACAGTTCATGTCCACCATCTTGTTTTTTGCAGCACTTTTCATGTAATTTAGTATCTTGATGATTTGAAGTAGATTACCCGTCAAAATCAGTGAAGCAAAAGGTATTACTAAAGAAATCATCAATATGAATATGAAAATATGAAAGGAAAGCCTTGATAGGATTGTCAACTTAGGTTTGGGGTGAAAAGATAAAGCACGTTGGTTTGAGCCTCTCTGTGCCAAACCCTCAACACAGACAACAACCGAACAGTTTGTTCTAAGTGCAGCCGCCTCTTTCTTGTAAATTCAGGGGAAACAGAGCTGACACACGGACGTGTACCGTGTATCTGATGAAACTTAACCAGAGCTGACAGGTAGAATACAGCCCGCTGCCAGTTAGGAAACAATATCAGCCTGAGTCTTGGAAAAAAAACATTGCCGAGACACGAGCATGAATCAAGTGTTGGAATACAGTGTAAATAATAAAATAAGGGGGAAATGAGCTGTTATGAAAGGAGATAAATATATACAGTGGTGTCAGTGTGAGCTGATAACAAGCAGCGACTGCTTGTAAAGTAAAGAAAGGGATGAACAAAGGAAAACAGGACGTTATTAAAAATGCACACACAAGTTATCGGGCAAGGAGAGACTTGACAGGAATCGACACTCCAGAAATAAAACTTTTTTAAAAAGCTAAAAGAGAGGCGCTGCACAGCCTCCCCGTGCATACCGAGAGATGAAATGTAATCCAGAGATCTTAATTGTCAGTCATACTGCAGTCTACACCGGCGCTGTCTTCTTCTGCATTCATATGTTTACTGCAAAAACACAAAACAGCCTGCTGCTAAATGAATGGGACAGTTACATTAGGCTCGCTGATTTCTATTCTATTCTATTGTGTTCTATTCCGAGCCCTCAGTCGCTGCTGATAAATGAAGTGGCCAGTCAGGTTATGCTAATTGATGTCTCCTCCTTTGCTTCCTTCCTCTTTTCTCCAAAGTTCAATTACACTCATCCACCGCCATCCATCACCGGAATGAAGCTGGCTGTGGGGCTAAATTAAATGTGCCAATTTCAATTAGCCAGCGTGAGGGAGTGCAGGGGACAGAGGTGACTGTGGTGGAAATTGGTTAGTGGAGGGGGAGAGAGGGGGTTCAAAAATAGGGGTGGTGGTGGGAGGAGGGTTGGCAGTATGCAAGCGCTCTGAAAAGTGTGCTGCTCTGTTTAGTCTAAATGTTTTATTCCAGCTGTTGAGGAGAAGAGACAGCTGTTTAGGAATTAATGCGAGCTTGTTTTCATCGAGTCCCCCTCGTAGAAAGTGTAATCAGAAGCTGTCGTTGCTCCAGAAATGTCCTGTGAGCTCTGTGAGCTGATATTTGAGGGTCTCGTCTTGAAGAAGGACTTCTGCCCAAAACGTCACACGGTGGTATATCCATAAATATTCATGTGCAGACTCAAGATTTCTACTCTCACACGTACTCCGGTCTAGTACCTAGTATTTATCGGATTTGGATGTGCGTGCTTTTTCAAACTTTTTCCATGAATTACGATGTCACATCAGAGAAAAACTGCCCCCATGTCCTGTTTTGTTTTTTCTTTTTTAAGTAGAATAACCAATGATTGATTGTCCGATCAAGATAAGTGCAACATTTTTGTTTCAGCCGCATCTCATACAGTAATAAACCAAAACTACTACATAAAACAATAGAGGCATCATTTGATTGATAAGAAAACACCGGGTCATCATGTTTCTGCATCAGCTACACGTTCCACGTTACAAACTTTAAAGTGCAGAGGCAACAAGTTGTTGGAAGGAGAGAGGAAGCGTGAGAAACCCAAGACGACAACAAAGCAAAAGCTGATGAGGGGAAATAAATGTGGAATTCATTGTGGCGGATGACCGACCGCTTTCCATGAGGTTTCCACGCTTAATTGAACCTCTCAAGCCTCGCTACGTGACGCCAAACCAACCATTAAGTAGCCGTCCAACATCTATGCACGCTTTGTGAATTCTTCTTGAAATGCTTGGAAAATTGTTGCTGTGGTGATTTTTAAAAGCTGACACATGGAGCTCAAACATGCGTCCTGTCATCAAGTTTCACACAACCTAATAGACCCTAATACATAACGCGGTAGTTTCGTGTTGCAAAAAGAGAGTGCAGAACAGATTCATGTCTTGCACACGGATCTGAAGAGCAAAGTACGTGCCAGATGACGATGCTTGGAAAATTGCATATCAGTGCCCTAATTAAATCCCAGTGTGTAACTTTTCGACCAGAAAATAATGATATAATAACTTGTAATCAGGTGAGTGACGCCTCTGTCATTCCCACTCTGCTTGTTTATTTTCAAGAAGAGGCGAGCAGGCAGGTATGGATGCATGGACAATCTGACAGGCGAAGCAACAAGCGGGTGCAATCCCGTGAAAATGTCTCGGTGGTGTTCATCTCATGCACATGCCCACTTGCTGTGGAGATAAGATCGGCTAGAACTACTGCATGCCACTGGCTACCATGGATGAGATCCTGGCAGTTTGTGAGTTATGAAGTTATGAAGTTATCAGGACATAAACAGGAGGAGGAGATCACATGACAGAGAATCAGCACAAGACCGGATGTATCAGGTGACTTTAGTTTGAATTTAAGCTAAGGTATAAAGGTTTGATTATTATATCCACCTACGATTAGGTTAGATTCGGTTTGTTAGCAGGGCTGCACAGACTGTGAGCTCAGAGCACCGGGGGAGTGTTAGTGTACTGACCATGCACATTAATAATGTAAATCTGACTTTGTATTTATCAGGGAGGTAAAAAAAAAATCAAGTTTTTAATGAATCTTTAGATTGATATGTTAGATTATGTCAGGTGAAAACCATCTCACTGCCTCCAAACCTGATAACATATTCCTCTCACACGTTGAAAGGTGTGCCACTGCACCCCAGATCCCGATCCCGAAATAAAATAAAGCTGCCTTCACCTCACGCACGTTGTCAAAGCAGCTTGTTTAATAAGCAGCAAGCCAAAGACGTTTCTTTGTTAGCAGCTTGTTATTAAAGCTGCAGCGGCATGACGACAACAATCAGAGGAGTTTCTTTGTGTTGCTGTTCAAGCGCCTCTCACATGATAACTAGAACTCTCTGGGCACCAGACAGGAACGGCTGATAAATAATCTCCTCTTTACTGAGGACTGGCAGACAGCAGGGCGGAGGAGAAATAATAATTCCCCCCTCTTTTTTTCTCTCAGTATCCCCAGCAACGGACCTGGTTTTAGCCATAACCCCCTCCTCCCTCCCTCAGGCTGAAACAGGCTGATACTTTACAGAGAAGTGATTTCAAACTTTTAAACGGTTTCTCTGTGACTTGTATATCCTCTAATTGTTATTCATAGCTCTGTCAGGAGAAGAGGAGGAGGAGGAGGAGGAGACGGAGAAGAGAGAATGAGAGGAGGAGGAGGAGAGGGGAAAATGTCGAGGACAGACGATGGAGCAGAGGGAAGGAGATGGGGAAAGAGAGGAAAGGAAAGGAGGGCAGATGGGCGGACAGGAGAGATGAAATAGAGGAGAAATTGAGGAGGGAAGAAAAGAAAATGGATGGTCTTAGATTGTGAGGAGGAGGGAGAGAAGAGGTAAAAAGAAGGCAAAAAAACGATAAAGACAAGAAAGGAGACACTTATTTTCTTTATATTATAATTACTACTCTCTGAGGAATACACAGTTAGCTTGTATTGGTGTGTTACCTGTGAATTTAACACCAACTCTTAAATGTTGTCAGCTGGGGAATGTAACAAAGACTGACAAAGTAATTATCAGTATTATGAAACATAAAGTTGATGTGTAAATGTGCAAACTGACTCTCCGGCAGCTGTACATCAGCTGGAGGTGTTAAACGTGCTTTTAACCTGCCCACATTATATCAACTTGACAGACTTCAGACTCAACATGGCAGCAACTGTCATGTGGTGAATTAAAGAGCTTTTACCAAGTGGAGAAAATGGCACAGAGAGTAATCTTAACACTGCAGAATTAATAAACCGATATAACACGAGAGAGAGTGCTGTTATCCTGAATATCAGCACAGCCGTGCTAATATTCAGGACAACAGCACCTCGACCTCGAGTGTGACATTTCCCCAGACAGCACAGGGAGCTTCAGTTTAATTCAAACTGCTAATATGTTTATTTTTTAGTGTTTTGTCAATGCTGCAGAAACATTAGGTAACTGTTAAGTATGATAAGGTTGTCTGACGTTGAGTGCTGTTAGTTATTGATTTGATTTATTGTTGTGTATTGATTACTGACGGTGGCTGATCAGGTTTATTATCAGCTGATCATATTCAGTTGCTACTTGTAAAGCTTGCTACAATCTAAGATAGACAGACAGTTGTTAAAACACCTGTACATGTAGATAAAAGTCTCAGTGCTGTTATACTCAATATCAGCACAGATTCAGTCAAAGGTTGAAGTTGATCACAGCCGTGCTGATATTCAGGATAACAGCACGACCTTGAGTCTGATATTTCCCCTGGACAGCACAAGGGGCTTTAGTTTAATTCAGACTGCTAATATGTTTATTTTTTAATGTTTTACCAACACTACAGAAACACTAGGTAACAACCTTAAAGGCCTCAGTGCTGTTATACTGAATATCAGCACTCATGGAACAACTCTCTGTTGTATAAACTACAAATTTCACCAACATAGAGGGAGTTTTACCGAAGTTATTGTTGTAATAATACTGAAAGAGACTGCAATTTGAAATTGGGACTACTTTGGTTTTCAACATATTTGTGTCAGACACACTGTTATGATGATGTATGAATCCGAGAGCTCTCAAGGTGTTACGGACAATCTGTCATCAAACGATGTGAGCTAAACAGTATCTAATCTGGATCCTGAAGGGCCTTACTAAACTGTTTATCTGGATCTTAAAGAGCCACAGCAGAAATGAAGACTAAACCCTGAACATGATGGAAGAATTAACATACATGCCCTTATCGAGAAGTCACTGTAAACACTAGAAATGCAGCTTTTATTTCCAAAATCACACAAGACAAAGTAGTTCATACTCACATTTCCCAGCTTGAATCTCTTAACAGAAAATTCACTGATGTGTCTGTCGTCAAAGGCAAAGTCCATTATGTATTCTGCTACCAAACAAGTGAAACCATTGACTGACGGGAAACTCGAGCAGGTGCAGAAGAATTTTCACCGGTAACGGTAGCTGTTATAACGCGAGTGACAATATCACAATGACACCCTGATATGATATAAAAGTAATTAACCTGTGTACTCCAATATTGTGTAGTCATATCTGTTTCAAATAGCAATAAGTAATTTGCAATTTGTAATTTAAAGCAACAACAACTGCAATAAACTGCAAGAAAACAGATTTTTGTTTGTTGACCGACATGTTTGAAGATAAACTGCGACGTGACGCCTGAACCTTAAAGCCCTGAGTGATGCTGAGAATCAATCATGACCAAATGACTTATTAATGCAGTGTCACACACACGGGGCAGTCCCGTGTATTATTACCCCATTTTAACATAGTTTTTATTCATTCTCAAGTTTTCTTTGACAAATCAATTAGCGATGCCTTAACTGCAGTTACTGTGTGCCTGAAGCTTCAATTATGCACCTCGGTATAACCTGTCACATCAAACCCTCTCGAGACATCACCATGTGCTCAATTAATCTCTCCAGCTGAAGGAACATTTTTCTTTTCTTTTATATTGCTTGAACATCGAGTGAGTGAGGGGAACAGTAGATGTTTCAGATGTTAGCCTTTGGTACCACCGAGTGAAATTTCAGCCAGTGTAAGACACGATTAAAATGAGGCTGGACTCAGTCCTATTAAACGAAATGATTGTTCTTATTAAAACAGACATGATGAGCTTATTATCATCATCACTACAAATGTGTTTGTTATTCCATTGCAATGTGTTTGAGATCTGTCACACACGCTAAGGAAAAGTCCATATTGTCACAGTCCTAATTCATTTTCATCCAAGTAATGAATTTTAAGTGGCAAAAACTTTCAGAAATTGTATCGTTTGGAAGGAAACTTTCAATCCAAGACTGGTGAGACTGAAAGTACATCGATTAACCAAGTGCTGCCTCCTGATGGTGCTGGAGAGAGCGCACGTCTTGGTTTGCTGACCGGACCGGGCGGTCTGTTTGTGTTTTGTTCGCCTATGTCAACGCTCTGCTTCTCCGCCATAATGCTCCCTGTCTTTTTAATCTCATGGATACTGTTACATCATGAAAGTTACTAATCCTACCCAGCTCTCATTGTGGGAGGCAGAGGCTGCTTTCTGGTACACGGTGCTTTGTAGTGTCGGTAGGTCGTGGTGACTTTTCCACTTATAAATTCATCAATTATTTCCCTCAAAAAGTTTCCAAAGACTCGACGTTGTACACTGTGGGTAAGTATCAAATTATGTTGCATGACATAAGATATAACCGTTACAAGCAAAGTTAGACATTGTTCCTTTAATGTTGTGGACCATTCAGGTATGGCTGATGTATGTGAAACACCGTATAACACTACTGGGATAACACTGACACTCCTTATACACATACATACACTGAGTATTTTAATCCCACTTAGATAATTGTTTTGTTTTACACTCTGACTGACCTTTGTATGCGACATCTCCATTATGGGGCCATATGGTGAAAACCAGTGGCAGGATGGAGCAGAAACACATCCGAGTTCTGCCTGTTTGTGCTGCACTCCTGGTGTTGTGGCGGCGCTCCGTGTCCCTGGTTTGCCATAAAAACCTCCAGTAAATTATTTTACCATCTGGATGACTGATTGGAATTACCGGTGTGCATTGGCAAAACCAAATTATCAGTCTCCCCTGGCAATACTGATAACCAGATAGGGCCTCAGCCTGCATGGTTTGGGTAGCCATTAGAAGTAAAGCAACGTCGCGTTCTAGAGGTGAATTCAATGTTATGAAGGCGGATCCAAAGGCTTCAAAGCATCGCGGTGAAAACACACTTCACGGAGCTGGATTCAGAACGAAGGAACAACGCACAAGAAACGAACAAGGCCCAATAATGATACCATTTCTTTCTTTCTACGTGACTGCCTGGCTGGCTGCTTGTCACCCTATTCTTTAATCTGTTTAGGGTCTAATTGTGAGTAATGACGCTATTGGCTGATATGGCTTGTAGCTCAGCCAGCCTCTCTGTGCCCACTCTGCATATCCAACCCATCTGTGAGCCACACAAATACACACACAGCAAAACAACTGTCGTGCCCACACAGAAACACAGAGACCCTGCACACACACACATATCACTGCAGCACACACACACACTTCACAGCAACCGTCAGCTTTAGCACGTTGGCTAACCAGCAAAGAGGATTCATAACACACCAAATTAGCTTTAGATTTGCAATGAAAGATCAGTTCATTAAAAATGCATTAAATATGAGCGGGTTCAGTTGATGCTAAATGGAGGGGGATTCATCTCCACTGTCTCTCTTCCCCGTGCCTTCTTTCTAACTTCTCCTCCTGCGGTTTTGTTACATTTTTGGCGCATCTCAAACAGCTGTAATATCTTCTTTTGTGTCAGAATCAGTGTTGCGTGTAACCGTGATGGCGCAGAGGCGTCCGTTCAGGCCCCGATCCATCCAATGGAGACACTTATTTTTGGGCACAGTCGTTGATCTGATGGGTTTGGGTGCAAACCAGTCATGCAACTAGAGTTTCATAATGGATTCAATCAGATCAAACAGATTTTTAGTCGATCCAATCAGAGAGTTTTTGAATTTGGCAAATGAAACATCAGAGGTCCGACTTGTTCCAGTCGGATGAGAGACTCGGCTTGTTCGTCCAGTCATTTCTCAGATTAATAGACAGTCCGGTTCTGGCTCCATGGATTGCACATTTTCATTTTAACATGCTGATTTAGCAGGTGACACTGACAGACATACTTTCCGGTGTTTTGTTCTAAATTGCACAGATCATTGCCGTGTGCTCTCGCTTGGCCAACACAGTTTTGGCTGAATGTGCTCTGCTCTGTGTATGCACACATTTCCTCTTCCTCTTCCTTCCATTATGGCAGGCCTGCTTCCACAGACCACAGTACCGAGATATTCTTATCACAATCAAAATCCAATAATAGTATGAACAAAACATTTTTTTTTGGTTACAGACCTGTCACCTGTGCTGATGTGATGGGATGATAGAAATCACACTGAAAGGACTTGTGAGCTGGTTTATGTGAGAAAGAGGAGAACAAGTTCTGTGCACACCTATTGTTATCTTTGTGCAGGTGCTGGTGGGAGACAATGAGGTCATATCCGCAAAGTTTCAAATAAACTCCTGCATGTGGAGCGATTAAGCTGTGTACAAGCAGAGACGTCATCTGAATGACTCATACAGGCACGAGAAACTGACCCAATCATCCACAAATCCAAAGTATATTTTGGAACATGCATGACCTTAAACAGAATACATTCAAAATAAAGAACGTGTTGCTGCCATGTGGTCTTGATTGCTCTTGGAGTGTTGGACTAGCATGGTTGGAGATGCCACAGTCAGGTGTCATTTCGGTTGGTACATAGCCGTTCCCCATCACTTTTTGGGTTTGTTATAGCAGCATAAAAATAATGAAAAAGTACTTCAATGACTTTAAATTAGCCCTTCTTAAAACAAAGTGGTTAAAAAGTCAGTGAATCTCGAAAGAACTGCAGAACACGTCTTAAATTTTGACAGTTTTGTTCATCAGGTCTGAGAATTGATCTTCGTAGTGTTTGCTTTGTTTTATTCTGACTGTTGACTCCTCGTGACTGATCAACAACTGCAAGGTTGAAAACAAGTCTTACCCAGGAGGATTATGAGAACTGGAGGAACGTGATCTCACTGGATCCCCTCCACACAGACTTGTTTCACTGGCTCTGCTGCAGAGCATTGTGGGGGATCAGGGGAAGAGAGATGATGATTATGGAAATGAGCGAGCTCTCTTTCTAAAACATTAAACAGGCCACTGATTGCTTTTACATAACCTTCGCTCACTGACACACACAGGCTGTCCCTCCCTTTCAAACACACACACATGCACACACGTGTTGTTGTTGACTTTTTCTCGGGTGTCATTGCTTTGTCTGCTGTCTCTCCTGTGTGAAGGTGCCCTCTCCATAACCTGTCAGTTGTTCATGTTCAGCTTCAGACCAGAGAGCTGCAGTTTGATTCTTCGAGCTCAGAGTTCAACCTGCCTTTTTTTAATGCTATACATGTGCATGTGACTGTGGAAAACTGGGCTGATAAAGTGACATATTCACCCTTACCATGCTTGTGCAACTACGGAGACAATGACCTCCAGACATGCATCTATATATGAGGCTATATTTGATGGATGGACGTAAAGAGATGGAGGATGGAGATGGACAGATGGATGGAGAACTCAGTAACTGTCCAATGGAATAAGGGCTCCTGTTTGGTGAACTAAATCCTGCACATCGGTGCGCCTCCCTCTTGTGGTACTCAGAGGAATGTCTCATTAAAAAAAATGAAATGAATTAAGCTCATTAAGCACCGGGTCGTGTTTTTGATCGCGGGGAAGAGGAGGGGGTTTTCAGGCCCGGGGCGGGGGGGGGGGGGGGGGGGGTGGTGAGCAGAGCCAGTGTCGTGCCAGAACAGGAGCTGGGCAAGCGGGCAATGTAACCAGGCTCTATGGACATAATGGCAGAGGAGAAGAGAGCGAAGAGGAAGTTGACGGAGGAAGCTAAGAAGAGTGACTGAGCAAAAAGCCGCCGGACAAGAGTAAATCTGGGACTGACTTTTAGTGGTTGGTGAGAGCTTGGTGAAATAAAAGGCTGAAAGACAGACGCCGAGCTGGGCTGACTGCTGTTGGACTAGTCAGTAATATTAGCTGGCTGCTATGTGCTGCTGTTGGTGACCTTGTTGACGTTTGGCTGTTGCTTAAATATGATGGCAAGATAGAAAGTGGTAAAATGAAACTGCAATTGTGCCTCAAATGGGAAATATTGACATATTGACCCTTTCCACCACTACTGTGTTATGACGTCTGATATTTTCCGAGGTGGTGCGCGGTGTAAAAACTTTGAGGAACAGTGTTTGGAGCATTTTTTTTTTTGACAAACAGGGATTCTCCGGCACACTGCACCATTTGGAGAGGCATTTTCAAAATAATTCTGCCAATAGGCCTGAATACCAATTTGTCCTCAATCATTCGGGGACCCATTTAATCTTCCCATGACACAGCTTTGAGAACCAAGCCAGATTCTGACACATAATAGTCCAGCTGGTGGTTTCAAACAGTGCTAAGCTTTTATCTCAACTAATTGTCAACACAACCTTCAATTTCTCTGAAATTGCATGAAAACCTCCATTTTTTTGTTCCCCCCTCATATTTCCCCAGGACATGCAGCAGGTGCACCGCACAGCTGAGATTTAGCCGCTGCAGTGGTCGGGCCAGAGTTGGCTGCTGTGTTGATCCTCGTGAATGAAAAAAAGTTTCCCACCTGAGGGCATGTCTGACAGTATCCACAGCCAACATCATTATCAACAAACAGTTTCAACCAATTTATGAAACAACCAGAGCTGCCTTCGAGGATGGGATTTTGCAAAAACAAAGTTGTCTCTTTGGTTGAAAGTGTGACCGGACATCATCGTGTAATCGGGGAAATAGTTAGTTGTGAAATAATAAAAAGCCACGTTCACTCACTTGACAAAAGAATCATAAAGCCCAAAGACACTTCTCCTCCCTCACTCCTCACTACATGAGGAGCTGGGGATCGAACCATCACCGCTGTGATTAGGTTTGTGTTGTCACCACCGACGAAACACGCCGCAGATCAGTTTACTTTTGCACATCCGAGGTTTTTATTGGCGATACGAAAGAAAGGAAGCAACTGTTCATCAATGTCATCAGTTACTGTTTGTTTTAGTTGCCTTTATCTGACAACCTGTAGAGAAAGACAGGGAACATGACGTGAAACAAAGGTCCGTAATGTGCTGTGCACCTTAAAGGTCCAGTGTGTGAGATTAGGTGCCAGAATATGGTAGAAACTGAATACAATAAAAAAAAAAAAACAGAAGCGTGAGGCAAGGGGTATTCAGCTGGTTCACTGAATGCTACACATTGGACCTTTAACTGGGGCATATCGTCATGTCGCCTTCTTTGTTGTGTCCTCTTACGATGGTTTCAGGTGTTGTTCTTGTGTACCGAGACTATTTTAAGGTTGTCACAATACTATAATTTTAAACTTTCAGCTCGATAATCTTTGATTAAAGTCCTTGGTGCACAAAATAGAAAATTTACCCACAGAATAACTGAAACTGTGGTGGGTATTATATTTTATTTCTCATGTCACTATTTTAATTCCACTTAATTTTCCACCTTATTTTAGTGTTTACTCGTAAACGACCTTAATCTGCTCACCTTGTTTTTCTTTTTTGGTCCACCAGCTATCTGTCGATCGTCCTGCTTGGAGATCTGTTGTTTAATAACTTTAGATGCTGTCAAATGTTTGTTTGTTTGTAACATTTTATGTTACTTCATTTTCATTAAACGTCAGCATGTTGATCTGCATCTTTTTACAGCTCGTGTCAGCTTTTTGTTTCTTATCTGATTCTCGGTGCATTGTAAATGAATTAAGTCCATAAACATCAGTGTGCGTGATTTCACAGATCAGTTCATTTCTTAATTTGTCCGTCCTTCACGTTATTGTTTGGTTTTTATTCGCAGATGAAAATTGTAATAAATGTTTTCATTCTTCTTCTTTTCAAAGGTTCCTTTTTTCCTTTCGAAAACAGATTTTTGTTGACAAAAACTTTCTAATGCCTCTTTCAGCTAAAGGCACGTCTGCAGGTTTCCAATTACCGTGTGCGTCGTGTTAAAAAGCATCTTTGTCATGACTGAAGAAGTTTGAATATAAATCAAAGACATCTTTATGAGGAGATCACAACAAATCTTAAAAGTTTAAATGTTGTTTTCTCTGTGTGATATAATAATGATACGGCTTGTGGTTCTTTGGATTGTGTCAGATTCGACCACCTCGTTCTACCATCTGTCAGACGCCTGTTATTTTAAGGTTCACGCTGAAAGATGAGTGGATCTGCCAAACCGAACGACTGACTGACATACAAAGGAGCTAACGTGCAGGATTGTCTGACTCCTTAAACAGCTGACTAACTTTCCGTTTCACTAATTAACTTACAGATGGGTTAACTTAGCGTGTGCACGGGGTGCGGTTCACTCAAGGACATCCAGCTGATGCAAAAACACATTCCCCGTGCATCTAACCAACTTACAGAGTCACTGGCAAACCAGATGAATAACTACATTACCGACTGGCTGCGTGACTGGTTAATTAACTTACTGTCTGTCTGTTTGCAGTGCACCCAAGGACATCCATCCAGCATCCAGCTTGTACACAAACTATTTTCGCGCACACATCTCTCCTCTCTGGAGTGACGGGGAGAATATTTCCCTGTTTACTCAAGTGCCACTTCATGATTAAAAACTAATCAGGCTTCAGCCAGCCTGGGATCCCCCTACACACTGACACAGAATGAACTGTAATTATCTTAACAGAGAAGTGAAGAGCGAGAGGCAGAGAGACACGGACGGCGAGAGACGGGAAAAAAAGACGAGTGTGAGTTAGATAGAAAGTAGAAAACAAACGGAGATAAAGCAGGAGTGTTGTCAGATACAGAAATATCAAAAAAAAGTGAGATAAAAGGAGGTAAATAAATAAAAAGAGGCAGCGGCTGCTGCTGTTAAAAGCTGGTGATTCAGATAACACGTATCTGCTCCTTAGCTGCAGCACTGTTTAGCCTTGATGATTGTGTATTAATAGAACTTTAGCGCAGGTCAGACGGGCGCTTTCTCTTTGGCTAAGCTACAAATTATGACTCGACATGAATCAAACACGATTCCATCAGATTTTTGTGCGTTACGTTTGATCCTCGGCTGAAACTAAATCTACTCGTGTCGGCCTCGAGCTCAGCCGGAAAGTTTTAAATGTAGAAATTGGAAACTGATTTGTTTGAGGCTAAAAAGTGCGACTTCAAATGACTTTTCTTTCCCAGTCTGCCGTCTCTCAAACTGCTGACTCATGCCTTTCTCTGTTTCTTCCCACAATGCTCAAGTGCACAAGGTATTACAGCAGAAGGGCTGCTGTGAGGAAACAAACTGAACAACAACACAGACGCTGTTAAGCTTCAACTCAAAATGGCAATTATTCCTCCCAGGGGAAGTGATTTGTCATGTAGTCTGGATTACTTTTTCATCACACACACACACACAAACACACAAAATTGACAATTAAGTACTAGAAATTCATTCATCAGGATCAAAAATAGTTTCTTGTTTGAATGTAATTAAATTTGTTGATGTCAGATTGTCGTACAGATACGCAGGAATCTGGGAAAAACACCAGGTATACTAACATTATCAAATATGTACCTGGTAATGGAGTATTCTCATCAAAAATGGCAATTCAACAAACGAACAAATGATATTGTATTCCATTTCTGCCAATAAATACTCCCTGATGAGTCTGTTTTGGTTAATTTGAGTCTGAACTTTAGTGTGGTACATCTGTGGTGAGACCGCAAACTGAACCAACCAAAGGATTGTGTATGAACTCAAGAGTTAAACTGACCTATACGACTCAGTTCAGTTTATCATATATATTCACAATCATAGTGAAATGTATTTACAGAAGCTAACAATTTGTCACGTTATTTGTAAATGAAACAAAGTTCAATTTTGTCAACTCGGACCGTGGCGTGATTGGACGCAAATTTGCATCCTTTCACGTCTTCACATTAACTTTGTATGTAATCTATTCACGCAGGATACTCACAGAATCTGGGACTCATCACTTTTTCCTCATATTTTCACACTGTGCAGTGTTTAAAATCGTTTGCATACATGCACAGAACATAATGTGATACAGTTATATTGGGCATAAATGCTACCCACCGCGCTGCACACTACATCAAACACAACAAATGTGTTATTGGTCTTGTTCTCGCCTCTGCTGGTTGGCTGATGCAGGCAGTGAGTCACCTGGAAGAGATGAAAGCTTCCCCACAGACAGAGCTGGAGCTTACCTGCACATGAGGAACAAACATGGCTGCCTTCTCACAGTGTAAGTGGAGAGAGAGGTGGTGTCTGTCTGCCGGGGCTAATCACAGGACACTTAAATATATGAAGTGCTGTGCTCACGGTTAGCTGGTCACTATGTTTCACCGTGACATACAGTACAGTAAATCTGTCAAACACTGGCACGTCTCCCACAGCGGTATTGATTTTGACTTGGAGAGATTGTTGCATTCATTACAACTCATTAACGTGTCACATCTGTTTGTGTGCCTGTGGATTTGCATCTCAGCAGTTGTCACCATTTGGCATGTTTATTATCGTGCCATGGCCATGATCTAACTCACTGGTTCCCAACCTGAGGGGCCTGAACCACAATCGGAGTCGCAAAGCTTCACAGGCGGTCGTGAGGCTTTCTCAATTTTCCAACTGTTGCATCAGATATGATATTAAATATCCATAAAATGTGTCAGGGGATCTCTAAAGGGAAAACATTGGAAACTGATCTAATTAACTAAGTCAATTAATTGTGTTTGTTTTTGGATATTTTAAGCCTTCAGGGCATTTTATTACTTTATTACTCATGGTTGGTATCAGGCTAACTTTAAGGACCAGATGCAACCTCACCTTAACTGGTCATGACAAAAAAACAAAACACACACACCTACACTGGAATCACCACAGAGACAGAACAGCAGCTTGTTCTTCACATGAGGCCCAAACCGCCACATTGTCCATTTTTGACATGAATACTAATGATGTCTCTCTACGTCACACACCCACACACAAAAACTCTCTCGCTTGATGAGATTCTGTGGACCAGAATGGAGCCTGGCTCCAAGGGGACTCGTGGAGTTTAGGTATTTGAGGATTTGAATAAGGAGAATAGGACACACTCGCTGTCATAAATAACCTGCACACAGAAGGTGAGAGGATGGAGAACATAGTTATAACGCTTATTTTACTTCCTTAAATTTGAAAATCCAGAATGATCATGCAGATATTTTGCATTTTGAGTTGAGGAACTATTAGTCAATCAGACTTTATTTGTGTAGCAAATAATAATAATTTGTAAAGCTATTTGCAGTGAGGAAACACAGGAGGCAAGGTAAATAAAACAAAATACAAATAAATAATAATAAAACATATAAACATGAATAAATAGATAAAGTAAAATACAAGTAAAAACATGTTTAAAAGTATAAATAGATAGTCATCAGCATAGATATGAATATTTATTCCAAGTGGCAACATGTAAAGGTTAAAAAAGGCGAGGACCTAACATTGAACCTTGAGGAACACCACAACTTATTTTATAGCTTTTCGATGAACATTCACACATACTTACAAAAGAAAAATATCTATCATTCCAATAAGATTTGAACCAATTAAACCAGAGAGGCCAATCAGACTGTGAAGTCTAACTAAAAGAAGTAGAAGAAGAGTATCGAGGTATCAAACATGTATAAAGGCTGCAGAAACTGTTGTTTTTACCTGGCAGGTGTGGTTGCCAGAATTTTACCGTAATAAATATAAATTTTTATAATATTATGATAAAAGGATATTGGTACTATTGATTTTTTGTTTAAGGTTGGTGTTTCATTCCACATTTTAAAATGTCTGTAGATTTTATGGTGAAAAACTGCCAAACAATGACAGTAAAAGACCGTAAAATATGCCATGTTTTACTGTGTAATTAACAGTCACTAACATAAAATACTACTTTATTCTGTATAAATTCCCTTAAAATAATGGTTTTGAAATATGACTGTAATATGACAGTCTTACTGTCATGGTTTGGCAGTTTTTTAAAAATCTACAAACATTTTTACAGTGTAGTACCAATACAGAAGGTACTAGGGATATTCAGTGAACTTTAATTTGTCTGTTATCACCATATATATTAGATATATCTGTATCCGCATATACTGTGTGTTGTCTCATATGTGGCGACATGAAATCTTTTTCTCCAGAGATATGTCTATCTATTATATCAGTGCACTGATTGTTAAACTGTAAAGTATCCTGCCTGCATCACATATTATGTGTGATATCCACGTTTAAGTAGCATCAGGGAAACTTCCACCTCAGCTGTTCAATCGAAGCTACACTTGAAATTACAAAAACAGTATTTGGTGTAACAGCCTGGCCCATTAGCTATTAACCAAACTTGATTGTCCTTGTCTTGGCATGTGTCCTCCTCCCAGGTGGAGATGCTAAGTTTGAATAGACGGGTGCAAAAGTTCACCTCCCTTCTCGTCCTCCTCTGCTTTCATTCTCTGTCCTCCTTCCTTCCCCTCTCTCACCTCCAGCTGGCACAAACAATAGTTCACTTTGCCTTCGTCTTTTCTGATTGATCCTCCTTCGATTTCCCCTCTGTCTCTTCTCTCTGTCTCCCAGTGGGACGGGGCAGCAAATCTTCAGTCAGGTGCAGAAGTTCACCTCTCCTTCCTCCACCTCCCTCTTCCCCAGTGGGACCACGGTTAGCAGGTGGCACAAATGTTTACTCCTTTTCATCCTTTGCTCTTGATCTTTCTTCTCTGTTTTTTTTTTTAACACTCCTTACATCTCACATATTTTGTCATTTCATGTGCAGTATTATTACATTACATTGTCACAGTAACAGTCTCAGCATAGTTTTAAATTCTCCTCCACCCAATACCAATCCTCCATTAGAGTACAGACTGTTTGAAATCACTGTTACAGTGCTCAGTATTTCTTCGTCTCGAGCTGAAAATAAATGTTACTATTTGCTTTTTTAATATCTTCTGGTTTTGGACTGTTTGTCAGACAAAATAAGCAACTTGAATATGTAAATTTGGGCTTTGGGAGATCGTGTTGAACATTTTTCACTGTCATTGAAGGTTTTTACAGACTTCACCGTGAATGCTGTGTTCTAATTGAGGCTTCCACAAAATACTTTAATTCATTCTGGATAAGAAAAATGAGCAAGGTGAGCTCAGAAATCTGAGTGTCACATTCTCACATCCTCCCACATTAGAATACTAAAATCTCAGCAGTATAACGTGGTCTGAGATATGATGCACCATTCCTCCCTCTCTGCCTGCTCACACTTCTTTCTTTGTGTCTGTTTCTATATCACCTTTTGTTGTTGATTCACAGCGCAGCCTGACCTTTCTCTGCGATGCTCCCCTGGGAGTGACTGAATAAAATCTGTGTGTGTGTGTTTGTATACTTTGTGTTTGCTCATGACATTTCATTATGATGGACGTGACTGAAAGCTTAAATGTCTTTCCAAAAGCAACATTATGTGACTTTTTTCTCATAAACTAACAGACTTCAAATCATGTTGATGCTACACTGACTTGTAGTCAGTCATTTCCACTCTGCACCATGTTGGCCTGATACCTGATTTTGGTGAAACGTTGACGGAGGAAGCTAAGAAGAGAAAAGGAGAGAGTGAGCGAGCAAGAAGCCGCCGGACAAGAGTAAATCTGGGACTGACTTTTAGTGGTTGGTGAGAGCTTGGTGAAATAAAAGGCTGAAAGACAGACGCCGAGCTGGGCTGACTGCTGTTGGACTAGTCAGTAATATTAGCTGGCTGCTATGTCTGCTGTTGGTGACCTTGTTGATGTTTGGCTGTCAGCAAAGTTGTCGACTCGCTAGTTTTTGATCAGAAGTAATGTAATCAGAACAAATACTCGAGTACAGCTGAACATAGTTACACAGTGGGATTATGCTCATGCATTACAAAGTAAGTAGCTTCAGCTTCTTTTATTCTTCCAGTGTGGAAGTCATGAATACTTGAACCTGGTCCACAGGTGAATATTTTATTGGGCTAACATTCCCATATTTACTACTCACGGTACACCTGACTGTCACTGCTACCCTGAATGGTTTGTTACCCAGAACCATCTGGGAAGTTGCAGGCACTTTCAGGCCAGATGACTGGATGAACTGTCCGTCTATTACCGTCTGTCACAGGCGAACTTCAACCAATCTGTCCAATGAACCACACAACACGGTCAAACTCTTAGTGGTCAGAAGAAGAGTGAGAACATCTTTTCTCTTCTTTAATGAAGAAATACTCTCCACTTCTTATACAACTCATGCTAGCTGCATCTATGCGAACCTCCTTAGCAGCCACCATTGTTGTTTACGAGCATTAAATCACACCCTCGTCTCTTGCTGTAGATGCCGGGAGTTCCTCATAGGACGAAGATGGATTCCCGCATGGTCTTGTGATTTCGTGAACTTGCGAGTCCAGCTCGGTATCCTTTGAGTAAAAATGTACGCAGTGAAGTACCTGAAGCTGACACAAAGTTTATTCCCACACACGGTGTCATGTCATTTTATAAAAAGAGCATTTATTTCAAAGTTTTTTTTCGCTTCGGAGATTGAAGCACATAGTAAAGCAACAGTACAATGTTCAGAAAATATAAGTGTGATGCTGTAACATTTTTTTTTTTAATCTTATCTTCTTAACATGTTTTTTGTTGTAATACTGGAATATTCTGCATGTATACTAAAATAAGAACTTTTAAAATTGTACAAATCGGTACCATAAAACTTGACAGAGAATAAAAACGAGGCGTTCTCTCACTGCAACAAACACAGATTGCTAGTTTTCCTCTTGAACAGGGAGAAAGAACGAAGAAACGCCAAATCATGAAAATAAAAAAAAGAAACAGAAACAAAAGAAAATGAGAGGTTGTGTTCACACAGGCTTAAAAACAAAAACTGACATTTAACTTCTGGCAGTGCGTTCCTTATCGCTGCCCAAAAACAGTTCAGACACCCGTAAGAGCTGCAAAGAGTTAAACATGAATTTGTTCCTGTGTAGCTGCAGCCAAAGAAAGAACAATTATTGTCATAATAATGATAATAATAATAATAAAAAACAACAATAATAATCATAATAATATAATAACATTAAAAAAGAGATTGAACAAGAATCTGCACGCTTAAAAAGGATGTTCTGCTTTCGGCCTCTTCGTACATGCGGCTCAGAAAACACACCTTGTGTTATTTTCCAATGTGCACATTTTTATGTTTCCATAGCGACGCGTGTTGATACAACAGGCGTCGCCGCCGCCGCCGCCAACGTGAGCTGGTGTGTCGTGGAAAACAGAAACACAACGCGCGTTTTCCCGGGTCGACATTTAGCGCGCCGGCAGAAACAGCAACAACATCCTGTTTTTAAAGAGTGCACGAGGCGCAAGTTGGATCCTCAAAGTGATATATCACACGTCTGCACACGTTTTTGCTCTGTACATACCTAACATGGAGAATAGTTTGCTTTCTGAATATACTTTTCAAGTTACAAAAAAGAAAACGGAAAAAACAAAAAAAGAGAATGCACTGCGTTTGCAAGAGTGTCCGTTAAGTTTAAGGCGATTTTTAGAGCTCACAGGTTTTTACTCATCGTGATTGATCATCATTGGTGGACTCTGTATGTGGGTAGTGATTGTTGATGGGAGGGATGGGGGAGGGTGGGCGTGGAGAAGGGCAGCTTTTCTTTTCTCACGTCTTCTCTGCAGTGACGAATGAAAAACAAAGAATCATCCACAGTTTTCAAATTGAGTCTTTTTGGGAGTCAGAAACAAAAACAGAAGTATTCGTGTAGCTTGTTCACAGATACTCAGTCCATGTGTGTGTTCGTTTGTCTGTGTGTAGCTACTGAAGCTAGCGGTCTCTACCGTTTACACGTGTTGTGTTCACCCCTGGAGTTGTTGTTTATTTATTATAAGGCCACCATACTGTGAAGATGCTGCGAGCTCCTTCAAAGTATCAACAACCCAGAGTCTGTCACGCTATCTAAACCACAGTACCTGCTGAATTCTGCACACACACACAACAGCGAATTTAAAAAAAAAGTTTTGTTTCAACTGTTCGATCCTACCGACGCATCTTCATTACCTTTTTATTCTCTTTCATAACATCAGGCGGTTGCTGAATCGCATACCAACTTTCTCTTTTGATTTGCTTTCATCTCTCTCTTCCTCTCTTTCTGTGTCCTTTCACACCACAAAGAGAGCAACTAAAGGGAAATATACCCCCATTTCTCTCAGGAACCGCAGAGGAAGTACGTGAATCCAGTCCACAAAGTATATAGAACCTCTAATAAACTAAACAGTTAGCTATAAGCAAGTCATTTTGATCATACAGCAACATTTTTTTCCCCCCAACAATTTACTTTCAAACCGACAAACTGGTGACGTAACAAATCTCCCAGCCCGACGATGCTCAGTCTGTAGAAAGAGAGCGGGAAAGAGACGTAGGAGAGGGGAAAAGGAGAGATTTGGGGAAAAGCTGGGAGCGTTTTGAGTCCAAGCGTTCATTATGTGTTCATTAACAAATCATCTTGGAGGACCAGGGAGGCGCCACGGGAGGCAGAGCTGTTAACGTCCGTCGACAAATTGGCATGAACTGATCAGGTGGTAACAATAAGGTGTTGAGGAGCGTTAACCCTCGGTTAACGAATCCTCGTGGAATCAATAAATCAGAAATCAGGGGGCGTCCACTCAGTAAGACCACTGTTAAGAGTCTTCACCATCATCCCCATCGTGGATGGAGCAGTCTTTGGTCCCGTACAAATCTGCCAGCTTCTTAAACCTCGGCCCCCAACTCTGCAGATAGTCATAATCCAAGTCAGACTCTGTTGTGACAGACTCGAGGGAACTCAATGACCCAGCCAATGATCCTCTGCCTTCGTATCCGTAGATCTGGATGGAGTCGTAAGGAGGTGCGGTCGGGTCGCTGTCGGCCTCTGCAATTCGAGTCTTAATGAAGTCGTCAACGTCGACGCTGTTGGCTGCGGGACGGCCACTGCCGGGCCTGATGGGATACTGAAGCTCTGGTTTGATGTCCTTTCTTGGCAGGAAACCGTTGGCACCGTCCGGGTTCTGAACAATTAGAAAGAGAGGACCATGCTTTAAAATTTAACAGACGAGGCTGTAAAGAGACTTTCACAAGTTGCAGCAGATGAGTGCGTCGTGTTCAGAGAACATCTGTTTATCGACCGTCTTCATACCTGCAGCGTAGCGATGTCGAAAGCTTCCGTGTCCTCCTCGCCGCCTCCCTCGTCGTCATAGGTGATAATATTCTCCCTGATGTCCTCCTCCTCGAACACTATCAGCGGCTCCTTCTTCTGACGCCTCAGCGCGACAAACAACACCACTATTGCTGCAGAAGAGGAACACACAAACACACAATTAAAAAAAAACGTTCGGCACGTAGTGATTACATAACTACCCTCGCACGATCTCCGTGAAAAAGGAGGAAAGCGAGCATTAGGTAATTAGTATGCACTGTGGGAGATAGTGTAATTAGACCTTGGACAGTTTAATTAATATCATTATTGTATTGTGCTATACACACACACACATGCCATTTTAATTGCAGGTGGTTATCAACATGTCAGGCTTCTGAAAAGGTTCTCAGTTTTCTAGTACTGTGGTTCATATGGAGTGTAAACTCCAGCTGCAACGTTTTCCTTTTTTTATATTTATTTTATATTTATTTAGGAAAAATCCGACAAAATAATTAAATAATTATCCAAGACGCTGTAGCAGCTGATGCACACCTGACTCCAGGACCTCTGATATGAACACCAGCTCAAACAAGTGCATTTCCAATTACAACGTTAACGTAGGTGGACTCGATTCCCCCGGATCAGTGTTGAGTAAATATCAGGCATGTTTGGTTTCATTGCAGCAAGCTGACAGACTTAAACGTTAAAAGATTTCTGTAAATACATCACTAGCTGCAGGTAGAATATCTTTTGTACATCCTTTTTATGATGTTTTTAGCTCCTCACCCAGCAGAATGACGATACAGGCCAGTATAGCGATGAGCGCCCCGGTGCTGAGACCAGCCGGTAGGACGTAGGGCTCCACGTTACAGGAGAGGATGGTGTTTTTACTGTCGCAGGAGCAGACTCTGATGGTCAGGGTGTTGGTGCTGCTCATAGCGGGGAAGCCGTTGTCGTTGATCTCGATGGGAAGGAAGTAAACGTCCTGCGTCAGGCGGCTGAATCCTTTACGGAGCACGTAGATGCTGGCTGTGCTGTCTGCAGAGGGAGTAGATAGAAAGATGAGTGTTCAGACTTTTATCATAGCTTCAACTTCATCATTGCACGCACACGCGTACGAGAGGCAACGAGGTGTGACTTTGGTGATATTAAACTCGTGTTAAAAAGTGGCTCCAGGAAATGTAATCAAAAGCCAGCGTTGCTGTTGTTATGACATGGTCTAGTTAGCTCTGTCTCTCTCTTCCCGCCAACCCGAACAATTGTTTTCTGATGTCACATCAGCTTTATTGGAGGCAGAGGAAGAGACGAGGTGCTCCGGAGGCATTTCAGGAGCTTCATCACAGAGTGAACAGTCTTTAACATTTACATTAAAAACACATTACAGAGCGATCTGTGAAGCATGAAAGGTGATGTACTGCACAGAGAGGAAAATTATATCACAGCTTTACATAAAGTTCTTGGCTACATTCATGTCTTTAACCCTTAGCTTCAATCTGATTACGAGCCGAGTCCTTCATTTTACCCTAAAAGCTGTGATGCTTTCAGCTCCACACGTCCTTTCATATCTTATTTTATATTGCAAAGTGATTCGGGGTTTCTACTGCTCCAACCGGTATGGACGAAGGTACCAACGCTCCTGCAACCACAAATGGGACCGGGGTGGCAGGACGAACCGTGGGAAGGACCATGCACCTCCAGAACCCTGAAGAAGACCCTTAAAGGGTCAAAACGTTGTCCATGGCACACAACATTTGGTTTAGACTTTTGAGAAAACCCAGTAAATCATCATGGGGTATTACTAATAGTACCAATCAAGATTGGACTGTGGTGCGGTGTGGATGAAGGTGCCAATGCTCCCACGACCGCAAATGGGGCCGGGGTGGCAGGACCGACCATGCACCTCCAGTCCCCTTCAGGGTCGGGGCTCCGTTCCCTTTCCCTAACCCTGACTGCTGTGGGGTTCAAACAAGGCACCACCATGCCGCTTAATACAAATCAAAATAACAATAAAACGCTTGAACAATGTGGAGAAGCATGAAGCATACACAACTTACACCTGTCAAATAAATGGCAGGTGAATGGAAAGAAAAGAAAGAAAACGAGATACAGAAATGTCACTCAAACTTTTCACCTGAAAACAGAGTGCAGGTAAACCCCAACACTCTCTGTCTCTGATGTCATCTGTTGCTATCGGCCTCCTGCCAACACAAGTACTCCCTGACAGCTGTGTGAGTGTGTGTGTGTGTGTGTGTGTGTGTGTGTGTGTGGGTGTGAGTTTGTATGTGTGTAAATCTGAGGCATCTGAGAGTCTGCAGGCAGATGGGATGAAATGAGTGGAGATGAACCCCCCTACAGTATCTGTCTGTCTATCTATTAGTGTTTTTTTACGATTCACAACTTCCCAAAGTTCAGTATATTAATGAAGTGTGTGTGTGTTTACACCTCTGCTTGCAGGTTAAGAAGATAAATCCACTTTTTAATCCCAAAAGTTTACAAAAATAAACTGAGCTCGGAGCAGAATCTGATGGGACTCTGCCCCCCATCGATCAGCTATCTGTTGGCTACTGCAAAGCCCTGCAATAGACGCAGCTTTTTCACTCCAGTTGAACTTATAAAGACGCATGTGACATTGTATTAAGCTGCAGATATTTGGGCGTGGCTGTGAAGTGAAGCCAGCACAGGACACACCCACTTTGCCAGGAGGCAGGACTTCCAAGATGGTGGCGACCAGAGCCACCACACTGAGCATCATTAGGGCTCTTCAGAAGATCTGTGGAGGAGACTACGTCCAGGTTTTAGACAGTCTGCGGGGACGTCACGGAGACTACGTCCAGGTTTTAGACAGTCTGCGGGGACGTCACAGAGACTACGTCCAGGTTTTAGACAGTCTGCGGGGACGTCACGGAGACTACGTCCAGTTTTAGACAGTCAGTCAAGTGACGCGACACGTTTGGTATCAAAGTCAGACTCTGGTATTGTGACTCTGTATTGGTGACGTTGTGGTGAACGTCTGCTCGTGCACACACAGGGAGGCTCTGCTGCTGCTCCAGTGAATCAAAGATAGACTTTCTGATTTTATTACAGCACCCAATAGGTCCCCTCAAATCCCAGACTTCCCTCCCTGTTGATTGCATGAAACTCAGCTCAACATATAATTCACATTTCCACTTTAATGTTCAATCTCCTGCAGCTAGAGCTCTATCTTTCTCTCAGTCTCTCTCCCAGCACTCACAAAACTTAATTCAATCAGTCGGCCCCCTAAGATATATGTACAGACGGACAGAGACCCCACTGCAATTAATACAGCCCGCAGGACTCGTGTGTGCGTGTGTGTGTGTGTGTGTGTGTGTGTGTGTGTGTGTGATTCAGAGCACCTGCTGCTTTCTACAAGGTAGTGTAAGCCTCCATCTGGTTATGCTTTGATCTAATCTCAGTGAAAGGGGGGAGAGAGAGAGAGACCACAGAAGAAGAAACACTGAGAACGGCTGCTAGAAGAAGAAATAAAGAAGATGATCCTCTGCAGGTCGTCTTACCTCTGTTGTCTTTGAGGGAGAAGTTGTGGTTGTTGGCGACTTCTGGAGCAAGGCTGAACGTGAAGTGTTGTCTGTGGGCCATCTCGTCTTTGTCCACCGCGCTCACTGTTTCAATAACCTGAATCACACGATCAGACAGGAAATCCACGTGAGACACCGTTTATGATCCCATAGAACACACATGCGTTAATATTGGGGCTGTGATGATGTGCTCGGGGTGTTGTTGGTCTGCTCGCTTACTGCTGTGTTTGGGTTATGCAATAAATAGGCCCGGCATCACCATGCTTCACTGTCTTCAGTGTACTGTAGCTTGAATTCAGTGTTTGGAGGTCGTCTACACCCAAAAAGGCCAGTTGAATGATCGTAACCAGGGTTAGGGTTAGGGATCGGGACTTTGCGGGGGTTTCTTGTCGATAGCTTGGCTTCACATAGGCGTCTTCTAATCGATCAGTACTCACAGGTAACTTCTTTCTGGTTTTGGTTGCCATTTTTAAGCATTTGAGATCATTTTAGCTGTGCAGCACAGTGCTCCCAATGCATTTTCGTGTACGGAAATAAAAGCTATTATAAGAATTTTTTGAAACACACGCTGTATGTGACGCGATTCGATATTACGATTTATTCCAACGTTTTTTTTAACACTAGAGCTCAAAAAAGTTGAATCGTACACTTACTGTATATCTTGAGTCACATGCACACACTGTACACACTCTCACACACACTCTGACCCACACACACGGTCAGACGTACCTTCCCCGGCGCGACAGATTCACACATGAGGACCTCGTTGTTGGTCGCAAACTCCGGTGGGTTGTCGTTCACGTCTTTCACTTTGATGTTAACACGAACTTTGGTGTCTTGGTGGTGGCCTCCTACACACACACACACACACACACACACACAGGGGAAAATCATCAGCATTCTCCTGCATACAGTGTCAAAGTCATTAAAGACTGAATGTCATTTGTGCTGGAATGTGTGTGTGATTGCTCGTCTGCATTCTAATCCGTGTTCGGCATTTGCTGAACACACAAAGCTAAACTATGAATATTTTCCAGCGAGAGTGCCTGTCAGTCAGTCAGACACTCAGCCAGCTATTTGTTATTTTGATTTGCAAAAATTACAGACATGAGTTTTTTCCTGACATCAAAATATCCAGTCAGTTAGTTTGCCACTCAGCTTTGATATGCAAAAGTGACAAACGTCACATTTTTGCCTGCTGGAAATTAAAATGAAGAAAACTGGGGACAGATTTCTATCCAAACAGCTAAAACAGACACAAACGGCGGAACTCGACTCCTGATTCATGCAGAACATTAACTGAAAAACACCGAGAGAGATGAGTGTATTTTTCTTCGTATCCGTTCATCTTTAAAAAAAGAATAAAGCAACCATCCGTGTCTACACTGCCTTGCATATTTGCAATTCTAGTCAGAAAGATTTTTCCACTACCCTGTCATTACGAGGCATTTATTTAGCTTCCCATGGCCTGTAAGCGGTTAGCGTAGCCTGCAATGGTCCTAGCTTTGTGGGCGGCGGGCCCGTTTCCATCTGGGCCGTCTGGCGTCTAGCACGCCACAGGGAAACCACGCGGCGCTCTGCTAGTTCGAGCCCCGACCACAGAATACCAGGGTGGGGCCACTGTGGCTCACTGGCTTGGAGGGTTTGTGGGGTTTAAAGCTGGGGAGAGAGAAAGCTCTGGAGGGGCCTGTGGGTCAGCTGGCATTCCCCTCTTTTTCTCTGAGTGTTTGTGGTGGAGATGGATAGTTAAAAGTTTAGCTTTTTTACTTACTTACTTCTCACTGCGTCAAAGTTTTTGTGTCACCTACCAGCTCTCTTTAATTTAAAGCAAATAGTCGCAGTTACAATCTTAGTGGTGCGTCAACATCTGTTTGTATTCAGCCGTCCTATTTTCTTTCATTTTGTGAGATTATTTTTTGTTTCTGAGTCCAATTAAGCAGTCAGAAGAAGTTTAAATCACAGACCAGAGTTGGTCACATATCAGATAACTCAGGCGTTTATCTGCAGCCAGCAGATCCAAAGTTAAGACACAAAGACGATCTGCACATGAAACGCAGCTTCATCCACCGGCCGTCGACACCAGACACTGAGCGCTAACCGGGGTGACAGCTGGATTCACTCAACAAAAATAATATCTGCATAAAACCAATCCCCTCCCGGCTGAAGCTGAATGTATAATTAGTTTACCGAGGCTAAGGCTTCTTCTTCGCTGACATTCACAGCAAAAAAGCTAACTTTAGTCCCACCCGGAGGGAGAAAAAAATTAAAGGCAGCTTGAATCCACTTAAATTTTGTACATAAGATGTCATGGAGTGTATCCAGCGCCACAGAATGACAGGTTGGGATCTGGATGTCAGCAGAATGTACAGCCTGGTGGCTGTCTGGGATTTTTTCCATCTGTTTGTTCATCTCTGACTTTGTCTCTCTCCAATCCTATATCAGTACATACTGTTCATCATTTCAGGAGCCGAGATCAAATCCAGCTCTTTAACGAACCGTTCTCCTGAAACGGCTGCAAATAAAGTCGAGTAAACAGCCGCTGACAGGCTCATGGTCGCTCTGTCACTTCACATTCGAACAGGATCGCCAGAGCGTGGAGGCAAAACCGTAATGAGTCACAGTCGAAGTAGTTTTTTAGCTCATGATGGCCCACACACACACACACACACACACATTGGATTCAGTCACTAAAAATGTTCCTCCATTTGGATGTGTGTATGAGTGTGTATGAGTGTGTGTACGTACCTATCTCTGTGGCTGACACAGAGATGTTATGCCAGGCCTGTGTTTCTCTGTCCAGAGGTCTCGTCGTGGTGATCATGCCGTCTTCTGCGTTGACGCTGAAGAACTGCTCTACGTCCGTGTACCGAGGGATCATGTACCTGCACGCAGAATTAACACACATATGTTTATCTGTTAATAAAACATTAGACAGCATCATTTTGATGGTGTGATCATGCTGAGCGTTCAGTTTGATTATTGTGGAGATAATTTAGCATGTTTTTATCTTTTATACCTCCTGACAGTAAGTCTAGAATTTAAAGTTTAAGCCCTCCTCGAGCATTTCCAAGTATTACTGTCTGTGCCGCTGTTGCAAATACCGGATCGCTTTCAGGTTTCACAGAGCCTCAGTCCATCTACGTTCCAACCCTCACCTACGGTCAAGGGTGATCGAAAGAATGAAACCGCGGATACAAGCGGCCATAATTAGCTCAGCTTCAGAGACGGTGAGGAACTCGGAGTAGAGCCGCTGTTCCTTCGCGTCGAAAGGAGACAGCTGAGGTGGTTTGTGCATCTAAATAGGATGCCACCTGGGCGCCTTCCTTTGGAGGTGTTGGGGCACATCCAACTGGCAGGAGACCCCTGGGCAGATCCAGAACCCCCCCTCCACGCTGGAGGGACTACATAAACCCATCTGGCATGGGAACGCCTCGGGATCTCCCAGGAGGAGCTGGAATGTGTTGCTGTGGAGAAGGACATCTGGAACGCCCTGCTAAACCTGCTGCCACCGCGACCCGACCCCGGATAAACGGAAAGAAAACGGATGGATGGAAAACATTAGAAGAAAAAATGCGAGTAGTCCATATATGAGCTGTAAATCAAGCCTTCATTTTCCAGGGAAATGCAGTGAAAGCTTATAGGGGAGCAGTCTACACGTGGAGCATGTCATCTGTGCAAACAACGTTTACTCCATGATGACGAGTCAAAGCTAAAAGTTCCATCTGCGCTCAAAGACCCAGTGATTGTTCTTTAGGTAGATTTTTCATAAAATGTTGCAGGCTGTTCTTTTGTAATCCTGTATTCTGTTGAAAACGTCTTTATATATAATCTTTGTGCGTAGCCACGCTCCTCTGAGTCAAATTGTTTGTTCAGTGTAGCTGAAGGAACAATATTTGAAAGTATATTTTTTGGCGATGTTCCACGGGAATTTACACGAGTGTGAAAATTCAAATCCCCCACCGCTGTAAGCCTGACTTGGTAAATATGTTTGTGTGTGTTTGTGTGTGTACAGTGTGTGTTTGTGTTACCTGACAGGATTGTTGGCAACATCAGTGTCCTTGGCGTGGACTCGTCCCACCAGGGTGCCTTCGGGCGCGTTCTCCTCTACCTCAAAGGTATAACTGGGAGCTACAAACACGGGAGGCTCGTCTGCATCCTCCACTGATATCTACACACACACACACACACACAAGGGCTCCTGTGATATTTATCTTGTCACACACACACACAAGCTCTGCTTCGTCACACCTTTGCACACTCACATAAGCGCACGCTCGCATAGTTTTACAAGCATTTTTTTTTTTTTACCTTTATCGTGGCTTCGTCCTTATAGGGCCCCCAGGCGAGGAACTGAGGGTCAACGTGAGGGTTGGATCCGTCCACCTTCAAGGTGTACGACCGCTTAGTTTCAAAGTCCACAGGCTGAGAGAGAGAGAGAGAGGCAGGTCAGTCAATCAGTTTATCTCCAACCAAAAGGTTTGATGAAATATATAGAAATATCTGATCTGAATGCTGAAGAAAATCAGAGCACATCCACTGCAGACACGTGCAGTACCCTTGTCTTCTGCTAGGGGGAGCTGTTGCTACATGAATGAACACAGCCTTATTATCACATGTATTAAAAGTCCAACTATTACCAACTGTGTTATTATTACACGGTAACCCAGATGACCGACTTTCACCTCAAGATAATCTGCATTGCACAGTGTTACACGATAAGAGTATTCTGGGACCTCGATGAATCATGAATGAATCATTTGGTCGTTTCATCACATGAAAACAATACTGGTCTGTTTTTAATGAGCCGGGATTGGGTTTGGGAGTTCGGGACACGGCGTGATAAAAAGGAAGTATGAAGTGTTTTGGGTCACAAGGTGGGAGATGGAAGTCTGCTGGAAGTTTTACTGTAATTTTTTTCTTTTATTCCAGTTTTTCTAATCGAAACAGATCAATTAAGAATACATTTCAAATCCCTGACATGGGTTTCAATATCACAGGCCAGTGTGAAGCCTTGAGATTCAATTCACTCATATTGAACTGAGTTTCAATTCACTTACTCCATATTGGGAGAAAACACATTGACTTTTAATGGCCTTGGTATTGAATTGACTTGAGTGTGTGTGTGTGTGTGTGTGTGTGTGTGTGATGACCCTCAGCTGAACAGCATGTACGCTTAACGAATCTTCCTCCGTCTCCTGACTGTTCTGTTCTCGTGCACAGAGCGTACAGCTCTGCAGGGAAACCTTTAAGTCAACAAACGTGTTGGCAGTCATTGTATAAAAGCTATAATACCCCAGAGAGGCTCTCTGCTATGATTATGAGGACTTGTGCATTGCCAGCAGCACTTGGCTGTGACTTGCACTTAACCACAGCTCTGTCACAGCCATAATCACAGTCAGTTGGGTATCAATGCCCAGATAATGACCACTTTCCCCCACCGCTGTTCCCCCTCAGACAGTATGTGGATGTTGAACTGGCAACAGTCCCAAGAGCAAGCTTGATCTTTTCATCTCCACGCTACCATCGCTTGATGAGATCCCGGTGGGAGGAGAGGCCTCATGAGGCCCGTGCGAGGGTTTACCAGGGGTAAACGAGTGATTAGGCCGGTTACCAAGACTCCCAGTGATGCAACCCTGCTTTTTACTGATTAAAACGAGGTTCTCAACTTCATGAAGATTATACCAGAGAAGGGTCCAAGTTGGGGACAAGAATATGATATCATTCTTTCCTTTTTGTTGTCAGTGATCAAACACCTCCGTCCTCTGCAGGTAAAACCTCTGAAAGCAGCTCGCAGCAGCTCTTTAATCTGAACCGTTTTCATGCGACTCGTGCGAGCTGGAGGGACGTTTCCTCTCGGTGGATTGTTCCACACTCATTCAGCCAGTCAGTCAGAGCATCATGTGACTCTGTGGTGGTCTGTCGGTGTAGGTGTTTAACATGTTGATGACAGGTACAAAGCAAACAGGATAGATGTGACCTAGTTCTTCTTCTTTGTCATGCTCCCTCTGTCTCCTTCACCTCATCTCTTTCTTTTTGTCCCTCCATCTCTCTTCATCTTCTCCCTCTTTGTGTAATCAGTGTGAGATAATAATATTCACAATAATGCCTCTCCTCCCTCTCTCTCTCTCTCTCTCTCTCTCTCTCTCTCTAACACACTCACACAGCTCCTTAATATTCTGTGGACTGCTTTCGTCAGGACACAGTTGAAAGAGAATAGCTGATTAAAGCTCATCCCCGTGTGTGTGTGTGTGTGTGTTTGTGTGAAGGAGAGTGGGAGAATAGAGATTAGCGGCGGCTATGATGCTGATTTGAAAGTGTGTTTAGGTGCGAGTCTGCACATGTGTGTTCTAGTGTGTGTGTGTGTTTGTGTGAGTGTGTGTTTTTTTGGCCTTTAATTTTGTGTGCCGCTGCCCTGAGGGGGCAAAAGGTGTGTTGATTTCCCTCGAGAGGCTGTGAGACACACCCGCTCACACACACACACACACACATGCACATCCGAGCGGAGATACTATAATCAGATTGAGAGGAGCACAAGTGTGTGTTGTGAGCGTCTCTCATTGTCTGCTCTCACACACACACACACACACACACACACACTTCGAATCAGCAGGCTATTAAGTTATTATTCCAAGAGACACAGGGTTCCATGAACAGGGATCATCGGTGGCCTTACACAAATGTAACAAATTATTTGACTTCAACTCAGCATCAAATTTTAATGTCCTCCTCACCTCACACTGTAAAAAACACTAAGTGAAGTTAAGTGACAGGCGATATTCAGTGATTTTGGTGAAACTGGATCAGATCTTATTCACAATATATTTGCTGCTTTTCCCTCTGATGTCCTCCGGCTGCTCAGCTTCAACTCTCTGTGATTTACACAGTTTATGATGGACACATAGCTTTAGGTTAAACACTTGCTAATGTAGCTTACTGCTAATTAACCGCTGCTAACTGAATCTGTCATTAGCAGGCAACAGAACCGGGCTCAGCAGCTGCACCGGACCAAGTTCGAGCACAGCCTCTGAGACCAAGGTGAGGTGGTTCACGGACTTTCCTGAAGGAAACATTGCCAACCGCTAACTGTTAGCTCGGTCAGCCGTGTAGCTAACTGAACTGACTCAGCCCCGGGATGCCAGGAGCCAAACCCGGCAAGAGAACCACCTCGGTAGGCTGCTGTATTCCCTGCCCGACTAGTCACTGCCGGTTTCAGAGGTTGTCTGACGTTAGCTCATAGTGTTAGCTGCAGTGTATAGCAGTTGGTCGCTACTGGCTACTGGAAATGACAATATTTAGTAAGTAAAAGTTTAAGTTTAAGGAGCTAATCATTGTGCATTCACACACTGATGGCAGCCTTCAGGAGCAATTTGAGGTTCAGTATCTTGCCCAAAGATGCTTCGACATGCAGTCTGCAGGAGCCAGGGATCAAACTGCAGATCATCCAATGACCCGCTCTACCTCCTGAACCCCGGTCCCTCCCTATCTGCCTGTTTTTTGCAGGAAACACGTAAAGATCCTTCCTCGATAGCAGCAATGTGAGTGAGCGAACAAGCAGACATCAGATTGTTTGAGTTTTTCCCAACGAAGACGTCCTTACCTGCTCCGTGCGAACATGCTGACGCACAATTTCTCCAACCTCCAACCTTACTAAATGAATTGTAGACGTTCTGGCTATGCAAGGCTAGTCAGCAGTAAACATGAGCATGTGGGACAAGTTTGCCTTGAAGGCTTTAGAGAGCGGGGCTTCCTGCCAGAAACCATGATTGAGAGGCAGCTTATACGATCCACAGCATCCTTTTTAGAAGGATATCCTCAAAATGTGGAAGGTTTGGACGAACATCGGAGAGCTGCTGGGAGTTACACGTCGATAAACTCTCCTCTGACTGTACAGAAACAAGGCAGACAAAGGTTATAACTTCAGCTTCACTCTGGACAGTTTTTTGCACCTTATTCACGAGAACTCGCTCGCTTTACGCTAGGAAGTGTCGGCGTGGACGCGTGAGTGTTTTTACAATGAGCTCCTGTCTAGTTTTTGTCACACTGAGTCGAGTGTGAGGTGTTTACACATGCATTTAATACTTCTCAAGCAAAGCCTGGAACATATGCACACACACACAAAGATAGTGTCCCACTTGAGTATAATCAGTCACTCTCATTACTTTGATTGGGCTGTCATGTTTGGCTCATCAGTAACAACTTCTTTGAGGGATCCTCCTCTGAAAAGCACATTTTAACTGCTCCCATGTGCTTTTTTCTTTTTGAACCCCCGTATAACATTCTGCTGATACCAGATCTGTGGGTTAACTGCCTTGCTCCAGAGCACACAATTCGTATCTGCTCAGAGAAAAGAGGAAGCATTACTCGTCATTATTATTCCCTGCTAAGTCCTGGTTGACACCAGTGGTGGAAGTGAGCCTCCTTAACCCCGGCTGTCTTAATGCCACGCTCTGGCACCGAGCACCAAAGGAATCGCTCATGCAGACGGTTGTGAGAGAAAAAGCATGAAACAGACTGGCATCGATCGATTCAGACCATATCAGAGAGTTTCCCACAGCATCGGTAAAAGAACAAGCTGTGGGTTTTTAAGGCTGGCTGATCTTTTGAGCGACGTCATTGCTGTCTGGGCAGGAAAAGCCGCGCGGAGCTCACCACGGATGCCATCATACTTTTTAAAACACTGCATACTGTAATTACACATTCGAATGCCAAGCCTTTCACCAAATAAGGACACAGTTTGGAACGTTGAAGAGAAAGCGAGCCGCCTTCGTGCGATTCTGCGGTTTGAATGTCTGACAAAGCTAAAATACTTAACAAAATGTCTTCTTTTAATTTCTCTTCTTCTTTCCAAAAGAGAAGAAAAGAAGGAGGCTGATTTTTGGCGTTTCATTCTCATCTTTCCCCCCGAAATAGCTCGACTATGACTGCCATTATTTTTTAACTGAGAGACTCAGAGGTCAGACGCCCCGGCAGGGAAACGCAGGCTACCCACCACGGCTCATAATCCTGCAGACCTGCAGCTACACACACACACACACACACACACTACAATAATGTGTGTGTGAGGGAGAAACAGAAGAAGTGTGTGTTTGAGAGAATAACAGACTGTATGTGTGTGTGTGTGTGTGTGTGTGTGTGTGTGTGTGTATTAGAAAGGGAGTGAGAAAAAGTAATTGTGTGTGCTGATCTGGATCACTGAAAGCTATAGTTATAGTGTGTGTGTGTGTGTGTGTGTGTGTGTGTGTGTGTAGTGTGTGTGTGTAGTGTGGGTTACAGTCACAGTGCAGAAGATGAGCTCTCTGGCCTAGGGAAGCATGACAGTTAATGCACTCACACACACACACACACACACACCCAGTCAGTGTTCATATCAAACATAATAAGAAACTGTGCAGGTTGTCCTCACTTAGCTTCTGCTGCCTTCCTTCCTTCCTTCCTTCCTTCTTTCCTTCCTTCCTTCCTCCTGCACAACATTAACACACAAATATGGACACGGACAGAAATGTGGGCTGGCTGAGGCTCAAACACTAAACTGCTTTGTCTGAAGGAAAAGTGCAGCCTCGACTACATTTCTGTGCTGGTTGATGACGCATTTGTTTCCATGCGCGCTAACTGTTGCAGCAGCCACTATCAGTGATTACTTCTGACCAGCGTTCCTCACCACTAACTGCTCCAGCGTTTGTGGAGATCCCCTCAGGGATCAATAAACTCTTTCTTGACTAATCAAATGTTCTGTATGCTGAATTTTCATGACCAGAGGAACAACAGCTATTATAACCTGATATTTAGTCGTTGTCTTGCCTTCATGTCAGACTCTGTAGCATTTAGATCTGAGCAACTTCTATACTAGCTTTGACTACGTCTGTCGTGTCCATTATCACCCAAATTTGCAACTCCCCTCAGCGTTACAGTGCTTTACGGCGAGCTTCAGCTTGTCCGGCTGCAACTCGCCGCTCTCATAGTCACATTTTCAGCACCAAACAGCAGACAAAGAGTTTTGAGCAGCTAGCACCTGTTTGCTGGTCCACCCTGTTTGGTGGAAATTGTGTTCGCTCAATAGAGAATGGGGACTTTCTCGTAGCTTTCGCTGAGTTCAAAATAAACCTGCACTGCAGAACCAATCCAAAGTCTTCCTTGCAGGATGTGGCGTACATTTGATAGTGGTCGTTCTCGCCGCCGTTCAACCAGCTACTTTACATTTAGAAATCCCCAGATGATTGGTAAGTAAGGACGTCTCCAATCATCTGGTATGGTAGACTGTGTTTTCGCTGATGGAAGTAGCCATTCCTTACCTTCTTCAGTTTAATAACGGCCTCTCTGGTCTCGGAGTCGGTGCTCAGCTCAAACATGCCTATCCCGTCTCCGTCTATTATGCGGTAGTTCACCAGCCCGTTGTCTCCGAGGTCGGGGTCTTTGGCCTTCAGACGGCCCACCTCCTCTCCCGGCACTTTATCCTCTGATATAGACATGGGGTACACACCTGGGAGGAGGAGAAGGAGGAAAAACACAGGTGGTAAATTTCGCTGGCTTTAGCTGGCTGGTCGGTGATGTTGCGTGTCAACTTCTGGTCACAGCTTGCTTTTGTATTCAACACTCTGTAGAGAATTCCTGGCTGGCTGCCACTGTGTTTACTATCTGATGCAGGGTCAGTTTTGGAGGGCAGAGAGGGATTAACATGAACTATACCATCTGTCTCATATGGCTCAGAGGATATTAATATCCCCTATAGTGTCAGGTGTGTTTGTGTGTGTGTCTGAGGGAGTAGACACCTGGCTTGCAGAATGAGAGCAGTAGGACCATATGTCTCCTCTCTCTCCTCTTTTATCCTTTTCTTTCCACTCGCCCCTAAAACCCTTTTCTCCCCTCTTCATCTCATCATAAAAATCCTCCTCTCCCCTCTGTCCATCATCCTCTTTCTACCCCCATCCTCCTCCATCTTCTCCTCCATCCCTCCTCCTACAGTTTGTACGTTATTAGCATGTTTATCCAACTCGTCCAGGTGTAGCAATGCCGTGAAACATGAAATTCATTTGGTCCCAGAGAGCGATTCACAGGATTGATCCATCCAACCCAATTCCCTCCTGCCACCCTCCAGCCCTCCACCTCGCTCCACACCTCCATCGATCCTCATCAAATCCCTCCTCTCCATCTTTCCTCTTCATCTCAGTCCCTGCTTTTTAAACTCCTCTTTTTAGGGAACACCTTTCCCTCCCTCTCGCATCTCTTCTCGCTTCTCCTCTTTCCACTTCCAGTCTCCAAATCTCTCCATTCATCCTCACCTCTCCTCCCTCTCCTCTCCGCCCTATTTCTCTCACGTTTATCTCTCCTCCTGCTCTGACTGAAGAGCTCATTTCATTTCATTCCCTGCCCTCCCTTTGCCCTTTTCCCTCCCTCTCTCTTCTCCTGTCGTTCTATTCTTGCTTTTCCTAAGTAGCTTAAACTTCAATGGCTTCTGGCAGCTGAGTTAAACATTGCATGACAGAACACACAGGCACTCTGCTATACCTGGCTGCAGGCTAAAAACGAAGCACTCCATATATAAAGGAGATGTACATTTACAGTCGAGTTTAACAGATTAAAGTCATGCACTCGTAAATAAACCCATATTGTTTCCTTTTGTGCAAACGATGACCTATTTTAGCAGTTAGTCGATGAGAAAGTGAATCTGAGAAAGTCATTAGTTGCTTTCGATGCTCCCACACAGATTTGTGTTCACACAGATGTCCGACTGGAAGGAGAAGCTCATAAAAGCAGCAAAGTTTAGATATAAACGCCAATAAAGAGCCTCGTAAATATAACTCATGTAACGACCACAATCTCTTAGATCAGTAATTTTTATGTGATTACTGTAATTACAACAATGATCCTTTATATTACTTTATAATTTATTACCGCTGAGGGTATTAGTAATTCAAACTTGGCAGGCGAGTCATTTTCAGAGCATCCATGAGGACAAACGTTGACTGGAGAGTTGTTTATTCACACGTCGAGCTGATGTGCGTCTGCGGTGTGTGTGTTGATTTGACTGCGGTGGGCGTGGACGTCACATCAGAGTCTTGCTTCGTGGTTTAACGGCACTAAACTGATTCTTAAAGGAGACGTCTGTTATTTTTCCGATCAAACGAAATCTTCTCACAGACCAAACTGCTGATTTAAAACACGATTTAGATTTGGGATCATTGCGTCACGTCATTTATCGACCTCGATGCTGTATGTTTAAAGGGTCACGTAGACTCAAGCAGCTACAAGAACTTTCTTTTAGGGTTGATTCTGGCGGCCCCTGTGGACAAAAGCGGTAATGTTTCCACTGCCTCTTTTTATTGATTTTTTTTAAGGGGAATCCAACTGAATCTGATGGTCGCTGATGGACTTATTTATTTAGATTTATTGATTTAGTTTATGTAGGTTTTATAGAGCAGTGTTTCTCAGACTTTTTACACTGTGTACAACCTCTGAAAATATGTTAAAACAGTAACAGCAGCTGACCATATTCACCTCAGAACAAGAGGACGCAGGAGAGATGTGATGGTTTCGTGCATTCATTGCTAAGAACTTCACCACACATGGATGAGTCCAAATTTGAAATAAGTCACATCTCCTGACTGCTTTGTGCTATATTTTTCTATTTTCATAGTATTGTATGCTTTTAACTTAAAGTCAGTGTAAAGTCAATTCTGAGATTTCTTTCCAAACACATTAAATATGTTGTACAATAGTTGCTGAAAACACGTGAAAAGACTTTGAACGATATATTTACTGAAATGTGGAGTTAGAGGTTCAAACAGTTTTTCACCAGTTTTCAGTCACAGGATTTTTGTGGGCGGTCCTTAAAGGGTGGCTCGATGACACGCTGAGGCCACCCTGAGCAGAGAGATAGAGATGAATTCATCTCAGCTCAGAGTGTTTCAGAGTTAGTCATGTCATTTTCTGAACTCATCTGACACGTTTCAGTCGCTTCAAAATGGCTGCTCGACTGCTCCCACGAGTGGGCGTGGCTTCAGCACATTCAGAGGACACGCCCCCACAGTCCTGGAGCTGAGAATTCATTTTTACCTGATTTTGACACCTAATTTCATAAACTTGTCGATATTTTTAATCATTCAAATTTGGCTGGGTAGTTAATAACACTTTCTTCTTTGATCTGACAAACTCAGAACACACTTATTCTGACTTTACACAGACTTTAATGTATTTCATTTAAAAATTATACTTTGTGTTCGCAATTCACAGTATGAGGCATCGGTATTAAATTGAAAGTCTCATAACGAGCTAAAAATTCCTTGCAGTACATTTAATCTAAACTAGCAAAGATTAAATAATTTCCACGCTTTGTAAAAATAGAAATGTGTCATTACTTCTCAAGATAAAGTTGAATTTATTTAGTTTGACCGTTGATAGACATATTTCTGCATAAACCTATTAGAAGAACTTCAATATAAAGTTTTAAGTTGGATTTAACGTCCCTGCGGTGACACAAATACCTTTCAGACGGTAATTATCTTTTCAAGTCATGTCAGGGATTCTTTTCATAGATTCCAGTTTGTTTTTTGGTGATGAAATTGGACAGTTCTGTAATAACAATCCTAAAAGGCAAGCAGAAAACATGATATCTGACTAAAATATTATATTTCACATCTGTTTTGTTCTTGTTCATGTTCATGAAGGACGGCGCCTGACGTATATGATCAGTATTTAACAAACCCATCTCTGTCACGTGAAGTCAGAGAGCATTAAACAACAATCGTTTGATATTTGTCGTCCGTTTCCTTCCTCTTCCTCTTCCTCTTCCTCTTCCTCTTCGTCTTGTCTGTCTGTGCTGTGATGGATTTTTTCGCTAAAGATGCTCGATAATGAAGTGAAAGGGAAGGGAGAGAATTACAGGAACAAAAAGTCTGTGCGAGACACAAAGATCAAGCCTCGGAGTGAAAGAGGTATAACAGCTTGAACGGAAACTCATGCTGAGCTTCATTTCTGCTTTTATTTCTTCGTATCTGTTTTATTTTTCTCTTTTTTTTCTTCCGCTCTGTTTTTTCTTTGTCTGACTCGTTTATCCTATTTCACATTTCTCTCTCTCTCTCTCTCTCTCTCTCTCTCTCTCTCTCTCTCTACCCAACTACTAAATAAGTAATCACTGTCCTCATTCACACCATCTGGGAGACTTTTCTTGCAGGTGTTTGCACTGCTTTCACTTTGCTTTTTTTAAACAAGGGTACCCACTACCCCAGCATATTGCTGTTTGATGTGTTGTCTTGTATCACAGATGTAAACTGCCAGTGATGCACAGCTGATATTTCGAAGTGGCACTTTGGAAACACTCATGACTGATAACGTTTGTAATAAAAACCTGCATTCTGTCCTTTTCTACATGTTTTATATCCACTTTGGAGATGAGAGCAGAAAAGTGTTTCCCATCCTTACCGTCTCCTCGCAGCGACTGTGTTTTGCACGTTATTGCATAAGCTTTCCATTATAATTATATTAACCAAAGCAACAGAGCAAACAACACTGGAATGTTAATATGTCTGTGATTCAATCCTTCTTCTCCACCATCCTCAAGAAGGTATCAAAGTATTGGATTTGTGTAACCTTTCTAGGCAACTGTGATTTACAGAGTTTCCTGATGGACAGTGAAGTAAACTGCTGACAACTGTAGCTGCTGTTAGCTAATGTTAGCTCAGTTTGTTAGCTGGGCTGCCCGGACTGTGAGCTCAGAGCACCGGGTGAGTGTTAGTGTTTGTACCACAGGCGTTTTGGAACACCGGGAAGAAGAAGAGGAGGTCTTCAGGCTCGGGGTGTGGGGGAATGCTGACGGGGAGCGGAGCTGGTGTCATGCCAGAACAGGAGCTGTGGTATTACACTCTGAAACTGGGGGCGCTAAATCACAAACATACCACTTTCTAATGTTGCTTAAACACACATTCAGTAGCCATTTCATGAATGCAATCATGCAATTCAAGAGAGAGAGGCTTTGCTTACTTACTTATACCTCAGTATAGTTAAATTAAAGCCTCTCTGACTGTCAGTGAACTGAACATTATTATCTTTGTGAAGCTAATCTCCCCTTAAAGTCCCTCAGAATCGTTTCTCTGTTGTCTGTTGACCTCCAGAATCAGATTTTAGCTGAGCACTGCAAGACAGTCAGCCTGTTGGAAAACACAGGACGTGCAGTGATGGTTCTGACAGTCTCTGTCTGTCTTTTACATTCCCTCCCTCCCTTCCTCGCTGCTTCTGCTCGTGTCTCTCCCCCCTTCTCTCGCCTATTCAGCTGCTCCACGGGCTAAATCCTGAGCCCTCGCCTCTCCTTCTTCTTCTTCTCTCCATCCATCCCTGCAGCTACTCTGCTGAATCTCTGCCAGGAGCTGGTCTGCTCAGAGCTACAGGGAGGAGGCGAAGGAGGGGAGGCAGAGAGACCGAAAAACCTCCATAGGGTGGGAGAGAAGATGGACGTTGGATGTAGAGATAGACTGATCATCTACAGGCTAAACAGCTTTATGGCTCAGCAAATCAGTAATTCAACAAATTTCCCAAAGAGACACACACACGCCTGAGGACATTGCAGGGGGCCGCTAAAGAACCTTTAATAATTGATTTCTCAAGTTATCTTTTGTGCCTCCTACAGCGACTTCCCTAGTTTCTATATAAAGAGATAGGAAGAACGCACTGTAATGTGCCGGATGTGCCATGTGGTAGAAGATCTGACACTTTCACACCTCTAAAGGAAATGTCACACCAGATGAAGATGTCATACAGGAGAGAGAAACAGCTGGATGGATGTACAGAAGGTGTTTGTACTCACTCTGTGGGAACTTCGGAGGGTTGTCGTTGACGTCCGTGAGGGTGATTTTAACCTCGGTGGTACCCGACAGCCCGCCCATGTGACCGCCCATGTCTTTGGCCTGGATGACGACGTCGTACTCCTGACGCGCCTCGCGGTCCATGTTCGGCAAGGCGGTGCGGATTATACCTGAATGGACAGATTTAAAAATGAGGTTGCAGCCAAAACTGGACCCTGAAATATTACAGCCAGTTTGTAAATGTGCCTACATCAGTCTCATGGATAAATATCATGTAATATCTGTCATGTGTACAAGTATATGTGGGCATGTAACATCTACATGATCTATCAAAAACCCCCGCTTAAAAAATAGAAGCGTTTGATAAGCAAAAACTTTGAATATGATTTACTTTCCTCAGAGTGGGTGTAATTTATTTCAAGATTTCATTTTAGGAGAAAACACATCATCAGTCATCGTGCACATTAATAAAAACTCCAGTTAAACACGTGTGAAGTCTTATTTTTCTCCATTTCAAGCTCTAGTAATCTTTTCTATCTGTTTAATTCATCACCGGCTGCCTCTCTCTCTCTCGTTCCTTCTCCACATGTCTAGCTGCAGTGTCTGGGAGTTGAAGCTTTCGCCTGCCATATTATGCCAAATGTGTGTGTGTGTGTGTGTGTATGACAGCATGAAAAGCTGATAATCTCCAAACCAATTAGAAATGTGAGCTATGGATTTGAGCCAGTCAAATACCCAACACTGGTTTGATTAGCCAGATTTACTCTGCCCAAAATCTCTCTCTCTCTCCCTCTCTGTGCCCTAACCACTCTTTCTCTTTTCCGCGGACTCACAACCAATTTCTCTCTCCTAACCTCTCTTTTTCTGTTCGTCTTCACCCTCTCTGACCCAAACATAGCTCAGTGTCTTGCCCTAACCTCTCTCCTTACATCCAATTTCTTCTTTTAATGCAAACCCAAATATTAGGCGTCGGCTCTGCAGAGACCAGGCTGAATGTCCTCTGGGGACCTCTTTTTTTTTTTTTTACAGCAGTGCCTTCTTTTTCCTCACCAATTTCAGTGGAAAGGACGTGCTGTTACATGATCCCTGCAGCACAGAGTTCTTAGCTTTTTACATTAAGAGTGGAAGGTAAAAATATCATAGAAAGAAACCGGTTCAGTTTGGTCTACCACAAGGTGCCTCATAGTCAGGTTTTCCCTCTGATGTCCTCCGGCTGCTCCGCCTCAACTCTCTGTGATTTACAGAGTTTCCTGATGGACAGTGAAGTAAACTGCTGACAACTGTAGCTGCTGTTAGCTAATGTTAGCTCAGTTTGTTAGCTGCTGTTAGCTCAGTTTGTTAGAGCCCTGGGGGAACGTTAGTGTTTGTATCACCAGAAGAGGAGGTTTTCAGGCCCGTGCTGCGGGGGAGTGCTGATGGGGAGTGGAACCGGTGTCATGCCAGAACCGGAGCTGGGTAAGGTAATGTAACCAGGACTCTATTACAGAGGCCAAAAGACCTGACAAGCCGGACAAGCCGAGCTGGGCTGACTGCTGTTGGACTAGTCAGTAATATTAGCTGGCTGCTATGTCTGCTGTTGGTGACCTTGTTGATGTTTGGCTGTTAGCAAAGTCGTCGACTCTCTAGTTTTTGCTCATAAGTAATGTAATCAGAACAAATACTCGAGTACAGCTGAACATAGTTACCACAGTGGGTAAACACATTGATTTTGTCCATATCACCTGATTGAGTTATGAGTTTATGAAAGACAACATGACAACTGATTGAAGGCTCTGTATAACATATCTATGTGGCCATAACATGACATGTACTAACCAAAGTGTGGATGCTGTATGTCTATATCTTTGTTTGACTGTATTGGTTCGTGGTGTAGATGTGTGTAGACCCCAGGGCATGGGTTCTGTTTTCAGCCTCACCTGTCTGAGGCTCCACAGAGAAATACGGCTGTCCTTGCAGTATGCTGTACACCAGCCTGGCACTGTTGCCGTAGGTGGGGTCATCAGCATCTGTAGCCGTCACCTGCATCACCGACGTACCTACAGGACAGACACACAGACATGACAGACACGTCAGGAGACATCTCTACCTCAGCGATTCGGTTCAAGACTCGGCTTGACAAACAAGCTTGTCAAAGAGTATTCGCCTGCCTGCACCGGCTGGATGGGAATGAAAAACACTCTCCCGTCTCTTCAGCTGAGCTGCACCTGTGATGCCGGTCTCTACTATTATTTCTCTACATTTCATCATTGTCGCGTGGGAACATCCGCTCTCCATTTTTGGTGATTTTCATGTTTTAAATAAAACATTGTATTTCCTCCGAGCTTTGACAAAGTTTTACTAGTAGTCTTACTTTAACCCCAGGATTTATGGAACCCTTTCAAGATCCATCAGATAATCTGAAAAAATGATGACCGTCAAGCTCACACACAAAAAAAAAGTGTTTCCACCCGACAAGAGCAATTTACCTCCTCTAAATCTCAGTTAACTGAACTTGACACAGTTAAGCCGAGCAAATAGGAGCAAATAAATTACATTTACACAAGTGTGAAATACTTTCTATTAACTTTGAATAATAACAACTCATAAAACTAACTCACTGAAAATTCACAAATTCTGCTTGTGTGCTTCTTGTTGGATCAGTTCTACAACTGCCCGCCCGCCAAACAGTTTAGACCTGCAGATGTATGCATGCAGTCAATGAAAGTAAGAACAGCTAACACCACCTGGATGATGCAGTTTTATTCGATTCGTGGTGGTTTTTTTGTGTTTTTATACAGTTTTACATTTTATTCTATACCAACAAATAAAAACAGACGATCGAAGCATGAGTTTAGTTCCTGAAATCAAAATGCATATTCAAAAATTTGCACTTTTTGAAAATTTTGTGAATGAATTCATCCGTCAGTTTCCTTTCTAAACATAAACTGGTCTCCAGCTACACTGTAAAGGATATATTTGAGCTGTTACTTTCGTTGCCTTTAGGTGGCACAAGTTGGAGCAGAATCACAGGTCTGTTCGTTCGACTACTTCCCAATCTTCCTTCCATATGCTGTTTGGATGTTTCAGTTTCCAGTTGCAGCTGTTCTTACTCCATACAAAATCCACTGGGTATATAACTGTAATCAAGTTTCATTCAATGCTGGTCTCAGTGTGGCAGCTACCTTAAGTGCACAAGGTAAATTACCAGGAATGTTAATTTGACAGAGGCTGCCTTCTCTATCTGTTCTAATTCTGACATCCATGAGGGAACGTGGACCTAGTTAGTCAAACTGCAGCTTTTCTTTCTGTTCCACTTCTGTGATTGAGGATGATGGCAAACGGCGGGTCCCTCCCTGCCAGACTTCTGTATTCAGGTTTCAGCCTGAAGAAGCGGATGGGTGAGAAAAGCCTGAACAGAACTCATTCAGAAAGTCTTTTCAGAACGTCTTTCTTTGGAAGTCCAGTCCATTCAGGGAAGGGATTTCTCCGGCTTTCAGAGTGTCAGGCAGCACCAATGCCAGCGTGGTTCAATTCAGGTCAGCCTCGAGGGGCTGAAGACTCTCCAAGACCACATAATATTCGGAAAGAAAATCTATCAAGATCAGAAGCTCTAAGTGAGGAGACTCTAAGGAGATGTAGGAGCTCTTGCCCATGCCAACCAACTGCTAAATATTTCCTTTCTCCTGCTTTCTGGTTTGTTTTTTTTCCCTCTTAGGTGCAAAGAAAGAAAAGCACGACGGAGCTTTTTAGGAGCTGAATGTGTCGGCTAATGGTCCTGTCTGTTCTCCACTTCTCTGTCACACTTCCTGTGGTCTGATTTCAGTGATAATTAATAATGTATGAAAAAGGCTGTTTAGCAGACAAACAACACCGTTGATGAACTCCGTCAGTGACTTCATTAACAAATGTCACTCAATGTTGAGTGAGGAGCCGTGCTGAAAATTTGGAATTTGATAATCTCTTCTGAGTCAATGTCGTTGTCGGGTCATATTTGGGACGTTTTTTAGGAAAGGAAACAAATCTGCCTTTACCTTTACCTTACCTAAGACTTTACCCTCCCCTCCTGTTCCCTTTCTTTTACTACTCACCAACATTGGACATCTCAGGCACCCTGGCATAGTACGGCCCATGTAGAAACTCAGGAGGATTATCGTTGATGTCCTGAACTTTCACTATGAACTCTGATGGAGGCTCCAAAGGCTTGTTAGTGTCTCTGTCCACGGCCTGGGCTGTTAAGGTGTACTGGGCTTGCTCCTCGCGGTCCAGGGTTTTCGTGGCGTGGATGTTGCCCGTCTTGTCGTCGATAACGAAGATGGTTCCGGCACCTTCCCCGGACAGGATGTACTTGATGTTGCCATCGCCTGAGTCTACGTCTGAGTGGAGCTGAAGAACGGGGTGAGAGACAAGAAGAGAGTGAGACAAACCAGAAGGAAGACAAAGGGAGGATGTGATTGGTGTTGACAATATTTCAGATATTTTCAGATGGCTGAAAAATGTAGAGAAAGGGAGACAGACTGGTGATTACAGAGCGAGACAGGTAGTCTGGTTGACAGACTGTAGCTTGGCGGCTTTGGCAGATGTGACGTGAGGAAGAAATTGAATTGAAATTGGAGCTGAAAGGCCGGGTAGATGTGTGGTGTGAGACAGGGAAACACTAATAAGTAAGAGATTTAAAACGTTGTCATCCAAAAAAAAAAAAATTGAAGAATGTTCAACATTCAATTAAACTCTTGTTCTTCCTTTACAACCCCTAGACTATGAAATATGATGCATTGTAAACATCATTTGTTGTTTGTTCTGAAAGCCGCAGCTTGGTTTGAGTGATGTTGTTGTTGTGGTGGAGTACTACCAATCATCTTCTCCACCCTTGAATGTGAACATGACCTCTCATTCTTTGATAAATGGGGAAAAGCTCTTTGAAATCCTACTGGAGTTTCATTCGCTGTCACCCTGCGTGAACCCGCCGTGGCTGTCACTGGAGGGCAGTTTGGCCATTTAATTAAACAGCAAATTAAAATTTTAGATTATTTAGGTACTAATTAAGTTTGACTGAAGAGAAGAGAGGTCAGGAGTGTGGAGGAATGCTTTATTGTTACTCACCCTGCCCACCAGCACCGGGTCAGGTCCAGTGTACTCCTCAATCACGAAGAACTGATTCCAGACCCATCCTCGTTTGGACCTGTGGAGTACCTGTCCTTCCTTCCCTCCCCTCTGTCTGTGTCTATGCAGCGACAAGTGACCTACAAGCACAAAAACAGATGAATTATCACCACAACTGCAGTTCATCTTCTCAGAATATTCAAAAGTGGGTGGGAAGCAGTGACCTGGGTCACCGGTTCAAATCCCAGCTGAGAAAATGTGGGTGGATGGTGTGAATGACACCTTTTTTTTGTTAAAGGTGGCTCTTAGCAAGGTACTTAACCTGTTTGTTGCATTACAGCTGCTCAGTGGCTAACAGGAGCATGCTGAGGTCGTACTGAGCAGCTGCCATGTGTGCACATCTGTAACTGAAGGGAGGCTTGATGGAAGATTAATTAACAGCTAAATAAATCTTTGCTATGTAGGTAGATGTGAAACAAAAGAGCACAAATGTATAAAATGTGGGCGCAAATGCAGTCAAGATGTACCGAGGATGTGATAATCCAAACCATTTCTGGAGATGTTGACAAGGAAATGTAAATGTAATTCTTCTCCAAGAAGTTATTTTTAAAAGCAAAAATGGACTTTGAAGTACAAAAAAACTGAAAGAAGGGATCGTCAGTTTGAATATGTACAAATATCATGAAACGGTAATGGCAAGCAACCATCTGTGTTTTGACAGGTGAAAAGAAAGTGTGTTTCCAAACGCATCAGCACAGTTACAGCTTCAGTTTGTGAGTAAATCCAGCAAGACTTAGAAAAAAAAATGTACACTGTTAAAAAAACAAAAACATAACTTTATGGAAAATAACATTTTTACAGTCGTTTTCTGTTATTTATTTTTTTTATGTATATGTCTGTAAAATTACAGAATTTATCTGTAAATCAACAACCAAACTGTTATTTTAAGTATTGTGCCAATAATGACAAACCACTTATTTCTCATTTCTATTTCTATACTAAATTATTTATACAGTATTTTTCTGCTTTCCTAAATTACATACAAATTTAATGTACAAAATGACAATCCTAAATTAAATGTTTAGCTTATTATATAAATGTTTATGTCCATAATAAGTTAACTTTGTAATCAGCATCGTCAGTTTATTAAAGGTGAGAAAATCTGTAAAATAACAGCGTTTCTCTGTAAAACCTGTAAATGTATTATAGTAATTATTTTGATATTTTATGTTTTTCCAGTCATTTAACGATTTAATGATAAAGGAAACCTTCATACCTGGATGTCTGTGTCTGTGGCCCCTTTGATCCAAAGAGTCGTTTCCTTTCCGGGTTCCTAACGCGACGCTACAGAGCGCCGAAACTCCGACCAACACCAGGAAGGCCCTCATCAGCCCGAGGCCCTGCCTCTTCAGCATCGCCATCTTGCCCAACCTGAGCAACTGTGCACTTCGCTCCGCCCCCTGCTTTCTGGTTTCCTCTCAGTGGAGCTCCGCTCCCACTGAGGCGATATCCTGCTTTTTGCTAACGAAATATTGTTGATGAACTTCTAGTTCGTTAGCTGAGATGGGGGGCTGCTGGTGCAGATATTCATCACCGACTTTCCCGTCACTGCCTTTCTTCTCCTCGTCTTTCTTCTTCTTCTCTCACAGTGGGTTCACTCTGTCTGTCCTCTAATCACAAAGCCTGAAAGAAAGCAGAGGAGAAAGCTGCTTGGTACGTGCCAGTCATGACATGAATAAAAACGCTGCTTTAAAAAACACAAATTTACATTCAGCTCAATAAAACTTTTTCCTTGCAAACAGATTAATCTTTGTAAAAGTGATGAATTTAAAACTGACAGCAAGAACAACATCAACAGTTCAGCAATCACTCATTCCTGTCTGTTACAGAGGGTAATGTTAATCGACTGCACTCGGAGATCTGACTTCTTAAATAGTTGTCGTGTTGATTAGGACATTGCACTAATTACCCAGACAATGCTGTCTGTAAACTCATTAGCTTTAATTCAATTAGACAGAGTGATTTTGAGAGGAGCCCGTGTACAACGCCAGGTCGTTGTTTTTCTCCATTTGCAGCCCTCTCAAATACATTTAAAGCAAAATTATCTTTTATAAAAGGCAGATATTGTCTCATCACTCTCCCTCAAATCCCTTTCACGAGTTTGCAGCACACACACACACACACACACACACACTGTACAGGTGATGATTCAGGCATCTTTGCCTCTGCAGTGAATGATTCAGCAGGAGGAAGACAGAATTTGATCTGTACAAAATCCAATGTGTCCATCATCAGTCCTGACCTGTGAAGCAAAAAACTGCTGGCCTGTAACAAGAAACTTTAGATGAATGCCAACGAGAAATGCCTTAAGTGCAATTTTAATGACAAGTCTTGGCATATGAGTATGTTGTAAAATTAATTTGATGAGAGCGATGAAGGAATTAATCAAATTATGCCACAGAATAGAAGAGTAAAGGTGATGGGGCCTCGAGCGGCCGTGCCGTACCCTCTTTACAACAGAACAACTCGAACTGAGACAACACTACCCTGAAATGAGTGCACCACACCAGGAAATTGCGTGTTCGATGCATGTTCTTGGTCGCTTGAAGTCACTTTATTGACCCACACCTGTACATGCCGGGCATTCTTTTAACCACAGTCCAGTGGTTATAGTGTAATGATGCATTATCTGCACACAGCTGCAACCTCCATTACACCACCTGATGTGGCTGACCTGATTTAGGGACACCACCTGCAGATTCTCCATGTTATATTTCACACAGAACCTGCTGCAGTGTTTCCACAGCCAAATTAGACTTCAAACTAATTGCACCAAGGCCGTTAGTGTTGCTGTTCTTTCTTCACCTCGGCCATATGAATAAATGTTTTGTATGCAAATGTGTGTGTGTGTGTTTAATATTCAACAGCTCATTACATGAGAAAATTCCCTCAGGGCTCATTGGCTCCTGTTGACCACATGACCAACCAACCGGGGAAGTGTTGACAGTTAATCCCACACCGGCTCATCATCTGGCTAATTATCCTGGAGTCTTTTGATTGATGTGCATATCTGTTAGTGTGTGTGTGTGTGTGTGTTTATTCCTGTCCATCATTTATCCGTGTGAGCCTCAAAGCTTTTTTCGTCTTTGCCCACCACTACAGCGAGGCCTGATCTCGACATATGCGACACTTCTTTTAACCCGGGTCAGATTACTTTGAACGTTAATGAGTCGTGTAAACCACTGGATTAAAAAAAAAAAAAAAAAGGAATCTTTTGGATTACTTCAAAAAATGGTGCAGCCACATCCCAAGCCAAAACATCTAACCCCAGCAATGTTTGAAGCTGCCACAACTGGAATCTGAAGAAAACAGTCAATTTAACTTCAGTGGTAACATTTCAGTTAGTCTTCAGATAAATAAAAAGTTTTTAAAAAAGGTTTGGAGACATGCAGGACTGTAAAATAGTTTTAAGTTCAGTAAACTAAACGGAATTGGTACTACTAACTTTATTTATCCAAGTTACTTTAACAATAAATACTTACTTAGAGTTACTTTTACTCATATTGAGTCATTTTTCATGCCTAAAGTGTGAGTTCATAGACCTAAATGCTCTAGGCCAATCGGTTTCCTCAAACAGTTTAAGTTAAACTAACTCATCAGGTTTTACAGTGTAGGAAGATTGCAGCAGCTGTATCAGGATATTTTAGCTTCATTTTTGTACTGACAGAAGAAGCCGAGACTCGTCGTCGAAATGACCTCGAAGAAGAAATTAAATGTTGAAGAGAACTCAGTGACAAACTAAAACGATGAAGACCAAAGCACGAGATTATTAGTGTGTGTTTTTTTTTCCGTGTTGAATCCAAACTGAAGAATTTAAAAATCCTCAATTTACAAAAACAAAGCAAAAAAAAAACTATTCTTGGAAGTTGTCACTTGTGGGTGAAGTCATGTGTGAATCTGACCAAAGAATGAGCTGAAAACTTAAAGGAAGTTTGAAAAAGACAACAACACCAAAAACATTTATAAACCCTGGTGATACCTGCTAGCTGCATCTGTTTACAAGCTCTCAAACTGTCATTTATGTGTCAAATTAAGCGTCTGCTCTATTTAACAAGTAAAAATAGTCCAGAAATAAATTGCTTTCACCAAATATCCAGATTCCCTGCTACCCTGGCATTTCTCTGAAAAACTGTCAACACATTAAAAAAATCAACAATGATAACACAGATTGATAGCAGCGTACAGAGTCACAGCTCAGCAGTGTCTGTCATATGATAACTTGTGACTTGTTTGATGGCCCTGATGCCAAATTCAAATCGAGCAACAGCGAGAAAATATTTCCTCTGACACAAAATGGAGACGTGACACCACAACTTAAATTTCCTGTGCATGCGGTGTCTTTTGAATATCCTCAAAGGAAGTGAGCTCTGTGAGTTCGGTGTTATTTAAGCATCATCAGCATTTATGGATTGGGAGTCTCTGATATTCCTGCACATAGTTTCTTTGTCCTTCTTTTACTGACATCCCCGAACGGCTGAGAGAGCAAAGAGAGAAAAATGCAACACAGAAACAGACCGTGATAATGACTCTCCAGGGCGAGCATGCCTTTTGGCCAGACCACTTCCTCTGTCTGAATACATGACTCAAGAGTCGCATTAGAATAGTGAACAGCATACGTGTGTGTGTGTGTGTGTGTGTGTGTGCACCATTCCCTTGGGTTCATAGCGATGCTGTGAATCTATGAGTCAAGTGTTGGACTTGACTACTGTGATTCATTGGCGAACATTACAGCAGAGAGCAGAAAGAGGTCAAAGCAGTTAAAAAAAAAAAAAGTGCACGCTGACATATTCTCACTAAGTGACCAATCACAGCACATGTGTGCATTTGTTTATGAATGAGTGATTTTTGAGCGTGTCTCAATGCGTCTTTAACCCCATAGCGCCCGGGAGCGTCCGTCGTCTTAAATTAATTCCCAGTGAATCAAACATGGAAAATTAAGTCATAATCTTTGTGTTGTAGATAGTTTAAGTTGTCATCAATAATCAGAACCAGAAATATTCATCATTACGTTGATATCTACGATTTTATTTTGGCGGTTTTCCACCCGGTTTCCTCTGTAAATCTAAAAATGTTTCCTCCCACAAAGCGAGGGAGGTCCTGACCCGCCGTGCAGAGTGGAAAGAGACAAAGACACTGTGAGTTCATCATCAGTGAACAGAGGGACTTAGCCGGGGGGTAAGGGAGGACTGACCGGGTAGCGGTGACTTTTCCACATAAATTCAAAGATCTTTTCTCATATAAAAGTTGCCAAAGACATGACACAAGTTGCTTTAACTTTCATCACATGATCACCGTAGATAAACAGAAGGACTCAGCTCACTGCCCAGACAGAGGCTGTTTTCTGGGGGCGGTTCACTGAAGAGTCGGCAGGGAGGACTGACCAGATCGCAGTGACTTTTACGCAATTTTTAGCTCTTATATGATATTTCAGCTCGTGCCTGTCTGCTCCTTCAGTCTGGTCGCTGTGTTTCATTCAGGGCTGCACGAGTGGAGGTGAGTATGATCAAATGTTGTGGTTTGGATCTCTAAAAGCTAAAGCTGTAATCCGAAACTGAAAAGTGTACAGATGTTTTTCAACTGCATTTCTCAGAAATCACTTGGTGATATGAGATTTTTCTTCGACTGTTTTCTTACAAAGAGACTCATTCTGAGGTCAAAATGAGTCCTAAACCTGGATGAACCTCCACTGTGATGCCTTTTACTCATTCTCATACTCCCTCTGTTGGTTTCTTTGTTGGATCTCGACTGCCCCCTTCTTTTCTCTCTTTCCTTGCTGAGCCAAACCTCCAACAGCAGCATTAAAATAACACTGGAAAACGCCTGGAAACTATATGGAGAGAGAAAAAAACAGACTTGACCCTGATTTTTTTCCCCCTTCCTCCACTCCAACTCTCTCTCTCTCTCTCTCTCTCCAGGGGTCAGTAGTAATAAAGGTGATTCATTCATGTACGAATGTGATATATATCCCGTCTCTCTTGGCACACTGTGTGTGATTGTGTATGGAGCTCACTTTGTGTGTCTTTTCATACTGTTTTCCCCCGTCTCCACATATTGCCGGTGTCAGGGATGTGTGAGCAAACAATGGTCTTACTGTACCTTGTCTGGACCTCGTGTACAAAGGGAATAATACATACATATGAGAATTAAAGCAACGTTACGTATTTTTTCTATCATAAGATAACAAATGTTAAATCATGTTGATGCTACACTGACTTGTAATCGGGTGAATGGTGTCTTTGTCATTCGTACGTCTGTTCTCACACAAGGTTTTCATTCCCGGGGTGCGAGCAACTGCTGACGTGGAGAGTAGCCAACGTTGTGCCAGAACAGGAGCTGGCCAAGCAGGCAACGTAAGGGACGATGACGCAAGAAGCAAAAAAGAGGGTGACAAGACAAGAGTAAATCTGGGACTGACTTTTAGTGGTTGGTGAGAGCTTGGTGAAATAAAAGGCTGAAAGACAGACGCCGAGCTGGGCTGACTGCTGTTGGACTAGTCAGTAATATTAGCTGGCTGCTATGTCTGCTGTTGGTGACCTTGTTGATGTTTGGCTGTTGCTGCACATGTAGTGAACTACTTAATGTTGCTTTAAAGGAGAAAGGAGATCCCACATCATCCTCCACAGCGAACCCATTTTTATTCATTTAGCTTTGACAGGTGCTGTTGGGATAGCATGGCTGGAATGATCTGTTCAGATAATGGATGTTGACTTTTGGCAAAGCGTCTTTCTGACAGTGATAATTTATGAGGTTTTACACATCATGGCTGCCATGACACGACTCGATTGCTGACTCAAATTTGGCAACGTTCCTGTTCTGAATCGACCACAGTGAACAACCACTGTCCGCAAGCCACGAAGCGAAAGGATTATGGAATTCGCTAAGCGGCCGATGTAAAATGTGTTGTTTGTTCCCACAGCGTGGCCTGAAGGCGACATTTGTCCCCTTCTGTGTTCTCACAGCCACTGTATCATCGTTTGTTCCTGCCACTTTGGTGTCATTCGGCACGGCGGCAAGTCTGTTCTGACATGAACCGAGATGGCGGCACGGCGGAGGATTGTGGGTCGATGCCTCGTTTGAAACTTGTAAAATAAAAAAGCTGAAACGGAGCTAAAGTCGTGATGAAGTCATCGCAAGTTTAGTTTTTTTTTTTAAGGTTATTTTTTTTGGCCTTTTCGAGCTTTATTTTGATAGAGACAGCTGACGAGTGTCAGGAATGCGGGCAGAGAGAGACGGGGAATGACATGCGGGAAAGAGCCACAGGTCGGATTCGAACCCTGGGCTTCCGCAGCAAGGACTGAGCCTTCGCACATGGGGCGGCTGCTCTACCAACTGAGCTAAACACCGCCCCAGTTCAGTTTAGTTTTGAAGGCATTAGATTTGCTTTTGTGGATGTTATGAAGTGTATTTAGCTGGAGTTATTTACAGTAAATTGACCAGTCTGGGTTTAAAATCTTGCTTTAGGGAAATGCACTCAAGGACGCCACACACACACAATGATTGTGAATATTGCCAGGGTGAAACCTGTAACCACTGAATCACATGAATGCCCCTCCAGCCACTGGACCCCTCTATAACCCTCAGCACTATTTAAACCAGATGTGATATTTCCATGCTTACACTGGGATGAGATGGAGGGTCATATGAGGTTTAAAATGAGACTTTCTTACTCCTGCTCTCCAAAACAAATCCAAGAGCTTCATGTACATTTCTTTTTTCCCCTTTCTTCTCTTTAAAAGTTCCTTTATGTGACATGTTATATGCGAGGAGATTCAACAAGATGGTGGGATGGATGGAACGAGCCAACCAGAGTGTGCAAGAGGAAGGAGGGAGGATGAGACAAACAGCAGAAATAAACAAGTGTGGTCAAGTTTGTGTCCAACAACTGTCAACTGAATTTTGCACAAACTTTTGAGATGTTGCAAACACCATAAACTATCGTTGTTCCCATCTGCTGGTTTGAAGCAAATGCATTAAATTCTTTAAATTTCCAGGAAAAAAAAACAAAAAAAAAAACGTAACAAGATAAGTAGTTCTTGTCGTCATTAGATTAGTTATTATTCCGGGAGAAAATGATTTTATGAAAGCCGCAGAGTGAGAGGCTGAGAGGACAGAGAGGGACACGGAAAGCTAAAAGACAGACGGACAGACAGCGAGTCGGCGTGTTAAAGTTCACTTTGGGTGTCTCGTTTCGTTGGCCGGCTCTTTGTGGTCTGTTAAAAGCTTAAAAAACAGAGCGGTGCTGAAAACAGACACCCGGCGTTTAGCTCACGCCACGAAACCTGAGGCTTAATTGCCTTTCAATTAGAGGAACTAATAGGCCTGTGTGCATGAGTGTGTGTGTGTGTGTGTGTGTGTGGTGAGGTGATTACAAAGAAAAAGCTGCAAAGCTTTCTCAGCATTCGTGAAAATAGGTATTAATGAGAGGCTAGCAACTCCAAGGACCCACAGTTACAGTTAGTCTTCGCTGTGTGTGTGTTAGCGTGCATGTGTGTGCGTAGAGGTTGCTGATTCCTGTTAAGCCATTAGTGCAATTCAAGTGCTAATTACCACCCACAAGCCCCCGTGTCTGCTGCTCTCACACTCACTCTCTCACACACACAAGCACACACACAGTTTCTTTATGTAGCTACTATTCTCTCTAATCATCCTTACTTCAACACCGTCAGAATCTTTTTATATGGAAGAGGAATGATTACTGAAAGTTCTAGTGTTGGTTCATGTGCAGAAAATCTAAATAATACATATTATTACATTTAATCAATATTTAATCTAATTACTCTGCCCTTTATTACGCTTTTCTACTTTTTCAGACGGCTGACCTTGAGAGAAACGATGGAGAGGATGAAGTTTTTTTTGCCTCAATCACTGACACACGGTCCAAAGGCTCTGACCACGATCACTGACTTCAATAAGACCGTACATTGGAAAACATTGGTGGGCGTAGGTATACACACCACCAGCAAATGTGGTAGGGACTAACATTAGTCACAAGCAAACCATCTCTCTAAAAGGTAATGTACTTTGTGTCACGGAGCTCTGATAGATTTTTGATGGAGAGAACAGTCTGCAGAGGATCAGTTTTCCCCGTGAAGCAGATCTGTTTCCTCTTGGGAAGACACACAAACATCAAGCGATGCCCTTCATGAGGGAAGGGGCAGAATCACCGTGAGCGAATGTGGACTCACTTATAGCGTCGGAAGCTGTGAATGCAATCGGTAAATAACATTGCGGGCCTTGGAGAACAGTTAAGAAACAAGTCTGTGATTAGAAGCCGCCCACAGGAACAGTTCAGCTGTCATAAGTTTTTCTCATCTGCAGAAGACGTGGCCCTCAATAACAGCTCTGTGAAAAAGAAACTGTTCTTTCTACGGTAAAAAAACAGAATTTTACCGTAATAAACAGTACCTTTTTTAAGATTACGGTAAAAGGATATTAGTACTGTTTATTTCATGTATACGGTTGGCATTTTATAATTACAAAAAATAAATGCAAAATTACAGTGTTGGCTCATACATATGTTACCGTATATTTCCGTTATAAACACAGTGCAAGTGTATTTTACAGTGGAGTAATGTTTTCCCAGAAAATGTATCATGTAAAAATGACTGTTTTAGCTGACATACACATTTACGGTGTTTCGTTGTTACTGAAACTGAATTAACCCGTTCATTATTCTAAAATGTCTGTAGATGACAGTAAAAGACCGTTAATTATACCATTAAATAGTACGTTGTTTTACTGTAAAATTACTACTTAATTCTGTGTAAATTCCCTTAAAACGGCGTATAAATAAAGGTTTTCTTCATGGCATATTTTACGGTCTTTTACTGTCATGGTTTGGCATGACATTTCTTTCAGTCTAGATGGACGTGCACTTACTTTGTAATCAGCTCCATCCTTTATAAATCACTTTTTGTTACCATGGAGGTGGGGGAAACAAATCAAGGCCTTGAAAGTTTTTGACAATATACAATACAAAGAATGGGCTGGTGAAAGTGCTTGAATTTATATAGTTTGTGGATAGAAACTGAAGTTCTTTTGCTGTCTGCGTGTGTCTCCTGTAGTTGATGTAATAACTTTGTAAGTCAGTGTTCACACATTCAAGCCTCTGTTTTTAATTCTCTGTGAGCCTCTGTGAAATTCTCTGTGAAATGTTGTGACGGTAATTAACCGGAATCCGTGTCTCAATCTATGCTGATTGCTTTATTTTGGAGGAACTTGGCCTGGAAAGCATTCAAAGAGTCCTTGAATTTGATGTTTAAGAAGGTGTGGGAACCCTGATTTTAGTAAATTCTCCAACATTGCTTTTGGCACAACAAAATAAAGCGGCGTGTTCAGTTAATTTAAAGAGTACTGAATAAACAAAGCTGTTACTGTCAAAGACAAACAGCAGCTAACCTCCATTTGTTGCTTTCAGCTAACTAGCACCTAATTAACTCTGCTACCGCCGCCGTCGTGTTCGGGAAGTCAAACTCACGCTCAGAGCGAAATTATTCTCTTTAAGGACTTTATTTCATAAAAATCAGTTTACATGTTTATTTTTGTTTTGCTCATTTTGATCATTGTCCTCAATTACGGTGAATCACCCTAATTTGTATGGAAATAAAATGCAATTTGTGCTGAATTATGTGCAATCAGAACAATTTTTTCTGCTAATGAGACAGAGATGGCTTTGTTAAATTATTTGTTTTTTAAATATATTTTAGGAGCAGTGTGATTTTTTTTTGTTTTACATCGCTTTGACCGTGATTCACCTCAAAGAGACAGCTGCATCATAATTTCATATCATGCATCAAAAGATAATTATGTTTGCATGACTAACGCATCATTCTACATGTTTTTACACAACTTAAATATTGAATCTGCTGCTTTATGAATCCGTGGAAGAACAATATGTTTCTAATGCAGCCAAACATAATGCAAACATCAACAATAGCGGTGATGTGGTGAATGTTTCAGCGGCGTTGCGTCACTCTGCCGCTCCTGATTTTGGCCTTTCGGTTCATACACGGGAAATCCTCTGGGCTGAAAACAAGTTGATGAGCGAACCAATCAGCTCATCTGTGTTCGTCCAAACGAGCGGCTGAAATAAACAATCAAGCGACGGGGCGAGCTGATGAGATACAGTTAAAACTCCAGGTGAGACAATGTCGCCCCAATTAGCCTGCTGACCGCTGTTTATTGGCTATCGGCTTGCATGGGAATGCCTTCGTCATCGTCTTTGACTTTGTGACTATTAGGCCCCTTTTCACTCCTGATGATTGGAAACTCCACATTCAGGATGCTCGCAGTTAATTATGACGAGTAATCTCCAAAACGGCGGACACTACACTGTAAGAAATGTCTGTAGATTTTATGGTGAGAAACTGCCAAACCATGACCGTGGAAGACCGTAAAATATGCCATGAAGTATGACTGTGTTTTCCTACTGTAGAAATGGGAAAAAAAGAAAGGCAATGCTGTAAAGACCTTGTGTTAACTATGTTGGAATTGACTTGTTATTGCATTAAATTGAATATTTTGTGGTGTTGGAGGGTGTCTTTAATTAACCAGCACTTTAATTTTCCCTCTCTGTCCGTCTCTTTCGCTCTTTCTTCAGTTTTTCTTCTCCCTGTATATCTCACATCTTTTTTTGTTCTCTTTCTCTCTTCTCTGTCACAGTCCAGCAGGATTCATCCTTCAAATTATAGCTTTGCACTACAGCGTTCGAATGACACTGTAATTACTGCAGAGGACTTTTGAATATACTTAGAAATGGAAAATGAATATGGATAATCACACAGTGCTGCAGAACATCACACGTTTCTTTTTTAACATTCCTGTTTATCCCATTTTCCTTTTTTTAATCTATCTTTGAGAAAATGCCCCTCAGACGCAGTCAGACATCTTCTCGCACTGTGTGCACGCAGCCACGCATGGATAATGAATGAAGTAGTTTGAAAACAACTCACTGAGGACATCAGCAGAGGTTCAGAGGTCACAGTCACACACACACACACACACACACACACTCCAACGCAAGAGATTCATGACACTGTCACGGCACCTTTTAATCTGAGAGGGCGAGACGGAGATAAAAAGACTGATGAGTGCGACAGGAGACGTGCCAAGACAAACACACACACATGGAAGAGAAGAAGTCATCGGGAAAAGATGCTTAATCATAAGAATAGACACACGCACAATTCCTGGAATAGAAAACAGGGGGAGGGTGGAAAGTTTGAGGAATTTATGCTATGGAAAAGCAAGCAAAACCTGAGACTCTGGTTGCCTCTTGCTCACTCTGTCTTTCTCACTCCATTTCTGTGTGTGTGTGTGTGTGTGTGTTTGTGTGTGTGGTTTTTGGTCTTTGGTCTATAGCCCCTAAGGGAGGGAGAGAAAGAGTGAGGTGGTGGGGGGGCAGGAAACGGTGGCGTCTGGAATTGATTTGAGGCTAAAGGAAAAATAAAATACTTCAGATTCTTAAAGGCTCGGGGAGCAGGGACAGACGACCACAAAGAAATGAAGAAAGGTAGGAGAGAGAGAGAGAACGAGAGAGGCCACATAACCACAGGAGGAAAAATGGGGGATATAAAGCAAACATAAAGAAAGGATTTATAGTTTGGTAGTAAAGTCTGTGATGTGGCTGAATCATATACGTCTTCAGAAATGCACAAAAGGTTATACGGGGTGCACGACATCGTGATTTGTCTTTTTGTCTGACGGAGAAAACGAGATTTAAAAGGCTGATTACGAGGACAGACATATAACTTTGTATTCAAAGCGTGAGATTGTCTAAAATATCAGCTACGGCACCAGTTTTCCAGCAGCGCGAGTCAATAAAATGAAAATGAGTCACAGCGACATCACAATGCTTACGTGTAATTCAGATCTTCAGAAAGGGGTGAACACAAAATAGAAACAAAGAAGGAGGAGCGGGGAAGTTTACAGGAGCAGCTATGGAGAACTGGAGTGAAGGGAGGGTGAGGAGAAAAGGGAGTCGGGAGGGGGGAGGAACGGGAGACTCTGCTGCAGAGCTTCACTTTAAAACCTGTGTCACACTCCAGCTGTGAAACTGTTTATTTTCTATCCCATTTCAACAGCAGTGTGTAAGCGTCTGTGATCCGCACACACATGTAGGAAATGTTTCGTGACAAGACGATCCAAACTGAGCCGAGCCATGAAAATGGTAAAAACCTACGTGAACCAATGAAATGCACGCCTTGATAAATGGTGAATCATCAGTCTGATTTATTTTTTTTTTGAGGACCAAATCCTAAAAAAGTCCCTTTGAAGTTCGTGTTAGAAGCTTGCAGAGGAAAGATGATGTCCGTCCTGTGAGCCACAACAAATCTCTTCAATAATTTATTTGAATATTAAAGCAACATTGTGTAGACGTTGGTATTTTGGGGATTTAATGCTCCCAGTTTCAGAGTGTAATCCCACTGTTGTAACTATGTTCAGCTGTACTCGAGTTTTTGTTCTGATTACATTACTTATGATCAAAAACTAGCGAGTCGACAACTTTGCTAACAGCCAAACATCAACAAGGTCACCAACAGCAGACATAGCAGCCAGCTAATATTACTGACTAGTCCAACAGCAGTCAGCCCAGCTCGGCGTCTGTCTTTCAGCCTTTTATTTCACCAAGCTCTCACCAACCACTAAAAGTCAGTCCCAGATTTACTCTTGTCCGGCGGCTTCATTCCCCGCTCACCCAGCTCCAGTTCTGGCATGACACCGGCTCCACTCCCCGTCAGCATTCCCGTGCACTTGGCCAGAACGTCGACATCTCCGCTGTAAAAAATCTCCCATCTGGCCGACGTTTAAAATGACATTACATCAGTAATTAAATCCACCTTCAGTTCAGTGTTTTTCATGTGAAAACTCTGAATTACAACACTGAATGCGCCAGTGAATGCGCCATTAACCGATCAGCGGGAAGCCCCGTTCATCTTATTAGCAAAGCTCGTTAAACCGACCACAACAATGATGAGCGCTGTTGTGTGTTTATTGGCCCCCGTGCAACAGTTAACGCAGCTGCCAAACCGCCGCAGAGGCAGGTAAAGAAAAGATTTTATCCTCTCTTCAAGTTCACGACAAACAAGTGAAATGTCGGACGGTGGGGAAGCAGAAGAAGAAGAAGAAGAAGAAGAAAGAGAGCAGCAGAGAGGGATTTGTGTCCAGCTAGGTTAGCCATGTGTGTTCGTGCTTTAGCGAGCTCGTCCCAACACGATGAATAGAGACTAAAGATATTAGAATATGAGGCAGAAAGAGAGGGAGAGATATCAAAGGGAGGCTGAGAGGATAGGAGGTGGAAATCCTCTTTCTTTCCATTCTTCCCAGTAGAGAAATGAGAGAGTTAATCCTCAGGGGCTTACATTTGTTTTCTCTCTCTCCATCTCTCTGTGTTTCAGTATCCCTGCCTCCTGACATCCTCTCTGCTCCCTCCTGATCTTCGTGATTCCTCCCTCTCATTCTCTCTTTGTGTTTTCCTGCTTCTCATTCTGCTGTCATCCATATTTGCATCTCTTCTTTCTTCCCTCCGTGTCCTCCTCTTGTCGAATTCCCTCCGTCCCCCCGATTCTCCATCCTTTTTCGTCTCTCTCCTCCATCCCTTCCTTGCAGGGTTTATGATGTATGGTAATCTCACCGCAAACACATTTATCTGCTCATTCTTTATCTTCTTTTTTTTTCCGTCTTGGTGCTCAGCGGGGTTCCGAGCTGTGCGATGATGCTTATAGGATATTTACATTTGATTTGTGCGTACAGAACAGAGTGAAATGTACAGACGGAGGAGGGCAGGACAGAACAAAACAAGCCGGAGCGATGAAATGCAGAACGGCAACGAGTAAAGAAGAGCCGAACAAGACGAAGCACGGCGGTAAATTCAAATTCAGAGCACATCACCACAGATAAAGGCCAACGCAGAGCAGAACTGAAATGAAATCCATGCCTGCATGCAGGTATGAGGACAAATAAGCATCATATTTGGGTCACAAAGTATTGTTTTTCTCATTCTCGTAGAAATCCAGTGCAGGTGGCTTTGTGGCGGTAGGCTTGGTTGATCAAGCCAAGCCTGTAATCTCATATCGGAGGATAACTCTGTATCTTGCATCCTGATAGTAATGCCATTTTCTCCTGATAGTAGATCCCTTAAGCCTTCAAATTAAACAGTGTCACCTGATTTCATCGCCCAAAACGGTTTCATAAGCAGAATCGGGCTGCAACAGAGAAGAGCCTCCGAAATAAGACCTTGTAGGTTCACCAACAAGGTCTGTTTTCACTTGTCAACCTGCAGGAAGTGACAAAGTTTTAGAGAGAAATACAAAGTGTATCCTAAACGGCAGATAATCACTCCTTCCACAGGCCTTTCTCTTTTTATTTGGTTACTTGATGAAGGGTCTCCTGGCTTGGCATTTCAAGGTTGCTGGGTAGTTGGGGTGGGTTCAGATATATTTTGGCTGCCATTTGAATTGGCCGATCTCTGAAGGTGACATTCAATTGTAAGTTTTAATTTAACACCAGCTCAAATGGCTAGATATTTCATGAAATGAGGCGGCAATTACGCCGTTTCCTACGTGTTGTTCCACACAATGGGCTCGTAATCGTTCACTTACAGACTTCTGTGCCGTCTGTAAAGAAAAAAAGAAAGCCCCTCTCACTTTGGGTTTTCTGTGCAGATGAAAATGATGTAAAGATGAAAGAGTCTCTAAAACTTCTGATGTAATGCACTTCACACTCGTTTTTAGGCACTAAGCTGAGGCTCTTATTCAGAATGGCAAAAAAAGGATGAGTGCATGAGTAGTTTAAGCTTAAAACCACTGCGTTGCAAATATTACAAAAGAAATCCAAAGAAGGGGCTGAAAGCACGAATGCCAGCAGAGTCAGAGTCCGGACAGCGTTTGTAGTGACGTGTTTCCACACTCCAATGATGCTCGAGGAAGTGACGGCAGCATGAGCGAGCAAGTCGATTTCACCTACACCCTTATATATAAAGGTTTTACTTGGAACCTCCAGAGCACTCATGGAGACGCAGTTTTTCTGAGTGTACGAAGGTTCCATTAAAGGATCGACGATTCAAAGACGCCTGATACGTTTCTCCATGCCATCTTCTGATGATTCATCCACCCATCATCGGCACCAACAGCTGAGCCCGCCTGCACTTTAAAATCAGCCTTTTTGTCATTCTTAAGTGGCCGCATAATCAACAGGTTTATAACGAGCCTCCGGAGCTGATTAATCACAACCGCTGTCAGTTTTTATTGCGCTCCAGCCTCGCGAGTAACAAACAAACACTCCAAACCTCCCGAATGTCCCCGTGAGACAGGCGCCCGATGACAGATGGGGATGGGAGGAAGCTAGGATGTGGAAAAAAACAAGTAAAAATATGTAATTGAGTTATGAACAGACCAATCATAAACAAGCAGGCGGTCAGAATAAACAGTCGGATTTGTGTCGAGGAGTAGAAGTTATTTTTTATCTGCCTGCTTTTAGTTACTCGCAGCTTCCAGGAGAAACAGCCTTGAATCAGTCAGAGAGCACAGAAAGGTTTTCTGTCGTTGTTTTTTGGGGGGGACCTGCAGCTCTGTGGACTCGTGGACTTATTCAATCACACGACAGCTGTTTGGGTTTGTGTGAGCGGGTGGGAAAAGGGCAATGGCTTTAAAACTCTCTCCAGGTTTTCCCCGAGTATTTTATTGATGTGTGCTTTTCTATATCTAGCTCTCAATCAGTCAGACTGCTGGGTAATCAATACTGGTAGAGGGCATTAAAACTCACTCTGTGTGTGTTTGTGTAAATCCCTGGAAAAGGAATGGTCTCCTCTCTTAATTCCTGCTCCTTATCTGTCCACCCAGACGCCCCATCAGTGTCACATTTTTAAAGATATATGAATCTGATAGTTAACGAGTTTTAGCAACATTTTCTTACTCCGTGCTCTCAAAGAACAAAAAGGCTTATCAGGACTGCGTCGCACCCTTCGCTGACTTTATGTGTTAATGATATACAGCAGACTGCTGCACTTTGCATTTTCTTGCTTGTTGTGTTAACGTTAAGTTCTGCCATGTTCTGCAAATGCCAGACTTTTTTCCTGTAAGTTAAGAAAATAATTTCTAACTGCCAGTGTGACATTAAACAGACCTGGAACGCCTTTCATTAAAACACATTTATACCTCTTTTGATCCGTGAATCTGCCACCGTAGTGAGGCCTTCATGCATGTTGACATCGTGTTTTTCTCATTCTTAAGCGGACGCACAATTAACTCATGATTATAAACCTCCAATCGTATCCATTCCAAACAAATGCAAATACGGAGAGAAGCAATCGCGAACTCATTGAGCCACTTCTTGAAGCACGAGAGGATGAGATCATTAGTGCATCAGAAAACAGAGTTTTCGAGTTGGCTTTTTTTGATGTGCTTCGGTGTAAACCTTGGCAGAAGCGCTGCATCGTTTCAGGGGGAATTCTCACTTCAATATCTCATTTTGGAATCGTTACGCCGCAGCTACACTTAATCTGCAATGATGCTGCTGTAAGCATTACATTTGCTGTAGTTAATGCATGCAAAATCAGCGCGCGAGGCGAAGAAACGTACTGTATGCATGATGTGAATGCAAAAAACAGAGCTGCTTCCAGCTGAGTGAGACGTGAACCAGTTTTTTGACATTTGCACTGCAGAGATGACGAGCCTCACCTGTTTCACTGAGCACGGTGTGGATGCAGTGAAAGTTTGCAGCCACCAGGCGAGATTAATTCCACCGAGCCCTCGAGCCTTTGGCTGGCTATGTTTGAACTGCCTGTGAGCTGAGATGGAGGTGTAATTTAGAAACTCCCCATATCATAAAAACACAGTAAACAAAGAGAGAGAATGTCCTGCTGCTGCCTCTGTGTGTGTGAAACTGAAATAACTGAGGAACATAGCCCGGGGCTGCCACATGCGTGAACGTACACACACACATAAAAACACACAAGACGAGGAAAGGAGGCTCTAATCTGAGAGGGGGAGATGTGATGTGACCTCAGACCGCTACGGATAAGCACTTTTCTATCTCTTTTTCTACAAAGCGAACACACACACACACACACACACACACACACACACACACTCACAGGATCTCTTTGTCACTTTGCCTGCCGCCGAGTTGTCGCCATGACAGAAGAGGTCATCTGGATGAATGCGTCCTATTATGGGATATGTGCCCTGATCCCGCTTTGGAGGTCAAAAGGTTAAACATCCAATCAGCACACGGCGTAGCTAAACGCCTTTTTGAGAATATGAGATCATAATCAGTTACCAGCGGGATCGATGGACGTCAATGAGGACGCCGTGTTTCAAAGGCAGCCGTGATGGAGGGAGAGCTTTAAAGACTTCATTCATGTCTGACTGAAATGAGGGTTTAAAGGACACCATGTGAGCCTGCAATAACTGATATTCAATATCTATAAATGTGGAGATGTAAGCTGATTGTGATGCCAAGAGCCAATCAGATTCACATAAATGAATGAATGGATTGATAGATGGACGGGAATGAAGACATAATAATGTGTCCGCATGGTAAATCGACTTGAATTGCCATAAAACTGACCGATGTATGACATTAATTTGAGTTCCTCACACATCTAGAATCACACGTGATCTCACCTCTCATTGTTTGGTTCATAACGGGTGAATTGTGGCTCAATAAGGGAACCGATACATTCAACCACACATACAACCGATCACGAGTAGTGTGTTGGTCCTTTCTTTTGAAGAGAGCTGGGCATCGTTCAGTAGTGTTCAGCAGTCAGCTAAATGACTAAATGTATGTTCTGTAAGGATGGTGAAGGCATGACACAGTTAAGTTTCCGGTTCTCTCCGTCGTCTGTGGGTCAGTATTTATTATAAAATCTGCACCTCGTCTGTGGCTGATGTTGGTTTCATAATGATTCTTACTCCCTGAAGTCGAGCAGCAGAACTTAAGAGACTATACTGGCCCATTTTTGGCTGAGTTAATTATGCAGAAGTCATCTTACATGTCACTGTTTATAACACGAGGTGTTTATCATTTGCATGAGAAATTGGGGGCACAAATTAAAAGCACACCAACTTCTCCAGGCACGACTCCACCACACATTCAATTATTTGTTTTTTTTCCCGTCTGTCCTGCTGTCTGTGAGTCTTTCTACCTATTTGTCTTTTTCCACTTTCACAGCGTGCAGTTGAAGGATTAGAATGTGCTGTTCTGAAATCGGCTCGTCAGCCTGCCAGCCGCTGATAAGCACACTCAGGATCGATTAGATCTGCCTTTAATCTATTCAACTTTTTCCCGGCGAATGGGAAAAAATGCTTAGTATGGGAGATGTGAGGTGCGCGATACGGTGACTTTGGATACACGTGCCCAAAGGGCAAATGCATTGTAAGCCACATTTTCAGGCATGAGATGGTGTTAAATATGCATTTTATATAAATATGCATCTTCTTTAACAAGTCGCTGCAGGCAAATACAAGCGAAACAATTGAGAATAATTTTCTTGTTAACCATGAAGGACAGAAATCGAAACAGGGAAACGTCCATGTAGAGGAAGAAAGAGAAAACAACACAGACAAATATAATAATATCTTGAAAGCACAAAAGAAAGAAGGGATGAAAGAGCTCTCAGAAAACACTCTCACCCCTCACTCTGAAAGAGACGAAGCCGCTTTAACAGAATGCTGAACACACACACACACACACACACACACACACACACACACACACAGATAAAAAATGGCAGAACGCACCTTTAGCTCATCACTGGCGTGGGATACGTTGAATTTCTTTCCTCTGAACGGCGACACAGATCTGTCCGAGAGAGAGAGAGAGAGAAAGTGTTCAAGACATTGTACATTATGTGATTATGATGTAATTACATGTGAGCTAATTGAACGTACTGTATATGTCATTATGTCGTGCATGTAATTATACAGGCGACGGAGTCAGAGGAAGGAAGTGAAAGAAGAAAAAACAGCGTCAGCCAAAGTTGCAGATTGCAGCCGACTGAAAACCCCTCACATCTTACTGTCATGTCAAACATAAAGGAGAAACTACAGTGGCTGTGGAACTTGAGAAATATGTAGAGTCAGTGTTTGGTTTGTCCCATCTGGGCTGCCGTAGAAACAAAGTGGGTCAACATGGTAGACTTCATGGATGAGGACCCGCTCCCTCTGCAGATATAAAAGGCTCAATCTAAGGTGACATAAACATTACGATTGTTATTTTGAGGTGATTAATTATGGATATTATATTCCATTTCTATCAATAGATGCCCTTACATCTTAAACACTGGACCTTTAAATGGTCTGTATGCAAATGTAAACCTTCTTGTAACCTTTAAATACACCTGGAGCTCTTTCTAATCCTTCCCTGAGCTCTGATAAAGACAAATCAAAACTACACGCACGGCTACAATTCCCGACTGGAGTGAGTAAAATCTAAATAAAGGTTGTTTTTTAATTCATGTGTTGACTTCTAAATTCATCAAGCCACTTCCTGGATGTACAGTGCACCAGCCTGCAGCTAGTTTATGCTTGTTAAGACTTTTTTTACCAGACAGCCTGATGTACGAGCACAGACCGCGAGGCCTAAACACAGAAACTCCAAGTTCTGCTTCTCCTCTAATTTTCCTGATTTATTACAGTTTACAGTGCAGCCTGACAGCACAAAATATGACCAAAAGAAAAAAGACAAAAAAAAAAAGCTTCTTTGATTAGCTGGAAGGTTGTTTTTTTTTTTCGTCTGTTTGACCACAGCCTGATTTAACCTTTGCCTCGACGGCATTATCGAGCAGAAACTATTAAAAACAAAAGAAAACATAGAGTTGCATCGCTTGACATATTCCTTTATTGAGATGAATAGTCAGTGCTGCCAGCCGGTGTTCTTTTCTTTTCTGCAGCAAGAGTAAAGTTCCCAGTTAACACAGGCTGGAATAAAACAGACAATCTGAAGCACCATAACAGATTTTAATCCATGTTGCTGCTACACTGACTTGTAATCAGGTGAACAGTGTCTCTGTCATACCCGGTACGGTCTCAACCACAGTACGTAATACTCCTAAACTCCCTTTTTAAAAGTCCTCCTGCTGCTCCACCTCAACTCGATTTCCTGATGGACAAAAGTGAAGTAAACAGATGCCAACTGTAGCTGCTGTTAGCTAATGTTAGCTCAGTTCGTTAGGAGCTGAGCTGGTGTCGTGCCAGAACAGGAGCTAGGCAAGCGGGCAATGTAATTAGATACATGGATACAATGACGGAGGCAAAAAAAAAGACCCGATGGGACGATCTGAATTACCAAACACCAAACGGCGCCCTGCCAAAGGTGGCTTTATTTGAGCAACCCTGCTTCATTCAGCTCCACCCATGCTCCATGTCACTTCACTGAGCTTCACCACGGCTCTTTAGAAACCTGTGGGCGATGTCACAGATACTACGTCCATGTTTTATACAGTCTATGATCAGCACAGCTGATGTGTGCTGCCTAAATGGTGCCAGTGAGAAGCCCTTGAGCAAGCTACTTAACCCTGGCTTGTCCCGGTGGAGCAGTTCAGGGTCTGTGGTGGTGCTGAGTGGCTGTGCGGAGCTGCTGCTCCCGTGTGAGTGAGTGAGAAGCATGGCGTCACTGAAGATGACAATTTGTGATTTGCACGAGCCTTGGCTGGATGAGTAAGTGTAGTAACATTAGAGTTTTTTTAAAGAATGTGCTCTCCATCTAGTAATTATGTGGGTGTGATGGTACATGAGTGAAGAGACGAGGAAAAATACTGCGAGGGGGAGATATTTTCTAACGTTGTAATGGCTAAATATCAAAAGGCCAAAAAGTGCCTTTATCTTCGGTGCCACATTTCTTTTATCCACGTCTTTATGAATGTGCAGTGAGAGATCACACAGCTCGGAGGAGCGAGACTCTGCAATAATTAACATCCCCTCCATTTTTTTCCTTACAGGAACTAAAGATCAGAACCGGTAGCTTTGTCAGGAAAAGACTTTTGTGTGTTTCTTTTTCAGACCAACAAAAAGGATGGAAAGACAATTTTTTAAACATTTTAAAAACTTTTTGAGAACACGATTGTACCTGAAAGATTGTAGAAAAAGAAACATCAGCGCCTTGAAAAAGTGCTGATGTTTTGAACATACTCAGTGACCTCCATCACAGATGAAAGCAGTTTACTTCAGTAGAAGAAGAAGAAGGTATGCTGTATTAATCCCTCAAGGATAAATTCAGTTTTTATAGGACAGCAGCCCGAGCAGCTCAAGGACACCTCAGTTGCACCCAAGAGGTGTAACCTGTGACCTCGACAGCAAGACCTGATCCTTGAACCAGCAACCCTCCGGTTCACAAGCCAGGTCCACACGGACTGAGCGATATGATATCACACAGTGCATTTATATCTGTGTGGTGTGTGTATGTACGTATGTTCGTTCTCACATGTAACTTTGTGTTCCCGGTACATCTGACTGACTGATTTTAGTAGTTTATTTAAGTCGTCCTGCTGCTCCACCACAACTCTCTGTGATTTCCTGATGGACAGTGAAGTAAACAGCTGCCAACTGTAGCTGCTGTTAGCTAAATTTGTTGGGAGCTGAGCTGATGTCGTGCCAGAACAGGAGCTAGGCAAGTGGGCAATGTAAGAGGCTCAGCAGCCTCCATGGATACAATGATGGAGGTGGAAAAAGGACCCGAGGGAACGTCGACGGAAGAAGCTAACACACGTCCATATTTACCACAGTGGTATCTAACTAGAGATGCTTTAATCCATCAGCCGGTGACAAGTTACCGGATTGATTGAGTCCTTAACAACAAGCCTCCTCCACAAATAGGAAATACAAGTTACAAAAATCAGTCAGTTATAAAAAATCTGATCAGTTCAGACTCTTAAAAAAAAGAAATCTGCGTCTCCAGGATGAACTCGTGTGCTGTGTTGAATTTACAGCACCATCAACTCCTTCATGGTTTCATCAAATCATTATTATTCTGTGTTGGTAATATTCCTCGAGTACGACACCAATCATCATCACGATATCACCATCTGTCACGTAGCAGATCTACAGGGAAGAACGCCGGCTCCTCTCACCTCGTTAGAGAAGAATCTGAAGCAACACGTGCTGACACAGCTGATCGTTTAAAGCGGTTCGCCGTCCTAAACTGCACCAAATGAGGCCCTGCGCTAATCATTATTGTGCTTTACATAAGCACTGTGAGGTGATGGCGACTGTCATTATTGTCATGCTGCAGCTAAATCCGCCTGCTTTGTATGCCGGGACGATTGAGCTCATTCCAAGCAGAAAATGACAGCTCGTTATGTGAGGGAAAATGGATTTCACCGTGTTGTGGTATTGCGAGGGACCCTGAGACAATACTGTCAATACCATAAAGCACCGCCTGAATTGGTTCTTGTGTGAAAATGTGCAATGCATGAATAAAGGCCTATTGATTGGTAGTCGACTGCCAACAACTGTGTTGCGTGCATGTTTCACCGCATGCACACGGGGCTTTCCAGAGAGCGGTAATATTTTCTATTGATTTATTTTTGATGAATTGCATTCATATCTGAGGAGTGATTTTCCTCGTGATGAACACGGCGAGAACACACAGATCAAATGTTTGGTTTCAGCAATAAATAACAATCAAGATAAGAATATTTGAAAGCTGCTGTGATGTATGATCCGACGCAGCGTCGCCGTGAGTCCACAGGTCGTTGTTTTAGTAATCCGACTGTTGAGTGCGTCGGGCTGTGTTATCATGTGACTGTACATTAAAAGCACTCCACATCCCCGCTCTATCCCCTCTCTAACACTGTGTAACAAGCACCCAGAGGCAAAACAGCAGCACTTAGTGCTCAGCTTTCATTTCATCATGCAAGAAATTGAATATTTCTGTTATATTATGATACGTGGTTGTATGAGTTCTGTTCAACAAAAGAACAGAGGATAGGTATGATATGATATTGGCTGCTGCTGCCAGGAACAAGGTCATTTAAGGAGAGAAACAATCATTATCTCTCAGCTTAGCTACCCATCGCTGCAGAAAATAATCACATTTTTTATTTTTGTTGCGGTGTGCAGACGTGGTCGGCATGCAGACGTGCTCACACACACACACACACACACACACCATATTTGCATCTCATGTACACATGCAAATACGCCGATTGAAATCCAACCATCAGTTTTGTGTCTGTCATTAGCTAAAAGGGCCCAAAGCTGGAGTGAGACCAGAATAATTATTCTGATTATAGTCCTCGTGCTGAGCTCTATCCAAACACGTTACACTCTCTCGGATTAAAATCTGGTGTTTCATCTAGTTTCTAAATCGAGATGCGAGGATTTTCCTCATGATAGCAGCCAATTGGAGTCTCAATATTCCCACTAAACCAGGTTTTCTGCAGTCCTGTGAAGGCAAACAGCGAGCGCTGTTGTTCGTCTGTGCTGGAGATAAAGTTTGAAGCCATTCTTTACTCCTCACACAGCTGCTGCTCTCTGGCTTTATCGGGCAGTATAACAAATGACCTTTACATGGGGAAACTTTGCTGCATCTCAGGGCCCTGAAGTCGTTCCTGACCCAAAGTTTAAGCAGCACTTCAGTCTCTTTGACCTTTTTGACAGTAATGGATGGTTATTGGGAGGCACTTGTCATTCAGGACTGTTCTCTCCGGCACTAAGCGACCACAGCAGTTGAATACGCCCCATCTGATCCGACGTGACCGATGAAAATGTTTGAATTTTGTAACTTTTCTACCATAAAATAACAGATTTTGAATCACTTTGATGCTACATTGTTGTATAATCAGGTGAATGGTGTCTCTGTCATTTGTATGTCTGTTCTCACACTATGTAACTTTGGGCTCCGGGTCGGGAGAAGTACGTAACGCTTTACGGCACTAAGTCACACACCACCAACTATTTCACTGATTTTGGTGAAACTGGATCATATTTTATGGAGAAAATGTTTTCTGGTTTTCCCTCTGATGTCCTCCGGCTGCTCCGCCTCAACTCTCTGTGATTTACAGAGTTTCCTGATGGACAGTGAAGTAAACTGCTGACAACTGTAGCTGCTGTTAGCTCATGTTAGCTCAGTTTGTTAGCTGCTGTTAGCTAATATTAGCTCAGTTTGTTAGCCGGGCTGCTCGAACTGTGAGCTCAGAGCGTTTTGGACCACTGGGAAGAAGAAGAGGAGGTTTTCAGGCCCGGGGGGCGTGAAGGAATGCTGACAGGGAGCAGAGCTGGTGTCGCGCTAGAACCGGAGCTGGGGAAGCATAACAAGGCTCAGCGGCCTCTATAGACATAATGACAGAGGGGAAGAGACTGAAGAGGACGTTGCCGGGTGAGCAAGAATCGCCGGAGTAAATCTGGGACTGACTTTTAGTCATCGGTGAGAGCTTTGTGAAATATATATATGTAGTAACTATGTTACTATATGATATGTAATCATAGTGTCTCATGTCACTGAGTGGGTGTTTATGTGAGAAAGTGATTACATGCATGACTGTGAGGGTGAATATGAGCTTGTAACTGTGAGCATGTGTTTGTGAGTTTGATGTTCTCAGTACGACTGCAGTGAAATGATGCAAGCAGAATGTGATGGCGGCTTTGAGGATCAGCACAGTGGGCGCAGCTGGTCGCTGCACACACACACACACACACACACACACACATGGACACACATACACACACACACACACACATATATTGGCTGGCAGGGACTGGTGGATCCCAGCTGTGTCAGTATTATCCATGCACCAGTATGCATTCACAGGTGCATGGATTGGGCACATAAACAAACACACACACACACACACACACACACACACACACACACACACACACACACACACATTGTATGAGTGGATATAAGCTATTGAAGTGTTACCATGTACCGGTCCACGCACACACACATTGCTCAGTTGCCGTTGCATGATCTAAACGTGCACAGTCACGGTCACATTGTGGAAAGAAGTGATGTTTATGAGATCGCCTAAATTTGGCAGCAGTCTGAAGGACGATCATCGACTGTATTTAACTATGTGACTCTTGTTCAGCTCCTCTCTTTACACCGCACAATTCCTTTCATATATTTCATCTTCAGACAAGCTTCCTCCTCTAACTACCCCACTCCTCCTCCTCCTCCTCCTCCTCCTCCTCCTCTCACCTCCTTTCTGACTCACTGCTGAGTCTAAAATAAAATGCTACACAGGAGATGCAGGTGCAAAGTGGCGGGCAGTTATTTTACAGCGGATTGGCTGGTAACTATAGGCCTTATTTATTTATCTTTGAGCTCAGACGTCCTGCTCCCACAATAGTGTTACTCCTACAACACTTTGCTCTAGACGACTCGTGTATTTTTCCACTTCCTCGTCTGAAAATATAAAATATGAGCCTGCCTCTCTGTCAGATGCTCTGAAATAGCTCTGTGTGGTTAGATAAGCCTGAAAGATAGAGTCAGTGTAATTCTTTTTTTTCTTCATCCCCCGGCGGCTTGCAATAACTTTCTGTCTACCCTTGAAAACTGTAGTTTTCAGCTTCTTTATTCTATATTGAAATAGACTTACTTAAAAGCAGGAAAGACGAGTATTAAACTGTTACTTGAAGCCTGATAATAACTTCTGACTGAACTTCGATGTTGCGTGTGCAGCCTTAAAGTTCATCTCCGTATTCTGTTTTTTACTCCGACCACCTTGGCAGCGTGCAACGCTTCAAAAAAAAATCAAAGCCAAGCAGGTGCTTATAGTGCTGATGACTTCACTTCCCTCCGTTTGAGCCAATCAAATTAAGATTAACGCTGCAAACTGCTGCTTTTTGTCCCAAACACACAGATATTCAATTTACGCTGACGATGACAGAGCGGAGCGAGCGGACGTTGACGTGTTTGCTTGATAAATTAAATCAACTATCGATCGTCGTGCTGAATCAATCGACAGACAGCTAATCAGTCAGCGTAGTATCCGGGGTCTTAAATGATATTAATGGATATTTAAATGCACTTTTTTTGCTGTTGGAGTAAGCTGCAGTCACTTCAAAGCGCGACTCATGAGTGTTACTGCTAAATCTGCAGAATGTGTGAACAGCAGGCGTGGGTGCAAGGTCAGAGGCAGACATGTTGATGCTGTACGCCTTTTTAAAGCAGAGTTTGATCTGAGCAGCCGTGGCAAGATGGAGAAGCCCTTGTAGTTAGTCCTCTTCCTCTAATTGATTTGTTCTACAAAGCATCTGACAAAAACAACCCGTACCGCAAGGATAATTTGAGCAAATCCTGTGCAACACTCGTGTGTTGGTGACACCGTCATGGTGAGGCCGGTGTGATGTCTGATTTTACCGTCTAGACTTTGTAATCACATCTTAAGTCCGCGGGACACGGGGAATTATTTAAAAGCAACATACTGTAGATGAGCAATTGGTTGGAAGTGTGTGTGTGAGCCGTCAGTATTCTCTTCTGCTGATGCTGTGGTGGATTGTAGCTGCTTATATTTCCCCACATTGATTTCTTCCTAATTCTGCTCCGTCCCTGGAGGAGGCGATGCTGCTCATTTACAAAAACGCTGTCCGTGTTTTTAAAATCAGCGAGGTAATTTAAAACTCTGAAGACTTTCACCCTCAGCGTTCCCACGGCCACAGACTTCTTTATTGCTTTAAGATGAGAAGCTTTTATGAGCCCCTCGAGGTTCCTTTCTGCACAAACCGCTCATTTGCATCTTGTGTATTTATTGTTTCTTCACGTTTCGATTGTATCAGTAATTTCTCCTTTCCCCGTTTGACACTGCGCAGATAAATAATCATTTTTAGGATTCAACACAAACTCATTCTGAGCATGTGGTGTAATGCTCAGCAAACAAGTGTGAGATTGAGATATAGATACCAAACTGGTGGACTGTCATTTGCTAAGATGGTCTCAGGCGTCTTTCTTCCTTTTACCCTCCTGTTGCGACACCCAGCCTGTATTGCTGCCTGCTGTATGCGGACTTCAGATGAACGTCACTGCATCCTGTGTTACTATTCTCCCCGATAACAATGTGTAACCTCGTGCATAATAAGAGAAGTCAGGGGCCCGGGCTCTAACATGCGTCTTGAGATCGGATCTCACTTCACGCCCTGAACTACAGAACTATTTAAACAGTTATCAGGACACGAACAGGAACAGGAGGGCGTCCTCATGGCAGAGCATCGACGTTTAGCTTCAGCTAGACTATGAAGTTATGATCAGGCTAACTTTATCTGTGGTTGGCATCAAAGACGGGGTTGCCACGATGTGTCAACAAATCTACCTGTCGACTAACTTCATGTTATTTTATTGAACTCTCCTGACACTGGTCGATATTCATATCTGTGCCGTTTCCATGGTTACCACATGTAGAGCGCCTGGTGTTTACTCTCGCTCAGAAAGACGCATCCCGTGTGAACAGTCACACACAGTCACACACTCCTACAAACAGCCATAAACAAACATCGAAACTCATGCATACACTGCATCGACACACACAAAATCGACACACACATCGACACACACTACCTTCGCCACATACACACACAAACAGATAATGACAGTGTGCGTTACCGACGACGTGACCGAGGGAAGCGATAGATTCTAGTTGACATGTTGACTTAGAGAGACGAGAGAGAAACGACCTGCAGTCATTTAACTGACAGGGTGGGGAGGAGGGATGAAGGGTGGGAAGAGATGGATGATGGATAAGGAGAGGGAAGGAGAGAGGGAAGGAGAGAGGGAAGGAAGGGGAAGGCGAGGAGAGAAAATAAATATGCTTTTTACATATTCAGTTCTGCATGGCTGGATCGCTTATGTATGTGCGTGCACACTCAGTTATGACTCGCCTCACTTGTCGATGATTTTCATTTAGATAGTTTGTTATTGTACGACATGCTCTCTTACTCATATAGCAGTCCAGCCAGCACACCCACATGAATATATAATGATCTCTCACAACTGGATCTCGACGCTTGGCAGCACGATTTTACTTACTAAAGTCTAAAAAAAAACAACCCTCACATCTGAGCCGAACATCAAATCTTCAAATCAGATCACACTGCAGCTGCTACTGACTCTGCATCACCTATAGATGAAGAGATAATTTCCTGTGTCATCACGATTTCAGGAATATTTAAACCCAGAAATGTTCTCGGGTACAGTAAGCAGCTAGAAAAGTCCTTCAGCTGGAGGACACGATGTGCATTCACAGCCTGGAAAACATCCTTTGTGCTTCGGTGTCCTTCAGCAAGATACAGAGTCAGTCAACCTCTTCAAGCCTGCGATGCTGTTTAGTTATGATGACACAATGATCGTGCACATCGGTTAAATAATTACCCCGTTAGCGACCCCGTTAGCATATCTGTGGTGGTATTAGCGCCCTCTGTGGTGTGCCGTGACCCAAATATTGAGACGCCGTTCTCTCACTGAGCCAATGTTCTCATCTCTTTGGATGTTCCAGGGATCAATAACACATTAGATTACTGCTCCGGCCTGTCTTTTATGGTATATCACCCAACAGTGAAAAGGGTTATTTCTAGTTTTTGGAGCCGGTGGTTGGACGAGCTGGACTCCGACCATCATCTTCAAACTCCCCCAAAGGAATCACGCAGGGTTAGAATGTCAAACTGGTTTTGTCGGTGTTTGTGTTCTCTCTTATGATGATCGCTCTTTATTTTACCACCTCATCTCATTGGGTTCATGTAAACACAGGCTATCATTGTCCTGCCCACTAATTAATGAGTCCAGTCAGAGCGCTGGGATGCCTGCACGCTCGGTCTGCCTCCTCCGAGAAAACTGCTGGCAGTCCGATGAATCACCGCATTCAAAACGGGTCTCGTGGTAAAAGAGCAAAAAAAAAAAAAAATGATTGAAAACCAAAAAGGGAGAAATGCATGAGGCTGGATGAGCGATGATAAATGTATTAGCACCAGATGACATTTCCATCACCACCTCATCGATCACCTTGGGGACATTTTAAATGGTGGACTGCTTATGTGTGTGTGTGTGTTTCATATACAGAATACCCAACAAAACAGCTCCCCAACACACACACACACACACACACACACACACGGGAGTCAGGAGTCTGAAACAAGGTGCAAATGGCTCAGTAAATCTGGCCCTGACTCTCTGCTCCTCTCTGGCCTCCTCTCCCTTTCTTTTGCTCTGTCTCTTGGTATTCAGCGGCTGCTCTCTTGCAGCTCAGACTCTCTTATCTAAATCTCCATTCAGACGGAGAAAGAGACAGAGCTGAGGAGAGAGAGTCAGAGATAGATAATACAGGTCACTCTCCAATGACAACTCTAAAAGGCATCTGGGGAGAGGAGAGAAAAGCAAGAGGAGGAAGAGGAGAGGAGAGGAGAGCTGCTGCAAAAACACTGTATGGATTTCTCCTCCAAGCCAAAAAAATAAAAAACATGCAGACTTAATAAGTAGCTTGATATGAAAGTTACTGTACATCTGGCGATTTTCTAGGCTCACGGCGTCTTAGCGTTTATTTTAAGATCCGCCTGTGAACGCCTGTGGCAATGATAAATCAGCAAAAAATATCCACCATATGCCTGAGTAATGGGAAGCTAAGCCGAGCAACAGTGAGCGGTATTAACTCTTATCAATGCAAGACGGAGTTTGAACCCTTTGTACCCCTTTGTCATTTTGATGTCACAGAAATAGTCCGTCCTCATTTTTAACATGCTGTTTTGGTGGCGTAAACGATAAAAGAGTATTAAGAGGTTTAATTTCACCTCCGACGATGACAGCGAGTGTAAACGTCAGCTGACTGTCAACCTAACGTCACGGAGATTCAAACTGCCTGACACGGATGTTAGCTTTTCATTCTGTAAACGTCCATAAATAGTAATGATATGTAGCATGAAAGGAGACTTGGAGGTTACAGAGGTGGGTGTGTGGCTGGATTCATGCCAGTTTCAATCTCAGTCCTGCTGGAAAGAAAATGGGCATGTAGCTGTACTTATAGTGATCATAAGATTATGAGAATTATGAGTAACAGATGATGTGTCATGGACTTAAAGTCCACATGAAGTCAAAATTAAAGTGTTTTTGTCCCATCTGTCCTCCAGAATCTGTCCAACACTGACTGTTTTCAGTGTTTTCAGGTATTCTTCATGGTATTTTAGAGTTTGTCATTTCCTGCACTCGTCTGACGCCGCCGGAGCGGAGTGCTTCCTGTTTGATCCAGTCTATGAGTGACTGTGAGGGCTGCTACAGTCATCTATGTCTGGGCCTCACTGATTACTGTACAAAAGCACAACTTCAGAACTTTATTCAAACTGAACTGACTCAGCCCCGGGATGCCAGGAGCCAAACCCGGCAAGAAAACCACCTCGGTATGCTGCTGTATTCACTGTTAGACTGGACACCGCTGGTTTCAGAGGTTCTGTTCGGCCCTGGGTCCACTTTCACTGGAAGGTAAACGCTGATATTAGCTCACAGTGCTAGCTGTAAGGCATAGAAGTGGCTACTGTGAATGCTAATCAATTTCAATCTGCCGGTTTTTTACAGGAAACGCACAACCTTCGAACTCCGCTCGTCCTCCATCATGTTTAGGTTCATTCATGTTGCATGTAGACAGTTTTCTGAACATATTACATGTCAGCTTGTATGATGCTTTAACAAACACACACCCACACACACACAAAAATAAATATATTTATGCAAAGCAGTTTTTTAATATTTCCAGTTTATGACACTCCCCATCATCCCCACTTTTATCTGCTCTCGTTAAATTCTTGTAGTCTCTACTTGAAGACGAGATGATACAGATTGGAACTGATATCTGAAGCTACACACACACACACACACACAGATAAACATGTACACACCCACACACGCTTCTATTTTTGAGTTATGTTCAGTCTTAATCTGACTAGAAATGAGAGAGATCCATTAAATATGATGATGTTTGTTTTATCATCCAGCCCCTCCCTGCAGCAGTGGGACGGGGACGGGGGGCGCTTATAGATGTTCATTTATCTCTCTCGATTACTCTCAATCTCTTCTCCACCATTACCTGTCTCTCTCCCTCCGTCCCCATCATCACTTCTTCCCCCGCTGCCTCCCTCTCTCTCTCGCTCCTTACCTGAGGCAGGCAGTAAACTCCGAACTAAATTGAATCTGGCATGTTCTCAAACTGCTGTGGAATATAGCGCTGCGAGCAAACTGCACAGTATTTTCGTCTGTGATTCCCCGATCTTTTTCATATAATGATGTCCGTGCTGCGTGAAGCAGGTCGGGAAGAAGTCGCTGCGGGAGCCGGCGTTCCTCAAAGACAGATACGAGCATGTTTCGAATCGATATAAATGAATGAAAGTCAGCCAGAAACAACATTAAATTATATATCACGTAGACGCATTGTAGGCGAGGCTGCCTGCCCACACTGCAGCCATCAAAGCCTGTTTACTGTGTGAAAATCCAGAAAACCTGGAAACAAATCGACCTCCTCGGACCATTTCCCGTTACTTTCATCGGCTCTGTGATTGTGTGTTGAATTGATCTACACCCCCAACACAACTATCCTCTTCAGAGAGCCTACCTGTTATATATTTAGCCAACTCTCCTTCCTCACTCTTTCACATCTCTCTCTCACCTCCCCCCCTCTCAGCGATGTGCTATCAGGAGGGTTGTAATGTAAAGTTAGCCTCGATCCATCTCTGTTGCCTCCCTGCTATCAGATCCAGTTGGTATAGCTTAAGTCAGCCCTGCTGTCCAGGCTAAATGAATGTTAAAAGCCTATTGAGTTTCTCTGTGCGTGCTGCAATAGCTTTGCCTTATATAGGTAATACGATGTGCCGTGTGTGTGTGTCTGCGCTTATAGTGTTTGCAGCTTATATATATGTATGTGTGTGTGTGTGTGTGTGTGTGTGTGTGCTGTATGTAATGTGATGCAGTCTTTTAATTTAGGAAAGGAGACACAGTCAGCAGGTAGAGGTTATGACCTCTGCTAGAGGACACACACTGTAACCTAACATGAAATTGATTTCAAGGTAAAGTAGCAGAACGTGAGGCTGCTGCTGCTGCTGCTGCTGCTGGTGAGTGAGTGACTGCTGTACTGTATGTGGGTAAGAAAGGAAAATAAAAAGTTTATTCTCCGTCATGATATCTCAGAAAATCATCAATAAAACTCTTTGATATCTGCGGCGATGATACATCTCTCACTTCAAATCATTTCTTATGCTTCGGCTGCTCAGAAGAGGAAAACTTCAAATATTATCAGCTGATGTTGGCCTATCACGGACACGTCATGGTATTCAATGTGCGCTGATATGAATAACTGTTAAAATTAAAATGTGTCACTGCAAAGTTTATCCCACAGAGTGATTTACAGTAATGTGGCAAGCAGCCCAGAGAGAGACAGAATCAGCAGCTCTCAGCAGTGTCAGCTCTACTTTAATAAAGTAATAATGTACCTTTGCATGGTCATATTGGTGCAAAATTGGTGCACAATTCACATTGACAAAATCTGTTTTAATTCCAGCTCTAATATTGTCTAAATCAGCGGCCATTGTTGGAGATAAGAAGTCCAAATCTGGGCCAGGTCGTAAGTCTGGACCTGTTTTCCAACACGTAACTACAGAAGTCTCTCCTGGAACTAATGCTCAGCTCTTTTCTCTACAGTTCTTCCATATTTGAGTTTTCAGATTCCAGCACTAGAATTTATGACCTCACTCTACATGTATTGCTCCTGCATGCTGTAGTAAATGTTTTTTCACAGCCAATACTGATTATATGTGCCAATATAATTATCCAAACTAAGACTAAACATTGAATATGTATATAACAGGGTATATATGTTGATTTTGAATATATATTTTTAGCACATTTTCTAACACTCTTGATATATTTTGCATGTTTCTGGGGGATTTTCTATCCGTGGATTTTTTTCACCTCTGAAATTGATACTGGTCTTAAAAGTTCCATATCATATCATTTCCTCGTGTTGATTTTGAATTCCTTTGGAGTATTTTTAGCGTAACAGAAGCAAAATCAGCTGCCAGGTCCAAAAATGAGCTTTGGTTAAATTTCCTCTTTAAATCTGGACAGAGACCAGCCACAGGTCTGTTACCTTGTTCTAAGTATCGCTGAGGTTTTTGCATTAAAGTCTTTTGTGAGGCCACGGAGAGGAGCGTCCTCTTCTTTGGGCAGTAATGAGAAGAGAATCACTTGAAGAGAGCTGAGTGGTGGCAGCAGTAACTGGATCAATGAAGAGACTGCAGTTAGAAAATAGGGGTCGCCGTAATCAATTAGACTCTCTGCTGCTAGAATGGTAAAACAGCCATGAGTGGAGAATCTCTGTGCTGCTTGTCCTGGCATACTTTACAAACTCTTTTATTAAGCACATATTTATGTTTTTGTTACGTTTCTGTCGTGCATTCTGCAACTTCCTCTCATTGTTCTTATTATTGCCTTCATAGATGTAACTTAGATGTTATTCTAAAACCTCAAAGAGACTGGGAAGTTTAAATCTCTAATTTCATCGCTGATCTATCTTCACTTTTATTCTGTTTTGCCATCACAAGCTACGAACCGGGTCCAAACACTCTGCAAGTGTCAAATATTTTTCCTCTCCATTGGCTGCCTGTTACCGCCGTCTCGAACAACACAGCGCCTCTCTGTTTTCTGTCCTGCCCGGGTGCTTCCCGACCTGTTAGCCATCCGTAACGTCGGTGGAAACCTGAAGCTGTTCCTGTGTGGTCACGGCAGGCGTTAGACCACGTTTGTGCAAATTAGTGAGCATCCACTTGAACTGATCGGAGCAAAATATAGGATCACAACTTTCTCCTCTTTGATTTCTTTTCTCATCATTGTATTTGCCCTGTGCCAAACTAGCATGAGTATTTAATGTGCAGCAATCACACACACACACACTCACACACACACACTAGGGCTGCACTATAAATGGTTTATGTCACAATCTTTGTGAAGCACCCCCCACCCATCACGGTATCACACAATCACACACACACTTACACACACACACACACACTCCCTCCAGCATCAGCCGTGGAATTGAAAAACCACTTCAGAAAAATAATGGAGCTGTGGCATCCCTGCAGCATGTATGTGTGTGTGTGTTTTCAACGCGTGGGTGTTTTCTTCGTACGTGTGTGTGTAAGAAAGTGTGACACTGTCGTCGTCTGAGTGGTCGTGGTCAAAAGGACTTGACCTATTTGCAAAGAAGGCTGCTTTTGTGAACGTGTACTGTATCTGTGTGTGTGTGTGTGTGTGTGTGTTCGAGAGAGTGAGAGAGAGAGCGAGGGTGTGAGCCGTGATTTGCATGCGCTCACATGCAAAAAAATGTGAACTCCCCCGAATGAGGCTGTAATTGGTTTTAATGTCTTCCCATATGGATTTCAACATATGGACTAATTAATTCTCAGTTTTACATCTAAGTGAAAGTCTCATCCAGAGTGACTTATAATGAGAGCAACAGCAGAAAAATCTTTAATTCATTCATCATTTAAAAGCAACAAACGGTGTCACGTAGCGGTCGGGAGCTGTTGTGCAGAGACAATGCGGCTGTGACCGCAGAAGGTCGTGTAAGACGGAGGGAGACAAAAAGAATATAAAGAGCTTAGGAGTGACAGAAAGAGGATTTACTTTTATCTATCATTATTCAGATGCATCATTTAGATAGAAAGATAAATAGAGAGAGAGAGAGGGTGGTTTCTTTGCTTGCAGAGACTTGGCTGGTGATGAATAACCCCATCTGCCTGTCATTACTACTAGAGCTACTAGTGCTACACGCACACACAGCAGAATCTGTCACAGATCCCCTCTAAACAGCCTCGGGGGATCCGGGGAAAAGATAAAGAGAGGAGAGGGAGAGCGAGAGCAGCAGAGATGATGCTGGGTGTGTCCCGGCCTGTAGATAAGCAGCGCTGAGGAAAAGCAGGACAAAACGCACTGGGAGGGTAAACACCTGTTCCCCCCGCCGCTCGCACATTTCCAGGCAAAGCACCTATTTTTAGTGCGTCATTAAACTAAATCTCAAAGGCTCTTTTGCACTTTTTGTTAGCCGGTTGTGTGTGATGTTCGCACACGCGACAGTCAGTGAATAATTTGTAAAGCCGTCGGGGTTTAAGAGACACCGGCGATGCTATTAGCGAGCTACCGGTGGCCTGTAGGATCCCTGATGGCTTGTGTGGAAAATACGGCCTTTTTGAAATGAAGCCCTTCCAGCGATCGATCCAGGTAAAGTGCTGGAGGTTGATTAGAGACATGACCAGAGGTCAAACCAATCTAACGGAGGTTCACAGTGCTACTTGTTCAGGCATTTTCAAGCTACACAGTGAAATTAAGGCTTTGATTTACGTGTGTCAGTCTCACTAATTCAGATCAGTTAGGACGGGCGGTGAGGCCACAGAGATTTCATGTTTCATGTAATACATGAATGTTTTTCCATGTTTTCCACTTTTATCTGATCATCTGATCTGTCGATACTTCGTCCACGCTTTGATTGTTCACACAGGACTAATATCGCCTGCGCAGGTCATCTGGGATCTTAATCCTGTGTAAATCTGCCTTGTCTAAAGTAATACATTCCACATTTCGTCACTCACAGAAGTCACGTGATAATATTAGTCTCATGCAACGAAGCACACACGTGCCTCCTGGTAATAGTTCTGTGCAAAGAGAGGATTTATAAAGCTCATTAATCTGAAACTGTGATAAAATAATATTAACATTAGGTGAGTAATTCTCTGTTTAAAGTCAGCGTAATGTTTGGTTGTGGTTTAATAATGCAAACCTTCAACAGAATCTCTCATTGTCACGTTGAAATATGGACAAACGTTATAGAAGAGCAGGAAAATGAAAAGAAAGAAACGTAAGTGAGATTGTTTTCAGTGCTCTCACAGTGTGTTCAAGCAGGAAGAGGAGGATTTGATTCACTGGGACTCGCCGTGTTTCTTGAGGACAAGTTTTCAGCTCACAGTTTGAGAAGAAGAAATTGAGCCTTCCATCTTTCACCGATTCCCTCCCAAGAAACCTGCCGATTGTTTGCAGCGAGTCGCAGTAATTTAAATCCCTCGAGCTGTTTCTTTCTTTCCTTTACACTGCGGCGTCTGAAAAACCAGAGCCGAGGGCAGTTCTCTTCCAGTTTAATCAATCCAGCTAGTGGGCAGCTTGTAGACTTTGTAATGGCGAACGACTGGAGGTCAACGCCCAGCGTTCAGACTTTTGTGTTGCTCGTGTGTGAGAGGCAGGTAGACGGAGGGGTGAGGCAGATAAACAGGTCAAATAAAAAGCAAACACACCTCGGGCCGCGTTATGAAACATAGTTTTTCCGCTTTTGTTATATTAATCTTGGCGACCTACATTTATCTGATGTAAGCGCTCAGGAAAGAGTCTGTCGAGGTGGGAACGAATCACGGCGTCACAGTAATGTCGGCCTTTGCGCTGTTAACCCGTCGCTACGACACCGTATGTGACGCACGCGTAGAAAGATGGAGAGAAAAAACATAAAAAGGGACGAGAGACGTGAAGTGGTTTCTCCAAGGACAACATGATGACAGCAGTGTGACTCAAATCTTCCACTCTCTATCTGTTACCACCCATAACACCCACAGACCCTCCCCTCCCTCCTCTGCTTCCTCCGGTCCCTTTGTGGTGGGTGTACAGAGGCTTTGAAATGTTTTCCACGTGTAGAACAAGGCTACTTTGTCTGCGTCCAACACACACACACACACACACACGCACACAAAGATAAAGGCAGAGGCATCATTACCTGTGAGAACAAGTGGATGATGACATCCATATGCAATACGAGCTCTGTGCCTTCCTCCCTGCTGATCTACATCTCTATATCTACATACTAGAAAAGCAAAGATTTGGCTCTTTAGCACAGCCAGCAAATCATCAGCGGGTCATCTGATGAAGCGATTAGCTGTTTGACATGAAATCTCTGCCTCTGATGCAATCATCTCAACACCTGTGTGAGTTCATATAGCTGCTAAATATGTACTGTATTGTTGAATTCAGCTGCAGGGTGGCACAGGTTGTCCTTTCCCGCGTTTGTTTGGTAAAACAAACAATCCACTTCCATTCAAATCAGCGTCTGTGTGTGTGTGTGTGTGTGTGTGTGTGTGTGCTGCGAAACACCAGGAAGTGTCACAACACACGGCAGGTACAGAAAACAGAAAAGACTCATTCATATTTAGATGCACATTCACATGCATTGTAATGCGCCAGCCGCTCTGACGTTTAGGAGGTCAAAAGTTTGCGGACGGCAGCAGCAGTGTGAGCCGCCACTCACTCACTGCTCGACAGGAACAAACAGCAGAGGCATTTACATCACACTCAACTCATTTGTTAGCCGTTTACTGTCTGTGTGTGTGTGTGTGTGTGTGTGTGTGGTGTATTCTCTAACCTCCCGCTGGGCTCCCTGTGGGTCCGGCACACACACCATTAAAACACGTCTTCCTTTTTACTGCAGTCGACTGTAGTGTTATGTAAATGAGTGACGTTGCCGGGCCTCTCTCTGTGTCTCCCTCTCACACTAAACATTTTACTAGTTCACTACATTGTCTCTGACATCCAGCCTCCGCTAATACGGGATGGTTAGAAGTTATTACCAACCACTGTCTCCATAACGATAGGCCCGCCTCCTCGAGGACCACCCAGACGAGACTGTCACAGCTGACTGAATGAACTTTCAGCTTCCAGAAAGTTCTGCCCCTTTCCTGCCTGCTTTATAAAAGATTTAAACCTAGAGAGCAGTCAGAGGACAGAATTAAAATCACTGTGTGACGGATTAAAGATTAATATGTGGATCTTTACTTCATGCTGTTTGAAATATAAACATTGTGTACAGTTAATTAATGCTGTTTTTGAATCGACACTTAAGACGTGTTTCCATCCACAACCGTTGTGCGATCATTCGGAGATAAGCAGCAGGTGGCGCCAATTCCAGAAGACTGTGTGCAGCATGCAGCATTGCGTGAGCGCCACGGTTGCCGCAGTGACACGCGGTGATTCTAGTCAATGTATCAAACCCCACCGGCTCCGCCGCGGTCCAGTTCAGAAGCGTCCCAGAAGCGGGGCCTCCGCTCGGCTCTGCGTTGAATTCAACGCGGCTGTTCTATTTTTGACGGACGCCGCGAGCAGCCCGCGTCAATTTCCACAGAGCACCTCGAGCTGACAGGAAGCCAGACACAGAAACAGCATAGAGAATCTGGTGGATTTTCAAAATAAAACACCCCGTGCAAACTGCTTGTCGTAAAAACAGACAAAAGAGAAACAAATGAAGTACGTAGCATATTTACACATGTAGAAACACTGTTGATGATGTTGATGCTCTCATCCCTAAAGCTCCTGTATTTCTTCAGGTTGGCTTATGAATGCATTTGTAAAACTCTGGGAAAGTCTTGTTCTGTTTCACCTCTGACTGTTAGAACACACGGGTCTTTCTGCACTGCAATGCTGGACAGTGCCAATGAGCGGTGTTTCTTGGCGTATATAAAGATTTAGCAGTTAGTACCTGACACGGTGACAAGGTGAATGCAGCCACCAGAAACTTCCAGAAAACAAACATAACTGAAGACGTGCAACACAACGTGGAGGCTACAGAGGATTTAATGATTTTTGCAGGCAAACTTAAAGCGTGTGTTTGTGTGTGTGTTTCGGGAAAAAGTATTTATTTTATTTGGTACCATCAACGAAGAAAATACTGAAGAGAAAGAGAAAAGAGTGAGAGAGTCAGAGGGTGCACGAGGGGAGGAAAAAAAGTTGAAATTTGAGAAACAGTGGTGAGGAATAAACCCAGACTTTGCTTAGCATGTCCAACCAATCAAGACTGCCAGAAATAGCTCGGCCCTTTATGCCAAAACCACACACACACACACACACACACACACAAGCTCATGCACGCTGAGGAACGGCAGCCATGGAAAACTCATCAAATTAAAGATTATGAGAAAGCCAAAAAATACATCTGCAGAGACAGAAAGAAGGAAAGTCGAAATGGCATCCCCTCAAAGCAGGTAGTTTTTAGTGTGTGTGTGATTGCTGTCAGACTAGGTTTGCTTCAACAGAGCTGTTCACAGCTGGGGAACTGGCATCACACACACACACACACACACACACACACACACACACACACACACTGCAGTGAACAAGCACAGCCTGCACCACTAGAATTTCCATTCCTTGTTCTCCTTTTGCCTCATTTCTTCTTTCTATTCTTCGACTTCCCCATCTCTCATTTCTGCACCTTTCCTTCCTCATTCTGTTCCTCTCCTCCTCCTCTTCTTCCTCTTCCCCATACATCTTTTATTTTTATATATTCCATATTCAGTGAAGAAAGAGGCCCGTAAAATGCTGACTACTACTGTACTGCAGATGAAGCATTGAGAAGCTGCGATACTCCTGTACGTTCTTTTAAACAGATATAATCTGAGTCTAATCTGTCTTTGAGCTTCCCAGCGAGCGGTGGAAGCAACCTTTCCAAGCACAACTCCAGTCATTTATTCCAGTCTTAACTTATTCTTGCAGGCTGAGAATGTGTCTCATCAAGAACTAATAAAGCGTTTCAGGTCCCTCCTGTCTTCTCCCACCTGTACTCACTCTTAATACGCTCTTATCTTGCAGCTGAAAAGCTTTTCTACTTCACTGCTTTGCTCTCATTTCTCTCCCGCGGAGGCTCAGACTCGTGCACTTCTTCCTGATGTTTGTAATCCAGGAATTTTTTACCATATTCTGCCGTTGCTAGAAGAGTGTCAGGTGCATGTGTGTGTGAGAGGTGAGCACACACACACTCTGGACAAGAGAGATCGTTTTCAGGGCATTCAGCACAGACCTACAGTCCATCTGGTGGATAGAAAAGCTGCGATATGCGATCCGCCTTTCATCGCGGTGTTTACAGTTCAAGGCACCTGTGTTAATGGCGAGATAGGGAGGCAGGTATAGAGGCTTTGACTGTATTGACAGATTAAAGCTTGTGTGTGTGTGTGTGTGTGTGTGTGTGTGTGTGTGTTAAGGCCATGTCAGTGACCTGAATTATATAGCTCTGTTTGTCTGTCTGCTTATCTTCCTGCTGTCTGTCGTCCGTCCGTCTGTTGGTGTCTGTGCCTTCAGGCTGCCATCTTTTATTGTTCTGGACAGATAAAGAGATCGGGTCGCACAGAAAAGACACACACATGGATGCATGAACGGACCACGCACACACACACACACAATCAGATGGTTCTTCGGATGAAAGGGTCATTGTGGCAGCGCGACTACAAATCCTGGCAGCACTCGACAGCTAAAACACACACACACACACACACACACACACACAAAATTCTTGTCGGACAAAACGTTCCTTGTCTTTAAAACCTGAGAGAGCCTGACCCGTCTAAACACACACACACATGCACGGGGGCTCATAAAGGTGGATTACCCTCATTTACAAATGTATGGCTTTGTGACTGACCCATTAGCAAAACTAGTGAGAGCACAACCTGATGAATTATTCAGCGCCTCCTTAAGGGTTAAAACAGGCGGAAAATATGCTTGTTAAGATCTCAAAGAGCAGACGGAATAGACTTTTAAAGAGGGAGGGAGAGACAGAACACAACAGAGGAGAGAAGAGAGGGAAAGAAAAGCTTGTTAGAAGTTTCAGACGTATGAAATATAAAAAAATGTTTCTTCTATCAATCAAAGTGAAGCTGTTAATTGTAAACTGTATACGGCGGTGCAGGTTGAAGAATTCAAAGAGAAAGCAACAAAAGAAGAATATTTTTTTTCCCTCCAGAAGTTGGAACAATATGTTACTGACGAAACGCCATGAATAATTCAAAGGCTCCTCATGAGTGAAAACAAGCGGAAAATACACTTGTTAAGAGTTTTTGAAATAATAAAATACAAAATACATTTCTTTAGATTGAAAGAACACAAAAGACTTCACGCTCTGAAAAAAAACAAGAGAAGACGACAAATGATCCACAGCCTCATCCAGAGTTAAAACACGTGTTAAAATAATCTTGTTTAGGAGTATTTCTATGAATATCTGGGCGTTATTTACATGCCGGAGATGGAAAATATACTTCATGACACATCCCTTCCATAAAGACTGCACATCAAAACCCTCCTGATGATTACATGACTCAGTGGCCTTGGAGAGCGAGGTGAATCAATCAAAGACAAATCTCTCCTCCCGACTCCTTCCCCTCCTTGTCTCGCTCTCGGTCTCTCCCCTTCCATCTGTCCTTCTCCTCCTCCCTCCTTCCATCCCCAATCCAGCTTCTCTCTCTCTCTTTTTTATCTCCCCTCCTCTCTCTTTCTCCCTCTCTCTCTCTCTCTCTATCCCTCTCTTCCTCAAAAAACCTTCGATCTTTATCTTTCTGTATCCATCCAGGCGTGTATAAGTGAGTGTGGCAGGCCTGTGTTTGTGTGTCTTTGTGCATCACTGCTTTAGACTAACCCCCCCCCCCCCCCCACACACACACACACACACACACACACACACACACACACACACACACACACACACACACTCTCAAACATACAAATTCAAAAGGCCGAAGAACTTTTTTAGAGTCGTGCCAGATGTTCCAAGCTTCATATTCATACAACATCCTTCCTCCTTTTTTTTTGTCTCCTTCCCTGTCTCCTTTTTCCTCCTTCACATCCTCGTACATCCTCCTCTTCCTCATCTCTCAGCTTCCTTCATTGCTTTTAAAAAACCTCTTTTCTTTCTCCTCACTTCCATTTTGTGTCACTTGCATCCTCTGCGACATCCTTAATTTGTTTGGATGTTCGTACACCATCTCCTCTCCCCTTTCTCCTCCTCAGTTCCTCTCCTCTTTTTTTCCTTTCTTTCTTCCTCCTGCCTTTGTAGTTCTGGTCCATTCACTTTCAGCTCAATCAGCTCAAAACATTTAAAGGAACAGTAGCTGTTTTGCTATCGAAGCCGTATTCATTCTCAATTATTCCGTAATAGACGTTCTTTAAGATCTCCATCCTTCCTTTTCCACTCTGCTCCATGTCTCCTCTTCACACTCTAATATAATCCCATCATTCATTCTTATTCTTTGGCTCTTTCTTGATTTACTTTAGACTCCATTGATGCAGCCTCCACATCTTCCCTACATCCTTTCTTTCTTTCATGCATCAATTTGATGCCATGTTTCTTTATTAACCATCTGCATCCCTATTCCTTCTTTTCCCCTCATTTCCTCTCCTTTTTTTTGCATCATTTCTTGCTTTCCTTTCCTCTAAAGTCCCCCACATCCTCCTCCTCCACCTCCTCCTCCCTCCATGTCATTCTCTCTGAGGCCTATTGATTCTCTTCTTGGGGCCCTTTTTTTTTTTTTTTTCCTCTCTCAGCTGGCAGACGGAGACGGGATCTCGTGATGTCCCCCAAACCATGATAAACAAATTCTATGATGTCTCCCACAAAAACTCTTTGGACTTCAGAGCACACACACACACACAAATACTTTAATGCAAACCAGATGGAAGACAGAGAGACGAACGGAAACACACACACACACCTATTCAATCTCAACATCTCTTGGGTTTGCAAGCTGAGGCTACACTTTATTACAGCGCTGCTCTTTATTTATATCTCTGGATCTATTTCTTTCTCTATTTTTGCCTCCTTACCTCCATCATTCTCCTCTAACCATCCTTTTTTCCCTGCATACGTCTTCCATATCTTCATTTTATGGACTATTTGAATCATTTTCAGTACTTTATAACGGCGGCTATACATCAGCTCAGGCTCTGGCTTGGCGTAATTATATCTCCTGCCATCCTTCAAACCATTCAACTAAACCTGAATCTGATCTCGTCTTCTCTTCCCTCCAATCGCGATTGTCCATTTTGCCACAGACTTCCCATTCTTGTTACCAATCCTCCCTCACTGCCAGCCTCCACCCGTTCATCCGTCCCACCTTCTCTCCCACCCTCTCTCTTCATTCATCCAAGTATTGATCTAGCTGTCCATGATATGTCACGGTGATTGGCAGCCACTAATTGGCTTAATCCCACCCCCGGGGGCTTGTAGCTCTTTGGCTGATCTGGATACAGCTGTCCCATTGTCCAACAGCTGACACCGTGACCCTCGGGAGCGACGAGGTAGTGAGACGGAGACAGAAAGAGGCGTACGTTTCCAAGATGCAACTTTTATTTTCATTGGAATAAGAAATAAATACTCTGATGGAGACATTTAAGTCATTTCAACAAGTTACGTTAAAGGAAAAGGAGTACACAAGCATCATCAAGCAAAGGTCTCTTTATTCTCTCATCATGGCAGCCACCTACTGAAATGTTGGTGCACAGGGAGGCAAACATATGTCAGAGTCAGACAGACAGAGCTTGATGGACTTCGCTGTACACTCGTCGCAGGTTTTCATCAAGCGCTTTGACAGACGAGTATCTGGCTCAAAGGTCAACACTTCTTTCCTCTGCAATATGTGTGTGTGTGCATCAACAACCATGTGTCCAGTCAAAGTGTCCTTGAGCGAGACGGCGAGTCCACGCTTAGGTTGAGATGGAAAAGAGTAAAAAACGAAGGAGGGGAGACGGTCGCCCAAGAGACGAAAGAAGCAGCCCTAAGCAGACCCAGATTAGCTTTGCTCTATTGAGGAGGCAAGGGGCAGAACACGGGGTCTTAGTGGATGCCACTAAGCCTTTCAAGACCACCCTTCAGCTTGGGATGTACACCCCCCACCACCACCCCATTTATCCAGTAACTGACACACACACAGTTTACATTGACATTAGCCCATGGAGGCCCAACATTCAGGCTCAATGGCAGGTCATGATTCGTTCACCTACAAGTCATTAGTGCTTTAATAGCTTTCATTGAGTTTGGATTCATGATGATGAAGTGCAATAATGGGTTTGATTTCAAAGCAGTGTGTGCGTCATCAAATGCTTCATTTCCTTCTAAGTGAAGGCCTCGTGGAGGCTAATAACTTCATTCATATTTAATGTCAGCTGTTTAATGTCGGACATCTTAACGTGGAACACGTGGAAGTGAAAGAAAAAGGCGAGTATTGTGTTTTTATTCTCGATTGATTCGACCTTTGATCCAACACCAATAAACCGAGTACAACGCTTCATGAAACGCTTGAAGGGCTTCATCTCAATAAACACGGTATTGATCTGCGTGTGACATTTGTACATGCCGGGTTTGGCTTGTCAATACACACAATTTTAAGCAAATGAACTGGTGTCCTTTGACTTTAAAAAAATGAGTTTTTTAAAAATGATTTTTGATTGGAAGTCATGCAGGTGAATGAGTTTCAGTGCATTGACGGGAATGGTTGGAGGTGGAGAGGGAGGAATTGATCAGCAACGTTGCAGACCATTACACCTACCATGCATGTGTAATGACCCTAATTACCCCTCTGAATTGCCCTCACCCCGCAAACCTCCGACAAACACTCGACTCAATGACAAACTGGAGGACACAAGGGTCATTGTGCCAAAAAACATCCTCCACCCTGCAAAACGATCCCCTCTGTTCTCATTTCCCTCCTCGGGTTCTGTTCCCCCACCTCCTCGTCCCGCTCCAAACCAATGCATGGACGCGCTGGATACTTGATAATAACCCCCCTCCTCTCTCTCTAGTTGCCAAATCCCCTCCCTTCTTTCTTCAGGTTGACACAGAGAGCCCTTTGTTGTCGTGAGCTGCAATCACATACCTCAATAAGCCTGCACTGTTGGTTCTCAAACTTACCCCTAAACCCGTATGAATCTCACATCTCAACAAAGCTGCAAGGATAGTTCCATTTGCAGAAGAGCCTGCAAGCTGATGCAGGTTTGTCAATCGACAACCAACTTCGGACAGCATGTGCCCCCTTTTGACCCATATTTGATTGGCCAAGTGTTTGTTCTTCTATATTTACTCTTCATGATATTGGGAGTTCCTTCGTCTTCTTGAGGGGTCCAAACAAATCTTTGCACCTTCAGTATTTCAAGAAGAAAACATCCTTAAAACTCCAGCTCGCAGTTGAGAGTTAATATTTCTGGACTTCAGTGTTCAGCACCGGCAGCATTGTGTGGTGAAGTGTCCTCAAGCAGCTCCACCTGCTCATCTCCATCAGACAGACGCTGCATCTGAACAGTAAATGGAAATCCTCATAAGTGAGAGGAGATTTTTCTCACCTCCAAATGTCACTGCGAGATGTTTTCTTATATTTCTTTTCATCTCGAGTGTGAAACCTGGTGACATGCAGCTCTCGACTGCTCTTAAAGATCGACGCGTTGCGTTGTTGAATAAAATATTAGCATGCTCTGTGAATAAAACATCAGGACTATATTCTCATGTAAAAAGGTCAAAACAGCTGTCTAGACAAGCAGTGATGTATTTACTCCTGTACACACACACACACACACACATTTGTACAGTTATTACAGTACACTTGTAAGGACTTTCCACGGACCAGATCCACTTTACAAACTCCGAATCCACACTGTATCCTTCAGCACCAAACCTAAACTCAAGCTAATGCGTCATCCATCCATCCATCCATCCATTACCTTCCTCCGGAAAGGAAATGGTGTTAGCAGGTTTAGCAGGGCGTTCCAGACGTCCCTCTCCCCAGGAATGCATTCCAGCTCTTCCTGAGGGGATCCCGAGGCGTTCTCAGAATAGATGGGCTATATAGTCCCTCCAGTGTGTCCTGGGTCTGCCCCAGGATCTCCTGCCAATTGGACGTGCTCAGAACAACTACAAAGAATGGAATCGTGATCGGATAAATGGAACGCCTCAGCTCCTTTGGACGCGAAGCTGCAGCGGCTGCACCCTGAGCTCCCTGAGTCCACACACTTTACAGAGGAAACTCATTTCGGCTGCTTGTATGCTTTGCTTGTTTCTCATTCTTTCGGTCACTACCCAAAACTCATGACCACGTGACCACTCGGTACAACGTCCGCATCACTGCTGACACTGCAGCAATTTGCCGATCCATCTCGCACTCATGAACAAGACCCCGAGATACTTGAACGCTCCAAATGCTTCACTTGTTTGCTCTTTGTAGGAGATTCCAGGTTCTTTCTATGGTTGTGGAAACACCTGCTTCTCATAAAGATAAGAGCACATGGCAGCATGCATGCTTAAACTTAGACACACACACACAGACACACACTGAGTGCAGGGTGACCGTGCATATCTCACCTTCAGGTGAGATGGACACCTACAGACAGACCGCCTGAAATGTCATTCTGGTGACGCTCACGCTCACACACAGACTTCATGTTGACCTTGTGTGTTCAGCCTTAGCGCTTGTATGTGAAAACACCCACGTGCACGAGCACACTGGACACACACACACACACACACACTGTGACCTCGTTTGTTCAACCTTGCCAGTGGAACACAAACAGTGTCGACGGCGCTCGCTTTCGTAACATCGCAATAAAAATAAACGAGGCTGTGACAAATCTGATGTCACTCCGCATAAACACTGAAAACACATACGACGTATGAAAATGGCTCAAAGCTACTTCAGTGGGTTTAAAAATAACTCCAACTGGATCATCTGTAGACATCTCAAATGAACCACTGCCACAAGAAACATAAACACACTGTAAACATCCAATAAATTGAATTGAAATTAGAACACCACATCTGCAAGTTCTTGAAGGTTAAATTAAACAGATTTCTATTATTATATTTCATAGAAGTGTCTGGATTTGCCTGGTATCACTACTTTCCTCTCTCTCTCTCTCTCTCTATATATATATATATATATATATATATATATAGAGAGAGAGAGAGAGCTAGGGCCATGTATATATCGAAAGAAGAATTAGCTGGTCCTTGAGGAAGCTATATCTGTCGTTCACTGCTTCTCCTTTCACCGAAAAGGTCAACGCAGTCACAGCTGCAACTGTATCTGAGACGAAGACGGACGGAGGATGAGAAATGGAGACTATGTCGAAGAAGAGACGCAGATAAAAGATGGAAACGAGCAGATACGCCGACACAAACTTAAAGGAGAGACGGCGAAATGAAAAAAGAAGAGAGGGAGGTCACTGCTCTGTAAGTCTCTGAGTCACAGTCAGGTATTAAGGCGCAGAGCGGGCAGAGAAGTGTACCGAGGAAAAAGTGAAATTAATACTGTCCAACGAAGAAGCAGCAGTCATATTCAATCATATTACACCATTATAAGTGTCATGGTCAATGAAGCATGGCTGGAGAGAGACAGAGGGAGAGGAAGGACGGAGTGTGGGAGAGAAAAATAAAGAAACATGGACGGAGAGAGACGGAGGGAAGAGGTTATTATGGTAAAGAGGTCAACCTTGCAGTAATGCTCTGTCTCGTAGAAAAGAAAACAGACTGTGTGTGTGTGAATAATGTGTGTGTCAGGGTGCACTGTTATCTCTGTTTCTTTGTGTGTGTGTGTGTGTGTGCATGCTGTTGAGCCATCATCTGCCACTATGCAGTCACATCAGAGCGTGCAAACTGTGCACTTTTGTCTGTGTGTTAGGTCTGAGACAGCAGTTATATAATCTCAAGGCCTCTTCTGTCTGTGTGTGTGTGTGTGTGTGTGTGGGGGTGTGTGTGTGTGTGTGTGTGTGTGTGTGAGAGATGGTAGACAGAATACACCTTCACATCTACAGAGTGTGTGTGTGTGTGGGCTCATTAGTAAACTCATTATGTCCTTTCTGATGCTTAATTTAGCAAATATTATATTTAAGTGACATCACAGAGAGCTGTCGCGTGTTTATCGATAAAACTCGAACTCCGTCGTCGGCCGTGCTCGGGTTTATTTTTGGAGCCTTTTTTCAGGTGAGTAACTGTTCGTCTGCTGCACAGTCAGGAGAAGAGAGAGAGAGAGAGAGAGAAAGAGGGGTGAGGCATACTGAAGAGGACAGGCGGGAGGAAAGTAGTAGGAGGGAGGAAAGAGGAGAGAGGAGTGAGGAAGGGAGAGGACGAGAACTACCAGATAAGTCCCAGAGTGATCAAAGCATTACTTTGACATCAAGAGGAGCCTTGCCAGCGTGCTGACTGGTTAATGTTAGAGATGCACATGCACACTTTGAAACATTAAAATATGTGTGGCTGAGGAGCCTCTTCTCATATTTATCAGAGTGATGCTGATACACACAGTAAGGTAGGCTGCAGTACACACTTTTTAACTGCACCTAAGACCTCACATGCAGGTCGAATAGTCAGAAAAATGACCTCCTAAGTCCTTTCCTAACCACTTTTCCTTGACCTCAATGGAAGACGTCACAAGGTCAAGGAAAGATGTGAAGGACAGGTGATAAGGAGTTAGGAGAAGACGACTGCTCTTACACTAGACTACGTCATGATGCGACGGTGAATGTTATTGACGTGATCTGTGGTAAAACTACAAAGTCCAGAAGATGGACTACAGAATCCTCTAACTGTTAAGGAAAGGAGCTTCAATGCTTCCTTTATTATCTCCTTTAGCATAGGATACACCGGACCATCCTTTAGGAAAGGAAAGGGGGTAATGCTGGAGAGAGAGCGTGTGAATATGAACATATATGCACATGATATAAAAACTTTGATCATGAAGTTGAAGCACGGGGAGTATCTAGGAAGTATCTCAGATGAGCGTATTGTAGTCCATCTTCTGGACTTTGTAGTTTTACCACAGATCACGTCAATAACATTCACCGTCGCTTCATGACGTAGTCTAGTGTAAGAGCAGTCGTCTTCTCCTAACTCCTTAACTCCTCATCTCCTTCACATCTTTCCTTGACCTCGATGGAAAACGTCACGATTGAAAGTGGTTGAACTATTGGATTCAGAGTGTCTGATGGCAAACACAGATGAAGCTTTTCCTAACACACACACACACACACACACACACACACACACACACACACTCCCCTCAGCCAGACTGACATAACCAGAAACAGCAGGACAGGACAAACAACCTTTCTCTCGCTTGACAAATCGGTTGCCATGACTCCATTTTTGTGACATTTCTCAAAATAATACAACCTCCAAAGTGATTTTACTGGCAAATCAGTCCAAATGTTACAGTCATAACTCTTCTGTCTCCTTGGAGGCGACTACAGAAAAACACTGAACAAAACGGGAAGCTAAAGACGCTGAAAGCTGAAGATAACGTCATAAATAATGCAGTAAGAAAAAAAAAGAAAGCCGGAGATGTTAAACATGGAGTTTAGGCCACTTATTTCCAGTGAGACCGACCGGTGTTATAAATAGACGCCGGAGCCCCTCCTCTCGCCGTGACATCGGACACCGCACATCATAACAGTTTGTCGTTCGCTCTGCCTCCCGGCGATGTATTCGGGACGTTCATTACGCCGCTATTTCCGTCCTCTGCGCACCGCGTCGCTCGGTTTAATTTCTCACTTTCTCGTTAGTCCAAACTGGCGAAACAAAGAGAAAATGTGCAGGGAGGGACTCATGACAAATGTTTTGGCCAGATGGAGGTCACGGTTTCATAGTTTTTTGACTGGTGAGCCACCAGGACGCCATTTTTTATTATTTTTTCTAGTTAAACCATCTATCAGTCTGTTTATCTGCTTGTCTTTCACCCCCCCTCCTCACTATGCAGAGTCCTCTATCTAACCCTACTCATAATCAGATAAGCTCCATGCTGCATTTGCTGTTTTGGCTAAGGCTATGTGTGTGTGTGTGTGTGTGTGTGTGTGTGTGTGTGTGTGACCTCCTGACAGGTTGTCCAGCCTGTGTGCATGTCTGTGTCAGCGCGTGTGTTGCAAAATAAATGTGTGTTTCCAGATGATACACACCTGTTTGGAGCCGATCTGTCACCTGCTAACATGAACAGAAAACACACACGTGTATGCACACACACACACACACACACTGTACCCTGAGGCAATAGCCGTCTGTCCCGTAGAGTTCACCTTTACAAATGTGTTCCATCAGCAAAATTAACTCGCTACAATTAACATAACCATGTTAATTATGGTAATCAACAACACGCCGTCTGCAAATACAAGAGATTCACACACTGGCGAGCTTAGCGGAGAGAAGTGGAGGGAGGTGGGGAGGAGAGGAAGGAGAGGAAGGAGAGGAGGGTGAAGGTGACAGGGAGATAAATGGGTGACAGAGGTCAGATGATGATAATAAACGGTTCAGTTTGTAACTTTTAGTGAGATCTGTTGGCAGAAATGGAATATAAACATGTTTAATTAATGTTTTATCGCCTTAGAATTAGCCACATGGAGCGGGTCCTCTTACACGGAGTCCGCCATCTTGTGCCGCCATGTTTGTTACAGTAGCTACAGAGCTACAGGGGTTGAGCTGATTGCAATTTGCAACCTCACCACTAGACGTCACTAAATCTGACGTACTGTACCTTTAACAAATGTTATAATCGAGAGATTGACCAATAACGAACAGTCTTTGGTTGCAGAAAACTGGGAACAGATTGAGAGGAGAACAGCTATGAATGAATGAGCGCTTCACTGGTGGCTCCAATGAGACAATGAACACACACACACAGACACACACACACACACACAGGCACACTGTTAATTATTATTCTGAATAATGAGAAGCAAACGACTCATTAAATCTCTCCTTGACCCGCACGCAGAAGCTCGCCTCTCTCTTTCCTTCTTCCTTTCTTTCTCGCTGACTCTCGCTGCACTTCATATAAAATCTGTCAGACCGGAAGCCTTTCAGCTGTGAATTATTAATTGGCATTAAAACAAAAAGAAAAAAAAAACTGGAGCTGTTTGGTGCCAAAGTGTTGAAAGAAAAGCTTCCGAATTTCATGTGTGAGATGAACTTCATTCTTGACCTTCATCCCTTCTCTTCCTCTCTCCTTCACTGTTGTTCAGTGTGTGTGTGTGTGTGTGTGTGTGCGCTGAATACTGTCGACCAAAGCAAAAATAAATTTAAAAAAAAGCAGTTAAAATTGGCCATAAAAAAAAAAACAACCTTGCTTTTCTTTCTCTCTGTCATGAGACCACAAACCACCTGACTGCACCTAACGACTGTCACAGAAAACAAATTACTCCGGATTACACAGATATGCTCTAACACACACACACACACACACACACACACATGAAAACACAAGGCGCCCTGATCGATTTCACTCTGTATCTGTGGTAATCAATTCTCATTCTAATCCGATCAATATCTCCCGTCAACGCCACGTTCTGATCATCAATAGTGAAATCGATGAAATCGCCCATTAATCCTGAATTCACATCGACCCGGGCTCCTCCGTTATCACGGTTACACACATACGGGCCGCCTCGTGGTCTCTCCTCCATCTCTCTCCATCTCGTGTACCTGACGGAGCTCCAAGATTAAAAACACTTTCAGCGTCTGCCGTTGAAAAAAAGCCAATCAGTCGATGTTTAATTGTTTTCTGGTTTTATTAGTGGAGCTTGTTTTCCTGTCTCACGTGCATAGTTCACGCTCGCACTACTTAAACTGACTTTCCTCATCGAATAATGAGAGCACGGGACACACTCATGAATACATTATGACTGTTTGTTTCTGTGCCTGAAAATGAAAATCATTCCTGTGTACTGACTTTAGTTTGATGTCTTTGGATTGGATTCAATCCCAGACACACACATGTTGGTATACGTTAGACAGCATGACTTGAAAGCTTTATGTCAGTGGACTGAAGAATGACTTTTTTGTCTGACTTAAAGTGAAACCACATGAGCACGAGAAAGAGAAACATACAAACTCCTCCACACTTAAACGCAGATGAAACTAAATCCAGGACATTATACTGCAAGGAAACTGTGTCAACAACAGTGAACCACCTGTGCTGTCTCAGGAAATCATCCCCCACCCTCCCCCACCTCACCCCCCACCCTCACCCCTCGTTAAATGCACACAAATCAGCCACTGTCTTTTTCTTCTCTGCGAGGGCAAGCGAAGAGATTAGAGGTCAAAAACACTAATTACAGACTCCGTCATTTAATCTGGTGGAGGCCGGAGATTAGAGTTATAATCCCATCACACCACGACAGGAAATTATAAATCAGTGTGTAATGTCTACCTGCCCCCCTCCCCCATTGTGTTTGACTTGAATAGAGACGGAGAAGAAGGATGGAGGGAACAAAGAAAGGTGAGACAAATAAAAAGAGAGTTAACCGTTGCAACAGTCGCCTTTTAAACTGACTTCTGTCGAACCCACGAACTCAGGCGCTGCTGAGGGAAAGCAAAACAAACTCCTTCAACACCACCTCCTCCCTCTCCTCTCTATTTTACTGCTGTTCCCCCTCTCCCTCCCGCCCTCCCTCCCTCCCTCCTCTCCCCCCCTCCGCTCTCTCTCCGGGAGGTAATGTGAATCTGAAGGTAACAGAAGCCAGCCACGCTGGACATGCTTATCCAGACAGACTCGACGTGTGTGTGTGTGTGTGTGTGTGTGTGTGTGTGTGTGTGTGTGTGTGTTTGGGGCGTACAGATTGAATCCTGCATCCCTCGGGAGCCTAACTACCTCTCCATCTCTCTGACTGGCCGTCTCAGAAAAAAAAAGAAAGAAAGAGAGAGATTTGGAAAGAGTTAGAAAGAAAGAAGAAAAAACCGAGCAGAGCAGTCGTGGCTGCAGCGAAGCCCAACAGCTCCCTCTGTCGTCACCTAGAGAAGGTCTGATACCTCCCTCTATGTCTCCTTCTTTACTTCTCTTTCTTCCTTTTCAATCTCCTCATCTCTCCTTCCAAATGTCCCCTCTTTCACAGTTTCAAAGAAACTAGTTTACAATGCCACGACTTATGAGAATCAGCAGCTGGCGCCTAATTAAAAATAAATATAACGATTACAGTGTAATAAATTAATCCCTCTATATCTCCACGCTTCCCTAGTGAGCTATGTCAGCAGCGTTTGGAGTCTTGTCGTCTTTCAACTCGTTCCAGTGAGTGTGATCTTTTCCCTTTTGAGTCCTGCACGCCTCAAGAATGTGCTTTCAACACAACTTTTGGCCATAAAATCTCTCAAAGTGGCTCGCGGCTAGTAGAAATCTGATTTCCGAGTAGAAAAAAAAGCATGACATGAGCATATCGTATCAATGTTTTCCTCATCTTCAGGCTGTTTGTTTTGTCTGCAAAGTCAATCAATGTGAAGAATTAAGTTCCTTTTTGCTAAAATATGAAACGTCCAAAGAGGAAGAGAAGGCAGAGGAAACAAGAATCAGGACTACGACTAAAAATCAATATGAGATTGTGACTATTAACCTGATTGGAGTCACCTGATCTTTTATAAACAGATCAGGTGACTCGATGGCATCATAAGAAAGTCCCCACAAACACAAAAAGCCCTCTGTAACCTTGATTAGAGCGTGCACGGCACAGCTCATCTCTGGCCTGGTTGTGCACATGTTTGCAGGTTTAATTCTACCTCCACAAACTATAAGAAACATGTTCAGAACATTTCCAGCGCCAGATCCTGAATCCAACAAATCTGACGACACTTTCTTGGCTGAACATCAGTAAAAAAAAATCTGATACTTCACCCACCCCGCTTCGTCTGTCATCCAAGCCAGGTTCCTGTATAGCGCTCACCCTAAATAGCACAAAGATGTGCTGGTACAAGGGAGATTCTGTGTTTCTGTCCTGCTTTTAAGGTATACAATCCCCTTTCTCTCTCTCTCTCTCTCTCTCTCTCTCTCTCTCTCTCTCTCCCCCCTCCAGACATAAAACCACACTTTCGTGGGGAGCTGAAAATGGAGCTATGTTTCGTTTCCTGAGATAGCTAAGTGAAGACAAGCAGTTTTCTTGCTGCAGGTCTCGTTTCAGCTCAGACGGCAGCGGCTCTCATGAAAAGAGTGAGACGAAATACACTGCTGATAGAAGTCACGCTGCCCTCCTCTCCTCTCCTCTCCCTCCTCCTCCTCCTCATATTCTGATAGGAGTCATTCTCTTTTTAGCCTGTTGTTGTTGTTTTCTCCTCCTCGCTTCCTTTCTTTGCCTCTTGATCCTCTCCTCTATCCAAACTGAATTACTGTGCAACTGAAATAGCCAGAAAAATCAATTAGTGAATTAAAGCAAACATCCAAAAGCACAAGATACTGTGCTGCTTTGGACGAAAACTCCCTTTCATGGTGAGAAGGCTCTATGTTTAAGAACCAGAAGAAATTAGGGATATTCTTCTCTCGGGATGTGACTTTAAAGTGGCCACTGAACCTCATTGTTAACTCACAGAAAAAAGGGGAATTCTTCTTCTCTTTCTCTGCAATGCTGACTGCTCTGTGGGCTAATTAGCAAAGTGCAGGGAGTCTGAATAATAACCGGAAAACCACGACAACAACACCGTTAACGCTGGACACACAAAGCCAGCACAAGAAGTTACAAACCATTTTCCTATTAAACAAACCGGAGCTTACACCTCTCAATGATCTGTGTGTGTGTGTGTGTGTGTGTGTATATATTTCTCTCTATTGTTGACTGCAGACCTTTTTTTTTGTGAGTGTGCAAGAAACAGCACTGCAAACCAGCCAAGCCTGCCCGGTAAGAACCCCTCTGTCGAATAAAACACAACAACAGCAAATGATTTTTCTCAATGGCTCCCACAAGACTGTGGAGAGAGTACAGAGAGGAGTGTGGAGGGCGAGGAGAGGGATGGAGAGGCCCAAGAGAGAGAGAGGGAGAGAGAGAGAGAGAGAGAAGGGGGGAGATGGTTTCATAGCGCAACAGTGTGTGAGACAGAAGGAGGGAGAGGTGGGAGAGTGAGAGAGATTATTGCTTGCTTGAGAGCAGCAATCTTGAGCTGTGCCATGAATACCAAAGACTGTACAGCCCTACAGTCAACGCCTCTCTCTTTGCTCCCCCATTGAAAACGCAGTGGAATTGCAGCTGCCCAAATTATACACCGATAACTCACTTTACTCTCCGTTGAAAACGACTCAGCAGCAGCAGCAGCAGCTCAGTCCTCCATCCATCCATAATTATTCACATTAAACCAGCAAGGACACGTTTTCAGAAGATTTCTGTGCAACAATTAAGAAAAAATGATCTAATGTGGCCCCTACAGGGACGATAAGCCAAACGCACGGACCTAATTGAGTGCAGAATGAGCCCGAATCAGCCTAAGGGCAAGTGATCTGTATGCAATTTTTATGCAGTTTCACCGGCGCTGGCGCACACGGAAAGAAGAGAGAGAAGGAGAGAGAGGGAAGGGGGCAAGGACGCAGCTTCTGGTTGAAGTATTCAAATGGAGTGAATACTAACAGCCGTGTGGAGTCTTCAGGGATTCACAGCCCGAGATCTTAATTCTACAGAGCGGTAATGAAGCTCTGTGATGAGGAGCTTATGGGGAAAGGAGAGAGGACTAAATCAGGAAAGACAGAGGTGGTGGTTGATCATTTACACTGTCTTTATTGACCGAGCGGCGGATGCGTAAAAACGCTTTCTAGGAGAGAGAGAGGGAAGAGGGAGAGGTCTGTGTGCCAAATAAATGCAAAGTAACGTCTGTTTGTCCCCTTGAGTGAATTTGCTGGAGTGTGTCATGAGATCTGACCGTGAAACACACACACACACAAACACACACGAACACACACGAAGCCTGTGTTGACAATGATGCAAAGAAAAGTTGTGCGTCGCCGTTACGCGGAGGCGCCGGGAGGCACCGAGACAGCGAAAGAGAGCCTTCGCCGAGATTAGCCACTATACGTGGCCAGACACACACACACTGTCGGACGCGCGCGCACACACACACACCAAACGAGCGCAAATACACAAACACACACAGATACACCCCGCGCTGGATATGAGACCAAATACAGTGTGTGTTATGCGAAAACCGCACAAATCCAACCGTCACCCAGCGGCTCCGAGGGGCGAAGAAAGTCTGCACTGTTCCAGCCAGCAGCAGCACAACAAATACACCACCAAGTCTTCTGATTCTGTTACCACCGTTAATGCGCAACGGCTCTCTGAGCTTCTCTCAGCTCGTTCCTGATCTGCTCAAACATAACCAGGTCCGACGGCCTCTCGCAGTGACCTTTTTCATATGTATATGCGCTGTTTGGATTCATCCAGACTCGAACCCGCATCCCGGGAGCCGAAACATTTCACCCTGGTTCTGTCTCGCCTGTTTTACGCTCATTAAAAAAAGCCTCTGCAGAGAAGGGGGAGACAGAAAAGAGGGGAGACAGAAAGAGACTGGTGGAGGGTGAGAAGAGGGGGTGAATGGGACTGTTGAGGTGGCAATCCTCAGTCCTTTAACTCAAGCGGTCCTTACCTTTAGAAGTGAGAGACTCCGTGCGCAGCCCGTCTCTCCAAGCAAATCCCCCAAAACATACAAGCCAGCAGAGAAACGAGCACTTCTCTCAACTAGTATTGCTTCTTCTCTCAGATGTCCAACACATCCACTGAATGAAAGCCCAGTTTTTTGTTTTTTGGTTCTTGGAGAAGAGAAAAATCAAAGCTCTCCAAACCAAAATGTTCTCTCCTCTGTTTTTTTTTATCCGCTGGAGCGCAGAGGCAAAAATACCAAACCCAGAAAAAGACAGAGCAGGAGCGCGTCTTGATAAGGTTCCGATATTAAAGTGATGAAGAGGAATGGTGGAGGTGGTGGTGGTGGTGGTGGTGGTGGTGAGGAGGAGGTGGTGGGTGTCGGTGGGTGTCTAGAGAGAAAAGAGGGGAAATCACCGTAGCATCCCTCCCTCCTTCGGGTATCAAAATCCGGTATACCGTCAGCGGCGTTTATCCGTCCTCCCTCCAAGAGCTTCGGAAGCGGAGTGAGAGAAGCTGAACGGGCGCGCAGCAGCAGCAACGAGAGAGAGAGGAGGGAGGGAGAGAGAGAGGGGAGGGAGGGAGGGAGGGAGGGAGGGAGAGGGATGTCGCTGCCGATGGAGGGCGTTGGAAACTAGAGTAACCCTCTCTCTCCTCTCACTTTCTCTCCTCTGTATATTCACACTGATCATATAATATTTTTGTTATTGAGATACATTTTAAAGAGCCTGTCATGGACCACAGAGGACAGATGAAATTAATCTCATATCATGCACAGATCTGGTGGAATATCACAGCCTGCAGTGACAGAGAGATGCATTTAAATGTGTGCGTGTGTCTGTATGAAGTCAGATTTCTCGTCCGTGATGAGGAAGTGTTCAGGTCGTCATTAATGTGACACTGTGACCGTCTCAGATCAAGATCCAGACTGAGAGGCTGCAGCAGAAGAAGAAGCCCTGCAGGAGGGGTGAGGAGGAGGAGGAGGAGGAGGAGGAAGAGGAGAGGGGGCATGAATGCAACAGTTGCTCTTTCCTCATTGGTTGAGAGCAGCCGTCCAACCGCTGCCCGAGCAGGTTTAGAATCGCATAGGCAGCCAATGAGAGGAGAGGAGCGGGGAAGTGTGGAGGGAGGGGGCCGGCCGAGGAAGACCCTTCTTTCTGCAAAGTGATTGGTTGAATGAAAATCCAATTTAAAATATCTTCCAGCCAATGAGAGAAGAGGAGGAAAAAACTCTTCTCTGGACTTCATTTCAGTCTTCTGTCTCAGAGAACTCTCATGGATTTATTTGAAGTGCTGGCTCCAGAGATTTAAAAAAAAAAAAAAATCATTTGCAACCTTTGCAGAGACAAATGAAGCTTTCATGTCGTGGATTATTGTGTTACTGTTCCACTGATACCTCACTGTACTGTATGTCTGAGAGGACGTGGGTTCTTCTTCTTGCTCTTAAGGTTTTGGATGAAGCATGTTTGTAGGTGTTGGTTCCTGAAAGACTGACTGATGACACGTTTGAGCTTTTTATTGAACCAAACAACATTTAGTTTGATGTTTCTCCAGACTCTCACAGAAGAATACTCTCTTTTTCTTTGAGCAGATCATATTAACGTGAGCTGAAGTCCAGAGGTTGTAGTATTCACTGCTTTTAGCTGTTAGCATTAAATGTGCTCCTCTTTAGACAAGCAAAGCTCAGAAAATGCTCCAAATAATACAAAGAATATCAAATCAGTTACTAATTATGCACCGGGGTCTTACAGTATCAATCAAGTAACAATAAGTGCTCTGACTGCTGTCCGTGCTCTCTTAAAATGTGATTTCCCCTGAAATTCTTTTTAATGTTTTCAAAATAATAATATTAAAAAAAACAATCATTCAAATTCTCCAATATTTTTAGATTTCTCTGAAGACTTTGATAAGAAATATATCAGTTTGCTAGTTTACAACGGGAGTTCAGGTGTGTGTTTTGGCTGCTTAGCAAGAAAATGGAAGCAGGAGCAGAAGAACAACAGCATCGTTGGTTTATGTTCAAGCGTCAGAGCAAATTACTTTTTGTCCACGTTGGGCGGTCAGCGTGGATGCTGCTGTTTGTTTCTTGTTTTTAAACTGTCAGCATTTTTCCATAACCCTAATCACAGCGATATCATTGTAATTAGACCGACTGATGCAGGCCTAATCTGTTGCGAATGTGCAAGCAAAGGTAACGCAGAGAGTTTGTGCAGTCCGAAACTGATTTAATAAGACAAAACATAAAACTTACAGGGTGGTGAGGCAGGCGAGGTCCAGAGGAGCAAAGCTCCAGAAGAACAAGGACAAAACACATGAACGATGACGAACTGACACTGAAACCAATGAACACACGGACACAAGTGAAGGCGGGATAACAAGACGCAGGTGACAACTAATCAGGGTGGAACTGATGATCAAAACTGGCGAGGAACAAAACAGTGGCAGTAAGTAAAGAAACAGACACAAGGAGGGGCGAGAATTACAAAATAAAACAACCCTAACCCACCTAACCGAGTTGTTTTTGTACTCAACCTAAAAGGTGACGACAAACAGCATCTTTTGTTGTTTGATTTTGAGGATTGTTGAGTTATATCTTCATAATCATGAGCTGGGCCCAATGGCTGCCAGCAAAGCGTGAACAAAACACCTTGCATGTGCTGGTTGACCAGTTTTCTAACTGACAACCCCAAGAGTAACTGTTGTGCAGCAGTTGAAGTACAAAGTAACACGTGGAGATGCTGGGGATTGAATCCAGGACCTCATATATGCAAAGCGTGGGCTCTACCACTGAGCTACATCCCCTGATTCATCCCTCCAATAGAACTCTAGCTGTGTGCCACATTTAGACATTTCAGGAAGCCTTTCTTTCAAAATAAAGCAACAACGTCTGATGTCAGTGTTGAATGAGTCAAAGCTTTCCTTTTTCTTTTTTTTTTTGTGCATGTCTGTGTGTATTTTGAGCGTTAATGGCAGACATTTGAAAAGCTCTTGATATAGTGCTCATTTGCAAGAGGGACAGCAGGGGTTTTCATTCAGTGGGGAACAGTAGATGATAATACACATTTTCATTACGGCATTCAGCAGGCCTTTATTACTCTGGATGCAAAATGACATAATTAGATTAAGATAAAGGGCAGGTTGTCAAATGTAATTAAAGAGTATTTTTGGCTATAATAAATGAACATGTAAACAACTGCAGACCTTTGTTCCCCCTCTACATTTCAGGGTGTCTGGTATGCAGACAGATTCAAATTAGTTTCAATAAATGATTTTTGCATATATTTAAAATTCTCAATGCATAATAACTTCTCGTATCTTTGTTTTCTTTTAAATTCTGTGCCAAGCCTGAAAGTGAAGGGACGGCAAGGTGTTGTTTAGAACTAAGAGGACTTGATTTGTTTCTCCTCTTCAAAAGTCCAGTGTGAAACATTTAAGGAGATGTATAGGCAGGTATGGAATATAATAAGCATATACAGTATATGTTTTCATGTGTGTATGAGCCTTTTATATCCACAGAGGAAGCAGGTCCTCTTCCACAGAGTCCACCATGTTGAACTGCAAGCTGTTAAGCTTGTTGGGTTTTGTAACATCAGAACAATGGGCATCCCCCCTCTGGTCAAGACAGACATATACAGATACAGATTGAAATTTCTCCTCCTGGGGTAATGTTCTCTCGCATGTTTCAATTCATTTTTTGGTATTCTATATGTTACGATAGATCATTTCATGATGTGACTTTCAAACATACCTGTGGCCCTTTCATCATGGACTTTGTGTTCTGATCCCTATCCACCATTTTCATCAAAATCATCTCATCAGCATCAATTTTTCAAGATGCGCCTTCACCTATCATGACACAAGTCATGCCTCATTTCTCATACACTTTTAATGCTGCCTTTGCTGTTGCTTTGGCTTGTACTCATTTACTTTTTGCTAACTAGCTAGCTGTCAGCACGCACTGCGAAGTAAAGTAGTGCAAAATATTCAGTGCGGGCTGTCGGGTCATGGGCAAACATAAAATGAAATACAGACATGACATGCTGGAGTATCATTATGTTGAAGATGCTTTGGATGCCTTCGGGGCTAATTTTCAGAGTCCCTTATACAATTCCATTAAGGAGCCACAGACCATGTTAGCAATGATTTCAGCCAACATATTTTTTACAGAGAAAAAGAAAACTATTACGACTTTCCCACCCACAAAATGCTAAGATCTTTAACCCTTTGAGCAATCTCAGCAGGCTCCGCACGCTCCCTGCACCATCATGTGCATTATCCAGGTGGAGTTCACGGACTAAACTATGATACTCTCCCCGGTGGGGCCTTTTGGTTTCTTTAATATACCCGGTGTCTGCATCTGTGTGTGGCTCACAGTCTGTGCTGCAAAATAGTGACACCAAGAAGCTTCCTGTGGTTTGTGTCCATTTGTTTAAGAGAGAGCAGTGGTTGAGTGACATAGACAGAGAATGAGAGTGAGGGATCAAGAAAGGCGTGGAGATGGTGATAAAGCTCCCTTGTGTTTCCAGATCGTTTTTCTAACTACGACGATCAGCTCCACCCACGATGACTGTGCACCATCTGAAGTACTATCTGCAGTGGAAAAAGGAAAGCGAGGTACCAAAAGCGAGTCTAGTCAAGCCGTATAATGTCGTGGAAATACAGCTGAAAGCACAAGGCACTGTCCACAACGTTTGACAACAGAAACCCCCCAAAGAAGGTCGAGTCGAGCTGAGCCGTGCCATGCAGTGGAAACACGGCATAATACTGTGTGGTGGCCACAATGACAGCTCGCAGTCTCATGTTGTAAACATTCAGCTGAGGCAGCACTTCGGAGAGGTCTGGAGTCGAAAGACGATTCTGTTGTTGAACACGCTGACCCACAAACCCCAAACAGTAAGGAAATATTCACCATGAGCTGGGCCACCCACAGGATGCACACACATCTATATACATATACGGACACGAGGACTTATTGAAAACAATCGGAACACAAGCTAAAAATCAATTTAAACTTAAAGAGACTGCGAGAGGCTGCAAAATAATATACAAGGAGAGGAAACGGCAAAGTGAGAGAGATCTTTTCTTTCCCTCCTCCTCGCCTCAATGATGTCACCGCTCTGTTATAAAGTCGGCCTATTAACACCTCTAACTGCAGGCACACAGGCAAGGCTGCAGACTGCACTATTTTAGACAGCAGTGTATGTATGTGTGAGTGTGTGTGTGTGTGTGTGCGTGTGAGTGTGTGTGAGAGAGAGACAGATCAGTAGGACAGCTGAATGCATGTGTGCTTCAGTGAGTTTGTCTGAAAACTGAGTGACTGTGTGTGAACTGTGTGTGTTATTTTGTTTTTTTCATAATTGTGTTAAGCAAGAGTGTGTTAACATAATTATAGTTGATCCATGCGTGTGTGTGTGTGTGTGAGGCTGATTCAGTCATGAATAAAAATATATAAGTCGCAATTTGGCTGTTTTGGGGCATCTTTTAGGTCAGGGTTAGTCAGTTCTGATTTCAGGAGGTCCGGATAGAGAAAAACGTTCTCACGTTCAGGAGTATCATCATGTTTAAGTTGCATTATAATTTAGTTATACATTACAATTATTTTATATATGTTGTATCAACATCTGCACTGTGTGAAAGAATAAAACATGCAGCTTACACATAAGAACATGTCTTTATAAATATACTGAAAGTGGCATGTGTTTGGTTTGATGTTGATCTTTGTAATCTATCAAATGTGAAAAATGTTGGACACTGATCGGTATTCATCTGATGGATTGACTACATGCTCAGTATTGTCACCACGCTGTGGATTTATATTTCTGTCTTCTGCACAGACATGTTCTGTTGATTTCTGGGTAGAAACGACTTTCTACTAAATTGGTGTAGTTTCACTTTATTTGCACCTTTTAAAAAAAGATCAATGTGCAAAGAAATATCAAGCTGGATTGTAAAAAAAAAAAAAAAAAAGTCATCATATAATTAATAATGCAATAAAAGTGTTACACACAAAATGCCACCATACTAAAGGTCATTACTGGTGACAAAAGCTGTTTGAAAAGCTTTCAAAGCACAGAGGCTTCCTTTAGCAAATAGAATGATCTGATTTGATAAACCTTTATTCAATAAAGGAACATCACATGAGAGGCTTTTTCTCATCTTCTGATGAAATCAAACATGTTTAATATTATGTGTTCTCTCCAGCACCAAACAGGAAGCAGGAAACCGGTTAGAAGTTATTTTGGTAACGGCTGAAAAAACGTGTATCTGATCCACCAAGCGGCTCTTAATTTACTGAGAAATCTTCATGTTTAAAGTGCTTTGCCTCGTTCTGGTGAGTTGTTGAGGCGACAGAAACATTAGCTAACTGTTAAGTATGATAGAGTTGTCTGAATGTTAGTTATTGGTTTGATTATTGGTTGTGTATTGATAACTGACGGTGGCTGATCAGGTTTAATTGTACTCAGTTTCTAAGTAGTTGTAGAAATGTGTTCATCATTGTGGTGCAAAGTTTGTTACAACCTAAGAAAGATGATGAACATTAATGTAACGTTGACGTAACGGCCGTTAGAACGCCTGTAGTGCTGTTATTCTCTATATCAGCACTCACGGAATGGCTCTTGTCCAATCAAATGACTTCCAAATTTCCCATGGCAAGTTTTCAAAAAGTTTATGTAAATTTACTGGAAACTTTCTGGAAATGTTCCATGGGAAGTTAAGCTTGGGAATTTTGGGAATATTCCAAATGAGAAACTCCATTGGAATTATGGAAATTTATGGGAATTAACTGTAAATTGGGGGTAATTTAAACTGTATCAAATATAAACATTTTGTTTTGTCATAAGCAGACGAGGTACAGAAATCACCTGTGCAGGTAGGGGGCGTGGCCTCTATGTGCATGTGACTGAGGAACAGCAGATATTCAAGTGTACTTGCATAAAATTGATGCTAAAGATTATGCTAAAATATATTTTCCCTAACTATATTTAAGTTCCCTGTTAAAGGGCAAACCTTCAGTTTTGTAAATTCCTGGTTTATTCCTGTTTATTCCTATAAATTCCCATGGAAAGTTTCCAACATTGAAAATTCCCAGAATTTTGCAACCCTAGTTGGAACTAACTGTTGTATACTGTTGAATCAATCTTCCAACTGCAGTTTTATAAACAAATAAACTGACACACATCTCTTATCAATTTGTTGCCTCTCTGTAGAAAAGCATCAGCATCTTTGCATTTCATTGCCATCATGCTCTTCCACCTTCACTCGCCCACATGTGCTCTATATAAAGCCCACAGGACGTAGGGTGAGAAAGCAGTATATTCTCCAGATACCACAACAGCTGCGATCTTTCACATTCCGTGTTGTTGATATGAACCTGATGGTTTCGTGTGTTCTCATGTAGAAGGTGGCCAACTCCTGGAGAGACGCTCATGACGCAATCCCAGTTTGTAGACTGACCTCAGATAATCTTCTACCCCGACTCTGGAGGGAAAATAAGCTTTTATGAATTTGTCCTAACTCATCGTAGTTTAAACAATCTGATCCAGATCTGATCTCCTTTTGATTTTACACTGCAGATAGAAACAAACTTACAACTTTCAAATTGCACTTTCAACTAATGTTCAGCATAATATACCCGTTTAAGCTTCTCCGGCTTTGATGTGGAATCCAGCCAGTTCATTTTAAATGAAAAACACACACGTATATCTCTGACTTCGCTCTCATGTTATGGTTATGTGTTGTGAGTCTGCCTCAGTGATTACACAGGGATTATGGACCGGGCTTTTAAGGGCACGCTTGTTTGTTTTAGCTTGAGCCTGAAGGATACCCGGGGCTCCGAGGGGATGAAACGAGAGGGGCGCATGTTTTTCTTTTATTCCTTTAACCTGCGTCTCAAGTTTCTTTCCTTCCTTCTATGTGATATTTCACCTTTTGCCACACTCACTATTTCTCTGTGTATTAACCCTCTCTGCTCTCGTTCCCCTCGTTCCTCTCGCCTCCTTCTGTCACCCTCCCCGCTGTGTCCGCTTAATGGAGGGCTGCAGTGACCAATCAGCGGCCTGGGATTATCACACAGTCTGCAATAATTCAATTTGTGCTGTCGGCACGGTAACTGAGCTGGGGAAATCGAGGGAGCTGGGGCCGACCGAGAGGGGACAGAGAATGAGAGAGAGGGGATGGAGCTTCATTTGGAGATAGACAGAAAGACACAGAGGAGATAGAGAAAATAGGGAATGCTAGAAAAATTGAGACATGAAGCCAGGAAGCATTCAGGGTCATAGCGAGGCTGGACCCCATCCTGGAAAAAAAGAAACAGTCTGGAGGATGGGATGGATGGAAATGAAGCTTTCTTCTTTAGGGATAGTGTCAGGGAAAGCAAATCAGAGTGACACAGAGAGAGTGGAGTGAAAGAATTAGTGAGGCGAGGGGAGTGAAGATAGAGAATTAAAGAGCGAGATCTCGACATGGAGAGAGAGAGAACAGAGAGCAGCCTTGTGTATGAGTTAGCAGTGAGGAGCAGAGCTGCATAGCAATCACTTGTTTGCTATGCTTTAATCAGCTAGATAATGCTAAACATTAGCTCGCCTCCTACACTCTAGACTCATTTAATCAGAGCCCTAACTCTGTGCATTAGCCTCCTCTCTTTATATATCAGCGTCTGCAGCAGTGCAGGGGCGGTGGAGGTGGAGGTGGAGGAGGTGGAGGGGGGTGGTGTATGCTTTCAATGTAAGAGAAGGAGCAAGAGAGAGAGAAAAGACTTGACTTTTAGCCTCTTTTATTAAAACATGTCCACCGAGAGGGAAAAAGAGGGAAGTTAGAAGTGAAGAGGAGAGACGGGCGGCTTGTTTTGGTGCACTGGAGATGCAGTAAACACAGGAGGGGGAGGCAGGGACGGGGATGGGGATGGGGGGAATGACGCAGTCATGCCTGGACCTACTACACCCCAACGCTAATGAAACACAGATTAAATAAACTTTATTTCTAATGCAAATTAAAAGTGTTGAAAGGTGCAGCACAGTCCAGCAGACATTAGAGCACAGAACATTACATTATTATCTTATCACGATGAACTCAATGACCGTGTGATCATTCAGTCTAACATGAACTTTTAAAGGTCCAGTGTGTAGAATTTAGTGTCATCATCTAGTGGTGGTTTCAGATTGCAACCAACTGAAAACCCCTCACCTCTCCCTCTCAGTTCAAGCATGAATTAGAAACTACAGTCACCGTGAAAAAAGGTTTGTCCCTCCTGGGCCGCTGTAGAAACAAAGTGGGTCAACGTGGCGGACTCCATGGAAGAGGAGGTGACATCAACACAACGATTCTTATTTCCAGGTGAATATACACAAACGAAAACACACTTATGAATATTATATCACATTTCTGTCGATACCCTTAAATGTCACACACTGCATCGTTGACGTTGGGACTGTCTCAGCCAGCAAATGGCAAAAGTTAACCGTGTTATTGTCGAAACAAACTGGTTCTTAACTGGTAAATGCTGAACTCCCACTGACGCTGAACATCTTTCTCTCTGAGAAAAACTCACTAATGAGGACGCCTGTCCACCAAAATGTCTGCCAAAAAAACCTCAAAAACACTTGAAATGACAAACATCCCAAAATTTAATGAAGCCTTGCTCAGAAGCTTTGCATGTTTTTAAGAACTCCAGTCAGGACGCTCATCAAGGTCTCAAGCAGTAGAGACAGCCTGAGATACACAACACTGATGAACATGAACAAAAAAGAAAAGAAACATTCACAGACAGCAGTGTAGCGACAAATAATGATAACGGAGAGCTCAGTGTTCTTGTTTGCAGGCTGACTGTGCCTGTTTGTGGATATGACATATGATTGGAAGGTGACTTCAGTTTTGATTAATTTTGCTTTTGTTAGGCCGACAACCATTAACTTGTAACTAACTGGATACTGGTTGATTCCACTGACACAGCTCCAACATATTCCGGCTGCAATGTGACTGCCGGACCCGATTGTGGTCGTTCTAGATGATCATTGTGATTCCACCAGAAGTGCAGCAGCGTGTTTCAGAAGCATCCCTGAAGCAGCTCTCTGCTCTGCTCTGTGGAGATACGCTGCTCTATTTTTGCAGCACAGAGCTGAAACACTCCTGCTGGGGCGTGAAGCCGCATGGAGCACGGACAGAAACAGCGTCGCAAACACAACGTCACAGAGCAGTGCCCGATGGAATCAAGGTGTTGACCCGCTGGCTCAGCATACTCAGGCTCAAGGTACTGAACTAACATTAGCTCTTAACTCTTAAACTGATTGGCAGCATATCAGACCGGCACACATCAAACTCTTGACGTGATCTTTGGCTGCGAGCCATCTTTGGACACGCAGCCGGGTTCTCGTTCCTAATGTTTGTACTCTTGAGTCACATCACCCAATGTGTTTATTGCATTTCTGGAGAAAATGGTCCAACATCGAGCTTCATTTAGCACATCTCAGACTGCTAGCTAGTGAAGTCATCATCATCATCGACCGACATACCTAAAATATTCTTGGTGTTGACCGATTAACAGTTAGCTGTTGACATCCCCAGTCCTGTCTGCTAATCAGAACTCGAAAGCAGGCTGGGTTCTCGTTTTTTTTTTCAGGGGTTGGACCTGCACAAAACCTGCACAGCACTTTGGATCTACGCTGTGACGCTCGTCTCTGGCTCGTCCCTTTACATTTAGATGTCTTTTCTATCTGTTTCCAATTCTTATCTCTGATAGCACGTCACGGCTGGTTAGACAGTGATGGGAACTAGGCCAACGCTTTCTGATTCACACAGCCAGAAGCAGCCCCGTAATTTACATATGTATCGTAACACTCACACACACACATCACAGAAGTATTTCACAGTGACAACACTTTTACCACATATAGCACTTTGGATGCCTAATTATTTTCATGCTTAAAGGAATGTCAAGATTTCCTGACCACCGTCGGTTTTCTTACAACATAAAGCTGATATGTAAGAGTGAGACATAATATACACACACTGAGAGGAAAGCACCCCACATCATACAGAATGCCGTTCACACACACTCACCAGACGTGGGAGATTATGCTTCTGACAAAATATTGACTGTTGGATTTCACAGTATCATTCTGTGCAACTTTCTTTCTCTTTTTCTCAGTCTCTCTGTCTCCCCTTGTCTCACTCACATCCACAGCATGCCCTTTACCTCTTTCTACCTCAATTCATTCCAATTAGAAAATATTGACAGGGACATGCTGCAGCTAAGGAGGAATGTGTTGGGGGGTGGATGATATTTTTGCCCCCCACCCCCACCACACTTTCCTCGAAGATATCTCAAATGTTTTCATGCTGTTGTGTTCGAGAAATTGGCGGCTGTGGCCTAATTTGCATTTGGTAGTCAGAGTCAATGGGGAACCAGAGTGTTTCACTCTTTAAACCAGATTCAAGCTGTTTAGTTTACACTCCTCACTTTCTCTGCAATTGTTCCATTACTTCAACAAAGGTTAACTTATTTAACGGATACATGCTTTCTGCAGGAGACTGAGTGGAAGTCAATGGGGATCCGAAAACATTTCACATAACTAGATGTCAATTATTTTCTCGCAGTTACCAACTCCTAATTCCTGCTGGTACGTCTCATGACGTTGGAAACAAACGACACGAATGCAGATCATTTTGTATTTTCATTTGTTACTCATGACACTTTCCATATGGAGCAGGTCTACACTGAACTGGCAAGGAAAAACTACTCGAGCAGAACCTGGATCATTGGTGGGCGGCCATCTGCTGCGAGGAAGAAGGGGTGGCGGTAGACAGATAAATAAATAGATAGAGAGAGAAAAAAATAAAATAAAAACTGTAACTACAGACTTTAACGGAGATACGACTAATCATAATAATAGTATGTAATAGTACATGTAAGTGGACGTCAAACAGGATCACAATAGAAGGCTCGACCAATCCCCTGTATAGCTGCAGCCACGATCTATGAGAAGTCATGGGAACATGGGAAGTCCTCTGGCAGTCTAAGGCTGGATTCACACAGGATCCAGTGCTTGAGAAAACGGAGGTTTTCCCATTCATTTCAGTGGGGGTGGTCCGTTTCGTCTCCGATGGTCCATGCTGCAGGGGTGTCGGCAAAAAACCATGCCGGCGTGCGGGAGAGAGGTTGATCCAGATCCAACTCTTGGGAAAACAGAGCCTGACGTCACGCTCTACGAGCCAATCAGACACTCAGATCAGTCAAACCTCCACAGACAGCCTGAAATGTCTCTGAAGCAGAGACTATCCAGGTGGATTCACGGACTAAACTCTGATAATCTACCTGTGTGTGTGTTCTGACTTTGTTTATTTCATGTACCAGCTTCTAAATCTGAGTCCGACTCGCAACTTATGCTGAAAATAGTGACACGAAGAAGTTTAATTTGTTTTGTGCAGAGAGTGCTATGGTCGAAAGACATACAGTAACAATAACCCTGCTACGACTTGCTGCAACGCCTGATCCTGTCTGAATGCACGCTAAGGGATGGTTCAGGACTCACCTGAACCAGAACCAGTACTGGGAGCTGGTTCCACAGGAGAGGAGCTTGATAACTGAAGTTCTACTGGTGTGTTTAAATGCATTGGCAATTTTATTTATTCATTTTCAATTTGTCCATAAAAACGGCTTCATGGAAATACCCCAAAAAAGAGAAGACGTGATAAAAGCTGACGAATACATATATCTTAATAAAGCTCAATGTGCTTGTTTTTCTTCCAGCACAGACAAAACATTCATGTCATGCTGCCAGTAATCGTTACAGGCCTCCACGACACCAGAAAGCCTGATTTGATTCCAGACGGGGGCTTTTTGCTGCATGTCACCCCCTCCTCTTCATCACCATGACGGGGGATAAAAGCACCGTGGGGTGCATGTGGTTCATTAATTAATCAAACAAAAAACACAAATGCCATCTTAGGTGGGAAGCAACCATGAAATGCCACGATGTATCAGAGTTACTGCTGCTCCATTAATTATGTAAGGTAGACGACGGGAGCGTGGACTCAAAATTTCAGAAATGGTCTCAAAATCTGTGCAGTACTTTAAAGGAAGCACTACTTGTGATTGTGCACAATGCTTTGTCACTCTCCAGTGGTGTTAAAACAGCTTTTAAGGCATCAGCGCAGCAGCCAAAACAATGCTATGCTTACTTAGAGTGTGCTCTACTCGAGCTGATGGTAAGCAAATTTGCTTTTCAGGCATTCAGCTGACACTGTAGATCATACCGGATAAGTGCAAGTCAGTATTTATGAATCCCACCATCACAAATAGCCCGGAGACAAAGAGGTTCATGCTAAGACGTAGACCCCTCTTCCCCTTCAAGGAAGGTATTTTGCCTTCATCAATAAATAACAAGCAGCTAAATTCAAACCTTGCAGCGATTGCCAGCAGTGGTGAGGCGGCTGTCACACATCCACAGATCCAGTCAATCAGTTCAAGGGTGAAAGGTGTGTTTTGGTTTCCGGTGGGGGGCGTCACACCGTTTTGTTTGTGTTGAGATTTCAGATTCCTTTTTAAAACAAGGCGGGTAATTAAAGATGGAACCTGTGTAAACAGAAAGGCACGCATGCAATCAATCATCTGTTGAGATTTAATCAGACTTACACTGAAGTGAAGTGGAATTAAGTAACTATGTGCAGATTAAAATTACTCTCTAACACTAGCTACTCTGACAGATGAGAGGTCAAAGTTGTGACAATGCAAATTTATAAGTTACTATAACTCTAAGTAAAGTTAGCAGAAGTAAGAATTCTAAGTTGAGACTATGTTAACTTAATAGTTACTACAACTTGAGCTGAGCTAAGACAAACATAAAAATGAAATTAGAACAAACTTAAAAGCAAAACTTAAAAACTTAAGTTAAGTTCAAATCTGCCTGAAGTTTGTTGACTTACAATATTTTTGCAGTGCACTTTTGTTTGATGTGGTGGCATATCCCTTTAAATCAGGTCTTGGTCAGGTTTTTCCACTAGGCTGGTTAACGTGTGAAAGCCTCCTGTGTTTTCCTTGTGTGTGTGTGTGTGTGTGTGTGTGTGTGTGTGTGTGTGTGTGTGTGTGTGTGTGTGTGTTGTATTCTGCCGGCTAATGTGTGAAAACCACTTCTGTTTTCTTTAGCTGTAACCCCCTGCTGAGCACGGACCCAATAGGACACACACACGCGCACACACACACACACACACACACACACACTGTGTTTCTCCTGCATCTTCTCTCTCAGCAGGACTCCTCTCCTCGTCCATCGCCTGTCATTATCTTATCCCTCACTGATGACTGAGTGGCGCTTGCTTGCATATGTGTGTGTGTGTGTGTGTGTGTGTGTGTGTGTGATAAAGTAAATGTATGAGTAAAGACGCTGTGATCGCTCCGTCCATCAGATCTGCTACACTTTCCTCCTTTACTACACCCGCTGCTTCTCTCTTTGTCTGGCTGCCTTTAAATAGCAGCTTAACACTTTATGATGTTTCATTTATGTCTTTTCTTCTCTACAATACGAAAGTCGCAACTCTCTGGCTGCCAGTCCAGCCTCCTCCTGCTGCTCACTGGAGGGCTGCCTTGCTCAAAGGTACTTAAATGGTAATTGTTCAGTTTTCTTGGCTAGACAGTCTAATGATTCTTTTATTTTGTTTTAAAGAAGATGAATTGAATTCAATCCATTTGTGCCAACTGCAAACTGTCTGTCTTTTATTTCTCCTCTGTGAAAAATCTGCTGCATTGGTCTGAACTCTATTAATAATAACGGTTCTTTAACTCATAATTGTCTGCTAAGATGTCCAGCAGCAGCATCTCTATTTTTTTTTCTTTGGAACATGAAATATTCACGATGAAATAAGCTAAATTAAACTTTAAGTAGTGAGATGTTTCTTTTTTTTTTTTTTTTTTATCGCATGCAATACTTGAAATGTTTGAACACGAAAGCCAAACTATGAACTCAGCATCAGCCCGTCACTCCCCATTTCCTCCCAGAGGATCAGATTAATCTTCATAGAGGCGGAGATGTTGACAGGAGGTTAAACCAGAGTGAGCTCATTTGGATCTGGCTGCACTGAGTCTCCATGAGCGCTGTACTATGAATAAACTACAATAAACTCTACATGCTATAGTTGATGAGGGCTGAAACCTGTTTACGTCACAAGTATCTCTATTGTTGCACATTCTGTTTGTTCATGTCGTGAATCCTCGGGCCTCTCGATGATTGCTCGCACAAGCTTGACTGATTGACACAAGTGCTTTGCATTAAAGCTAATCAAGTGATTTTCTCTTCATTTGTCTCCTGCTGCATTCACTTCACACTTCTCGCCTTGAAGGAGATTTAGTAAGAAGCACAGATTTGAGCGTGTGAAGGCTTTTCTCCATTAAAGGGACAGTTCAGGTGTTTTGAAGTTGGGTTGGATGGCGGTCGGTGGAGAAGCAGCAGACAGAAGTCCCGGCATGGAAGAAGAGTAAAGCCACGTAAGAAGGGCCATCTAAACTACAATATCCAGTATCCAGTTAAATGTAACTGTGCCCTGTAAACAGGTGAATGGTGTCTCTGTCATTCATACGTCAGTTCACACGTAGAAGCTAAAACCACCAAACCACTTTCAGTGTATGTGGAGCAGAAGTGAAAGGACGTGAGGTCAGACGTTCTCGGCATAGTTCCTCAGCAGCAGGGAATAATTCTGCAGTGAAAAAACATGTTGCAGATCCGAAACCAGAAATCAAACAAATCAACTTCTCTGTTTAAACGTAGCTTTCAGATGAAGCACGCGACGCAGCTTTGTACCGAGGAGACGATCTATGCAACGACGAGTCTGAGGAGACCACATGGTGATAACTTCTGTGTCAAACTCCGCATATATGCACACACACACACACACACACACACACACACACACACACACACACAGAAATCCTCCGGATCCGACCCCGTGGTTTTGTTTATTCTTTAATTAGAGAATCGCGTCTTTATCAAGAGGGGCTTCTGTGTGGGATGCCATGGCAACAAATAATTCATGAGGTGGTGAATCAGACGGACGCTCTGAGGTTCACATCTAGAGCAGCTAACAGCAAGACATCACTGAATTGTACTCACACACACACACACACACACACACACACACACACACACACACACACACACACAGAGTTAACACAGACTTATTAAGAACAACAAACAGCACGACGTCTCGGGGTCAAAGTCAACATTTACAGGGAGAGAGACAAATATAGAGAGAGAAATTCTTTTGTTGAAATGATTTAAATATCACAGATGTTAGACATTTGCATACATGCCTGTGTGTGTTTGTATGTGATGTGTGCTGTCATTTGTCAACAGATGTATAATTCAGTGGAGGAAGGTTATCCCTGTGACTCACAGCTGCATCCAGGGGAAAGATTGGACCATTAAAATTTGATATGAGAATATAGCAGTGTATCCGACGGACAAAGAAGAAGAAGAGTCAGCAAAGAGAAAGCGCTCATCGAAAATAATAAGATCATCTTTTCATCTTAAAGAGTAAGAAGTGAGAGGCTCTGCTCTGATCGTTAACAGCTGCACGTCTCCAGATGCTGAAAATTACAAATCCTAAATCAACAAAAGGTACGCAGGGCATTTACATGCGAGAAAGCATCGGGGTTCTGCCAGTTTACATACAATTTACATACAATTTGTACTTGTGATGTGAAAAACAAGTTTAAAATATGCAGATATATGCAGGCACTCGACATATTGAGAGTTACGTTCAGGACGCGACGCTTCTGTTTGCACAAAGTGTTTAAGTCGACTGTTCAGTGAGGCAGCTCCCAACGGGCGGCAGATAATTGCCACTTTCGATGAGTCAAATGAGAGGAAATTAGATCAAACTGTTGAGCTGACCTCAACTTCAATTAATATCCGAGGGTCAGGACATCCACACTGACAAACTGCATCACATGTCAGCCTTTATAGATCGATTAGATCGTTTGTTTTGGTTAAAATTTGCTCATCAGCTGATCAGTAATCTATTATAGATTTTATTTGGAGGTTTAAACGTGTGCATATTGTTTCAGCTCACTTCAGTGGATTTGTGCGTTCCCTCTGGGTGACAATTAGCTCACAACAAGCACTTGTATTCTGGGCTCGAGGGACAATTAGCGAGCAGCGAGTTAGCGATTTGTCATATCTGTAACACAATAGCAACAACACAACCACCCACTGTGGAATTGTTTGAGTTATGGAGCTGCCATGTAGATCCTCATAAGCAGCCACACACACACACACACACACACACACACACACATGTCTCTATCTTTTTCTGACACAAACAAACAAAAAATGGCAAAGCCAGCTGGGTGCATGAGCCTGTTAAAGGCCAAACGACGGAGCAATGTGAAATCATTAGAGCACTCCTCTGTGCAAAAGTCCAGACCTTGAAGAATGTTTTATTAAATATGAATAGAGGAAAACGTGTGGGTTGGAGGAATGAATCAGCTGTTTTTTTTTTTTTTTTTATTTCCCTTCCACCACATTAAAATTCCTCCTTGTGGCGGCATTTCCTGTAAGACACCGAGCCCTCCTAGCAGAGCGTAGACATGATTAGCATTCATCCCGTCTTGCCGCGGCCCGTGACGCTGAGAAAATGTCAGGGAGCCACCGCTGAAGGTAAAATGCCAGAATCACACAGGTGTCGACTGGAAAATCAAATCAAAAAGTTGATGTTTGTTTTCAAGTCTCATGAGGCGGTGAAAACATGACGTTTACCTGAAGTCAAGCTTTTTCTTTTTTTTTACACGTGTTTCATGAGCACGGTAGCACCAGTGATCGATCGGTGAAGAAAAAGCCTCAGCTTCCATTAACCGTTAAGGAATATTTGGTTGGTTACATATTTGTCAAATTCTTTGTCACATATTGTTAATAACGGCTGCCTGTGGGAAGCTGGTTTCCGCTGACTTCTAATCACCGGAGAACTGTTTCTTCTTTGCAGGCCGTGAACACCTCTGCAGAGCTTAAAGTCACGGTGAAGTAAAACTACAGCTGAGACAAAAACAATTTCACAGCAGCTTACATATTTGAAATGAATGCAGATGTGAAGTTTTACAGATTCTGCCGGTGAAAATCTATCTCTGCTGCTGCCTGCATGTTAACTGCTTTCTTGCTTGTTGGACTAAAACCTGGTGAAAACTGATTTTTCCCTGTTAGTGTTAAGACACAGTTTAAGATGTCTGCTGGGTGCAACCAGGAGTTAAATGACTTGATTTTAAGGGTGCTGACTAAACATGGCTGCAGCTACACACCAAGCAGCTCTGTGGATGTGAAGTGAAGCCAAAAACTGCAGTTCCTCTTGTCGTCCACTTGAGGCTGGCTCCAGAAGTGAGTCAGTCTCCATAAGTCCCCATGTTAAAATGTCCAACTTCACAGCAGAAATAAACATGTTTACAGCCTGGTACAAAAAACAGTTTTGGTCTCTATAGCTAATTTCCCCGTTCATGACAACTGTACTGAGGGTGAATTTTTATACAACTCACCAGCTCCGCCCACGATCCAAGTCTTTGACCAGGACTTCCAAGATGGCGACCACACTGAGCTTCACAACAGCTCTTCAGAAACCTGTGGGTAACGTCACAGATTTTAGACTGTCTATGTGACAAACAAAACTTTATTGTCATTGCACAAAGTACTGAGACAACGAAGTGCAGTTTAACATTTTAAGTGCAAAAAGCAGTAAAGTGCAGAGGAACATGACGCACATATAAGCTAAGATATATACAATATGTGTGAGTGAAATGAATGCTCAGCATGAGCAGCAGCAGTTCACAGTATACAGTAGGTATATGTGTACGTGTATACCTACTGTATACTTTACAATTCTGATATTAGTGAGTAGAAAATTCCAATATGATTATGGTGCCTGATGTTTTTAATATATATTCTTCTTCTGCCGTGCAACAAATATAAGTAATTAATAGATCTAAATTACTCCAGGCATCTTCTGCATTGAGACATGGGACATGTGTTCATACATCAGTGAATATGTGGTCCGATCTGTGACAGGCCAAATGTATGGGACTCTTTTCATGCTATATTATGATAATAAGTGAAGTTTTATTTATGGTTTCTCTTTAATGTGCAGAGAAGTGCACAGAGAGTTGCAGTCCAGTGAGACTTCCAGTTGAAATATATGTTGGATATATTGGAGAAGATTGTTGTTGCTCTCTCGGTTACACATTCAGAGAAGGTTTTTCTCGCTCTGAATTGAAATCTTGGTTTTGTGTTTTGGTACCACAGTTACTGCTGCGCTGGAACAAGACAGAGAGAGAGAGAGCGAGAGAGAAGAAGAAACGGCAGCTAAGCTTTTGTCGTGTGTGAGAATGCTCCATCTACTGTGTAATTTTAACAAGATTGAAGAAAAGAATATATGACACACTGTCACAGATTTAGTGGAGAGCATCACATTTTGTTCCTGCAGACAGCAGCTGGAACGTAGCTCACAGATGAGAGACGTTTTACAGGCCGGCCTCGGAAGCAGTCTTTATATCTGAGCACTTTATGATGAAACAAACATTCCTGATTCTCAGTCACTAACAGTGCTACTTAGGAAGAGATATACGTCCTAACAATGTGGAAGGATCGTGTACACAAACTGTTTTCTCTCATCTTTTACTGCCTAAACCACAGAGGAAGTTCACTTCCACTGTTTGGTTTGGTCTCTCTCTCTCTCTCTCTCTCTCTCCCTCTCCCCCATGCCTCCCCCTCCCCTCCTCTTTTACTGTCTCTCTCTGTCCAGCCAACCATTTAGTAGCCCTGGACTCTCTCTTTCTATGTTTGGCTTTATCTCCATGTGATGGATGGTTCAGGGTGAGGGCCAGTGACTTTAGCTGGACAGAAAACAACTCTCTCTCTCTCTGTCTCTCTCTCTGTCTCTCTCTCCCCTGGGTGGTCCTGTCTGTGTGTTTGTGGTCAAGCCCAGTTATCTGAGTGATTGACAGGCAGCTGGCATCCAGCTGCTTTAGATATAAACCATACACAGACTGGGACAAGGAGACACACACAGAGTACAGATCAGCATTCTTCTTTCCTATATTTTCTAAACATTTCTCAGCAATAGTGTAACAGCCACATAATGTAACTCTTCTACGTCTGTTCTCACACTATGTAACTTTGGGCTCCGGGTCGGGAGAAGTACGTAACGCTTTACGGCACTAAGTCACACACCACCAACTATTTCACTGATTTTGGTGAAACTGGATCATATTTTATGGAGAAAATGTTTTCTGGTTTTCCCTCTGATGTCCTCCGGCTGCTCCGCCTCAACTCTCTGTGATTTACAGAGTTTCCTGATGGACAGTGAAGTAAACTGCTGACAACAGTAGCTGCTGTTAGCTCAGTTTGCTGCTGTTAGCTCAGTTTGTTAGCTACTGTTAGCCAATGTTAGCTCAGTTTGTTAGCTAATGTTAGCCAATGTTAGCTCAGTTTGTTAGCTACTGTTAGCTAATGTTAGCTCAGTTTGTTAGCTGCTGTTAGCTGCGGTTAGCTCAGTTTGTTAGCTGCTGTTAGCTAATGTTAGCTCAGTTTCTTAACCAGGCTGCCCAGACTGTGAGCTCAGAGCACCGGGGGAGTTTTGTACCACAGGTTTTTCCTCGAATGCTGATGGAGAGTGAAGTGAGGACAGTTTTTGGCTCATATTTTAATTTAGATTAAATATGGAACTTTATTCTTGAAACTCAAAAAGCTCCAACATCAATAGTGTGACCGTGTGTCTCATTTCTGGTCTTTCAAACAATATCATTTACTCACGTCTAACAGATTTAAAGCCGGAGTCCTTCACCTACTGCATCTGGCCTTCTTTCTGACAGCTGTATACAGTCATGTGATTGCAATCAGTCCATACTGTACATTCAATCAGTCCCTGCTATGTCCGTGGTCATCATTATGCTGCTTACGTAACCAGGTCATTGCAAGTTGAAGATCATAGAGTGAAATACACACACACACACACACACACACACACCTGCTGCAGATAGACTCTGTGGAATCAATTTAGTCTGACTGCCACTTCTTATAACACATCACAGCTTTGAACTGATTGAATCTACGGCAGAATTCTGATCAGCGATTCTTTGAATTCTGTTCACATACCAACCCTTCATGCTCTCTCCCGGCACAGATGACTTATGGTATTTTGGAAAAACACATTATATATCTGCAGAGTTCTGCACAAAGTTCACGTTCTCAATTTTGTAAATCAGTTTTGTGCAAGAAAAAAAACATAAAACAATATTGTCTTCCACATAGACACATAAAACATGTTTTATCATCTTGAGGCTTGAAGGCAAACCAACAATATTTTTGCTCTTTGCATCACAATTTTTCAAGAATTCTACTGTTTTTTTGTTTTTTTGCCAAATATGAATGATCTCTTATGCACTGGCACGGCTAATTCCAACTTCTGTAGCCAACTTTTCAGAAAACCGTCACAGACAGAATCGAGCATGATCCCTCTCTTCTTCTTTGCTGTCTCTGTATCAGTTCTTTAATGTCGGGGCTGAGCATGCCTGAAAAATACTGCTTGACATCGGCTTTGTATTCTCGTGTCTGCTTCACATGCTGTGGACTATTGATTGCTGCCTTTTGTGCAGATGAAGCGCCAACAGCAAGTACTGTGATGAATGATGTTGTTAATGTCACCACATCATAGACTTTCAAAATAAAGCTTGCAGAGAAACTTTTCACGTTTTCTTCAGTTTAAACAGTTGCGGTTTGGTTTTTTTTTGGTCGTTCTCCATGCGGCTTCATACAGGCGAGCGTTTTGCCCACCAGGCTTTGTTCACTTCCTCCTCTGCACAGGGTGTTTTATTGTGAAAATTGACTGGATGTGCTGTTTCTGTGTCTGCTCTGTGCTGCCGGTCGCAGTCATCCGTCAAAAATAGACCACCCGCGTATTCTCCGTGGAGTACGGAGTCGCTTCTGGGACGCTTCTGAACGAGCATTGTCTAAAAAAACGGACATGATCAGCTCCGCCGGCCGTGACGCAGCCAGGGTGTGTTTGAATTTAGGCGTGCGGAACAAAACAAAGCTAAAGAAGCTAACTGTAGACACTGTAGTGCTCAGCAAAGCGGATGACCTCAATGAGACCACAAGTACATTTGGAAATCAAGTTAATTACGAGTCTGTGGCAGATGCAAAGTTGGACATTCTCATCCACCACTTCGACCTCCACGCCCTTACTTTGCCTCACTACATAAATGACACACTAGTTCCTGCACAATCTACAATATGAATGTAATTTCTAGGGACACTGGGCTGGAAGGCAACACTGCTCATGTCCAAAAATTACCTGCATGTCATTGCCCATAATTTGCCCTATTACAGTATTATAGTCTCTATGTAAAGCCAGAGTCATTTGTTCAAGGTGAATTTTACCACTGAGAAATAGTTGTCCTACCAGGTTTCAGAGGGGATTTAGAGCCAAGGAGAAGTTTAGTCTATTCAGTGCTAGCGCTGGATTTACACACATCACTGCGCTGGGAGTAAGAGGGGGAGCTGGGGGGGGTGAGGGAAATAAGGGGTGAGGAGGAGGAGGAGAGAGGGGTGGAGGTTTTCAAATGTCAAGTCCGGGGAGATTAACAAGCTAGCGAGGGAGGACTGAGCGCTCTAACTCTCCTCCCTCTCCCTCCTCGACTTGAACATCCTCTCTCTCTCCTCAACACGCCGTCTTAAGGACACACTGTCTCTCTTCCCTTCTTCTTTTCACTCTCTAACATCCTCCCTGCCTCTCTTGCACACACTCATAAGCATGCACATATTCTTGTGTCATTCCCTTTCTTTCACACACTCTCTCTCTCTCTCTCTCTCTCTCTGTTTCGCTCTGCACGTATTTTAATACCCATACAGTGTGGGGATTTGGTGAATGAGAAGGAAAGAAAAAAAAAAAAGGTCTGAATAAATTTTAGAAAGGGGTTAGTGGTGGGAACAGAAACGTGGTCTCTCTTGTTATGCATGAAAAGTCTGGCTTGAAGACTGAGGAGGGAATGTGGAGAGAGACGAGGAGGAAAGCACAGCAGCAGCAGCAGTAGCTCTGTTTTTATAGTATTTAAGGTTTTTCCTCTCATTTTGTCCCAAACATTGCAGAAGGAGGGATCGACATAAAACATAAGTGTAATGAACAAAAAGCAATTTGACCAGACGTAAGAAGTGCAAAAATAAAAACAAAAAAATGTTCAAAGTAAATTAAAGTCCATTAAGTGAACAAACACAGGGCATAAGAAGGAAGTAGACACCTGAAATAAAAGCCAGGATAAAGAGATGCCCAGTCCCTCAGATCCAGACCAAGAATGTTCCTAAGACCACAATGACTGAAGGCGGACTTGAGGTTCTAGGTACAACTAGGAGTCTAGCTGCAGAGGATCTAACTTGCATGTCTTAGCATAAATTATAAAACTAAAAGACAACCAATGACTTTAAAAAAGGAGTTCTATGTGCACTCTGCCTGGTCTTCAGTAGGCAACCAAAAGTTTTTTTAGGAAGACCAAACAGGAGCTCATTGCAGCAGTCGAGCCTCGAGGTGACCAAAGCATGCATCCATTTTCTGTGTCGTCCTGAGACAGGAACGGTCTGACCGTAACAATGTTTCTGAGATGATAATATGACATTTTCATGACATTTCTAATGTGTGCTTCAGAACTGAAGGTAACTCCAAGGTTTTTGACCTGGACCCTGGTGCGAAGAGGCCAAGGACAGAAGATGCACAGACAAGAGATATCTCTGGGTGTCTCTGGGCTTTTTGGCCCAGATATTATGATCTCTGGTCTTGACTGAGCTGAAGAAAGAAGTGATTTAAAACGTCGGTCCACAGTCTCTCAGTCTTCAGGCTGCTGATGTTCTGTCACAACCCTAAACATTCAGCATCAAATTGGTTTCATAGATAAAATGTGAGCCGGAGAGGATTAGCACAGACGAGGCATCAGGACAGCGATATGAGGAGAGGAAAAGGGAAATGCGAGGCAGCCTCAGCCAAAAAAAGTCTCGAGTCCTGCCAGAGCTCATCAGCGAAGGCCTGAGACCCGACCTGGCATTTGGTCCGACATTTGGCAGCCTGTGTGCTTAAAGTTCTCTGTGCCACTGGAAAATGCATCAGATGAGGCTTTTTTTGGAAAGCAGACGCTCGGATACAACGAGCTGGAGATAATCAGCGAGGCTGGGGACGACGTCCTCACCCCCCGCCATTACTCCTCCTGCTTGTTTCTTAGCTCCTCCCAGTGGGGGATGCAAGACAGAGATGGATGAAGGGATCGAGTTTACTGAATCATTTCTGTGTATTCTTGCAGGTACAGTAAGCACCTGAATTATATAATAACCGTGGCTCTGCAGCTGTAAAAGACATTTCCTGAATGAGCCAAGATGAACTTGGAACAGAAAAGAAGAAAACACCTTGAAGAGGAAGCAGACAAAGTCTAATAATGTTTTATGAACAAACATGAAGAATGTGAGCACTGTGGGTAGTCTGCCTGAATATTACAGTATCAAAGCGTCCACTGGAGCTCAGCATCAGATCAGCCGACCAATCAATGAACCACTTCCAGTCAAAGAGATGCTTCCACATGGGACACCGCTCACTTCAGCCTCCTCTGGAAACCTCCTCCTCTCTCCTCGCTCCCTCGCTCCCTCGCTCCCTCGCTCCCTCGACTCCTCCGAGACACATTGAAGCGATTGGAACATCCTCGAAGATGGTGGACCTCGATCGATTTCCGGGTCATGGGCCGGAGGGTCGAGGACGAGAGGCGTAGAGGAGCATAATTAGCTGAATAGAAAGCACCTGTAGAAGCCGAGGGGCTGCAGGTCATGAGATCTGTGTGGTCAGCCAACGACACATAACGACTTACTTGTTGCATGGACGCTCGGTTTCATTCAGCAACGCCATGACGGCTGGACTAATGCAAGACACCAATCACTGACAGCAAGATAGTGAGTTTATTTAACTTTATTTCATGAAATTAATTTAATGATTTAATGTTTTCATCTCAAGCAGACTTCTCCAACATCACAATGATTTTCTACCCTGCAGAATGCAATCTAATGTATGGAACCGTGATTTTGTAACCTAAAACTGTGTCTTTGTTTACATGGCAGCGTCTGATTTAATAGTGTGAAGCTCGATATTTTCCAAATCAGGAAGCTGTGGGAGTGTGAGCTCGTTATTGGATTTCAGGACTGCTCTGGAGCAGTAAAATTATCCGGACAATAAGGCCGACACGTGCTGCATCACATAGCACTCATATAACCAGGACAATTAGTTAATAATTCATACCACGACAATGACTGCATGAAAGGAGGGGAGGGAAGCACCAGTGTCAGTGTGTGTGTTTTAAAGAGTGTGTGTATGTGTGTGTGTGTGTGTGTGTGTGTGTGTGTGTGTGTGTGTGAGAGAGAGAGAGAGAGAGAGGAAGGGAGAGCGAGCATGCACCCTGGCCCTGAGGCCATGAGCTAGAAACCAGGAAATCTAAAAGAGAGAGAAAAGTGGCACAGATCCTCCTCTTCTCTTTTAACACCTCAGCACCAGTGAAAAGGAAGATGTACTTGGTAAAATAATGTTATTTATTTCCAGAAGTATTGGTGGATGTTGCACAAACCAAAGAAATAAATATAACCAAAAGAGTACTCTGAAAATCAGTTTGAAACCTCTAAATGGAATGTGACTATCTGAGGTCCTCAGGTAGTTAACGAGTGCCAGTAAGTTCAATTATTAACAGTCACAATTTTACCATGAGGCGCACATTGGCAAGCTGTGAGGAGACAGAGCCGCCAAGACTGTCAAGCTGTCCAAACTTTGGTGAGCCAGTCCCCTCGCATACCGACCCCGAGGATAGGATCGGAGGGACCAGGTGACGCTCCAATCGGGAACAGGTGACTCACCTGGCAGCCGTAAGATACGCCAAAAATCACATTACAATATTTTCAGTTTTTGTTGGCTAAAAGTCAAATCACAAACATTTGAAAACTAATTAAATGTAACTAATAAATGTAACTAATTAAGTTTAAAACTAAAAACTGTTCACATTTATTAATATCTTATATTTAGCAGCATTTCCTCATCAGTCACACACACCAATCAGTCATCATGAACTGTGTGTGTGTGTGTGTGTGTGTGTGTGTGTGTGTGACACAGATAGAGTCAGAGCAAGACAGCTGCAGATGTTACAGGACGGTTGAATCCACTATTCAAGCACACACACACACACACACACACACACACAAAGATATGCATATTTGCCCAGTATGCATGCACACACCTATACATGAATATAAACACACACACAGCTGGAGAGTTCACTAGAGAAGTGAGCGGCGGCTCTTAGACGCACAAGAGATGTAACACAGATGGGGACGTGTGTGTGTGTGTGTGTGTGTGTGTGTGTGTGTGTTGCTTTGATGTGAACAGTCATTAACTTGAAAATCAAGCTGCTTTGAAGACCTCAAACACACACGAGCGCAGACTTTAATGATATGTGCAATACAAAAAGTCGGTTGAATGTAAATTGCCTCAAGATGGTTTCCATGCAAAAAGCCGTCGACACACACCTCACCATCCTCCAATAAACAGGCATATTCACCACACAAACACACACACACACACACACACACACACACACACACACACACACACAGGTCATTTGTCTGCTGCTTTTATCTCACATGCTCCTTCTTGAGAACATTTCTATCTGGCTTTTCAGGCACGCACATGTTCGATCTTTTCTTGTTCGTGGCCCGCCTGTCATGTTAAATATCTGGTTGCAGCAGCAGGTGTGTTTAGGCCGAGCCACCGTTTGCTCCCAGGATGTCTGTTTGCATCGGGAGGCAAAGAAATATGACACAAAGAGACGTGGCAGGCCGCGGAGAAGGAAGAGAACGACAGACTGAAACAGACAGCCCTCCACTCTCTGCGTTAGTGTGTAGTGTGTGTGTGTGTGTGTGTGTGTGTGTGTGTGTGTGTGTGTGTGATTATGGTGGCGATCTTATATGGCAAGATAAAACTAGAAATAAATGAAATATTAAAAAAGCAGACAACGCCACCTAGGTTATAAAGACCACAAGGCAAAATTAAAAGTCTCACTTGTAGTCTGGCAGTCCCTCTTGTCCGCTGCCTTCTCCGTCCTGAGACTGTTCAGACGTGAAAATCTGTATGCATTGTTTGAAATGACTAAATACACAAGCTGCATTTTTATTCCTCTTTGAGTGCCGAATGTGTTTTTGTTTACAGGTGCAATCAGTGCACATAAATGCTCTGCAGCCTTTAAAAGTGCATTTAACACATTTGTTTGATTGCCGCGTAGCGTCGGCCCACCTACTCAACGTTCAGACAATCAATTTTCAACTGCGGTGCAACGTAAACTCGATTTAATCAAAGCATAAACAAGACCAGCGGAGAACCACGTTTAAGAAGTGAAATAGTTTCTGAACACAATCACTTCTTACTGGCCTTGGACAAAATTATTAATATTCATCCATCTAAACTCATCCTGTGTGATCATATCTTAGTATTATGACAGGTAAACTGTCAACTGTAAAACCTGAGTGAGTCTCTTGTTTCTTCTTTGGGAGCTTTCCATCTTTTCTACTGTCTGCTGCATCCACTGGCTTCTTTCTTGGCTCTTGTCAGGCCTATTCCTTTCAGACTTCGCAGTGATGTCTGCTGGTCCATCGTTAACTTATCGTTAACGTTAGCTGAACATGGCTTGTTTGAGCACATCCATTTTTACATAGAGGCAGGACCAGAGCCTCCACACACTGAGCTTTACATCAGCTCTTCAGAAACATGTGAGTGATGTCCAGGTTTAATACTGTCAATGGTTTGAACTCCAACTATCTTAAATAAAAGCTGATTTGGAACCTACAAAAAAGTTTCTGGTCTTGGTTTCAGTGACATAACTGCAGTGTCTATGACAGCTTTATTAAAACCCAGCCACGTTGAGCCTACTGAGGATGATCGGAGTCATAGAACGAGAAAACTCGGTCCTCTTGGCAGCCTGGTAGTGGATCATTGGGTGTGTGTGTGAGAGAGAGAACTGAGTTCAACCCTGGTCCGTTTTTTGACATGCATTTTAAATACAGTATCTGTTCCCTCACCAACTCCAGCTGATATCTGTGATTTGTATGGCAGGGGAAGATTGTAAGATTTAAACTGTGGCCTTCAGCTTTTTTTTCTTCATTGATTTAAATCCAGCTTCAGCTAACGCACTAAAGTTACTGTATAAATTCTGCACACGCAGTGATATTCAGCTGGTCATCTAGTCTGGAACTACTTTCCTGTATTGCTGCCACCAATATTTCAGTAACAGCAGACACTTTTAAGAAAGAATGGACCTCACTGTTCATTTAAGGTCAAACTTGAGCAGACTGTGAAAGATTTCATCCAATTAGCTCAGCAGAAACAGTGAGAACGAGTTCTCTTTAGTGTCAGTTTCCCTTTTTTTACCTGTTGCGTGTAAATTCAGCCCGATGTTTATCCATTACCGTCATTACAAGTGATGTAAGGAGGTAACAATTTGGCTTAAATCTGATGCCAGTGGTCAGAGTCATGAGGTTTTACTGTAAGAACTAGTGGTGAACTGTACACTGGAAGCACAGTCATGTTGTGGTTTCATGAGAGAAATGTTTGTCTCCTGCCGCAGCATGAAGAAACAGCTTTAAATGCTTGTTTTGAACATCAGTCAGTTGACGGTTCAAAAGCAACGAAGAGTTATGAAATGTGACCGCATAATTAAATAAAATAAAGACGTGGTTCATGTTTTTATCTGTTATTAACTCACAAAGCGGTTCACTTAACCAGCTGCAAAGCTTGAGAGTGTGTACACGCTGTTTGGTGTGTATGACATGACGTTGAATTACAGCTTTCTTTGTTTGATTTGAGTCGTTGACTTCACACAGTGCAGATGTTGATGCAAGGACAATGCTGCTTCAATATATAAACAAAATAAATGTAATGTATAACTAAATTATAATGCAACTTAAACACAATGGTGCTGCGGAACCTGAACGTGAGCATTCAGCCGTACCTGAAGCACTGTGGGTGTAGTGTGGGAGTATTTGTTAGTGATGGTCCTGCTACTGCGGTGGTATCGAGGCATTGTTAATATCATTAATAACACCTGTGTTGAACTGTGTTGAACAAGCTGCTGTACAGCTCTATGCAGATGTAGTAGTTGACTCATTGCTATGGTGGATAACTGTTACAGAGGCAGGGGTTCAATTTACTTTCACTACATTACCAGCTTGCTATGACTCAAGCCTTTTATATTGCAGTAATTTATAATGTTTTATTACACTGAGCCATTGAAGTTAACCCTCTGGAGAGACTAAGGCTGTGGATTACACACAGCATGAACGCTGCACATCTCACAGAACACACGCGTGTCATTAACTACTTACATCTGTGCTCAGGACACAACACCTGTTAACACTGTTCTCACAAAGTTTGCCTGCTTGTGTAATTACCCGTCTCACTGCGAGGGCTTCGCTAACAACCTGAGGAAACTTTTTTCTTTTTAATGCTGTGCAGGATTTAGTTAAGACCCACACCAAATATCAAGCTTTCTTGATGGGAATGACCCGTAAAGCCTCACTGACAAGATGAATATGAAACTGTGAAGCAGCATGGCAGAGAGCAAATGAAATAGATTTTTTAAAAAGGTCAGAAGAACAGCTATTCACAGTGCTGTAATGTTTATTTCTCTGTCTTAGATGCGGTGGTGAGCTAATCCATTCTGGGGGCGGGTGGACTGTGGTTTTTATTATGGACGATGTTGCTCTCAGCAGGAGTGGAAGCTGGTCAATCAATACAGCACACACAGCGGATGATGAAACTTTGCCTCTTAAAGTATACAAAGGAAAAAAAATGTTTGCTTAAATAATTTAACATATTATCCATCTACATTAACACAACAATGCTCTGTCTCTTCAGCTAAGAAGGTATCACATACCCGGTTTGTTCTGGCTTCTAAACATCACGGTTTAATTCAAGCCCGGGTTTGATTTTCTCCCTCAGAGGGATCGGTCGACATTTTCATAGATTGACTGACAGCATGTGGCAGCTAATCACTAGGTTTTCATGTGTTTTGAGCTTCGGCAATTCAGATCTTCAGCACATGATGATCAGGAATCTATCAAAGATAGAGCACCAAGTCAAAAGTTTGGACACACCTTCTAACTGGAGATATTAAAACTATGAAGGAACGCATGGAGTCATGAGGGACACAAAAGCGGGCTCTAATCTGAGGTGCTGTTAATTGGTGATTTCTGAGGCTGGTAACTGTAATGAACTTCCTTCCTTTCCTGGTTGCAGAGCCAGAGCCAGACAAATCAATCGAAGTTAACCTTTTCAATACCGAATTACAATCTAGGTCAGCTCCACACACACAACCACAAGCCGCCCGAATGATCAGGCGCTTCAAGTTTAAATAACGTCGGTGTTCTGGATTGGAAACCCTCTGGTTGGCGGGTTGCTGCAATCGTTGACCTCCTGGGCTTACGAGCCGAGTCAGGTGACCACGACAGGCCATCGGGAACCAATGAGGGACAGTGAGTAATAGTAACGAATGAGGACAATGCTCTTCCTCTTTTATACCTGAACATGGCTTGTTTGAGTACATCCATTTTTAGATAGCCAGGAACTGGTAACTGTAATGAACTTCTCCTCTGCAGCAGAGGTAACCCTGGGTCTTCCTTTCCTGGGGCAGAGCCAGTTTAATCACATCCTTTGATGGTTTTTGTGAGCGCACATGATGAAACATTCAAAGTTGTTGAAATGTTCTGGATTGACCTTCATGTCTTAAAGTAATGATGGACTGTTGATTCTCTTTACTTAATTGAGCGGTTCTTGCCATATAATGGATTACTAACAGGGATATTCACTGTATGCCAACACTCCCGCTGAATAACACACCTGATTGTCTCAAATGCATTAAGAAAGCAAGAAATTCCACTAATTAACTTTTGAGAGGGCACACCTGTTAATTGAAAAACTTTCCAGGTGACGACTTCATGAATCTCACTGAGAGAATACCAAGCGTTGTCGTCAAAGCAAAAGATGGCTACTTTGAAGAATCCACTTTTTTTGTTTACCTCATAATTCCGTATGTGTTACTTTATAGTTCTGATATCTTCAGTGTACAAGAATCTACAAGAAAGAAAAACCGTTGAATGAGATGGTGTGTCCAAACTTTTGTCTGGTACTGTAAATTTCACAAAACCCTCATTTACCCAAAGGAATCTACTATATAGCATTTATCTGATAGTACTTACCATAAAGTATAATAATTTGAGTTATAATGGTCAGAGTTGAGCTTCACTACATGGCTATATCTGAGGTTGATTTGTGTAAATGAAACATACCTCCAAGCTGAGTTATGGTGGGTTATGAATGTTGCTCCATTAACAAGTCAAACTCTAAGAATGTCTAAATACTAATATTTATATGACCAAATAAACTCCAGCTCAGTGTTTTAAGCAGCACAAATAACTTTGAAATAGCAGGAATACATAATAAGGTATAAATTGAAATGTATGCCGGCCCACAGGGCGACCACTGACAGGGGAAACAAAGGGAAACATGTTAAAGGTTTCTGTTGAGAGAGAGATGGTTATTCTACTGCTGCTGCAGCTGAAATCTGCTGAAACATAAAATGATGAAATAAGAAGGGAATAATGAAATATGCTGAGCTAGTCAGGGCAATCTTTTATTCCTTCCGCCTCGCAGACATCGTATTACATCATCAGCAAATCCTTGTGTTGGATCAAGTCACGCTAGCTCCATCCAGCTCCGGAGTCAATCACTTTCATTCATAGTCAATTCAGAATGTAAACAGGAACTCTGCTGCATTTGTGACTTTAATTCTCAGTTAACTGTCATAATGCCATATTTCTCTCAGACAGATCCACATGGATGAAGGCACACTGCCTCCAGCTGAAAAACTGAACTGCCGGTCCTCCCAGCCAAACCTCCAAGTTGACTCTCTGTGTCTTGCCCCTACCAGAGTAGCGAGAAACTTAGGAGTCATGATCGATGACCAATTAACCTTCTCTGATCAAGTTGCCTCAGTTGCCTGGTCGTGGCGCTTCGCACTTCACAACATCAGAAAAATCAGGCCATACCTGACTCAACATGCTACCCAGCTCCTGACACAGGCTGTGATCATCTCATGACTCGATTACTGTAACGCCTTCCTGACGGGCCTCCCAGCCTGCACAGCAACCCTTTCAGATGATTCAGAATGCGGCGACGCATCTGGTCTTAAATCAACCCAAAAGGTCACACGTTACCCTGCTGCTCATCGAGCTCCACTGTCTACCTGTAGCAGCCCACATTAAATTCAAATCCCTAATGCTGACTACAAAGTAGTCTCCGGTTCTTGAACGTCCTCATACAGACATATGTTACCTCCTCCAATGAACGACGCCTGGCTCTGCCACCCGTACGCTCAGGACAATCCAAACTTTTCTCGTCTGTTGTTCCCCGTTGGTGGAACGTCCTACCAGTTCCTACCAGATCAGGGGCGTCCCTCTCTACCTTCACAAACCTCCTGAAGACCTCCAGCTCTTCAGAGAGGACCTCCTCTCCTAGCACTACTATTACCACTACAATGTAAATGTAAATTAGATGTTGTACGTCACCTTTAAATCCAGTAAGTTACAACAAGTAAGTTAGTAGTAGTGTCTGAATTCATGATGTGGTTGTTTCTGAACATCCAAACGAAAACCTGCAGGCTGTGTTCTTGAGAAACGAAGACACAAATTTTTTCCATTGGTTTATGAGCTATACATCTGTTTTGTTTTGTTTTTCACATAATGGGTAAATTCATTCAGTAAGTGAGCCTCCAGAACTCTACCTGCCCTGCATCTGCGCTGCTCTCAGCTTCTCTCAGCTGTTGGACATTACATCAAATGATTTCATATCTTTCGATTTCTTTACTCAGATGAACCTGCTAAAAAGCATTTTTCATAAATCAGAACAGCCCTTGTACCTGCCCTGAATAACCCATGCAAGAGTCCTTCCTAAGCAGAACCATACACAGGCAAACAAAGCCTTCCTAACTGGAAACACAACAGGAACACCACCATATGCTCCAGGTTTGCACCTGCAGGGCAAAGAGCTTAGAGGACAATGTGGAACAGACAGTTATCATTGGTGTATGTGTGCATGACAGTTATGTGTTGTGTGTGTGTGTGTGTGTGTTTTTTTTGTCAACACACAGCACTTTTTAACCTCCCTGAGGGCAGCGGTGGCAGAGAGGATAATTTGGCATTCATTAAAGCTTTCTAACTGACCTCACGACCGCATTCAAGCTTCTCTGAAAACAGTCCATATCCACCAAATGATGTATGATTACCATCACCGGTCGTAACCTCGGTCAAAATTTAGTTCTCCTGCGCGGGAGGGAAACCAGGCCAGGGATGTGCAGCTGTGGCTGTCTCATTTGGCAGGAATCACTCGCTCCTCTCCGTCTGTCCTGAAAGTGATTTCGTAGAAAAGGCTGTGTGAAAAAAACGACACAGACTTACATACATGGAGATTTCCGTTCATAAACGGATAATGTGCGAGACTCCTTTTGGCACTATGATCTCACTCATTGTGGCAGTGTTTTACAGTGCACTCAAAATAGATTGCTAAGCATTTTATTGTTTGTCCATAACAACAAGTCGTCCACGCATGTGTGTCCTCTGATCTGATGCCCCTATTTGGCAGGACAGCCTCATCTGTCTGTGCCTCATTGTTGAAAAACTCAAATCGGTTTTATGATGTGACAGCACTATGCTTAAGGATTGGTTGAGGGGCAAAAATTATGGGAAAATATCCGGGAAACATTGTGGTTTGTGTGGGTCAAATGGACAGAATTACTGGATTTTCTCTGGAAAAAGGAAACAAATTGCAACAAACACTAGAAAATGGGACCAGGCTCAATAGATATAGCGTAATAAAGTGACTGTACATGTGATTTATGTACTTGCAAACTACAAACATCTGACAAAAATTGCCAAAAATGTGCTGGGTATCGGCTATTTGTTGTGCAATGCCTGTATCCAGTAACTCCATCCAGATACGGCTGTCCTCTGATTATGAAAAACCTCTTTTGACGTGCTTGTTTTCATCATATAAAGGGAAAAAAATAACCATAAAACAAACAATCTGAGCTCTGCAAAGAGAAAGCTGCTGGTGCTCTTTTGTTATTGCTGTGAATAACTTGGCGGTGAGATTTTTCCAGTGCAGCTTCTACACCTGATGGAGCTAAAGCGGTCTAAAAGTGGCAATCTAAAACATTAGCTGTAAATAACAAGTTCCTTCAGTTATAGGTAACTTCAGTCCAAGGCAGTGGAGGAATATGGGCAAAGTGCATGAACACAAACGTAGCGTGTCAAACAGCAAACGCGTTACTGAAACGTCCAATTGAACACTGAGTTCCTGTAACATTGTTGGACTGAAGATGGACAGTTTAAATCGATGAAATTGATGCAGCAGAACCGGATATATCTCCTTCTTTCGTATCAAAGCCTGCCGCCTACATTACCCACAATGCAACACAACTATTCTCTATAAATACACACATATAGGATATCTCAAATGTGGCAAAGGCTGAGATATCCAGACTTTTTGTCTTGTAAGCTCCAAAACCACTGAATCCTACAATACTCTTTATTAGTCTTTCATTCTACTCTTCCTGCTTCCAAAGGTCCCACTTTTTTCAATCCTTCTAGTTTGTAATGCTAAACTATTATCCCTGATAGCATCATCACCCCTTCAGAGCCATGAAAAATATTATACATCTGTTTTCACAGGCTGAACACATTTCTCACGATGAACAATCCGAGCTTAATACGTAAAATTAGGGCAGTGCCCCTTTATGGGAAACGTGAGAGATCACAACACAGATATAAGTTAAGTGGGTTGCTTACACTATTATTATTATTATAGAATTATTTACAGCCTTGGACCAGATCTTAACTATGAACAAACGTTGCTGTGTCATGAAAACAACATATTCCATTATGCATTTTAGGTGCCTGCACAAAATAAAATTGTAACAGTTGCAGTTCATGTTCATGTTGGTGGTAAGACCTTAACCATCAGCGTGGGAAGTAGTAGCTGTGTTAGAGTCAGTATGAGCTGCAGCGGTCTTTCTTTCTTGCCTAAATTTGATATGTGAAATTATTCCATGGTCATCTCCAGCTATTCAAACAATGGACTGGATTTAAAGAATAAAGCTGACCTCAAAGTTCTGAAGCAGAGATGGCTTTTGAGAGACAGCGAGCTCCAATAGTCGTTTTCTGTCTGGACTTTTATTGACTGTGGGGACGTCTTCAGCACTGCCAAATCTGTTTTTACTGTTAGGCAGGATACTAACAGAGCTTAGTTTTGTATAAATCATGCTGCCTTTGTTAGTACTGTACTGACTTATGCTTTGTGTGTGGCTTATCATGGCCAAAGCTTCACATTTAAGTATTGAAAATTAACCACATAACATCCATCAATTGTTTAGAATTAGAATGTTTAGAATGTGTGTAAGCTGTTGCATGTGCACGTGTATCCAGGGCAGCCTCGCCTGTTGAAAACACGTTCATGACCTTAACAGAGTGTATGGCAAGTTGTCCATTTCTTCTTTATGCATGCAGTCATAGCCGCAAATAGAGTAAAATAATGGGACATAATAAGAACCAGATTCCAGACACAGAGAACTTCTTAACCTTGCTGACTTTATCCAAGGTATTTGTGCAGTAATGGTGCATGATTGTGCAACCCTTCCACTAATTAGACCTGTAACCTTACTGCAGTCATTACAATCAGAAACCCTCCCACAGAGCAACACACACTCTCCACAGTCTAGACATCCTCTTTGTCTCAAACACACTCACTCTGCTTAACTCGACTTCCCTCCATCCTTCTCTCTCTCCCTCTCTTTCTGTATAACTTCCTCATTCACTGTGTGTCTCTCACTCCTCTGTCTCTCTTTCTCCAGGGCCATCTGTTGTGAATCACCATAATGATAATGGAGTCCAATGTACACTCCTTAACATACTGAGCCCATTGACAATGGCTTTCTCTCTTTAATTCACTGGTCCTCATCCAGCTGAAATTGCCATTCACTCACTGCTGTGGTGCCGCTCGACCAGGTCCCACACCAAAAAAAGAGTATTCACGACAAAACTACAGCGCTTCTCACAGTGTTTACCTCGTTGCTTTGCAGTATAATGACTCCAGACACAAAAGCAACTCAAGAAACCACAAGTGAAAGCTGAGAAACATATTGTGTGTAACTACATTATTTCATTGTTAAATTACAGTATAGTGCTGTACTCAAATCACAGTAGTTAATTTACTTTTTTTAAACTTTATTATTACTGAAACTCAGTAGCCAGTAAATTCCTCCAAATGTACACGATGTGTACAACATTAAAACACTGTAATTTTACATGTGTTAAATGTGTTTTGCGGTCGCTTCAGAAAGCTGCTTCAACTTGAATTCACAGCAGCTGCTCTAATATCCCACATGATTACCCATCATGCATAGTAAAAGTGTCATTATAGTAGTTTATTGTGTTATATTATTGTCATAATTTATTGACGATTACCAGTGTATGCAAAGTTAGAAGTGACTCATGTTGCTACAGTAAGGTACAACGTTGCAATGCTGCCGTTCAGTCTCTGTCTGTGACTCCAAAAGAAAAGCTTTCTACCTTCATATTACTGAGATACTTTGGCTTAATTCCAACCATTTTTCAATGTCCGTAGCTTGTATTGTACGTGTCCTTCTGGGTAGAGTGTTCTGCCCCATGTGATGAAGATTAAAATGTCCACCATGGGAATAAGGTCAATCTTGCCGCCTTCCAGTGTGCGTCTAGAACCTGTGATAATTTGATTTTTCACTTACTTAGACACAAGAGAGCCACTGTTTAGATGTACAGACATCCCTCTTCTGTCCTGCCACATATAAGTGTCTTCAAATAGCTATGGGACCATGATGACCCAGTAACTTTAAGTTTCCCAAGGATGTTAGGACAAATTATGGCTGCATAGACTTGTTTATCCCCACATGTCAGCAATCCTGAAAACACTGCAAAGAAATATTGCATGCTTTATTTAGACATGGCCAGAAAAAGGTTTTAAATTATTGAGTGGGTTGATAGAGGTGAAAAACTCCTGCTTCCAAATCAAACAAAAAAAATATTGAGGAATCCAGCTAGACCTGGCTCATACCCTCCAGTCACTTGCCTAAATTTGAGTTTTCCACACTGGTTACCTGAGGCATTTCCTCGAGTTTGGCATGACTTGGGAAAAAATGTCAAACTGTTAAAGTGTATATTTTTGAATTCTTCTAAGTCTCAGACCCAAACTGAATTGAACACTTTTCATGTTGGAGAAGTCGGAGTGAACTAAAACAGATCCCATTCAGGCAAAAGCCAAAATTGCATACAATTTTAATAGGGTTTTAATTCCTAATGATTAATCATTTATTGCCCAAATCCTGTTGATGTTTGCGTTAATATTTTACCATCCCCAAATTGCTTTAATGAATATTAAACACAAGTGTTATTCAAATTTGCCAACACTAAATTCAATGATGGTATTAACGTAAACTGGTTCTTTTAAGTGCCTCTACATACCTAATAAGTTAGCTGACTGTGGGAGGACTGACGGCGTCTTCATCTGGTCGGTCTCACATCCTGTTGTGCAATCTTTTGTGGATTTATCCACATTTTTTTGTTGGATGCCAGCAGACGGAGATAAAACAAAATTCTTGATAAAGATTTTGAAACTTCTTCTGGGGAAGGATTACTCTGTCATCACTTTAAACCTTTTCCTGGCTGTTGTGTGAGTCATCCTGAAGTTTTCTTCCCTTTTCTAAGTTGAGTCTTTGAAATATAGAGCAACGTTTCAGGGATGAAGAGTAATATTAGAAGAAAAGCAAGCAGTTAAGAGCTTTACATCTGGTATAAATTAGTTATCCTGAACTATATTTTTTCTGATAAAAGCTTATTCTGGATGAACATAAAGATTTTAATAAACAGTGTCCTGGTTGAGCCTCTCTCGAATGATCTCTTTACAACGACACGATGTATGATTGACATTTCAGCTATCAACGTCCCTCCCAGCGGCTCACACATTTTTTGGGCAGGACCGGCTCCGGTGGTGGGATGTTCTGAAAAGAAAGTGAACTGACCCCAGCTCAGGTGCATGCAAGTCTATTTGTGTCCTCCATAATGATCTATATCCCAAGCCTTATTCCAGTGACTAGACACAGGCGATAAATCCTGGTTAAACTTTGTCCTTCCTCTTTTCACAGCGAGACAGGGTGCATGATGGACTGTGTCTCTCTGCCATACAGTCCTCTATCGTATCCCTCCCTCATTTACTTCATCTGCCCCTCACTTCATCCATCCTTCTTTCTCTATCCCTCACCCTTGCCTTTTCCAACCCTCTCTCCATGCATCACTTGCCCACTCATCTCTCTCTCTTTCTCTTTTTTACTTCTTTTCTCTCTTAAATCTTCTTGCCTCCCATCGTACCTTCATTTTCTTCCTCCCTTACCATCTCGTCATCTTTTAGTTGAAAATAGCAAAGCTGGTGTAGTGACAATCAAGGCAATCCTCATCAACCCATCTATCGGACCTATCTAATTAATCTAATAATTCTTTTTTTGTCTCATTTTGTTGAGTTTGAACAACATCAACATCCATCTGTCCCTCCATCATTACATCTACCCCACCAGTCATTCATTTCATTTTCCAAAAGAAGTTAACTGACCCAGTTTCCTCAGGAATTCACAGGAATGATCACAAATTCAACCAGTCCCTGCAATATTTGCGAAATCTTGCAGTTTTCTCAAATCTTTGCAATATTTCTGCTGTAAAGATCTTCAGAGGATGAATATATGACGATTTTACCAAACGCCAAATAGAAAGCCACTTTTATGAGCCTAATTAAAGTACAAAAACAAACTTCGATCCCCACAAATAGTCGTCTTTGTATCAGTGGTGAATGTGTGTCCTGTAAGACTCAACCGAGCTTCTCCAACGTCACCAAAACTGAACCATTTCTGATCTAACACCTTAAACAAAACATTTAGTTTATGGAACCTGTTGGTAACTCTTTATGGCAAGGTAGGAAGCACTAAGGTTCCTAAAAGGCTCATAAAATAAGTTATAGAATTGCATTTCATTTCCTGCCCAGCTAACTGCACACTTATCTTCCTAACTGGACCTCCTGCAATCCTCCTGTAACTTCTTTAAACAGTCGATAGTAAATTTGACCAGAATTTATCCTGAAATAACACAAAAAAAGATCACACATTTTAGAGGTATTTCTCTGCAAATCTGTCTATTTGCAGCTGGAATAATGGCAAAAACTCACATGAGATCCTGGACAGACTGCTAAACTCAGACTTTTTTTTCCTTTATCTTGCCCTGGTGCTCTATCTCCCTTCTTTCTTGCTATTTCCTCTCCCCCTGTCTCTTTTGCTATTTAGCTAGCAGACACAACAAAACAAACTCTGGCCATGGTCCAGCCGGGCCGGTGAAGGAGAAGAGATGTCTGTGTAACAAATGACAAAGTGTCAACACCAGGAAATAGCTTAGCTGGACCTGTGTGTGTGTGTATTTCTTTGTGTGTGTGTGTTTGTGTGTATGTCTCAGTTTGGGGAAATAGTCTGGCACGCTTGATTACGTTTCAGCCAGTCAGCCAGCCGCTACAGCCTGGCCAAGTTCGACCTTTCAGGCTACCATAGATATAGAGACACACGGAGAGAGAGAGGCGGGAAGAGATAGAAGATGAAGGTGAGTCAAAACGAATAAACACAGATCCGATGCCGCCATTATCCACAGTTCACTTGTATCTCCAATTTGGGATTTTAGTCTGACAGCTGCCCTTTACTCTCACCTGTACAAAATGCAATCCATGACCCCTGAACCAAGTCAGGGCATCGAAGAACATTTAAAAAAAATAGACCTTGGCATCAATCACGTCACTCAAAGACGACACAAGATGCTGCTGGACGCTAATAAAGCTCAAGGATGTTTTATTCCAAAGCCTAATGGCACAAATGGAATGACCATCATTAGAGATGCATAAATCTGCATTGGCAATTTTTTGCTGTTAGTGCTGCAGATGTAATCCACGAGATCATTTCTTTGGTACTAAATCATCTTGATTTTCTTAGTTTTGATCTATATTTCCCTGAGGTTACTCTACAATCATGTAAAAGATGATACATATTTTAAAATAATATCTGTATTTTTCTCTCTCTCTACCACTGAAGCTGCTGTTGCTGCTTCTAAAAATTGGAAAACACATTCCTTGTCACGCCAGATATTAATGAAAGAACACCTACAGTACCAGTAGGTTGTTTAGAGCAGCAAATGTTGTTATTTGTGTGTTGCACAATGGGCGGAAAAATAAAGGAAATCGGTGCCCTTCACAAAGAGAGTTAGAGGAGGAGAAATAAAGGACGACTGGAGGAGAGAGTAACTGAAAACAAGAGCGAGAAGATGAATACACAGGGAGAAAAATGAAAGAGAGAAGGGAGAGAGAGATGAGGCCTTAGCCAGCATTAATTGTGTTGAATTATTCAACTGACTCTAAAGCTGGAAGGAGCACTGGAGCACTTCTTTCTTATGTGTGTGTGTGTGTGTGTGTGAGCACGTGCTACTATCATGTGCATATAGATTTGTATGCTGTGTGTGTGTGTGTGTGTGTGTGTGTGTGTGTGAGGAGGGAATTTGGTGTGTGTTTCCCTCATGGAGTTCGTGGTCAGTGTCCCCCAGAAGCAGCTACTCACTCTTCATTAATGAGAGCTGCATAGATGTGTCAAGTTACATTACGCACACACACACACACACATGCACACTATGAGACATCATAGCTGTGAGCTCATTGGCAGGGTGGACAGTGATCAGTAACACACACACACACACACACACACACACTGATATGCTGTGTGCGATCAGAGCCTTTATTAGTCATCTCCCATTGATCAGCTGCCTGCTGCATTTGCCCTTCAACGCCAAATTAACTTAAGTCTCCCATCCTTCTCTGTCTATCCGTCTCTCCACCTCTACATTTCTGGGACGTTAACATGGTTTCGCTTTCACATCTGTCAACCACGCTCGCACGTGCCTCTCTTTCTTTGTTTTTTTTACCTTCTCTGTACGGCCTCGGTTCAGGTTCTTTATTGTCACGTTCACAGCAGTTACAGTGACTGCCAAAAAATGCTCAAGCGATATGTACAAAAAGAAAAGCACTGAAGTTACAATGAGAATCTAATTTCACTTTCAATTGTGTTTATTATAGTGCCAAATCAAAATGACACTTTCCATATAGAGCCGGTCTAGACAGTACTCTTCATAATATATGCACCACTGAAAGTTCCAATATTGTTCCAACCAAAGATATTCAGTTCACTGTGACAGACGACTGAACCATTAACCAGAAAATATTCACATTTATGGTTCATTTAATGTGCTGTGTTGTTTATATGAACAAAATCATCAAACTATGTTGGCTGTACCTAATTCATTTGTGTGGAACCTGTTGACAAATGACATTTACAGCAAACTAACCAGTAGACGACACAATGTTTAAATGAACTGAACTTAATTTATTTAATTTACTACTACAAGTAAAATATGCTGAAAGGACACATGTAAAATATGTAGCCCGTAAAATGAATTAAATTTATTTTGTCAACAGGTTGCACGTTCAACTCAACTCCACTCTTTTGAGTTGAAATAACTTAATACAATTACGTGGAACCTGTTGACAAAATCAGTTTAATTAAAGTAAACATTTCATTTTTTGATTGTATATTAAAATATATTATTTTAGTCCATATAACATAATTGATTTAAGTTAAATAAGATTAAATATATTGTGTTGAAATTTCTTATTACTCTAATTCAAGTTCATTAAGTTAGACGAACCTTTCCTCTTAACTAACATAATATAATTTTGTTGAACATGTTGACAGAATAAATTTGATTTAAGTTAATGTTTTTTTAATGTCAGAGACCCGACAATTCCCACCATGAGCGAGCACTTGATGACAGTGACAAGGAGAAACCTTTTTTAAGAGGCAGAATCATTGGTGGACGACAATCAGCTGAGTTTAGAGAGGGAGAGAGGTGACCCGTAGATGTGAATGTGAGCGTGAATGGTTGTCTTTATGTATCCGCCCTGTGATGAACTGCATGGCGACTTGTCCCGCCTCTCGCCCAATGTTGGCTGGGATCAGCTCCAAGTCCCCATGACCCCGATAAGTATAAGCAGTTATGGAAAATGGATGGATGGATATAATACAACTGAGACAGGAAATAATGAAGTGCGCTGGCAGACCATGCAGTGCTATAGGTACAGACACTTATCAAAGACACGACAAAGGTTTTCTTTTGCCACCAGCTCAAAATAAGACTTTTACAATTCTCTGCTTCTTCTTATTAGTGCCATTTTTATCACTGCAGTGGTGCAGCATGTTCAGACAGCCATGATATGATCAGTCCCACTGTGTATACACTCTGTCATTTCTATTGCACTTCATTTCAGCAACAATAACATGCCTGAAATGCAATGACACTATGCATAATATATGGTGACTGTGCGTTTGTTGTGGATTTTTTCCATTACGTAATTCAGCTCAGCTGGCTCCTCACTCTGCCCCTTTTCTCTCTTTCTGTCTTCATGTTGTCTTCGAGGTACAAATGGACCCTTCTCATGAGATGTGGAGTGGCGTAAGCACATGAATAATTTGTATCTAATATCCCTTCTCCTCTCAGCAATATAAACATGCTTTTCCTCAGTGCCTCACCTCTCCTGATCCCCTATTCTCTGCCTCTTCTCTCCCTCAATCACAATCTCTCTTTTCTTTGCCCTCCGTCGCTCCATCTTTTCTTTCCTCCCAGATTTCACTAAACAGGCTTAGAGTGAAAATGGAAGTGGTTTATCACTCAGGTCCATTATGTTAGCAATCAGTAGATAGGGCCAAAGGACACCATGATTAATTGAGTAGGCTTGTGTGTGTGTGTGTGTATGTGTGTGTGTCCTGTGATATTTAAATATTACAGTATGCATCACTCAGCAGGCTACAATGTGTGTATATCTGCTTTAATGCATTTTATACATGAGATTTCAGCTCAGCACATCGTATGTGTCGCTGTCTTCCAGACATCAGACATGTTGCAGACCTTCTCAGGTGTGACACATGAATAGTCAGCATAGTCAGAATATGAAAACGTGCAGAAAATGTTGCCTCACCATGAGGCAACGCTCTTGAACTGCGTTAGGACCCAGTGAAGGGAAAAAGAAGGCACATAAAAGCAGATGTACTTGGTGAAATAAAGTTTTTTTATTGCGAAGAGTTAGGATTAATATTACAAAAAAGGTTGAGTGGATGCTGCTCAAAGCATAGAAATAAAAATCCAATGAGAACTCACTATTTAACCTTTAGTTAAAGTCTGTGTAAGCAATTCTGAGATTTCTTTCAAAACACATTACAAACGTGAAAAGACTTTGAACGATATATTACTGAAATGTGGAGTCAGAGGTTCAAACAGTTTTTCATCAGTTTTCAGTCCAGGACTTTGTGGGCGGTCCTTAAAGGGTGGCTCGATGACACGCTGAGGCCACCCTACCTGACAACAGTATAAAAGCCACGAAACAGCACCTGTAAACTTCATGATTTTAAACAAAGTAACGTTGGAAAACTGAGAGATGACCCAGTCGTCACGACTGTTAGACTGTTCCATCTTTAGTAAGCTTGTCTCTCGAATTGTCCCCTGGTGCTGCTCCAATCAGGATCCCCCAGCTCTTCAGGAAGTAATGACGATGATGGCTATGAACTTGAACCAATCAGGAACAGGAAACCACACATGTAGCTCAGCATACAAATGAACACTACACGAAAAGTTAGAGAAAAATGATGCAGAGAATTTAATGCATGATTTAAGTTAATTTACACACCGAGTCCAACACACAATTGCTGTAGATATACAAGTAAAATGGAAGAGAATAGACTTGAAGTGTAGATGTTTAAAGTGACCGACCAAAGGAGGGTAGACATCAGCCACTGTCGTTCATCCCCGCCTTCCAAGTCTCAAAAGACAACTTGACAGGCGAGCGAGTGTTGAGCAGTTGTGAATGCATGAGGAGGGTCGAGCGCTTGCTCGTCACAGGCCTGTCACTGCATATTTGAGCAGAAGTGTTCCCTTGTGAGAATGCCATCACGTGCACACACACGTTTTTTACGTGTGCAAAGCGAACTGTTCCATCAGACGGACACGTCGACATATCAGAATCACTCGGATGTGTTTTGAATTAGCACGCGGCGAGACAGAAATGATAAATCTGGGCATCTCGTCATGAAAATGACGACTACAAACTAAGTTTACTGTGCAATACTTATCTTTGCAACTGCCTAAGCTTCTTGTTTTGCTCAGAAGTTGCTCAGAAGTTTCAGCTATTCATAGTGGTCCAAAGTAGGCAGGACTGCTGTCTCCTGCAGTCTCCAGATAATGAACAGCAGTTAGGTGGACAAAGCCAAACACCAGCTGAACTGTGAGTTACTCAGCAGACGCTTTTAACCTCCCTGTGGGCGCGTTGAGGTCCATGCAGGCACAGAAACTCTGAAATGCACTTATGTGAGAAGTCCTGGGATAAGACAGCATCCCACATTTTAGAAGCACATGCTCCCTTAAAATAAATTCATGCCACCTTAAAAATTGAAAGAGGGGCACGTGTGCAACTTTCAATTCAAAGTCAGAGTAAGTACTTTTGGTTATTTTCTGCAGTCTCCAGCAATTTCCTCTCTATGCTCCTCAGTTTTTCAGTTTGGCAGTGCGTCACCAGCCAGTCCTGCAAGACACACTGCCACAAAAATTGAGGAGGCATCATAATATATTATTAGAGAGGCATTACATATAAATACAGGTAAAGTAGGGATTTGAGTGGCACTCTGAGTGGGTTAACCTGCTGAGACTTAGACTTTATTCCGAGCGCTCACTCTTTTCTTTCCGTCTTCGTCGGGGGATTTGTCAGGCGTCTTGGTTTTTTCAGGTGTCGCTGAGGACACGGGGAGGTGAGAACGAGGAAGGGAAGCAGAGGAGACGGGGGAGGATGGGTTGATGGATGAACAGAGTTGGTACCGTGTCTGTTGGCATCATTCTTAGAGTGATGTGTAAGAAAGAGATGAAGAGACAAAAACTTTCAACCGCGGCAGATGGTGACATATTTCTTTCTTTTTGTTCCAAAGACGAGCTTTAGGATGGATGGCTTAAGGAGTCATTGGAATTGATAGTGTTGGCATAATAACAAAATACAGTATAATATTAATAGCTGCAAAACATGCATCACCATTGTCACGATATTTGACATGAGGTGCGGTGTCAGTTGGGTGTCCATCTTTGAAAACATTCATATTTAGCCTGATGCTAGTTATGTACCACTTTGGGTGGGCCATTTGATTCAACAAACTGTGTCCCAATGTCATATTATATCCTGTATACCACAGGTCACTAATAGGCAGACAGCAGTCTGGATCCGGACCCTTTCCCTGTCCTGTCCGGACCCAGAGCCGGAAATCAGTTTTGGCGGAGATTACATTTTGACCGGCGACTCTTTTTTTCTGACAGTGTTTCTACAACACTGCTCAGCGAAAGGGACAGACTGTCTCTGATTGGCCAGTACTCGTTGCCTTCGTTGCATTGACTTCCCCTGGCATAGACTGTATAAAGCATGGACGTAGTCTCTGTGACGTCACCCACAGGTTTCTGAAGAGCCATTCTGTGTGATGTGTTCTGGTTTCTTTGAGTGCACTTCATTTCATCACAGACCTGCTTTGGTTAAAACGTTTGGAGTTTGGATGCATCTTTACACTCTGCCAGCTTTATTTGTCTATTTCCACACGTGTTCTACATGTTTCTTCACATTTTCCATGCTGATCCTCACATGAGATTTTAGTTAGTCACTTAGTGGAAGTCTGTTTCTAAATTCCAATATTGAACGTCACTGAAGTAGCATTGGCATCTAGTTATTCTGACAACTCTAATGGATGTTTTGATGGAGGGCTAAATGGATGCAAAGGCTGATTAGAGGGAAAGATGGAGATGTGCATAGAATTATAGATGGATGAATGGAGGGACGGGAGTACACGGTACATGCAGCAGAGGAAAAAGGGGTTAAGGAGTTAGGAAGGCAGCAAGGGTGAGACAGAGGCGAAGAGAAAGCTTTTTGCAACCTGCCACCAGAGACATCACAGTTTTTCTGCTCAGAGGGTTTTCACTCGTTAGGAAGAACAGCTGTGTGTGTATGTGTGAGTGTGTGTGTGCGCCCAGCTAAGCCTTAACATGTTAGCACCGCCGGGATTGCCTGTCCTCTTCTGCTCTCCACCCTGACTTTTGTCTCTGTGCTTCTGTTTTCGTCTTTTGACGTCATTGTTTGGTGTTCTTGCCCCCTTTCCTTCTCCTGCTTCCCTTTCTTTATTTCCTTTTGATTTCCTTCTCGCTCTTTCAACATCCCACCATCTTTTAAAAGGTAGAGGATTACGGGTTGTCTGCTTTTCTTTTTTGGGTACCAGTGCCATTAGGTCCATTTCCTCTCCCTTTACGCCTGAGTATCTCTGACAGGCTGTGAACGCTCAAAGAAAACCTTAACTGTCAATAATGGATTAACCAACATGCAAAAAGGAGGATGACAGAAAGAGAAAGGATGGAATGAATAAAATAACAGAGGTGTGTCTTTTTCCAGTAATAACTGCCACTGTGTCTGCCATAGTTACCAAAGAGAAAAGCCGAGAGTGCACATGATTACTGTTGAAGCAACACCGCGTAAAAGTGCCCCCAGTGTCAGAGTGTAATCCCACTGTGGTAACTATGTTCAGCTGTACTCGAGTATTTGTTCTGATTACATTACTTCTGATCAAAAACTAGCGAGTCAACAACTTTGCTAACAGCCAAACATCAACAAGGTCACCAACAGCAGACATAGCAGCCAGCTAATATTACTGACTAGTCCAACAGCAGTCAGCCCAGCTCGGCGTCTGTCTTTCAGCCTTTTATTTCACCAAGCTCTCACCAACCACTAAAAGTCAGTCCCAGATTTACTCTTGTCCGGCGGCTTCTTGCTCGCTCACTCTCTCCTTTTCTCTTCTTAGCTTCCTCCGTCAACGTCCTCTTCGCTCTCTTCTCCTCTGCCATTATGTCCATAGAAGCTGCTGAGCCCGGTTACATTAGAACGACACCGGCTCCGCTCCCTTTCAGGATTCACGCTCCAGGCCTGAAAACCTCTTCTTCTTCCTGGTGGTCCAAAACATCTGTGGTACAAACACTAACACTCCCCTGGTGCTCTGAGCTCACAGTCCATGCAGCTTGGCTAACATGAGCTAACAGCAGCTACAGTTGTCAGCAGTTTACTTCACTGTCCATCATAAACTCTGTAAATCACAGAGAGTTGAGGCGGAGCAGCCGGAGGACATCAGAGGGAAAACCAGAAAACATTTTCTCCATAAAATATGATCCAGTTTCACCAAAATCAGTGAAATAGTTGGTGGTGTGTTACGTACAGGGCCAGAGTTGGAATGACAGAGACACCATCCACCTGATTTACAAGTCAGTGTAGCCTCAGCAGGATTTAAATCTGTTATTTCATGGTAGAAAAGTAACCCAATGTTTGCTTCATAATGCTTTAAATATTGAGTATGTGACAGAGGCGAGGGAAAAGAGAGGCAAAGTTAGTTTGTGTTTGATGCCCCACTAAAGAAAATGATGCCAGGTAACTGTCTCCAACAAGCTTCGTGCCATTCAGTCGGGACTATTTATCAAACATCAGAAACGCACAGAACAGGGAAGGATACCTCTGCTCGGAGGGTCGTGGCACTTCAAGAGACGAGAATGAGACGCGCCGTGACAGGCAGACAGATAGATAGACATGCGGGCAGACATGGCACAAAATTGGTTGGTGGGAGGTAAAATTTACTCAGCCGCGGGTCATGTCAAACACGGCATTGCAAAAGACAAATTGCATTTTTCAAAGCACCTCAGTCAGACTTCGGCAGGTTTAGTGCACAGAGCAGGCTGCTTTTATGAGAGCCGAAACTTTATTCAAGAGATGAATCTGCACTCTCCTTCCAACGCCTTTGCTCCTGTTCTGTATCAAAGTCTCTCTTTAGGTTATGGCAGAGTGATCAATAGTGGAAAAAGGTAAAAAATATAAATCAAGTAAATGCTGTACGGTCCTGTTTCATTTCCAAGAATCAATGATTTTTTTTCATACTGTGCAGCATGACGGTCCCTGTGGTCCTCAGATAGAGTTAAAGTACTTTAGTCAAATCTTAAAGGTACAATGTGTAACATTTAAAGGGATCTATTGGCAGAAATGGACTATAATAAGCATGGCTGTGTTTTCATTTGTGTATATTAACCTGCAAATAATAATCACCTGTGAATGAGCCTTTTATATCTACAGAGGAAGCGGGTGTCCGCCATGTTGAACCGCCATGAACGGACAAACCAAACACGGGCTCTAGATAGATAGGACCTTTTCTGTTTTGTTTTTTTTAACTGTAGTTTATGCTTTATGCCTAGAATGGGAGGGTGAGGCGAGTGGTATTCAGTTGGTTGCAATCTGCAACTTCACCACAAGAGGCCACCAAATCCTTAATACGCTGCACCTTTAAATGTCTTTTGTGTATGACAAAAGTTCTCATATGATTATGTAACAAATTAATATATTCATTATGAATTCATCTGTTGATCATCTTTTTTGGATTCTGTTTTGTCCCCAACCCGAAGACATTAAGTTTATTATTTAATAAATTTCACTTATTTAATTAAAGTCCATGTAGTTTGTCAGTCCAAAGAAGAAAGTGTTATTAACCACTCAGCCAAATTTATGAAATTAGGTGTCAAAATCTGGTAAAGATGAATTCTCAGCTCCAGGACTGTGGGAATTGCCTTTCCACAGACTTTAACTAAAGGTTAAATAGTGAGGTTTTTCTCTCCCTTTTTGGTTTCATTTAAGAAGTTAAGACTGATTTTCAAGAGTTCTCATTTGATTTTTATTTCTATGCTTTGAGCAGCATCCACTCAACCTCTTTTGTAATATTAATAACTCTTCGCAATAAAAAACTTTATTTTACCAAGTACATCTGCTTTTATGTGCCTTCTTTTTCCCTTCACTGGGTCCTAACATAGTTCAACAGTCTCATGATGAGGTTTCTTTTCACGTGTTTTCAGCAACTATTTTACAACATATTTCATGTATTTTGAAAGAAATCTCAGAACTGCCTTCACACGGACTTTAAGTTTCGTCATAGAGGACGAAAGAAACCAGACCGATATGCACATTTTAGCGTAAATCACATAAGTTGGACATTTTTTTAACACAAAATGAATAATTAATTATAAAAACAGTTTGCAATTATTTTTTATAGTTTGCAACTCAACAAAATAAACTAACTGTTGCAGATCTAGATTATTACTATAAAAGATTGGTACTATAAAAACTTCATAAAGCTATTAAGCAATGCAATGATCCAGATATACAATGAGGTGATTCCAATTTTCATTAATATTAGCCTCATATTGTTCAGTTTTAAAAAAAAACAAAAACCCGACATTGTCTTGGTTACTCACGATAATCTCGGTGTGAACGTTGCTTTGTATAACAGAAATACTCCCCTTGACAGCGAGGTCTTGACACACAGAACCAAATCCATCTTCATGGTTAAATCCCACCAAGGTCGAGTGAGCCGCTGTTGCATTCTGCGTCACGTTTGCCTTTTTTTTTTTCCCTCCGCTCCCTTTACTCTAATAATCTCATTCTGTCCTCCCTGCGTCACTCCTCTCACCCTCTATCTCGACATCTTTCTTCACTTTTGTCAAGGTCATCTCCTCTGTCATTACCTCCATGTGTCTGTTTTATTTTGCCATTTCTGCTCGCCTGGGCCGCCCCCCCCTGCTCTCCACACACACACACACACACACACACACACACACACACACACACACACACAATTCATAGTCTACATTGACATACATTTGACCCTTAATGTGCTGTATGTATGATTCATGATTCTTTGTGTCCTGAGAAGCCCATGGGTGGAAATGCCTCTCTCTCTCTCTCTCTCTCTCTCTCTCTCTCTCTCTCTCTCTCTCTCTCTCTCTCACATACACACACACACACACACACACTCACACACACACACACACACATTAATAATGGTATTAGAGTGAATAATTTCTGAAGAAAAACAACAGTGGCCACATGTAGCTGATGTGGCTGTGGACTTCCATTAGGGTGGGAATAATGCTGTGTTTCTCACTGTGTGTGGTTACGATTATAATCAGTTCAGTCCTGTACGATTCGTTTGAACGCAGCGGAAAATGTTTAAGGCAATTCAGTGTGAGTGGAAAGGTTCAGTTCAACAAGTCCATGTCTATAAATAGTATTAGACTATTGAGGCTCCAAAACTAGAAAATCAAGTGTCACTCAGCAGGATGGAAACACCTTTCTTAGTGTGTTGTTAGAAGCTGGTTTAGACTCAGAGTACTGAGTTGTTCGTGGCCTAGTTACCACGAGGGAGACTGGACGATCCGACGGAGTCTGGAAGGTTGAACTAGTCTTTTATGCAGAGGGAGTTGATTGGTAGATGTGCACAGAGAGAGAGACAGACAGACAAGACAGACAGGAGAGGGGAGACAACAAAAGTGGCTTTGCAGCAAATCACTGCAGGGTTGTGCTGCAGTGTGTGTGTGTGTGTGTGTGTGTGTGGCTTCCCCCCCCCTCTCATTCACTGTCTCTGTCGCTCACTCACTCTCTCAGGCTGGCTACATGAAATAAACAAAACCAGAACACAATAGAGACAGTATCATACTTTAGTCCATGAACTCAGTTTCAGTGACATTTCACTGGGAAAACCTGCATGTGTTATCGCCGCAGCGCCGGGTTTGGACAGACAGAAACAGCTGAAGAGAGAGGAAAGGTGGTAGAGAGAGGAGATGACGTGCAGCATGCAGGGCCTGGAGCAGAAATCGAACCCAGATTGTCGAGCTGACGGGGCACCCTGAGGTTAGAGGTTTCATCTCAGAGGTGTCACGTCCCTTCAGCCTGTAGATAATTACTTCAATTTGGTTCCTCTGCTATATTTGTTTACACTGAGCACCTTTTCCTGCCTGTTACAATATGTGATATAGCACTAATTGGATGCCTACTTTGGTGTGTGCCGCCTACCTTCGTCAACTCAGAATTATGAGTCTTCACAGTTTCCAAATGTTTTTATTTTTCACACTACGAAAAGAGAATGAGCTGCCAATATTCACACAGCTCTATTGCCTAGAATAATGTTGCATATCAGTGACCAAATACTGCATTGCTTTTGGCAGTTTAACCTTCTTTTATAGCTTAAAATGTGTGAAACATTCCCCGCGCCGTGCCTCTACTGCCAATAAAACAGCCTAAATGAGAGAATTTTACGAGACATTTTAATGAGAAAGGTCAACTATGTAAAACATTCTCTCTGACAGGTATGTTTATGCGGCGCATGTCAATTAATTTACTTTCATGAATACTTACTTTCATATTCATATTGTGAAAAAACAAAGTCATTCATACTCTCAGTCAAGGCTGAAATGTGACAGAAAATAAATGAAAAACAGGCCGTGTTTTCTGACAATCTGCAGTGTTCCCTGTGTGTCACAGCCTGTGTATGACATTTTTCTCAGTTGACATGTCGATTGTACTTCCCCGAGAAAATACAAGACAAGGGCGCTAAAATCCGAGGCTGCGAAAAAGAAAGCAGAAAATGGGAATTAAGGATGTGACCTCACGCTTTCTGCAGATTCTGCGAGCATCACGAGAGGTAGAGTATAATTAATATATGAAAAACGAAGTATGGAAATAATAAAATAAGAGATTGAATAGTTATCGTAGAGGTGAAAAGTTACGTAACCGTGCTGTAGCTGCTGTAAGGCTGTGACGACGGGGTGACAGACTGAGGTGGTGGGGTTAAGGAGGCAGAAGAGCGAATGGTGAGAGAAGCGACGGGGGGAAAGATGGAGGCAAAGAAGAGGACGAGAGTCAAATTAAAAAGACATGAGCGGTTTCTGGAACAGAGCAAAAAAAAGAGGTGTGAAATGAAAAGAGTGCAAAAACTGCCAGAAGCGACAGCGGTTACACACACAAGGTGGTTTGTTGAGGCATCGAACTCGACCCCTGGGTAAGCTTGATGGAAATTGTACATCATAAGCTTGTTTTGTAACTAATTTGCTTACAGGAAATGGATAATACAGCATATACGCAGAATGCTGAGATAATGTTGAAATAGTGACGTTCTTTGTATATACACCAACAAATGAGCACAGGCAGGGTTGTAACTAATATGTCGGGGAGCTCAACATTTCTATGGAAGTGGGTATGAGCCTGTGAGGAGGTCCAGAACTAATAATTAACCTTTTCTCTGTGTTTTATTAAAATTTATTTAATTAAAACAGAAACACCTCGCTCCATCACCCAACATTGGGGAATTGACACCACAGGAAAGGTGTGGAGTTTCCATCATATACGTACGTATCTTTTCTTCTGTGTTAGCAAAAAATGGCATCCAGAGAATGTGTCGGGCTGAAGGCTTAGTGTTGATTAATTTAACAGTAATACTTGAGCTGTAATGATATGAACAGCAGTTATCACCACGTTCATCGTTGACACCAGAGATTTGAATTCACATCTCGTTTCAGACAACACATAATGTTGAACCACAACAGTGATGTTTCCATAAAATTGGCAAGCAAACGTTTGAAATGTTGCTAAAAAGAAAATTAGGTGCGTTCCCATCCAGAAAATAAACCAAGCTACACATGACTGTAATAAGCGGAGCAGAAGAAGTACAGGTTGCTTTTGGGAAGCGAGATGAGTTGTTTGCTATCGGTATACGTCGAACAGAGGAAGAAACAAAACCAGCCGCCTCGTCTGCCATTTGAACATTGAGAAATTTGGAATATCCGGAAGGAGCTGACAGTGGAAACAGCTCCTTTTCTTCGATGGCTAATCAGTCACGTGAGTTACATCCTTACTTCATCTGACCTCATTCAGAAAAGGTGTATCCATCTCCCGTTAACTCTTTGATGAGAAGATATAAACCACAAGAAGTGTTCGTAAAAACTTTCTTGTGAAATAAAGACGGCTTGTTTTCTTATGTTGCTGCTTTCCGAATGCGCCGAAATTCACACAAAAATATGGCTGATGTAAACATGTATAATAAACCAGAGTGAACCCTATAAAACATTATCAAAATATTTTTGCAGACTGCTTCTGTTTGAAAGTTTCTTTGTATTTCTGGATAAACTTCTGCCGCTTCAATTCACTTACAAAATCTGCAGGTATTTTTTACCAGACTGTATCCAGGTATTTGGTGCAATTCCAATTCAATAAGCATGACTGTCAGCTAAAGGATTTTCTCTTTCAGTCTGGATAAGGAGTAAAGCAAAATCCAGACCTCCAGGCCTTCAAGCACCCCAGGGGCCCAAGAGCATCATATTCTCCCCAGGCTGAGGTGTTCTTTCCTGGGAGACAGACAGCCTAATAGAGGGCCATCCATCCGGAGCCTAAGGTGCAGTCTGGCTGATCAATAGGGCACACACACACACACACACACGTGTAGTGTGTATGCATTCAGGATAAAAAATATTAATACAAGGACACAGCTGCACAGGCAAGCAATAGAGCACCATAGCAAGTAGGAGCTGTGCATCCCAGCGTTGCAGCTCAGGGAGGACATGTTGAGCCCACAGTGATCTGTCTTCATAGGAGCAGCAGCTGCTCTTGTCCCTGTCTGTCTGTACAATGTATGAGTGGGAGGTAATTGCAGTGCACAACGGCATCACAGTGACATTAACACACGATGTGGATTAAGTGAAGTCCAATACTGCAGTACCAATATTATCATTCTCTTTTCTCTCCTCCATACGCTCTCTGTTTTTGGAGGCATTGTTCTCGTCGCTCTCGCGTTATTGTTTTCGTCCTTCGATTTGTTTGCTGCCAGATAAATGCAATCAGTTGTATTGCTACTTTCATGGACCACTTGCATGATAACTAGCACCATCATAGAGGCTGTCAACAGCTTTTTCAAGATTATTTTATGGCCTCTCTGCTGTGTGAAAATGGATGCAGGACTCATATAATGTCACTAATGCTGTGCCACCGGTCTCAGGCCGCTGAACTAAGTGGGTGAGTCCAGTGAATCTCTGTCTGAGTCCGAAGATGTAGACAGACCTGACATTTTATATAAAGGATAGTGAGATGATACAGAAGCTAAGAAAGTAAAACCTGCTGGCAAAGCAGGTATTATTTTTCACAAGTTTGGTGTTTTTGTACATCATATGTCATATGTACGTTAACACGGGGTTAACTAGACTAGATGTAATAAGAGTGCCAGATATGGAAGATAAATATAAGTTAAAGACATGATATAAAATAAAAATTTAAGTAAAAGTGCAGCAAAATAAATAAAATAAAATATAATAAAATAAAATATGTATAAGTGTACTGTACACTGTATAAATGATAAAGGACTGTGTTAAAGTGTCAAGTGTATACAGAGTATTGAAGAAGTACAGGGTGTACACTATAAATAAGATATAAAAATATAAAGAAAAATTGATTGTGGATAAGAGTAAAGTGACAAAAGTATACAGACGTTTGGCACAGAGTATCAGTCCTGTTAGATCATGAGTTGATGTGTTAAAACTGTTCTTCAGTCTGGTGTTGCGTGCTTGTGTAACATCTGCCAGATGATAACAAGGAGAACAGATGAATACTACAGTACACCATTATCTGCATCTGTATAACCAACTAAATTATTCATATTTATACTCCACAAATTGGCGTTCTTTGAACCCGTAAGTGGGCTACTTTAAGCCTTACATTGATATGGGTTGATCAGAAGTTGCTGCATCCACGCTCTTAATTCTGCATAACTTTAAGCCTTAATATAATCTGAACAGGTGAGTTGTATATAAATTCACCCTCAGTACAGTTGTCATGAACGGGGAAATTAGCTATAGAGACCAAAACTGTTTTTTGTACCAGGCTGTAAACATGTTTATTTCTGCTGTGAAGTTGGACATTTGAACATGGGGACTTATGGAGACTGACTCAGTTCTGGAGCCAGCCTCAAGTGGACGAGAAGAGGAACTGCAAGTTTGTGGCACTTCCTGTGAGTTTTATCTGGACTGGTTACCTGTTTGCAGTCACGAAACCAAACTGTGCAGCTGAAATTAAAATTAAAGTAGAGTTGCAAGACGTTTGGTCTGACCCATGAGCACTAATGTCACATTCTGGTAGTGACTACTGAGTACTCATGGGTCGGAATGTCTGCTGGCGTGATCGTGTTTCTATTTTTTAAGGTACAAAAACTGCAAAAACTATTAAAGATGAATGAATTAGACATATTTAATATATATTCTACTGCAATTAAGCACGTCTATTGTCATCTCGCCTGCATCTTTAGGATACTTGCATGTAATCTGTTGCTCCTCCTGTGATGACTCATTATTTCCACTAAATACTACGAAACAAAGGTCACAACAAATAATTAAAGTCTGATCGCTGTGCTTATTTTAGTAACTGATTATAAAAGTAATTTAGAACAGTAACAGATTACAGCTCCAGTTTTTTCCTCCCCTCACAATCAGACTCATATAATCCTGTTACATTTAATCCCTCACTCCCCAGCCCTGATGAGTCATCACTTCCATTAAGAGACAGTCACACATATTACACAGCTGTTATCTCCCATAGCCTTTTATCTTGCTTTGCTCTCAGCTAGTTCCCTTATCTTCATAAAAGCGAGCTTTTATCCTGTGTTTTGCTCATAGCACTTTCTTGAGGGTAGGGTGGAGTGTGTGTGTGTGTGTGTGTGTGTGTGGGGTATTCCTCTTTCATCTTAAACCAGGTTTCATCATTAGCGTCCAGCTCCTTGTATAACACAGTGTGTGCTCCGCGTTGGTTAAATGTTATCGCCTGTTTTGTGATTTTGCACAATTAGCTTCTCTTATCTTTGAGGGGAACAACCTTTTTATCCAGTTTCTTGTTCATAACGTCGTCTCGTTGGCCTCTGGAATCTAATTCCTTGTTCTTATCACATCCCTCTTGTTGCACTATTTTCTTTCAAAGCTATTTGTTATGACGGGGAGATAAAAATGCTGACTTATTGTAGTGCCTACTCCTATTCTAAATGCTATTCTTTTCAGCTTTCTCAGCAGTGCATTGTCACCCCTTGAACATCTTTATTACGAGGATACTGACAATGACAGCTAAACACTGGGAGCTTCACACAGGCCGCGTGGTTGCCACTTAAATCCAACGCGCCTTAGAGGATGCATATCATTTGATCACAAGAGCTTTGCCATATCCTCACCGCACACAGCGGCAAAGCTGACTTATACAAATGTCTGCACTTATTGTAATTTCTATAACCTGAAAGGTAAATGTAGGAATGTGAGATCATTACCCGGCACCTTGGAAAAAATGCATCACTGTCTGTGGATAACACAGCGGGGCTGCGCGGGGTAAAAACTCGCCTCAGGCGCGGAGAAACAGAATGAATAGTGCAGCCTTTCCTGTTGCAAACATCATTCCTGAATGGTCATTTGGCCGATGCAGCAGAAAGATGCCTGTTCACCCTTTACTGTGTGAAAACCTCGATCGAAGCATTGCCTGTGTATTTTTGTGAAAAAATAATAAATCCGTCAGTCTTATCAGTGTTTATTCATACTTGACCCAGCAGCATATCTACTGTACAAACTCCTAGAATATGGATTTCCATTCTTTATACAGAAGGCAACGCGTGTACATGGTTTGATAAAGTTGCCATGGAGATATGAAGTATTAAAAAGGCATTATTGGGGTCAAACCTCCACGGAGCAATAATGATCCAAACTTTGGTGGCAGTCATTGCAGGGTGGAGGTTTAGAGAAGAGGCAGTGGTTAAGCATCAGAAAGATTTAGCAGGTACAGTGGATGAGAAGCACTTTCTCAGCACCTGATGTTGATGTGCCTCTGAACAAGGCGGTTAACCTTCAGCTCCTCATTTTTCTAACAGTAAAACAGTGTAGCTGCCAGATACAGTATAAATATGGATTAGTGTGAAACACGGTGTTGCTGAAAACGAGCTTACACAATCAGTTAACCTGTGGCTGGATAAAGACGAGGTATTTTTGGATTCCAACAACATTTGCTTCTAAATCTTTGCGATATTGTGATATTGTGTTTAATAAGCTGCCATGCAGCAATGTGTTCACGTTCAGGGCTGATCAGTTTCAAGTTTCCGGTTTATTTCATTAATATAGAACTTTTGAAAGCAGACAGGTTTTGGGACCAACGAGCTTCACAAAGAAGCAGTTAGACTTAGTCTGTCTAGCTGCTATTCCAGAGGCGAGGCATTGCTACAGTTCTTAGAACGGATCATAACCAACACATGATGGTGCAACGATCTGAGAGGTCTGGTAGTGCTGGAAGGAAAAGTTCTGAGATATATGTAAGGACGAGACCATGGAGAGATTTATAAACAATGAAAAGGATTTTGAAAGTGTTCCTGAGGAGTGGTGTTGTCTCTTAGTTACAGAAGTCCAGTCTGGATGATATGAGTGCCTGAATGACCCATTTTAGATCAGCGGGTGACAGGAAGTGCCTGTTTTGGAGATGAGTTGGAAGAAGCTGGACCTGACCAAAACTCCTAGATGCTTGTTCAACGTATCACAGTAGAAACCTTTATTTTTTTGTCATTCTCATGTGTTGTCATGTTGTTGTCATCCCATTGGTCCTTTGACCCCTATATCATAAAAGCCAGTGAAATCAAGGCAAACACACACGGCGGTGATAATGTAGATAATGTAGTAGTACAATGTCACTACCAGGTGATCCAAAAGTCATATAACAACATGCAATAAGCGCCACATACATTATTTACAAAGCGTCTTCGTGTCCCCAAGTATCAGCAGTAGGTCTTGTACTGAAATCACTTGAGTACATGCACACAGAGACACACAGACAGACTCACAGTGCAAAATACCTATGGGGGCGATGAAATCTAACCAGGCGTGTAATCTAAAGATTTCTACCAGAGGAATATTCACTTTTCCATCAGTCTGTTGCTTCATCCCTCCGTTATCGCTATACCTCTGCTGTTTATTCATCCTTCCTTCTGCCTCGGCTCCTGCAGGAGCAGACGCTCTCACTTTCTAAAGTAAACATCACCAGATGGAAATGGACTTCTCCTGTGTGTGTGTGTGTGTGCTGTAAGTCATCTTTTACTGTCTGTGTGTGTTTTTTCTTTTCTTTTTACTTATTCTGCACCACGAGCCTCCCTCTCTCCTTGGATTCCCTTCCTAAAAGCAAATATCCCTTTCTAAAACACACACACACACACACTCTTTAATGGACCAAAGGGCTCCCATGTGTCCACGGGGGGAAAGCCAATCGTCCCATTGTGGTATTGCTTCTTTATGAAAAATGTATGATCGGATATGATACAAAGCAGAACTCATATCTACACAGTTGTGAATTAATCATTTGGTTTTAAGAGCACTCAATAAGTCTGCCAGTGGCTTTCAAATCTTTTTATCAATGTTCCCCTTTTCTTTAACTAGCTGGTTGAGTGCTTTTCACAGAAATTGTGCCTTCATCGCTCTTTCAGTTCCTCGTTTTCTTTCCTTTCCTTTCGTGTCCTCTCCTTTTTTTTTGTTTGCCCCTTCCTCACCCGATGTCCCCCTGTCCGTCCACCCAGCACACACCTCTCTGTCTCCTTCTGAAGCAGCAGCTATGACAACACCGGTGAAATCATTCTGCCCTTCAAGAAGTCCGATTGCCACGCAGGCAGCTTCCGGTTTGAAATATTATCAATATTTAATTAAGTGATTATCTTTTTCAGGACACAACACAGATAGGAAAAGGAAAGAGGCTTAAAAGTTGGCTCCAGTTCACGGATAATCCTCTTGTCAAAATGGCTGCCCCCAAACATGGTGTTACTGTCCACCCACCTGACCAAACTAAAGTCCTACAGATAAAATAAAAAAAGAAGATGTCTCTACAATTGGACCAGAATATTGTTATCAAATTGATTTTTTTTCTGGGCAAGCAAGCAGCCCAAGCCTCTGCTTTCCCTTGAAGGTCCCCAACTGCTCTGAGGTCTGCAAGACGATGTAGTCATTCAAATGTAATGATATTGTTTGTGTCAGGCACCAGAGGCAGTATAAAATACCAAATATCAAAGCAGATGTATTGATATTATTGATGATGCGACAATGATGAGCATGACAACAACGGCGACGATGATGGTGACGACGACGATAATGACGACCATGACGACGATGACGACGGCGATGACGACGATGTTGACGACGACGACGACGATAACGATAATGATGCAACGATGACGATGATGACGACGATGGCGACAATGATGATGACGACAACGACGACGATGATGATGACGTCGATGACGATGATGACGACGATAATGATGCGACGATGACGATGATGGCGACGATGGCGACAATGATGATGACGACAACGACGACGATGATGACGATGACAACGACGATGATGATGATAACGACGATGATGACGATGACAACAACGACGACGATGATGACAATGACGACAATGATGATGATGATGATGATGATGATGACGACAATGACGACAATGATGATGACGACGATGATGATGACGACGATGATGATGACGATGGCGACAACAACAACGACGACGATGATGATGACGATGATGATGACGACAACGACGACGATGACGATGGCGACAACGATGATGATGATGACGACGGCGGTGATGATGATGACGACGACGATGATGATGACGATGGCAACAACGACAACGATGATGATGATGACGACAACGACGATGATGACGACGATGATGATGATGATGATGACGATGATGACGATGCTGACGATGACGATGATGACGACGGCGGTGATGATGATGACGACGACGATGATGATGACGATGGCAACAACGACAACGATGATGACGACAACGACGACGACGATGATGATGATGATGACGATGATGATGATGACGATGGTGACGATGATGACGATGATGATGACGACGGCGGTGATGATGATGACGATGATGACGACGATGATGACGATGACGATGATGACGACGATGATGATGACGATGGCGACAACGATGATGATGATGACGACGGCGGTGATGATGATGACGACGACGATGATGATGACGATGGCAACAACGACAACGATGATGATGATGATGACAACAACGACGACGATGATGACGACGATGATGATGATGAAGATGATGATGACGATGCTGACGATGACGGTGATGACGACGGCGGTGATGATGATGACGACGACGATGATGATGACGATGGCAACAACGACAACGATGATGACGACAACGACGACGACGATGATGATGACGATGATGATGATGACGATGATGATGATGATGACGACGATGATGACGATGATGATGTCGACGATGATGATGACGATGATGACGACGATGATGACGATGATGACGACGATGATGATGATGATGATGATGACGATGATGATGATAACGACGATGATGACGATGACGACAATGACGACAATGATGATGACGACGATGATGATGACGATGGCGACAACAACAACGACGACGATGATGATGACGATGATGATGACGACAACGACGACGATGACGATGGCGACAACGATGATGATGATGACGACGGCGGTGATGATGATGACGACGACGATGATGATGACGATGGCAACAACGACAACGATGATGATGATGACGACAACGACGATGATGACGACGATGATGATGATGATGATGACGATGATGACGATGCTGACGATGACGATGATGACGACGGCGGTGATGATGATGACGACGACGATGATGATGACGATGGCAACAACGACAACGATGATGACGACAACGACGACGACGATGATGATGATGATGATGACGATGATGATGATGACGATGGTGACGATGGTGACGATGATGACGACGATGATGACGACGATGATGACGATGACGATGATGACGACGATGATGACGACGATGATGATGACGATGGCGACAACGATGATGATGATGACGACGGCGGTGATGATGATGACGACGACGATGATGATGACGATGGCAACAACGACAACGATGATGATGATGACAACAACGACGACGATGATGATGATGAAGATGATGATGATGACAATGCTGACGATGACGGTGATGACGACGGCGGTGATGATGATGACGACGACGATGATGATGACGATGGCAACAACGACAACGATGATGACGACAACGACGACGACGATGATGATGACGATGGCAACAACGACAACGATGATGACGACAACGACGACGATGATGATGATGATGACGATGATGACGACAACGACGACGATGATGATGATGATGACGATGATGACGACGATGATGACGACGATGATGACGATGATGATGTCGACGATGATGATGACGATGATGACGACGATGATGACGATGATGATGACAAAAAAAAATCTGATTTTTAAGAACAAAAGTCAAATCTGACTTTTTTTCCCCCAAAATTCTAACTCTTTTCCTATAGAGTCTAATAGTTTTTTTTTTTTTGAAAAACCTGACTTCTTTTTCTCAAAATTCTGGCTTTTTTTTTTCTTTTTCAAAATTTTTCTTCCTACACTTCTGACTTTCTTTTCTTCAAAGCTTTCTATTGAGTTGTTTAGCTCAATTGGTAGGGCATCTGCCCCTTGGTGCAGCAGCCCAGGGTTCAAATCCAACCTGTTTGACTTTCTTGCTCAAAAATAAGATTTTTTTTTTTCCTCCACAAAATTGTAACTTTTTTCTCAAAATTCTGACTTTTTTTTCTTACAATTCTGACTGATTTTTCTTAAAACTCTTCCTGTTGAGTTGTTTAGCTCAATTGTTAGAGCATCTGCCCCTTACTGCAGCAACCCAGGGTTCAAATCCAACCTGTTTGACTTTTTTTCAAGATTCTGACTTTTTCCTCTCAAAATTCTGACTTTTTTTGCTCCAAATAATGATTTTTTTGCTCAAAAATTCTACCTTTTCTGTTAAAAATTTTGACTTTTTTTTGCTCAAAATTCTGACTTTTTTCCCTCAAAATTCTGACTTTTTTTCCCTCAAAATTCTGACTTTTTTTCCTCAAAATTCTGACTTTTTTTTGCTTAAAAAACTTTCTGTTGAGTTGTTTAGCTCAATTGGTAGGGCATCTGCCACTTGCTGCAGCAGCCCAGGGTTCAAATCCAACCTCTTTGACTTTTTTTCTCAAAATTCTGACTTTTGTCCCCCCAAACTTCTGAGGAAAAAAAGTTATAATTTTGACTTTTTTTCTTAAAAATCTGTCATTTTTTCTCAAAATTCTGACTTTTTTTTCTTACAATTCTGACTGATTTTTCTTGAAACTCTTCCTGTTGAGTTGTTTAGCTCAATTGGTAGAGCATCTGCCTCTTACTGCAGCAACCCAGGGTTCAAATCCAACCTGCTTGACTTTTTTTCAAGATTCTGACTTTTTTTTCTCAAAATTCAGATTTTTTTTCTCAAAATTCTGACTTTTTCCCTTCAAAATTCTGACTTTTTTTGCTCCAAATAATGATTTTTTTGCTCAAAAATTCTAACTTTTCTGTTAAAAATTTTGACTTTTTTTTGCTCAAAATTCTAACTTTTTTCCCTCAAAATTCTGACTCTTTCCCTCAAAATTCTGACTTTTTTTTCCTCAAAATTCTGAATTTTTTTTGCTTAAAAGACTTTCTGTTGAGTTGTTTAGCACAATTGGTAGGGCATCTGCCACTTGCTGCAGCAGCCCAGGGTTCAAATCCAGCCTCTTTGACTGTTTTTTCTCAAAATTCTGACTTTTTTCCCCTCAAACTTCTGAGGAAAAAAAGTTATAATTTTGACTTTTTTTCTTACAATTCTGACTGATTTTTCTTAAAACTGTTCCTGTTGAGTTGTTTAGCTCAATTGTTAGAGCATCTGCCCCTTACTGCAGCAACCCAGGGTTCAAATCCAACCTGCTTGATTTTTTTTTCAAGATTCTGACTTTTTCTCTCAAAATTCTGACTTTTTCCCCTCAAAATTCTGACTTTTTTTTCTTAAAATTCAGACTTTTTTCCCCTCAAAATTCTGACTTTTTTTTCTTGAAATTCTGACTTTTTTTTGCTCAAAATTATGAATTTTTTTTGCTTAAAAAACTTTCTGTTGAGTTCTTTAGCTCAATTGGTAGGGCATCTGCCACTTGCTGCAGCAGCCCAGGGTTCAAATCCAACCTCTTTGACTTTTTTTCTCAAAATTCTGACTTTTTTCCCCCCAAACTTCTGAGGAAAAAAAGTTATAATTTTGACTTTTTTTCTTAAAAATCTGTCATTTTTTCTCAAAATTCTAACTGTTTTTTCTTAAAACTCTTCCTGCTGAGTTGTTTAGCTCAATTGTTAGAGCATCTGCCCCTTACTGCAGCAATCCAGGGTTCAAATCCAACCAGCTTGACTTTTTTTCAAGATTCTGACTCTTTTTTCTCAAAATTCAGATTTTTTTTCTCAAAATTCAGATTTTTTTTCTCAAAATTCAGACTTTTTTTGCACCAAATAATGATTTTTTTTACTCAAAAATTCTAACTTTTCTGTTAAAAATTTTGACTTTTTTTTGCTCAAAATTCTGACTTTTTTTCTCAAAATTGTGACTTTTGAAAAAAGTCAGATTCTTAAGAATTATTTTTTTTTTTTAAGAATTTTGAGGGACAAAACACCCAAAATATCAGATTTTTTGAAAAAAAATGAATTTTGAAAAAAGGTTCGAATTTTGAGGAAAAAAATATTTTATAGGTTCTTCAGAAAAAAGTCAGAATTCTGAGAATAAAGTCAGAACTCAAATACATTTTTCACATGTGGTCGTAATCCTCTTCTGTATCTTCTGTACGTTCAGACGTTCATTGGATCTTCACTGTGTTCTGGTTGCATTCTGGTTCACCTGCAGCTCTGTCACAGTTCCAGGAAATGTTCAGCCACGAACCAGAATTTAGAGTTGTTTCTGTCACAAATATCAAGCAGGGTAACAAAAACATGAGGCAGAACAATGGTTTAATGCGAAAGTGAATGCATGAAGCTTTCAGACTGTCAGACACATTCAGTTAAAATCAGGAAGGACAGTCCAAATGAATCCATAGAGGAGTCATCATCGCAATCATCATCGTCTTTGTTGTCGTCATCGTCGTCAAGCATCATCATCGTTGTCGTCATCATGACATCATCATCTTCAATATTGTCAATATCGCCATCTTCGTCATCGTCGCCATCATCGTCGTCATAATCATCATTGTTGTCGTCGTTGTCGTCTTCATTGTCGTCATTATCATCATCGTCGTCGTAGTCATCGTCGTTGTCATCATCATCGTCGTCATCGTCATCATCATCGTCTTCGTCATCATTGCTATCATCTTTGTCATTATCGTCATCGTCATCATCGTCGTTGTCATCATCATCGTTGTCATTATCGTCATCGTCGTCGTCGTTGTCGTCATCGTCATTATTGTCATCATTATCGTTATTGTCATCGTCGTCGTTGTCATCATCATTGTCGTCGTCGTCATTGTTATCATTGCCATCGTCGTCGTCGTCATCGTAGTCATCATCGACATCGTCACCGTCATCATCATCGTCGTCGTCATCATTATCATCGTCATCGTCGTGTCATCATCGTCGTCGGCGTCATTGTTATCATCGCCACTGTCGTCGTCGTAGTCGTCGTAGTCATCGTCGTCACCGTCATCATCATCATCGCCATCATCGTCGTCGTTGTCGTCATCATCAGTCGTCATCGCCGTCATCACCGACGTTGTTGTCGTCATTGTCGTCATCGTCATCGTGATCATTATTGTCATTATTAAGCAGGGTAACAAGAACATGAGGCAGAACAATGGTTTAATACAAAAGTGAATGCATGAAGCTTTCAGACTGTCAGACACATTCAGTTTAAAATCAGGAAGGACAGTCCAAATGAATCCATAGAGGAGCAGACGATGTCCAACCAGATCAACAAAAGACGAGGACACAACGAAAGAAGACGAACTGACACTGAATCACTCAGACTGAATACAACAAGTGAAGGAAAGATAACGAGACAACAGGAGGTTAAGTTACAGACACGAGGAGAATTACAAAATAAAACAGGAAACATCAACAGATCACTGATGTGGTAACAGATGACTGACTTTAATTAGAAATTAGAGGGTTTTTTTTTCTCAAAAGACGATTAGGGCCACATGTGAAAAATGTATTTGAGATCTGACTTTATTCTAAACTCAGAATTTACTCAGATCTCAAATACATTTTTCACATGTGGCCCTAATCCTCTTCCGTACATCTTCACAATTTACTTTGCCTGATTAAAAAACTTCAATTAAAAACAACAGCAGGAAGTTAAAGTTAGTTTGTCGTAAAGAACAAAATGAGACTGTAGGAACTGTTTGCTGTCTTTAACATATATAGATCATTAACATACAGATACAGTGTATATACACATGAAGCAACATCTGTCCTAATTAATATCTGAATATATTTAATTACATCTCAACAACATTCATATTTATTTAAACGTGTGTTCAGAGTTTTGAAGGCACAGACGATAAAATGCTGGTTTGATGACTCGTTGATCTGTTTGGTCCCTTTAGTTATTAGTTTTGTGCAGCAGCTAATCACTTTACATTCATCGTACAGTTTGTGGTACACACTGTGTGCAAAGCTACATAAATGAGTGTTTGTGTGCATGATACAAAGACTTTAATGATGGAGGAAATAAACAGAATCGTCCCGCAGCTCGTTCCTGACTGTCTCCTGTGTGAATAATTTATTAAATATGTGCTTTATATTAGATTTTTTTATTTCTAGTCACTTCTTTGTGTATTTCATGATTCGTTGGTGAGTAAATTCAGAGGATATCGGCTGCAGAGATGTCGACCTTCTCTTCAGTTCAATGAAACAAAAGATGACACTCAAAGCGCCATAAAAGAAACTACACATCGCTCAGCTCTCAGCCATCACAGCTAAAGCTCTAAAAACTACGTCAGGTTGAGGATGCATGATGTCTAGTTTCAGCGTCACAGGTTTGGAACGTGGCCCACTTGCTGCGAACTTTAGCACTGTATGCTAATGCTTTAGCATGAGTTCAGGATGGAGCCAAAGACCGATGAGAGTCGAACACCTTTCCTCTGTAAAACGCAGCTTAACTGTAATAATGTTAACATGTCTATGAACTTAGCGTGTGTGTGTGTGTGTGTCAGTCACACTTTCGTTAGCAGCATCTTTGGAATGTAACGTCAACGTCTTCAAGTAAGGCACAAAAACTTCAACCATGATCAGGACGCGACGGATCGACTCGAGGAACCTTCCAGTCCGTCATTGGCGCCGTCTTCCTGAAGGCCGAGCGTTGGTCAGCGTCCATGTCTTGTAGTGATTGGTCCTTTAAGTTGATTTAAAGGGACAGTTCACCATTTTGTGTAAGGAATGAGGTGACGAAGGCAACGAGGACGTCGGCTTCATTTGTGGTTCGATTTCCACTCCTCGTCTTCGTACAGAAGAGCCTGCAAACAAAAAAATAAAAAGAAGACCTTTAGTGGACACAGCAGGTCAACAAAAGTGATGCAGCTCGGCTCTGTGTGTCAGAAATCTGTAATTAACTTTGAGTTTCATTCAAAGATTGAAACTTTAGACTGTTTAAGTATCTCACAAGTTGTTGGGTTGATGGTCGATATCATTTCTTACACAGATCTGATGTGAATATAATAAAAATCTGACAAAAATACATGGTGGAGACGAGATTGGCTCAGTGTCACCTGCAACAAACCGCAGTCCTGAATGTGGTCAATCAGCCTTCATCAGATATTCGGAGTTACAAGAGTATGCGGGATCTGCAATCAATCATGAATCGTGGAATCTTGAGGAAGCTTAGTACTTGTGCCTCACAAGAAGGTTTGTGGTTTGAACCCTGGCTGAGGCCTTCGTGGAGTTTGCATGCTCCCCCCGTGTCTGTGGGAGTTCTCTCTGGGCTATCCGGCGCTCCGGCCCCCCTGTGACCCTGATAAAGATAAGCAGTTAAGAAAAATGGATGGAAGGAAGGTGAGATTATTTAAGAACTGGAAGAGCACCAGTTTAAATGTTGGAGGTAGTATCAACTGCTACAGTATATTACCCACGAGTCTTCTGTTAAAGACTGCAATTGCAGCTTTTTTTAGAGGCCATTAGGTTCCCATATTGAACTACCAGCAGGCAAAATAGAATCTATTAAACCTGCTGTGATTTTAATAGCAGGACTCTTTGAGAAGCATCCGGGGCAAACCACTAATGCTAGTATTCAAAGGCCAGTAACCAAGGTTGGTCAATGCAGTCTTAAGTGGCAGCCTGTTAGTTTCACAGTCAGACATCAGAGCCTATGCTGGGTAACTTGACACTGTTGGCTGTTGAACTTCTCCTACTGATAAAAATATGAAGGGCAATGATGCACATTTTCCAGCCTGTGAAAGGAGTCCAACTCTGTACGAACAACACTGATGCATTCAATATTTCAAGACTTTTCATGCACAATCTCCAAAACGCTGAAGAATTTATTCAATTAAAATTCCATTTAATGTTTACAGGCCTAAAAAAGATCATGACAGAAATGCACACGCGGTGAGTCACGTACATTTGCAAACTTGGCCCTTCTGTATTTTAGTACCAGCTCGGTCGACACTCTCTGTGGCTCTGCCTCTGCTAAACTGCATTAAGAGCCTATTGCTGTAAGAGTCTCCACTGCCGGGGAAGCTCCTGTGCAGTGGGGCTCCCATTAAGACACACAACTATTATATCTGTGTTGTTGTTGGAGGTGATAAATCAGCAGCTCTGAATAATTTACCAGCATGGAGGAGGAGGAGGAGGAGAGCGATGAGAGATTTAAAGGTACTACACAGTGAATGGAAAGCTCTCATTTGTTTGTCTCTCTCTCTTCCCTGATCTCTTTCTACATTCCCATCTGTCTCCATATTACTTCTGTATTTCTGTCTTTAACTGGCCGAGGGATGGGATCATACCACTCGCCTAAAACACACACATGTACGCAGAAAATGCTCTTTCTAGCCAGTGTTTGTGGACTCACACATCAACCATGGGCGGGGGTCTTATCGAGCTAAACTTTTTGATTCGGCATCTATCAAAGCATGTTGTTATCTTAATTATAATCCCAGATGTGTTTAATCAATAAAGCTTATCTACTGAAAGAGATTTCTTGATAAGGATTGTTAAAGGTTTAACAAAGAAGCAGGTGAAACCTGCTTCCCCTTTTTGAGCTTTTTGTTTTGTTATGGACCTTTCAGACATCGCCACTAGGTTGAGTGCAATTTGCGGCCATAGTTAAATCTGGTTGAACTTTGGTCCTTGGTGAACTTTCAGTCCTGGTTTGAACCAATATTACTACACACACACACGCCAATAGAAAATACACCGGCGTCATTACTCCATTAACAGTTGCTGACGCACTCACTGTACATCGCACTGGATAAGTGAATGACCTAAAAGCCTTCAATGTAAATGTAGAATGTGGGCAATGTGAAACGAACAGGTTGAGTATACTGAATCACAATCGGCCCTCAGCTCGAGAGTGAAGGTAGGGATCACTTAACGCCTGTGGAATATCACTGCAGTCAGACTGTAAGCAACGGTTTCTTTGTCATCATGTTGTTATGGACTGTCTCAGAAAACATTTTCAGCCGCTTGTATCTTCAATACCTCACATTGCAGTTTTTCTTTCTTTCAAACAATCTATCGTGTTTTTGTATGATTGTTTTTGGTAAATATAGTTCTGTAATATTTGCAGGCCGTTGATAAAAACTTGCTGAGTTAGAGGCGTGATCAGTTAACCTAAAATACAGTACTTGGACATTACTGTGTTTTCTTTTACAGTTAAAGTATTGTTACAATAAACAGAAATACAGTACTGTACTTGTCAATAGCTGCCAGTTAATTACTGTGAATTTTACAGTAGCGTGGGGCCTATTAACAGATGTAGAAACAGGCACTCACTTTTTGGCATTAAGACAGGGAGAAAACAATACTAGCATGCTCCTTCATACTACTAACAGGACCTCTATGACTTTACTATGACCACCCTTACAGACAAGGAGAAAAAATACATATTTCAGATCAGGACAGATGGCGTTTATATGACAGTTTAACTGGACCAGTGTCTGCAGGTTGTAAAATGATGGTTAACATGATTTATGTGGACTGCGGATAAGTCAGTGTGACACACTGAGAAACTATGAGGCAAAACAGGACATTTTGGCTTCCTGCTGGAAAATACAGCAAAGTCAGTCTGGTCAACATAGCAAAGGAAAAACCCAGACATTCATTCAGTCAGGGTAAGCCAAGGTAATTACTAAGAGTTTGGCCACCTTTGCAAATGTGTGAATGGATGTACAAATTAGAGTTTTAAAAGCAGCCTGCCTGCACTCTGAAATCAAGATGATCTTTTCCATTGTGGTATTTTTTCAGAAAGCTGATCTGTGATTTTTTTTGGCCTTCAGATTGTAGCAGTTTGGGAGCTTTTATATTGATGATGAGAAAATTGAAAGCCTTAATTCACACACCCAAGGACAGTATAAAAAAGACACTTTCACTTGTGTATACTTACAGGTGACAAAATGTACTGAATATCCACTGGAACACAGCAGTCATTGTGGTCAAACTGGTGAGGAAATAACTGATTTAAACCTACTTGAAATAAATGAAAGGACTCTTCAGAGTGCTTCAGAGTTTGAATAAGTCTGAATAAAAATGTGAGTGTTGTGAATTTCTGCATCTGTTAATATGATCCACTTCTAAATTTAGGAGTCTGTTCTAATCAAATCAGAACACCGGGTTTGTTGCTCTGTGCTCTTCTTTAAAAAAACACAACAACCAATTAACTTCAGAAAACTTACACTGTGCGTAATTAGCTGTGAAAAGGCAGTGTAAATTGCAGTTATGATTGCTGATCATGTAATTTCTTAGATCATTTTATCATATTTCTTACAAATAATGGTTAAAACACCCAAAGTGTTGTTACAGTTTTTCTTAAATTCCTACAGTCTTTTTCAAAGGCTCAGTAGACACTAACGCTGGCGAGGTTTTGGAGGATGATTCCCTCTGTGGCCACCCATGCTGATGAGTGGATACATCTATGAGAACCTTGTATAAAAGCATCTGCCAAATGGCATTTGTTAGTTATTGGGATGTCAGCTTACAGTGCTTTATCAGCTACATGAGCCTGTTTAAAGAGAGTCGTGTCTGAGTGGTTAGCATTATCAGCATTATCAGCAGAGTTTGTGGCGTCCACATGTGAACCATCTGTATCTGGCTAACATGCCCTAACATACCACACTTCTGATCTGAATGTGTCTTCAGATGATGAAGAGTTTGATGTTGTAGTTCAGCTTGATGAGCACGTCTTCTTCATGTTTTTCCTTGAATCCAAAAGTGATGGCACAGACATGACGACGATGATCCGATCTGATCCAGAGAGCATCAGGTGGTGTTACAAGGAACTGACAAGGTATACATCCAGTCTTTCCCAGTGTGCACTCGAAACATTGTACATGTTTAAATATTTTATATATTTAGTCTTCAACTTCCAAGTGGAGCCTCAAGTCATTTATTTTCTGTCAAGTCATCAAAAGTCAATTTGAGTCCAGATCTTTGGTATAGAAGAAGTTTATCTATAACTTTCTTGGGATTCATCGAGCTCAGGTTACCTTAACTGAGATTTACAGTCCAGAAATGTTCTCATCCTACTGTTGGTGCTGATTCATAGTTCAGCATAGGATTTATTTATTTATGTTTCATGGAGAGCAATATGGGGACGTTCACACTGGAGATTGGTTTACAAAGCATACAGGTGACAAAAACTGAATTATTAAACCTTTCTTTAAGTTGCTCTGTAACATTTTCTGCTGAGATCAGAAAAGGAGCCTGAGCAGCCCTGACGTCTATTTACATTTTTGAGGAGGTGCATGTTGAGCCTCTCCACGTAGCTCCTGCTACATCGTGACACAGAAGCATAAATCTTTCTTCTGCCTACCAGCTTCATAACTTGAAGAGCATCACATTTTAAAGGAGCAGGACTCAGCTGTTTCTCAGTGCTCTGAGGTAAAAAGGCAACACTCAAGTGAATGCTGACGAACGTATATGCTATATTTGTTCATGTAGAAATATACCCAAACCCTGATGTGCTTGCATGGGTAAGCATAAGCCCCATGTTTCAACGTCACCCCACATGGGTCTGTGGAAATTCTGTGTAATGAAGCAGAAACTTTAATAAGGACTTTACAAGGCAGAAATCTGATTCTCTTTCTCTCCCTCATGCTGTCTCCCTCACTCACGCATACCTGCACACACCATTTAATTTAAATCCCACCCAGGCTGAGCGGTCATGGGGGAGACGAGCGAGGGGGAGGAACATGTAATGAATATTGGGACATATATTAACTGTCACAATGGGACGTCCACTTTCATTCTTTCATCTTCTCTCTCTCCTCGCCTTTCTTCGGGGTCACTCAGCCTTTCGCTCTCCCTCCGAGCTGTAGCTGCTCATCTGCCTTTGGCGCGCTCGTCCTTTCACACTCAGACCGACTAATATGGAGCTGGTAGACGTGGGAAGAGGGCCAGACGATGGCAGGGAGAGAGAAATATGGGGAGGGAGGAGAGCTTAACACACATACTGTACATGGAAGAGTAATAATTCCAACACGACATATTGACTTTGAAAAGATGTTGACATGACCTGAATACTTGAATGCTCAGTTAGTTATTTTCTAGTGAAGAAAGTGTCCCTTTGAAAACTGTTAACAAGTTCATTTGAATTCTGAATACTATTATATTATATATATATTATATATTATTTACAGAGACCCAACAATTCCAACCATGAGCAAGCACTTGGCGACATTGGCAAACTTCCTTTAAGAGGCAGAAATCTTGAGCAGAACCCGGCTCACAAACTCGGCGAGAACCTGATGGGACGAGAAGAAGCTAAGTTAGTAACATGCATTAATGGGACATGAATGTGTTCAGATGGAGAGAAGAGCTCAGTGCATCACGGGAAGGCATCATAACAGTCCTAACTATAAGCTCTACCAAAAAGGAACGTCCAGAACCAGAACTGGGAGGGTGGTCCCACAGGAGAGGAGCTTGATAGATGAAGACTCTGGCTCCCAATCTACTTTTGGAGACTAGAGGAACCACAAGGAACCCTGCATTTTGAGAACACAGTGTTCTAGTGGGGGTAATAGGGGACTATGAGCTCTTTAACATATGATGGTATCTGACCACGAAGAGCTTTGTGGGTGAGGAGAGGGATTTTAAATTAAATTCTGGATTTTACATCTTATCTGTGGAAAGAGACGTTGCATTTCTAAATATAATTTGTCAGTGCTGTCAGCACCACAAACCATTCATCTCCACTGTGTCGCGGTTGCATCACAAGTCTAACAGATACATATCTCAATTCTTGGACAAATAAAACCAAAACTATGTGCATATCAAGATGGAACTGATTCAATTTAATGTATTAAGCTTGATATTTCATGACACTGTAAAAGTGCTGTACTCCACTGGGTCACCATTTGCACGTTACACATTCTTGCAGGGAATAAAAGAGCCACACAGAGAGAGGGAGGGGGAAAAGGAGACACGGGGGGTGGCAGGATTGTAACCACAGCAGGGGCACTTGTCTGCCATCTCTCCCTGAGACAACCTATAAGAGAGATCAGGGGTGGTGGAGAAGGAGAAACTGTGAAATGCAGGGGTGGAGGGAGCCGGGTAGGAGAGGGTTTTCTTGAAGCTCAGCGGAGCGTTGATGTGTCTCTGTCCAGCTGAGAGCAAAGAGATAGAGAACATATCTGCTGTACCAGGGGGTCTGCAGAGAGAGACATGCAGGAGCAGCACAGAGAGGACGGTGAGAGAGAAAGAGGGAGAGGCTGAAGTAAAGAGAGAGAGAGCGGGATGATGATCTGAAGATAAAGACCAACAGAGACAGAAGGAGGGATTAAGAGAAACCTGCTGTGATTCCTATCATCATTACTTATTTTATTTTGCTGTGGCAGTGCGCTCTGCCTTTTGTTGGATGGAGTGAGGTTGATGAATGAAGCTGCATCGGGCAACATTTATATGTAAAATCACAAACCAGTGCTGCAGTGGAGGAAAGCATCACATTCTGCAATACAGTAACCGAATAGAACATTTCCTCCTGTCTGCTATGGATAATTCAGTTTGTCAGCAGCTCAGAGAACACTTGATGACTTTGTAGTAGAGTGACAGTTTTTGTGCCTAACCAAACCAAACAAGTACAGCAACAGCAGACACAGCAGCCAGCTAATATTACTGACTAGTCCAACAGCAGTCAGCCCAGCTCGGCGTCTGTCTTTCAGCCTTTTATTTCACCAAGCTCTCACCAACCACTAAAAGTCAGTCCCAGATTTACTCTTGTCCGGCGGCTTCTTGCTCGCCCACTCTCACCTTATTTCTTCTTATCTTCCTCCACCAACATCCTCTTCTGTTTTTTCACCTCTGTCATTATGTCCATAGAGGCTAGTGCCCAGCTCTGGTTCTGGCACGACCTGGGCCTGTAAACCTCCTCTTCTTCTTCTTCTTCTTCTTCTTCTTCCCTGTGGTCCAAAAACTCCTTTGCTACAAACACTAACACTCCCCCGGTGCCCTGAGCTCACAGTCCGGGGCAGCCCAGCTAACAAACTGAGCTAACATTAGCTAACAGCAGCTACAGTTGTCAGCAGTTTACTTCACTGTCCATCATAAACTCTGTAAATCACAGAGAGTTGAGGTGGAGCAGCCGAAGGACATCAGAGGGAAAACCAGAAAACATTTTCTCCATAAAATATGATCCAGTTTCACCAAAATCAGTGAAATTGTTGGTGGTGTGATATGTGACAGTTTTGGAAGGTGTCATAGCTCAAAAACTGAAGTGTTGGCTGACGGATAAAATTACAAATTTGTTGTTTAATTTGGAGGCCTTGTGTCGTTCATGGAGTCTCCTAAATTAAAGGATAAAGAAACTGTTACTGCCTCTCAGAATGAACCACAGAAACATTTTCTGATCTTATGCTTGTGTCAGCAGCACGATGTCATTTGAATGTGCCTTCAAATTACCGAACAATCCACGTCAAAGTCTGATGTTTACTTGAGCCATCCATTGACCCCGACCGTCTTCCTCTGCGGACTCTGTCGCTCTTTAACAATGTCACGCTACTTCACTCCTCCACTCCAGATGGACCGGAGTCATAATTACTGCAGCTGCAAGAGGGCTTCGTCACCTGGAACACGTCATGTCAGGGCAATCGCTGAAACAACGGATGCTGTCATTGTTTCATGGCAGGACAGTCTCAAAGTTTGACATAGTCCTACTTTGATTGACAGATTATTTTCGTTAATAGGCGGCGACAGTGATGCAGTTACTTGTATGTTGCAGAAGTTCACACTTTCAATTCAGCCCTTTTTAATGCAGCATTTAAATCCATATGAACATCACAATCCTCGTATTCTAATGAACTAATAACCAGAATACCAGTAAACCATTGCATTCCAAAAGACTCATCCTCCTCTGTGTCTTATTTTTGGTCTTTCTTTCCTCACACTGTCTACAGTGAGTAAAATGTTTTATTTCATGGCGACCGCGCGGATCCGACTGCGTGTGCTGCGATTTAAATGTATGTTGTGAACCTCCCCATTATTAAAACATGGAGATTACACATCCTGAATGGGCCCTCTATTCTTCATATTAAAAATTAATAGAGTAGAGAAGAGAGGGAGGAGAGAGAGGAGGGGAGGAAGGAGGAGATGTGATGGCAGGGGGAGAATATATGAAGAGGCGAGAGCAGAGGAAAGGACAGAGCTCTCGGTTTTAAACACAGGACCTAGAAGGTACATTAGAGCTATCAATAAATCACGGAAACGAGGTTTGTGCTACGTCTCTTTTTCTCAGAGCTTTTGACCGTCTCTGTGTTTCTCTTCTCTTTCTCTGAAAACATCAATTTCTTACCTTAAACTTCTTCTTCTTTTTTCATCACTAGTGTCTCTCTACCATGAAGAAAATACAACAATTGGTCGACAAATCTAATTACATTTCAACAACCTTGAAATGCATGAACGGGCCCACATTCAATTATAGAAGCTTCATGCTTTATTTTAGGTGCGTCTTAATTATTTACATCATTTTCTCAAAAGCTTCCACGTTCTCATGACTACATATGTCAATGTTTTATGACTGAAATGTCGTCTTCTCTCACGGCCGTCGAAAGATGATTTGCAGAAAATCCTTCAATCATTTCTCAAAGCTAACAAAACAAGTCTGCTAAAGAGTCAATTCTTGGTGGGATAAAATATATATAGTATATATTTTCATGACCATTTTTCAAGTCTCCAAGCCAAAACTTAATTTTCTTGTGGTAATGGAGAGTCTCAGTCTCAGTCAAGTGTTTGTTTGTTGGTGATAACTCGACATTTTCATGAATGTTGATATTATAGCTGAGACAGAAAGCTCTTATCCTGTTTCTCTCACAGTATATTTCTATTTATTGCTAACTGACCTCATATTATGACCCATATTAAACCTAGAAAACGCTCTTTAACTTGTCTGGTATACTGATGACCTTGTTTTATTGGCATTTTAGTGAATCTAATTTTAAGCTTTTAAGTTAAAGCCTGTTACGGTCTGTTTGTGTTCAACCAGTAAAAAGAATCTCACAATAACAGCTGGAAGTAGCACGTTAATGTACGATAAGGATGATGGTGTAAACTTAGTTTTATACACACTTTATTTCATTTTCCTGTAAACCCTGTCAACAAGACAGAGAGAGACATATGGGTATGTTTCAGTCACATTAAGGACGTTATCCCAGATGATAGATTTTATAAAAGTACACCATCAGTGGTGGATGATGTGATTTTATTCTCTTCATCATTAACACCCTCTGATTCGTTTTCTCTCCTTCTCTTATACCTCATACACCCACACATTCTTCTTCATCTTCTCTTACGTCCAGTAGTTTTTCTAGTAAATGACAAATCTGTTTAGATAAAATATGCCTAAACAATTATCTTCTGAATGAATAATTTACATTCTGTGAAATAAACTCAGGATGCAACATTGTCGCTTGTCCAGCTCCTGTTCTGTCACGACACTGGCTCAGTTCCCCATGAGCATTCCCCCACACCCAAGGCCTGAAAACCTCTTCTTCTTCTTCTTCTTCTTCTTCTTCTTCTTCTTCTTCTTCTTCTTCCCAGTGGTCCGAAACACCTGTGGCACAAACACTAACACTCCCCCGGTGCTCTGAGCTCGCAGTCTGGGCTAACAAACTGAGCTAACATTAGCTAACAGCAGCAACAGTTGTCAGCAGTTTACTTCACTGTCCATCAAGAAACTCTGTAAATCACAGAGAGTTGAGGTGGAGTGTTGGTGATCAATGCAACCAGAGAAAGCTACAAATACTGCTCATACTCATATTCATGTACACCAGACTGACGTCAGTGTTCTGGTTTTTGTGAATGCGTCAGTTTGGAATTAAATGAGTCAGTGCCTTTGTGTACATACATGTGTCCATACGTACTGCAAAGCTGGAAATTATTGGGTGTGAAGCCATGAATTACTGTAGGTGTGAGGCTTAAACGACACCCACCAGCTCCTTTCTCAGCATCCAAGCTAGTGTTCCACAAAGGATATATATATATACGGTACATCAGGTCCTGCTGGTAGAAGCTTATACATAACCTTTGTTTTATAACCTCGTTGAGATTAAGATATCTGTTGGAAGACAGACCTGAGAACAGCAGGAGAAAAATGTGTAAAGAGAGTTAACATAAAACACGGTCATAAAAATCTCTGAATAGCTTACAGTTGAGAATTTAAGTTTACACAGTGTGATTAGACGTTTTAAAACTTTTAAGTGTCTTTCCAAAATTCGGGGAATAATCTGTAATCAAAATGCAACCCATCAAATAAGTTTCCAGCAGTGATAACATTAGGATTAAAAGGAATTAAAAGCTTTAATTACCTTTTAGCTGCAGCCCTGCATCAACTGTCGGGTGATGAGAGCATTTCTCTTATAAAAACATCTGAAGCTACTCCACAGCTGAGGATGAGCAATGGCTGGTGGAAGATGTTCAGCAACCAACTTACAAAGGATGGTTTACTGTTCAGAGAAAACACAGAGCGTGTGCAGATGAGATAACAAAAGAAAAATAAGAGGCTTATAAAAGCCAAACTCAAATAGAAGACATCAAAATGACAAGCGATGAAAGAGGTAAAAACAACGAGCTGCAGAGGTTAACGTTTCAAGAATCTGTGCCGCTAGATTTTTAAATGCCAAAAAAAAAAAGGAAGAAAGCATTTATGTCAACAGTTTCAATTTTCAGATTAATTCACCACCCTGTGATCGTTCTGCATTTTTATTTTTCAATAGCATCTTCTTGTCCTTCATAGCACACGCTTTCCAGCTGAAGACGCTTTATCTTCTCCACAGAGAACATCTTGTTATTTCTCTAACCTTGTTGTGAATAGGCGGCAGGATAAGCACTCAGCTACATACAAAACACGAGAGAAAGTATGTACGACCACAATCAGACTCAATGTCACCTGTGAGGCTGTCTCCATACAGTATTTACTACCTCGCACAGCAACACTGATTCGTCAAAATGGATTCAGTCTCACACATTTTTTGCCCCTTGGTCATAAACATTTCCATGACGCACAATTAAAGAACATGAAGGAATCTTTGAAGTATCTCATGAAGTATTTACAAGTGCAGGTGTGTCAGGAGAGTTGCAGGTGGTGATTTCAGAGGATGAGTTTGAATATTAAATGCTAGAAATCACCAGCCTGCGAGGTTCATGCTGTCAAATAGAAGTGTTGATGAATGAATCAGTTTTACGATGTGACAGCGCTGTGGTTAAGGCTCGGTAAGGTTTAGGCACAGAAAAGACTCGGTTAGGTTGAGGGAGACATCGTGGTTTGGATTAAAATGACGTCTTTGGTACGGTTAGGAACCTTCGTCATCATGGTGACAGGGTTAGGGAATGATTGCGCTTGAATGTTGACTCACAGTAGGAAACGGACGGATCACCTGATCACCATCCTTTGCTTCCGGCATAATTACTACAACCTGTTGTCCTTTTTTGGGAAGGACAGTGTCAGAATATCTCACTGTTTCCAAATTCCACTTGAACCCCTGCAGATAGACTGTCCTCAACAGAAAAACAAGTGCACTGGCACATCAGGAACAACGTCACCAAACTTCTGCCACTTGTTTATTACATTTACATGCTGATTTTAAGTAACATGACATTTGTATACAGCAGATAAAAGTCTCGAGAAGGTTCAGAGTGAATGGTTGGATGTGACTTTGACAGCAAGGTCTTCAAACAATATTTTATGACAATGAAGGTCGAGACATTGTAGGAGAGATGTCGTGAGCCAATCCCAAGTATCGGTGTCAAGGACAGTCCAGGCATATCTGAATATATCCAATGAAATAAGGGTGAAAAAAGGGTGAGGTGGTTAGCACTGTCACCTCACAGCAAGAAGGTTCTGGGTTTGGATTTGGATGTTCTCCACATGTCTGCATGGGTTCTTTTCATCTCACAGTCCAAAGAGGTGATGCAGGTTAATCCGTGACTCTAAATTGCCATTCCATTTGCCTGTTGTTTCTTCATGCTGAGCTTTGCTGAGCTCCTCTGAGTTGTTTTCCCAGCTTTGATACATGCTTTGCAGAAGAAGGTAAACACTTCTGCTGCATAATTAGTGTGATGTGTGAGAGTGAGTGTGAACGGTTGTCTGCCCTGTGATGAAGTGGCGACCCGTCCAGGGTGTACCCCGACTTTCGCACAGTGTCAGCTCAGATCGGCTACAGCTCTGATTCCTGTGATACTGGGATGCATGCAGCATGTTCTCACGGTCAGGATCTTCAGAACAACAGCCAGACTCACTTCACTGCTAAAGTGGCTCTGATTGGCTTCTCATATTCTCTTCTTTTGGGAAAAAAAACACTCTTCTCAACATACAATAGGGTTAATTCAAGGACATGTTGTGACGTAGATATCAAAATGTGTTTTAATGATGGTAAGATAATAAACTCCTCATTCCTCACAGTCCTGACCAAGCCAGGATTTTCTTAGTAGAGTTAGCAGAGTTTGTGTTTTTATGGCAAGCAAACTTTTGTTCCTCTTTGTTCTGTTTTCTCAGCCATGTTTTCTCTGAACTATGAGCAGTAAGTTCTAATAAAAAACACAGATCACAGCATGTATACTCCCTCTGTAGGTGAAGGGTTAAGAGCTACAGCCAATCCATTTCCCACACATCATGACTTTTTTTCCCCTGTGTGTGTGTGTGTGTGTGTGTGTGTGTGTGCGTGTGTGTGTGTGTGTGTGTGTGTTGGGGGTTAAACTGGGGAAAATCTATCCAGTAAATCAATCATTCTCCATCACGAGCAGATTAAATGTCCACATAATCAGCAACTCTTTAAAACACACACACATACACATTTTTATAAATAGGCATCAAACATACTTGTCCGTGTAGTTTCGACAAATTGCTGCGTGGGCTTTTGGACACAGTTAGCTACACACACACACACACACACACACACACACACACACACACACACACGTTGTAATTATGTGGAAAGTACAGTGAGCATTTCTTTTCATTGATGTCACCATCCCATAAATGATAGCAGCAATAAAGTTGAGCCAAAGATTTAGGCAGTACATGAGAAAGGACAGTAAGAGTGTTTGATTATCTGTCTCAGTTTGACTTAGTGTGTGTGTGTGTGTGTGTGTGTGTGTGTGTTCCAACAGAAAACAGTCAGAGTCAGAGTCCTTAAATAACACCTCTAACATAATTACAAGTGTAAAACAGACAAACACATTTGTAGTACAGTATGTGTGCCCATATACGCACAGTATGTTGTTTGTCATGTGTGTTACACTGCTGGCTGTCATGGTAACTGGCACATCATTAGCCAGCTAGCAAGCCAGAAAATTAGCGTCCCGTGACAGAAACATGCAGACACACAAACCAACACACGTCGTGCTGGAACAAATGAATGCACTGCAGCAGTAACACACACTCGCTACAAGGCATGTGACAAATATCAGGGTGGGAAGAGCATTTGTTTTCACTCTAACTCTGATATCTGTCCACATTTAAGATAAATATGGAATTGTAATGAATAATTAGAGGGAGGTACGCAGAAAGAGCTGAATAAAGATTACAAATAAAAATGTGTGAATGAGCTTCTGAAAAAATACTGACAACAACACACTGTTTCTCATCCTCGACTTTCATGCAGCGATCACCCTTTAAAATATGAAAAAATAATGGATTCCTTAAATATTTAGGACACCTGTGAAGTTAACTTTTCCCAGATTTGAGGTTTCAGTGCAGCCTCGACCTGAAGGCTTGCCACAGCTTGAGTTACTTCACACTACCAAATTTTTAACATCCAGGATCCCTGATAAACATTCATGATTCCTCCAAAGTGACCTCCAAAATTCACACAGAAGTACACTTGCACACTAAGCAGGCTTTATCTGCAGAATTAATAATGAATGAATACATTAATATTTGTCTGTGTCCATCAATCTTGCTAATAAATTCGGTTGAATTCTGAGTTGATGTCCCTCTTTTGGAAGCAATGTCAGAGTTCTGTACAACTGGACATGTTTGATTCTGGACAGTTACATTGGCTGCGGCTGCATATTCAAACTTGACACCACAAAAAAAAAAAAAAAACTGCCACTGAGCTGGCAGATATATATATATTTTTTAAATCATATTTCTAATTTTCAAAGCTGAAAAATGTCTGACAGGTATGACCTTCAGCTGAAAAACAAACCCTGAGGAAAATAAACACCTCTGCGTCTGCCACAGAAAGAGACAGTTTGGTGTGCAATTTATGTTGGAAAAAAAGGGTCATGCAAGTACTTCAGGCTTTTCTATCCATAAATGTTCCAGCTGTGTACCTGGGTTCAAGGATGGGATATTTCATGTTTCTTTAGCATGTACTGGATCTGCCTTGGCGTGAGTAGAATACCTCTAAAGAGAGACTTCCAAGAAGCGACCTAATAAGATTGTTTGACCTTTGACAGACTTCTTTCAGTGCAAAGGAGCAGTGGCTATTCTTTGAGCACCTCTGGGTGAGCTCACAAGAAGAAGACAAATTTTAACCACTTGTATTTGTAATATTGTCTTTCACTCAGTTTGCAAAACTCATGGGCATTGTTGTGGGTTTGGACAAAGGTAGGTAGTAGTTAAAGACATCTGATCTTCAGGCTAAGCTTCATCACCACACGCCAGTATAATGAGACTGGAGGTCTTTGAGGTCTGCTGAAAAATGTGTAAATATGGCCTTCAGACTTTTGGATGCTCTTGCAGATCCTTCTCATTAGAAGAAGTTGAGGTTTCTAAGCACTTTGGACTGATCCGAACAGAGTTCCATGAAGAAACACAGTGGAAATCAGAAGTTGTCCCAGCTTTGATACATGCTTTGTAGAAAAAGCAACACAAGGTCAACAGCAGTAAACACTTGTGTTGTGTAATCAGTGCTAGTGCTTTTCCTTCGTCGGGGGAAAAGGACAAGGTTAACAGCGCAACATTCCCTCAGCGTCTCTGCCATGTAATGTCTGTCCATCGGCCGCTTCTCTTTTGCGTTTGTGTGCTAAATTTAAGTCATCATACTTACCATGAATCCCCCAATACTCTCTGCAAAGACTATTCTATCATTAGCCTCTGACTGCTATATCTAATTTGAGTTACGACAAACTGAAAATCACTGAAATTGTGATTGACAATGGTCATGTTTGACATAGAGTCAGTCTGTTATCACATGTCTTTGGGAGAGGTTGGTTGATTGGTTGCATCCCACCAACAAAACCTGACAATTTTCATCAGTACAAAGCTTGAGGTACAGCTAGAGTTGGATTTTCTGTACCGGTGCTTTGCTCATGCTCGTCTGATTGTCCCCAAGTTTAAAAGTCAATCATGGTTTCCATTTTAATTCACTACTGCTAACAAGGACTAACAATTTTTGTATGTTGAAGTGTTGGTGAAAGATGGAAAGACATCCTCAGCTGTAAAGCATTCGGATGGAAGCCACTTCAACGCTGGTTCTCAAGGTTCTTCTGCAATCACTTAAAGACTCAGCTGGGGAACTGAACCTCAACTTGAAAAATGCTGCTTTGTACTGGGATTGCAGCTGCATTGCATTGTATACAATGTCTTGGACGTGCAACTATTCATAGCTGTTCTGTAACTTTCTATTTATCAGTTACAAAGTATTTTTATATGGTTGAACCGGGATAAAAACAACAACAATAAAACATTTAATTTTGTGAACTCAAGGCTCAAGGTTTTTCACTCCTCATCAATGTTCATCTTTGCCAGATATGCCATATATTGTTCTTTTCACGACAGATAATTATGTATTTCTTTGAAAAACTATGTTGACAGAACTTGGATCTTTATTTTATAAACCCTGTCAGATTTAAACATTTGCTGCACAATAGCTGTAGTCATCATTAGCTGGAAGGACAACTGCTTTAGACTGTAGCTCTTCACAGCTGCAAGGAAATGACGCTTAATGGCTTTTTATCTGTCAAGAAGGAACAAAACTCTGGACCTTGAAGACCAAAAGTGCCTTTATGTTCCCTGATTTTACCATCCAACCACGGCAGCAGTACAGTATATATTGTATCACTACTAAGCTACTGTTGCACCTCTAATCTCACAATAGGGCTCGTTATTTTCTGTTGACTCCTGTCTCCACTTTTTTTAAAGGTGAGGTGAGTAACGTGACAGTGTAAGAGCTAGTAATTACCATGGCAACACATCTTAGATTGATGTCTAGGTGACATCCAATTTTAATTGACCAAATTGGGGCCTCACAATAGATGCCACATTTCTCTGGTAATTGTTAAAACGCCTGCCTTCAAAATTCAAAGGAAAGAAACTATTCAGAAAGAGGGATGGAGAGAATAGGCAGAGAGACATTAAGAGACAGTGAGTGAGATCCAAAGAGAGAGAGACGTGAGCGGAGAAAATGACGGAGACGCAAAGATGAAACTCCTCCGATCAATCCCCCCGTTGCATCAAAGACAGACCAAACAAAATCACCTGAATTCCTCCTTTGTTCCACTGAGCCCTGCTGACTTAGAAACCGCTGTTGCCGCTGCCATGATAGACTTCAAGGAAATAACCCGTCATTTTCCACTCAGCAAAATCATCCATTACGCTCCAATCGAAAGCACCAGGCTTTATCTGTCTCAAAGACGCAGAGAGACAGAGAGAGAGATAGCGGGGGAGAAAATTCAAATATATTAAAATATGCTAGGGAGACAAAGAAAGTGCATGAGGGAGGCAGTGGGTTGCAAAAATCAAATCAAAAACTCAATTGAGTGGCACAACAGATAGATATACAGATATAATTTGGCTGATTTAGTTTGGAGTCATCTGTGATTTTGTCCTATCACTCACAATAAATATGGAACTATCAACAGGCCCGGCGTGGAGCAGTGATGAAATTCTTTGAGGCTGTGTGCCTTCTCCTTTTGGGGGAGGAGGAAGCATATACCTTTTTTCATTTGGAAAGTGGAAATTGCACAGTACGTCTTATCCTGTTTGCTGCACTTAAAATCTGCTGAGTTACAACCCCGATTCCAAAAGTACTGTGATGCTGAACGCAACAAATCCTTTGTCCACATACATTATCTGAATACAGATATTTAATGTTCAAGCTGACAGACATTGTTTTTTATTGAATCCACTCATTGTGAATTTGATGCCTGCAAGACATGCATTAAAAACCGACATGACTGAAGCATGAAGAATATTAAACGGGCTCGAAAACATTCAGAAAATCATTGTGCGTTGCATCTATAAATGCAAGTTAAGACTCTAACATGCAAAGGGAAAGTCGTGTATCGTCGACATACAGAAACACCGCCGACTTCTCTGAGCCTGAGCTCATCTGAGATGGACTGACGGAAAGTGGTCTGACGAGTCCACGTCTCAAACTACATCATGTATACCGGTGCATGGTCTTTATTTCCTAATAAGGCTGTCCCAATATCAGATTTTCAGGACAAAATTATAGTGGCTAAAAGACTATAGCAGTATAGATAGTATAAGTCAAACTAAATTTTTACTTTTATTCTGCGTTCTAAAACCAAACTGTACAAAAGTGTACAAAATCAGTTCATGTGATGAAGCCTAATGCAAATAAAAGCTGATTATTGCCTTCCTCTGGATAACTGATTTAAAGTATGCTACTGTACCAAAAAACGATTATTTGATTTATATTCAGAAGTGTACCAAGTCGCTTTGTGTTAGCCAGATTTTTATGTTAGCCATGAGATGTTAATATATCAGATCTGTAAGTTATTGTGGTGTGACAGCCTCCAGGCCTCAAACCAACTTCCTGTTCGTTGGGTTGCTGGATTCTGCTCATTAGGAGCGACTGTTGACACCCAGGTTGGTGTGACTGCTCACCTATATGGATGTATAGGTGCCTGTGCAGTCAGTCTCTCTCCTCTCTGGGTTACTTGGGTTTGGTTGGTTGTTTTTCTACACCTGTACATGTTCACGCGTCCACACAATACACACATCGCTGTCAAATCGATAACATTTCTGTCAATATGTATCAAAACCGACAAGGAACAGAAGGCAAACTGAAGAAATTAATTACTAGAAATCTCAACATTTCAGTTGATACAAAACTGTATTTGCAGTGATTTGAATCCAATCCGAGCCTGTGAGTTGTATCGCATGCCATTCTCCCTCTCAACACTCCCTCCTCCCCCCTCATCTGTCTCTCCCTCTCTCTCTCTCCTATATAAATGAAATGCCGTATGAAATAACCTTTAAAAAAGTGGGACTGACCTCTGTTCCCCACTGCTTTGGCGTACTGAGGTTTACTGTTTGTGTGAATAGTGAATATTGACATTTAGACCCGACGAGGGACTAATGTGTTGTTGAATCTATGTACGCCCTGGAAGCCCTGTGTGTTTACAGACACACACACACACACACACACACACACACACACACACACACACACACACACTGACACAAACCTGAAGAGGCACACAAGTATACAAAGAAAAACACACATATGCTCAGGCAAGCAACATAAAATGCTTATAACACACACACACACACACACACACACACACACAAACACACATAGTGCATGCACTCAAAATATCTTTACATACAATGACACAGAGAGTGCACACATGCACAGAAACACAACTAAATGTGCACAAATGCACTCACAGGACTGTCTCCCTCCTTTTATTCAAGGTGTGTGTGTGTGTGTGTGTGTGTGTGTGTGTGTGTGTGTGTTTGGGGATCTGATCAGAATTTCAATCCTTCTCTGCAGACACAGAGTGATTGACGGCTGTCGTTTTTTTTTTTATCACCCTCTCGCTTTGCTATTCCCCAGCTGTCTTTCTTTTCACACATCAGCCTCTTCTCTTCAAGTTCTAAGCCTCAAATACTTTATTGTCATTTGCACAACAATTACAGTCGAGCAGTCGCTGATAATGAAATTCTTAATTCTCCCCTCCTGCAACACTCAGAAGAAAATCACACAGGTGAAAATGAGAATCGGAGACATGAAATACTGCAGAAGTTAAATTGGAATCGATGTTTTTTTTGTTATTATCTTGCTGTGGACGTTAATTTTTGGGTTGGGAGGACTGATCGTGACACTGTGACTTTTCCACCATCATGATCTTCTCATAACTTGTCAAAGTCACTATCTACAACACCACTGTAGAAAGCTATACAGATGTCGTAGGTTTAAGTATTTTGCTTGAAAACATGTCACATATCGCCGTCAGTTAAACAGCAGGACCTGCTCAGCTCGTACCGCCGGCGACGGACGCTGTTTTCCCGGGGGAAATGTACCAAAGAGTCGGTGAGGAGGACTTTTCCACTTAGGTTTTAAAATAGCCGATTTGTTTTTTCTCATAAGTTGCCAAAAACACTCCTTACTGCCTCATTACTTACTTGATTTTTTCAAAAACAAGTGTTATCCAGTGAAGGATACTCTGAATGTTGACTCAAGAACCAAATGGAGAGAAATGTTGTGGATTTGCTCTGAGATCAATTTAATGTCAAACCTGAATAAAAAGGAGGGAGACAGGTAGACTTTTATTTAATCAAACTCACTCTTACACATGCCTCAGATTTATTCTCAAATTAAAGAGGGAGCTGTGTTTTTCAAATAACTTGTGATTGGAAATTTATTGCTGTTTGTTGGGATTAAATGGGAATATGCTCATTCAAGTGAGGGTTCTATTCGGGTCTAGAGGGTTAAATATAAAGGATGACCATGCACAGGTGGTAACCAGTAAGTAATAGCAGTATAAAGTTGGGTCAATGACATCTGTATCCATAAAGTGACATAGTAATGAGCTTGAAAACCTCGAGGATGCAACCTCTCGTGTCCTGTCCCTGAGCCTGGTGGTGTCGCACACAAGAGGTCCATCTGTCTTTAGGTTTATGCCCGTCTGCCTCACTCTCTCTTTTTTTCTGTTTCCCCCTTTATTCCAAATATGCTTAGTCGTCTACCGAAGTGCGGGCTCAGCGTTTTGTAAAATTACTCACTCGCTGTGTGTGTTTTTTTGTGGTGGTGTCAAAGATTTCGTGCAAGTAATACGAGTCTACACACGAGCGTGTCGTTGCATGTTAAATCCACATATTGCAGGACTCCAATGTTTGCAGCTCAGTGTGCTATTTCAGGAGACTAAGGAAGATGATTTAAGTCCTCACCTTGCTGCAGTGTGCGCTGTGTCAGTACACAGTAGCTCTCACCAAACCCCAACCACACACGGGGATGCTGGGTGTTAAAGTTACTGTTATGGATGCATCACCGTGGGTTAGACTGCTGGTTGTGAACAGGATGCAAACCTTTTCTTGGTGCTGTGAGAACATCACACTTCTTTCCAATTTGGCTCTGAACATATGGGTTGTTCTTAGTTTAATTCTCTCGAGAACAGACTCCACAATGTGTTATCTACAGCATTGTCTATGGTACGTCTTACAGTTTTCTTTGCATGGTCCTGTCAGGATGCACTTCACAACAATAAATTGGTCTATATTTACTGTATTTGTTAAACACGGTGTATCTATTTTATGAAGTAAGATGCAGTGGAAACAAAGCAGATGTTGTATTTTTCTGGATAAAATGTCTTTGCAACACAAGTCCTGCAGCTGCTACTTGAGAGTTTGGTAAGATTTTTTGGACTTGGTTGAAGTAAAACTGAAAAAGAAAACTGAACCTTTCTGGATGTACAAACCCAAAGCTCCTGTTAATCCACCAGCGTTGCCAGTGATATGCTGTCAGAGGAGCAGCCTCAGGTTGTGTCTCTACATGACAGTCGAGAGTGTGCTGGTCTGAAACTGAATGAACTAAATCCCGACTGATACGTTGGTGGAACTTTATAATGATCCAATGAAGCTTTATGTTTTTTTTTTCCCACAAAAAGTGTCAGTGTTATTAGGCTGCTATGCAAAAAGAAACTGTGGTTTATAAATGTTTAATAGGCAAAGATTTTCTGTGTTTGTTATTTATTATGAATTCCTTCATCTAGCATGTATCTGGCCTGAAAGGGCACGACTATATCAGCTGCTTATATTTTTCAACACCTCGAATTTTATCCAAACCTTGTTTAATAACTAATAGCTGTCCTTCTATGCTACCCAACTTAGCTTTGGTACACGGGGCACACGCTCTACCAGGTGAGCTACCAGGGCGTCCTTTGGCCTAACTGTTTTACTTGTTCAACAGATTCTTCCAGTGACGTGTCATCCATGATAAATTGTGTGGAACCGCAAAGAAATACAATTGACATGTGTGTATATCAGCTCCAAACTGTACAAGAATGAACTGTATAAAACTGAAATTCATCCCTGTACAAAGCTGTAATATATTCTGGATTCAGATACTCCTCCAACAATCAAATATTGGAGGATGAATCACAATCTGTTCTGCAGTTTTAAAGCAGGGTCATCTTAAACCAGAAGCTATTTTTGTCTTGTGTTTTAGTATTTTGATGATGGAATGCATATGCGTCTAAAGGCATACAGTATAATGACTAGAGCCTTTATCAAGCTTTCAGATTAAGATGTAACCATTACGGAGGCCCGATCATTGCTAAATATTTGCTGCTGCTAGGAGAGAACATTTTGAAACGCCCTGTTTTTGTTACCAGAAAAGCTCTCAGAATGTGCAAAATAAAAGCTGGCAGGAGGCGGCTGCGTAGATTATCTTTTTTGTTTCATTCTACCGGCTCAAGTCTCTCGGAGGAACATTGAGTAGAAATACACTGCGATGGCTCGGGCAGCGGTAATGGAGGATAAGTGCAGGGTGGAAGTAGGATGCTTGGATTCTGATGGGCTCGATGTGTGAAATCTATTTCAAAGTTGAGTTTCTCTTTAAGTAGCTGGAGCTATAGCTATTCCCACATAAAACAACGATTGTCCATTTCCACAAAATGGCTCTATAAAGTTTGATGGGATTGTATCATTTCTTTTTATGATATTGTATCATATACCGTGGGCTACTTCGGCTCATTTTACTGAGAGGAAAACAAAAACCGCCTCTCCTGAAATGAGATGCAGCTTATGAAGAAAACTTTCATTGCAGCAAATGTACAAAAAAAACTGCATCAACAACATACATCAACGGTACTCAGTAATATGACTGTAAACCTGTCTGGGAAAAAGTCAGTGAGCGTTTACTGTGTAAATTAGATGATGTTTGCTTTTAAGTGAATCCCCTGTTTAGCACATGCACATATTTGTGCAGTGAGCAATGAAAGTAATGTTCTTGGAGGCATTTGCAACAGATTCACATCACTGGAAAACACACACACCTTTTAGAATGAACTTTCTTCTTTCATCGCAGCACCTGTTGTGTCTCACCGTCTCACCGTCCTCATAAATACGCTACGTCCTCACAATGTCAGTACGCATTCTGACGAACTGTCCTCATAAACAGTAAGCAACGCAAACACACTGTTCAGAGCTAGATAAATGGCATGGGACCTATTTTTGTCATGCAGCACTGCAGAAACTGATATTTTCCTGGAGCGCACTGAGGTTAGGCACAGCCATATAAACCTCCATAAAATCATATAAACCCCTTTTTAATGTTGTATTCATATTGTTTATTGTCGATTTTCCAACCAGCTGATGTGATCGCATAGAAAAGAAGTTTCATTCCAAGTACTGTCCACAAGTCCACTGGCACATTTTGGAGGACCTATTGGCAGAAAAGCAATATAATATTCACTTAAAATATCTAGAGTGGATCCTCTTCCATCGAGTCCACCACACTGAAACAGTGAATTATGAGTTTTGCGGCCACCACTGTTTTCATCATGTTCATGTTTGGAAGGGGGGAGGCAATCTTAATTTATTTGTGGCTTGTTACCTGGATCATATTGATATTAACAATATTAGGAAGGAACCTTTTTGTTCCCAGTTGTAAAACGTTAGAATAAATAAAGAAATGTGTAATGAAAACACCAGAACACATTTAAAATTCTACTTCCATTGTGATAATTGGCAGTGCAGTGATACTTCACAGCAGATGGTGACTGTCGGGAGGATTGTGACTGTGAAAACTTGACGAACTTGTAGGAGTCTTTAACATCTCATGTCTTATATCTTGGCAGGATATCAGAGCTGCTTTATTCACATTTAGATAATCTGCATGTCCCAGCCAACAATGAGTTTCCTGTGAATGAAAACTCACCCTGAGAGCCCCACGTGTATTGTCACAACCTCTAACACGACCACTTAGCTCATCACTCAGCTATGATAATCTGTCTGATCCCACTCCGAGTGTGCCACTGGAAGTACTGGTCCCGAACCCCCGTGTTGCTCTCGGCAGATCACTGCCAGGTTCACAAGAAGAAAGGAAGCTGGTGTTGATGGTGCAGGCTGATGCTGCAGATGGTCTTCCACGTTTCTGCAGCTGACATTATTTCTGTGGAAATACAATCTGTTGTGAAACCGAGAACGGCACATTCTGAGGAAAGGAGGTGAGAGAGGAGGAGAGAAAAGGGGAAGGAGTGGGAGAAAGGGAGGCGAGGAGATGAGTGAATCCTTTCAGAAGAAGAGGGGAGTACAGGGTGGGAAAGGAGTGGGAGACAAGGAAAAGTAAGGATGAAAATATTTACTTTTTGTTGAGTGTTACTGCCTAACAGCAGTCAAACTGCATATTTTTAATTTTGTTAAAATGGCAGCTGATTGTTTTGAATGTAGCTCATTGTGCAAAGACACAAATACATCCTAACAGACAGACAGAGTAGAGCGAATTGATTTTATTTTAGTGGAGCTGGCCTAACATCACTTCACAGTCCATCTGTTTCCGTTGTTGATTTTGTTGAAATTGAGAAATCCTGGCCACGGGTTCTTGTTGTGCAAAGTGAAATGCAAACAAAAGAGACGCGAGCAGAGGAGACGAGGGGAAAAAGAGAGGAGGAAAGAAAGCAGGGGAGTGTTTACTTTGACCAATTAGCCTGTCAGTGCTTCCACAGCCCATTTCTATCCACTGTTGACTTTGTGGTGAAATGCCGGAGTGAAGAAAACTTCAGAGCTCCTCTTGGGCAACATCATGTCTAAACAAATCTTAATGCCATCAGTGCCTTTCACAAAGCTCTAAACTCCAAAAGGTCAACTGCTTTATTTTGCCTTTGATGCCAATATATTTTCTGACATTTTGCAATGCTATATCCATGTTTTGATTCGGTCTCAAGGTCAGGGAAGGGAAATGTTTTCTATGCACCTGGGAGTCAAAGTCAACACGTGATTTCAAAACTGAGAAGGCCCGCACAAAGTTTCTCCGGAGGGGAGGAAACTGAGAAATGTAGAGGAATGTTACACGATGAAATCTAAAACTTAAAGTCCGGACTCAGCAACACATCGCTCATTAGACATCGCTCAGATCAGTGTATCAACAGCTCACCTCTCCCGGTTGTTAAGTTTCCTCTTAATTATCAAAACAGAGAAATCCTAAAATCCCTAAAAGATATATTTTAGATATATTTTTTTTATAAATGGGAATAAATTAGTTGGGAAACTTAATGAATACATAATAATGAAAATGATGTGAATCATATGGTACAGGCATTGCTGTCACCAGCTCTCAACCTTATTGGACACTTCTGGGAGGTTTTGGATCAGCGTGTTGAAGGCCATTTTTAAACCTCAGTTGTTTCGTTTTTTAATTTTTAGCTTTTTGTGTGTGAACCAACGGGAAACATACATTTTTTCAGCCACTGATTTGCACAGGAGCCATTACACTATAGGCACTATGGTAGCATCTTTTGGAAAGATGGTGTTCCTTCCTTTTCTTTTTCAGAGTTTCAGAGTTTCAGAGACTTTAGGATTGTTTGCTAAGGAGCACTGAGCTCTTCTGGAGGATGCATTTGTCTTTAATTGTCAGATGAAGTTGTGCAGTCTTTTGCCAACATTTTCTGCTTCAAGGAGACACTACCAGCTGGTAAATCAGTGGAAAAATAAGGCCTATAGGAGACAAAGGTTTTGTCTAAGACCCCAATAATAATCTGCAGAGGAACGGCATGACAGACGGGAAAGAACAAGAGACGATGATGTTTAGAAAAAAGAGCGCTGTAGTCATATCAGATCAAATCACATTACAAAGTTGATAGTGTTCCAGTGGGACAAATGTTGAACACAGGTTGTTTTTATCCACGGACGCAGCCAGGCAAGCCCTGACCCTCTGAACTCACAGTGTCAAATCCATCTCATCACATGGACTCCTTCAAGAGGGGGGTGGACCTTGAGTCCAGCCCAGCGTTGTGAAACGTTCATATCTGAAGAATGATGGGAATGTGGGCAGAGACTGGGCTGGAGGAGGAGGAGGAGGAGGAGGAGGAGGAGGAGGAGGAAGAGGAGGACATCTGGCCAGGAGTGATAACCCAGTACACAGGATTTTAGTGATTTGCAGGCCAGAAGACGTCTAGACGTCAAGTAAACGTTTCAAAGAATGAACATGTGTTAGACATCCACTTGGCATTTAAAAGACTGTGTGTCTTTGTGTAGTTAGGACTCACTTCACATTGCAAGACATTCATCTTGACATCAGTCATCTTTTGACCACATCAGTGATTACTGGGAGGCTAGTGGAGAGCTGGCCTTTGAACTGGACTATATACCATGTCCATCTACATCCAGACTGAACCAGAATCAGGCTTAAAAAAGTGCCCAAAAGATGACTTAATTACAATGACGTGACCTAAACATCAGTGAAGTTCAGCCTGTGGAGGGCGTGTCTGGAAATATAATTGATTGTTTTTATATTTGTGGTCATAATGTTTTATAATGATCTCTGACAGGAGGCCTTCATTTACAGTTATGTTTTCACCACCTCACTGGCCATGATGTGTGGACATCCAGACTGTGCAGCAACTGAACCTGGTCAGCTGACTCTCTTTCTCTCCCGGTAAAAGCCTTTTTAGGGCTCCTCTGAGATTAATAACCTTGGACAACATGCTTAATGACAGAGCGTTAGCCTAATGAGGATTTGGGGTTCGGGCTAAAACACATCCAACGACTTTGTCTGCGTGGATAGAGAACTTTTCGCAGCAGTTCTGGTAGGCTTGGGGTTGCTGAAATAGGCTCGGTTAGGAAAGGTAATGGGTGGTGAGGTAATTTTAACAGACGCAGGCAGTCGACTGGTGCCATTATTTGCAAGGAAGAGTCCGAGAGAGGTAGAGGAAGAGAGAGGGAGAGGGACATCCAGAGACAGACAGTCAGAGACAGAGGGTGATTAGGGTTAGACATGGTGCCACAGCTAGGCTGGATCTATAGAAATAGCCTCTTAACATGATGTATGAGATACACACACACACACACACACACAAAAAACACACCCACAGAGCTGGTGATGGTAGCATTGTGCTGCCAGTAAGGCTGGAAAAAAAAAATAAACCGGGTAAGTAGTGCTATATATCTTGTGCCACTGTTATCAGGAAACATTGATATTATATTAGAGTTACAGTCCCCCTGCATGCATTTATTCTGAATTAGGAGTGCTGCTTTGTTGAGTGTACTTGAGTGTACACACTGCAATTTTGTATTGGCCAGCTGCTTGGTAGTTTTTTTTTCCTACTGTAATATCCACTTTTCTTCTTGGAACACACATTTTCTTACTGCTTGTAGGTTATTGCTTTTAGAGGATCAATTCTTTCCTAAAAAATATATGAACTAAGTTCTTGTTTTCTTTGAAATATGTCCTCTAAATAAACTATGGACTTAAATCATCCCCTCTGGATTAAATACTGTATATACAGCGTTTTTTTTGGGCTGAAAACTGAATATATTCTTTCTAATAGGAATATAGCCACCGGTGTGTGGACGGACTTCAAATAATAGCCAATCAAATTAGCCGTTCTCTCCACTCGGTGCGGTACAGAGCATTGCAACTGTCGCCATGGCTTCATCGTACAACATTCACTCCTTTCCGTTGCGTTCGTTCAATGCGTTTCTGCATTATTAAATTGATTTCGCCGTGATGCTAAATCTGGCCGAGCGCTGTGCTGAGCTGAGAAAAGTCCTGCAGAGAGTGATGGTGTGCCCTTTACATGCTGCAGGGTGGCTGACAAAACTGGCAGTCCACCTGGTGTTTGCACCTTTGTGAAAATGAGCCCCTGCATTTCCAACCATCCATAGTTCATGTGTAATGATCGGATCACCGTGTGCTATATAAGGAGGAGAGCGCGCCGACAGTAAAACACATTTACAAATAGCATCAGCGAGTTAGTCACTTAGTCAATTCTGTGCATAAAGGCAGCAGCAGCAGTGTCGGCCTTAAGATGACAGAAAGGAGCTTGGCATTGACAGACTGTCAGTGTGAAGCCTTGCACTGATAAGGAAATTATTAAGAATTAATGAGAAAGTGTCTTTCACTGATAAACCTGAATCCCTCCTGCAACATGGAGCCACACATAGAAACTGAAGACCGGACACGGTGCAGATTTTTTGGGTTTATGCCACGATAACGACCATTCGGATTAATAATGTGACTAATAAAAGCAGCCAAGAAACAACAGGGATAGATCGGCTTTTCTGAAATAAAGTTGTATGAGGTGCAGTCAGTGTGTTACCTACATACAGCAGCTGGCTCCCCTGCTTTGGAGAAGCAGTCAGGAGTCCTAGCATTGAAGCTAAACAATACAACAAAGTGGCCTCAAACGTCTTTTTCTGTAGACATACAGATGTTTCATATCCTATCCCACAATGCACCACACACATGCTGTAAGTGCCCCTTAATATTAACATTGTCTCCCTGTATGGACTCTGTGAATCGTGTTACGAGGATGGTTTGGTCATTTTGAACAGCAGCGTTGCCAGTTTGGTGCATTTCATCTCTCCCTGACTGAGAGACAGTGAGATGGAGAAAATGACATAAAAGCAAACAGGAGCGTATCTTTATGATAATGGTCCATTATGTGCTGAATTACGTGTTCGTGGTTTTGTGAATCTAGTTAAAAAAACAAAAGAAAAACATGGATTACTGTTTGTGAGCGGCTACTTTTTCTGCGTCTGTTTTTGTGACGTCTCTGGCTTTCACGTCCCAAATTTGTTTTTCAACTAAAAGCAAAAAAAACAAACAATCTGTGCAAAGCCGTGATTGTTTCATTTAACGAGTATGAATGGCTGTATTCGTACTTTTGTCTTCATCAACACCAGTGCAGCACCCAAACATCTGTAAATACATGAGTGCAGACATGCCATAATCACTGGCGAGATGAACCCTGTTAGCATACTCCAGCCATTACATCATTACATTCACATTTCCTGTGTCCAGAGACAGAAAGAAAGCTGCAAAAACACAAATGCATTTCTGTTCTCGAGGGGCGACTAACAGATTCAGCAAGTGGCGGTTACAGAGTGGCTAATTGAGTGTCGAGGTTTGTCTCCCGCTGTGTCTCTGCTTCATATCGCTCCTGTAAGTGACACTTTTAGCATTTTTGCAGCGCGTCGTGGTCGCGCATCAAGTGCACTTTGCATTTTGCAAATAAAGACACTTGCTGAGACGGCTGCCTACTCATGCACACAGAAACAGGTAGCATTGTGTGGAAGTGTGCGCGGTCAGTTCGCCGAGGTGGGATTGAGGTCAGGCGGATTGAGGAAAACAGAAAGTGTGACGGAGAAAGTGGAGCAGGAGAGAGAGCAAAACAAACAGAAATAGCAGAGAGGCAATAACTAAAGTAAGAATGAGAGGTGAACTTAGGTTCTCGAGGTTTGATGAAGAATTCCTTTTGCCTCAGATGGGATCCAAAGTTTGTTTATTCTTTCTGAAGCAGTTTCTGACTTTCAACAAACCGCGGACCGTCCTGGCTATTGTGGAGTGGAGTGGAGTGAAATGACCTTTCAATCCAAGTGTAGCAGAGTGTGTAAAGTTGTTGAGACTGCGTGATAACTTTGCCCTCCTAAATTCGCCATTAAAGACATTTTCTGTTGAAAGTGCCAGGTGAGATGAGGTAATTGCCGAGTCTAAAACCTGTTAAGGCTAAAAGGTGAAAAGCATGATTGTTCTCAATGGACTGTAGGCTGCAATTTCTAGTGACAATCTTCCTTGATGTGGGTGTTCTGAACTCGGTTTCTCCTGCATCAACGGTCCAACAGTCCAAAAAGGTTGTTTGCTCAGATTTCTTTCTCTGTTTCAGGTAAAACAGACATCTGTTTATATGCATAATTACATAGTTACATGATGATTAAAGTTACTGAATGGTTCCGGTGGTTTCCACCGGGCATGGATGTGACGCGTTCTGTATGCATCACGGCCGCCGGAGCTATACACCACCGTTCTAGTCAAAGTTTCAAACCCTACCAGCCCCACCGCGGCCCGGTTCAGGGGCATCCCAGAAACGGGTCTCCGTGAGGAATACGTGGCTGTTCTATTTTTGATGGGCGCCACAAGCAGCTCGCGTCGATCTGCACAGAGCAGCTCGAGCCGGACCGAAGTCAGACACAGAAACGGCAGAGAGAATCCGGACGATTTCCAAAATAAAACACCCGTGCAAACTGCCGGTGGTAAAAACAGACAAAAGGGAAACAAATGACCTTTGTAGCTTATTTACCTTTACCTATTTATCTAGAAGCGTATTTAGAAGCACCTAAACCAAGGAAAACTATGAAATGTGATGAATTAAAGTCAAACCACTCAGCTTCTGAAACACTTCTGGTGGGTTTGAACATGGAGGATGGACCAAAACATCGTCCTGGCCACGACGTGACAGAGACGTGGTCGGTGAGGTTTTGGGGTAACTAGTATGAAAATATATGAAAAAAGACTGCAGGAAACTCAATTTAAAAGTATTTTTGTACACATTATCATGTGCTGGATTCTAGTTTGTTTCAAGGACGTTCAGCAAAATAGTTTGCATTGAATAAAGCATGCAGCAATTAGCAACATGTGTTCGCTTAATCAGTTTTTGAAGCTGCAAGTTCTCAGAACTGACCTTCTGCACTCGATGTCCAGTTTAACAATGGCAGTACAATGTGGGTTTAATAATGAAACAGCTAATCAGATTATGTATTCATGTCAACTGTAATCTTTTAATCCCTGATCCAGATAAAATGTGATGAATCTGATACTGAATCCTGGCTTGTTGTTGTGTGTTATCATCAGATAAAAGTGAACAATGAACAAAAAAACAGACCTGCCCTGTATCTTTGTGTGTGTGTGTGTGTGTGTGATAGACGCTCACACTCAGACTAAAACACAGGCTACCAAAGGGTCTGACTAATATCCCTTTGAAAAATACTTCACCAATTTCAACCATGAAAAGGAACCCAAGGGGGAAAAAGAAGCTTGGAAACAAAGTGTGTCTGCATAAGGCATAAGCCACGTTTACAAGTGAAGTGATGAAGAAGCGGAAGAGGAAAAAACAAACAGAAAACAAAATGTTCTACTTATTCCCCATCGTACACGACTAATGGAATTATAAATGGGCAGAAACATTCAGAAATATTACAATAAATAATGTTAAAAGAGACGTTGCTTTGCATGTTGTTCCACAAAATCTTTTTTCTTTTTTTGACAGATGCAGCCTGAAGAAACCATCGAAGCATGCTGAAAAATAAACCTTCTAGTAATGAATTGAAAGAGGAGATAGTTCCTGAGAGAAGCTGATCTCTGTAGAGGGTTCTGGTGTTCACAGTCAGAGCGGATCAGCTCCTTTACACCTGTCAACAATCACAATTAATTATCTTTGTCAACCTCAGACTCATTTTGATTTGAGTTCTTTGAGAATTTAATTGCAGCTTCCGACTTGTGTAATGTGTTCTCACCAATAAATGTGCAAAGAATGGACAGAGGTTTCCGGAACGCCGTTTTAAAGGTGAAAATATGCGCCGCTGGCCGCCGCCATGTTGGATGTACTGCTTCTTCCGCCTCCCGGCTAATCTAAATATCAGCATGGATCATCGGTGGACCTGAGGCGGGCTGAGTGACGGCTGGGTGCTCAAACAAGCCATCTGTAATGGCACCTACCTGTCAATCAAAGCGTCCACGCTCTTAATCCTGCATAACTTTAAGCCTTAATATAATTTGAACAGGTGAGTTGTATATAAATTCACCCTCAGTACAGTTGTCATGAACGGGGAAATTAGCTATAGAGACCAAAACTGTTTTTTGTACCAGGCTGTAAACATGTTTATTTCTGCTGTGAAGTTGGACATTTGAACATGGGGACTTATGGAGACTGACTCACTTCTGCAAGCGGGCGCTTGAGGTTTTACAGTTTTTTAGCACTTCCGCATTGGCTGCACTTCCCAGGTACGGAGGTTGACGCTGGGCTCACTGGCCAATGAGAGTCATGTATTGTCTGTCTCCAGGGGATGTGCCACCTTGGAATCAATCCTTGACCAACCAGGATAGAGGAAGAAGCATTTACATTAAAGGTGGAACATTTTCTCTATAGCTCAGGAGATGAAGTGTTTAACTGAACGTCAAGAGTGCTACAGTATCCCAAAGTCAGGGTCCCGAAATGATCGACCGTAATTACTCAGTCAGGGGCCTCACATAATGAGAGCGCTAATATGAAATAGATTATCTAGCAGTAATTGGATGGTGCTCTTTGGTAATGGTTTTTACTGTGAGAGCCATTAAACAAATTCAGATTTAAATAAAATAGTTTGGTTAATGTTGCATTGTTCTGCTTGTTCTGACTCCCGAGGGAAGAAACTACATTTTGGTCCTGACCTCAAAAGTTAAATCCTCTAAAATAAAATGGCAGAGGGCAGTTGGGAGAGTACCGACCTACCTCTTTCACAAAATGAGATCAAATGTCCAGCGTTTGACAGGTGACATCTACTCTCATAAAAGTGCCATTGGGTTGAAAATAAAATTCACAGCAGAATATTAAGTTATTAAAAACTTTTGGCTAAATCTACAGCTTTAGTACTGCAACAATAAGGAGGTTATGTCTTTGAATATGAATAAGTTGTGATTTGTAGATGATTGGTTTAGAACTGAGAACAAAACCTCTTAAATTAAGTTTAGAATAATTACATAGCTTTAGTTTCAAAACAAAAAAAAGTCTGCAATTTAATTATAACAGCAACAGTTTGGTCTGCACTTCCTCTTTCTCCATTCGAGCAGCTGCAGTTTTCAGTTTGGTCGGTCCACAATGGCCAGATGTTTTTGTAGTGACACATCATCAGTCATAGGGTCCAACAGGACTCCTCGGTATCATTTAGCACGAATACTATAGTACAACAATAGACATGACTGTGAGCGCTCATACTGACTGTGGCTAGTAGCTGTGGTGGGACTTCCGGTGGCACCTGAGGTTGCTGGAGAGGTTTTGGTGACTCCAAAGATACAGGTGAGATTACATTTTAAAGATCAGCTGATCATCAGCTAGATCTCTCGCAATAAATTGTCAGAGCTCGCAGGACTTGAATTAACCAATGATGGCTCACTTCATTGCTTGTTCCTTTACAGTGGTGGAGACAAAAGAGCTGTCTGAGAGCAGCACAAGTGCTTTTATCACCAAGCACAAGATTTCTACAAGATACAAGGCCATCGCCAAAGACCTCGGCATCCCAGCTTCAACAGTAAGCAACATTATTAAGGATTTGATACTCATGGAACTGTCAGAAACCTCCTAGGACATGCAGGGATAGAGAAAAAATGATGAAAGACGTCACAGACAGTTGGTAAAAACTCAGCCAAAGAGCTGAGGGCTGACCTTGAGTTTCAAACTGTGTCATATGGCAGACTCTTAAGAAGGGCTTAAAGAGCGAGGGCCAAGGAGGACCCCACTGCTGAAAGAGAGACATAAAAAGGCATGACTGATCTTTGCTAAGGCATACCTAGACAAACCTCAATCCTCCTTTTGGGTCGAAGATCATGGGTCCTTCCAGCATGACAAAGACACAAAGCACACATCCAGAAGCACACAAGAATGGTTGGAAAAGAAAGAAAATGGATAGCAGTCAGTTCTGATGTCAATCCAATTGAAAATCTTTGAAGAGAGCCGATATCTGCCAGTGGGAAAAGAAACCCTTGAACAACGAGAGGGTGAAAGCAACTGCTGGTGCAAAAGGATTATAGATGGCAACCGTAAACGTTTGGAGGCAGTCATGGCTGCATAATGCTGTCCAGGTCACACTTTATAATTCTTCTTTGAAATCACTTCTTGTAAGTCGAAAAGAAATGTTTCCTCGTTGAAGCCTTTGATATATTTTGACATAAAGCTGGCACATTAATTGTTTCCCACTGTGGTAAATATGGACAGCTGTACTCGAGTATTTGTTATGATTTAATTACTTATGATATACTAACAGCCAAACATCAACAAGGTCACCAACAGCAGACACAGCAGCCAGCTAATATTACTGACTAGTCCAACAGCAGTCAGCCCAGCTCGGCGTCTGTCTTTCAGCCTTTTATTTCACCAAGCTCTCACCAACCACTAAAAGTCAGTCCCAGATTTACGACAGTCTTTCTCTCATGCTAACTAAGAGTTTCAGTGGCTGAGAACAACAACAACAACAACACGTGCCGGCGAAGTCCTGCAGCCAAACATCGACCATGACCTTCTCCTCATGAGCTCTGTGTAGTACGAGAACATTCACACTCTCGCTGGATTGTGAAAAGAAAAGACTGCCAGTGAACGTAATCTATACCCGTCCTCCAGATTGAATTATATATGTATTTTATAGGAGACGGGTATATAAATTTAATTGGCGCCGATTTAACAGGAATATTCTCCTCACATTGTAAAAATCATGAAATCATAATAATTGAATGTTAAATGAAGCTAAGCTGTGATGAAATCCTCCCGTGTGATGATTACAGCTCAACATGAACGAGCAGGCCGGAGCACGACGTGCCTCTTCAGGACAAAGAAGACATTTTGGGGGATCGAACCTGGGACCTTTCCTTGCTCCAATGTCCTGTCTTAGGTCTTTTCTACCCTAATACTTCAAATGTTATACGTGCATTAAATATTGTTGCATGACATTTAGCACGACATTTTCTGTTGAATAATTAAGCACCACGAGTCCATAAATCTTAACCATGGCTGGCCCACTTTGCAGTATTACTCCCTGCCTGTATTACACCCATGCTGACCAAAGGCTTCTCCTACTGGTTAATTAATCAAGTGATGTAAGCTGAATAATGAAAATAAAAATCATAGCTGGTGTCATAGCTCACAGCACCATTCACCAGCCCATTGTGGGGTTTTTAACTAACCACCCTTTAGTTTTATGGGTCAATAAAAGTTGAAGATAACGGCAAAGGAGAGATGCTGGGTAGGTAGGAGACGAGAAGGAGAAAAAGGAGTGGTGAAAGGTTAAAAGGAGCCGACAGAAGTGGACATGGAAGAGAAAGAGAAGGGGGTAAGGAAGGAGAGAGTAGACAAAGAAGATTTTGAAAGGGAGAAGAAAAGGGATGGCTCTTTGCTAATTATTCCTTCATTTTCTTCTCCCTCACAAACCAAATGTTCTCTGAAAAGGAAGCGTCGGTGACTGACATCATGTGAAAAGCCGAGGGAACAAAGCACACGAGACGGCGAGTGCATTAGCACAGATCACTTTGAGAGCTGCAGCCTTGAGTATCAACCTGTCACTGAATTCAAGTGAGCAGATACATCTGAGAGGCTCAAGGGCAACACGGCACATTCTTCCTGGCTTATTCAGAGAACCTGTGATATGAGGTGAGATTCTCTGTGAATTTAAATAGTTCCTGACCCCATGTTAAAATGTCCAACTTCACAGCAGAAATAAACATGTTTACAGCCTGGTACAAAAAACAGTTTTGGTCTCTATAGCTAATTTCCCCGTTCATGACAACTGTACTGAGGGTGAATTTATATACAACTCACCTGTTCAGATTATAATAAGGCTTAAAGTTATATACTATCATTGGTGCGTATGCACACCTGCAGGCACCTTTAGTCCACCTGGAAGTGTTGCACACATGGATCAGCCCCGTATCTGCCCACATTCAACCACAAGCGCTCAATGCAAAGCACCAAATGAATGCTGATGCATATAAATGAGCCTGCCAGGAAGGTAAACAATACGACATTACATGACAAGGACATGGAGTGTCACGACTAGCTTTGTTTCCAGACATTGACGCTGATGGTGAGAAGGCACTGTGACGTCTTCAGTGCACCTGATAGCACAGTCACTGATTTTACACACCAAAACTATCACGACTTAAACTTGGTGATACATGGACAGTTTTAGAAGATCACTACTGATGCTCTGCAGTTCTTTAATACCATTTGATGTAATTTTGGATTTCACAAACCGATGATGATTTCATCAGTTACAGTCCGAACCTCTCCTCTGCACCCCGGGGCCGGGAATGTGGTGGTTAGAAAGCACTGATGAAACACTGAGCAGTCTTTTATTTAAGATACGAGTTGGCTGACAGTGTATCTTGTTATTAACATGTAATAACATATTCTCTATAGTTCATGTAATTTTTAGGAGAGTCTTCTGTTTCCTTCCTCGTCTCTGGCTTTGTTCTTCTTTACTGATTTGTTAAAAACTTTGGGGATTAAATATAAATCTTCACTCCTCTTCATACTTTGTTTGAACAGAACCAATACATTTATCATAAAGGTCAAACACAAAAGCTTTATTGTCTTTAAAACACCCACCCTCCTCTGATTTCTCCATCCTCTCCGTCAGCTCTCAGAGGACAGTTTGACCGCACAACATGAACACACTTCTCTTTCTTTCCCTCTGCTGAGAGCAAGAGGTCTTCTGTCTAATGAGCTTTACTCATACACTATAGCTCAACTCAACACATGACTTCACACAGAGCACTCCACATTCACAGGCATTTACCCAGAATAGCTCAAAAGAAAGAGAAAGAAAAAGAAGCAAAGAAAGTCTGAGATGACTCCCCTGGTTAATTGTCCATTGCCCTGGGACTCTGGCTCAACCCACGGCTCATTAGCTAAGAGTTTCAACCTCCAGTGACACACACACAGATGATTGCTGCATTGTATCCCCTATCTGCAGCTTTTTACAAAGTCATTTATGTAATTAAATATTACCAGTTGTTGTTTTATCACCCAATCATTAAACCCGACAGCTGAAATACAAAACCCAGTGCAGAAATCACTGCAAATGACTGATGCCAGCGAGGAAATGAAGTGGTTTGTCTCGATTTTAACTCTGTGATTTAAACTAAGCTCTTTGTTTAGCAGTCACTGCTATTAATAGAAATAAACTGGGATCCTTTCATCAGAGGAAATAACTGTTTGACATTTAACATAATTAAACGACCTGATCAGTGGGGATTTTTTAAAATCTGCTCTTTAGTGCATTTCAGCATAACATATAACCATAACATATCATACAAAAGTAGACATGGATCTCTTAAGACAGTTTCCAGTCTCTGTAAGTCTCATTTTGCTAAAATGATTGAAGACCGGTGGCTGCCAGAAAGGCAGGAAACACATATTTATCAAATCAAGAATAGAAGTGCATTTAAAATGTAGCCAATTATACACAAGAATAGACTTGTAACACTTTGGAGTGAAGCCCACGATATACGATGACTGGTTGTCTGTCGCTTGGTCGGGTGGTTAGCTCTTACTGTGCAGTTTTTGTGGACTTTGATGCATCTGATGATTCCAGCGAGAGCGCTCAGATGATCTGAATTATCGAGCTCTCACGGCAGCCTTTGTGTAACGTATTTATTGTTCTGTTGTTACTTTAGTCAGTTACTGAAATAAATACTGCACAAATACAATCACATGTAGTCACAGTGAGGGTAAGAGCAGGGCATTCATATCTCTGCAGCCTTTATCACGCAGTGCAAGATATCAGGCCGGTTGGAATGAAAAGGTGACAGTGAGCCGCTGTGGAAGGAAACCATTAATCCTTTTGTAAGTGGCAGTTTATCAATACGACACCCTGGAAGGCTAAATTATTGAAAATGCAAGGTCAGAAATCTTTGTATGTCAATGAGGACTGTCAGTAAGTGCTCAGCTCCTTTCAGTGATCATGTCCAAAGGTCAATTGCCCTTTAACGTTTAGCAAAACAGCGAGCGCTAACCGTCCTATTTCCCGTGCGTACCACACCGAGCCTTTGATGAGATCTTTTGTGTGTTTTAAAAAGGCTTTTTGAAGAGCAAACTGGAGATGTCTTCCATTAAGAAAACCCTTATTCGTGCGGGGTCAGTGACTTTTTTTTTTTGACTCATCCAGCTATTTCTTCCATATTTAGCCTTTTTTTGTGTTCAAGTAAAGACAAAAATAAGAACAATCCTTAATATCCTCGCCAGAGAAAAAGTGCTCGGTGTCTCTTTGAGCTTCTTTTGAACCGCTGACTAAAACAAAAATATACTCATAAATAGAAGAAGCACGGACCTCTAATTCTGTGGTATAATCCATATATGTAAATATATCATCTACCTCTAATGCTGCTGTTTCTTTTTGTGTGCATTGACTCTATATACACTGCACACTGTGCACAAGTAAAGACCAGAAACCTTAAAAATCAATAAATGATTAGTAGCCAAAGGAAGTCTGCTTTATGTCTCATTGGTTCTGAAGCAGCTCGTTTGGACTTATTAAGAATTAAAAGCAGCCTAAGGGAGAGAGAAGAGAGGGAGGGAGGGAGGGTGTAACGGGAGTGAAATAAGGGAGCTGAGAGAAGGAAGTCTGCCTGTATTTGTACAGATTTCGCTGCTTGTGTTGGCAGGTTAATATTTGTGAAACACGTGAAAAAATACACAGGATGGACAGAATAACAGCAACACAAAATGACTAAGTGCAGAGTGCCATGAAGCTCATAATGTGTTTATTTTTTTTCTCTCAGTGGTGTTGATTAATCTTCCTCGTCGTGTTTGAGAATGGAATAGTGTCACTGTATGCAAATGTCGTGTGAAGTGTTGGTGAGGGTGTGCTTGTGACTACTGATGCACAAACCAGATTGACAACCAGACAATTGCCGTTTTTATCTCATGATTTATGGCAACTTTCAAAGGTGCTGCAGACAGTAACTGACTGCTGCAAACACAGGAAGAAGATATGTGCAGGAAACCAGTCAGGCCGTGGCCATCGAATATATAATATGTAAGGATGTGTTTAAGATGTTGTCATGGAAAACTGATCTTGAAGAGTTTGGTTGTACTTAAGCTTGTATCCATAGAAAAGTTTAAGGGACTCAAAGCCCTTATCACTGCGACATGGCCAACGGAACTTACTCATGGTAGAAGCACATAAACCAAGAAAAAATGTCCAAATCTGCATGTTACCAAACTTTCACACGCAAAAAAACTCTCCTTAAACTTCTAAAATGCTCCTGATGGCTCCTGAAGCCACGTGGAGAATGGAGCCGCAGCGTCACAGAGCCGTGACCCGAAAATTTGTCAAACTGTAAATCTCCTTTCTTACTTCTTCCTGCCACATCTACTGCTTAGGCTGATACTACGGTTGAGTTCAATTAAATAAGATAAGATAAGACACGGGATGGTGACAGAACTGCACATGCGTTGTATTGTGACAGTAACTACCATAAGACCATTAGTATAAACACTTTGGCAGGGAGACAGCCTAAAAGGCTTCATGCAGTGCTTCTAAGTGAACCTTCAGTTTAGGAATAAAATCTGCATAAGTGACAAACTTAAGTCTAAAAGTTGAGGAAGTTTAAGCAGTGGAATTATGACATTTACCAACGACAGGACAGCTGCATTATCAGCACTTCGATGAGAAGGAGGCGCAACCCTCACTGCTGCTCACAGAGATACTTTATGGACCCACAGAGAGGGTTCATCTTAACCTGGTTCAGTTGGGGTTTGCAGGGTAAAGTTTTCTTCTGTATGCAAATCAGCAAAGACATATGATGAGGTCATGAGGTCACATCCTATAAAAAAGCTTTTATTTTGAACTTTGGGTGAAATGATCTTCTTTAGTGGCAGACGAGGAAAGCGAGAAGCAATAAAAGCAACAATAACCATCTTCTGTTGCATTCACATGACCTGAGGTGGACTTGACAGTCTAATATTCAAGTTAAATACATTCTCTTCTCGTAGGTCTTGTATAATGGAGCGTGACTCTGAGTGGAGACAGATGACAGATAATGAATGTGGGCGCGGGAGAGAGAAGACGAAGATGCTAATGCGGCAACATTTCAGGAGTGAAAAGAGGAAGTCGATCCTTGAGCCGCCCTGCCTGCATTCAGACACAACCACTTACGGACTTGTCAGGCTAATACTCGTGTTAAATACACAGAGAGAGAGTGAGAGATGCGAGCTTACAAGGATGAGAAAAAGAGACACGAGACAGGGGAAAGAAAAGCACGTGATACAAAGCAGACTGCAGAAGAAGAGGAAGGAGTGGAGGAGACAGAAAAGAAAGTATGAATGGCAAAATGTGCAAAAGAAACAAGATTGAGCAAAAGGCGCCTATTCAGTCAACCACTTGTGGACTAGTCAGACTAATAATCATGTTAAATACAGCCTCACAGGCGTTGAATTGTGAAGATTGACTGCCATATCTAGGCCATCGTAAAGAACCATTAAGACTAGGCTAATAAAGAAACTTCCCTCAGCACAGAAAATGAAGTCATCATAGCAGTTAGAGGATGGCCTGAGGCGGGGATGAGAGAGAGAGAGAGAGGAGATGGAAAGAGGAGGAGGGGGTTGGAAAATGAAGGAGGGAAATCAGAGGAGATAAAGAAAAGAAGACAGTGACCGAGAGAGAGAATACAGGTGGAAGTGTGTGTGTGTGTGTGTGTGTGTGTGTGTGTGTGTGTGTGTGTGAGCAGAAAAGAAAAGAGAATGAAAGAATGAGAACAAACTGTCCCAAAGGACCACTCATCCAGGATCTAATATAGTCGTATTCCCTCTGTATGTCTGTTAATTACTTCCTCTGTAACCATAACAGTGAAAAGCCCGGGCTGGTAGGAATACCTGGAAAATGAACTGCTAGAAGAGCGAACTGTATCTGGGTTAATTACTTTATCTGTTGTTGAGACGATGAAGAGCGCCGTTTCTTACCGACCGCCTCAAGCTTCACACACGCTTTGATTGACAGGTCGGTGCCATCACAGGTAGCTTCTTTCAGCAACCAGGCTTCATTCAGCCCGCCTCAGCTCCACCTGTGCTCCACATCTTTGCCCATTTTTTGGATTAACCAGGAATCGGCGGGGGCAGGACTGCCAAGATGGCGGTGGCCAGAGCCTACGTCGATGTTTTATACAGTCTGTGTCTGACAACCATTAAGCAGTTACTAACAGGTTAATCTGAAAGGAAAAACAAAAAAAACAATATGATGTGAAATACACGTGGCACTTTCCTTTTGGAGGAAATGCTCCTGCATTGAGCTTCATTTAATTTTGACTGATAGCTAGCATCCAAATTAACTGATCTACCAATCTAGGAACCCATTGGCCTCTGGGGGCAACAATATTTCTGGGCTTCCGATATACCCAGCAGATATCCAGAAAACGGATAACAAGACTTCCTCTGCAGTACGATAAGACGTGACTATAAACAGATATCTGCATGAATGTGGATAACTTTAAAAAGAATCTAGTAAAAAGCTTAATCCTCATCAGATGATAGCCAGTGAGCTCTGGGTTTGCATTTCGGCACCTCTTTTGCTCTCCACTCAGACTCATGGTTAACCGCTGACATCGCTAAATCCTCTAAATGAAATTTGGCAAGTCATCATCATTTATCTGCCAAATAAAAAATGTAAAGCGATGAATGTGGTTTGCTAACATCTTAAGTTACGGCTGAGGAAAGAAACTTTTACATGTTCAAACATTTACTTACTTGACAGATCTCTGCTTTTGGTCCTGTCTGCTTTCATGGAATGAAAACGTGTTTATTGTGGAGTTTTAATGTTAAGAAACTAAATCAATATGAACTTTGATCAATCAGTTATAGAAACGAATGTGTAGGCGACTGAAATTACAGAGGATGGTTGTGGTCTTGGGACAGGACATGTTTACTGTTTCAAACCAAAGTGTCTTTGTTGTGTCTTTGCAGTGAATCAGACGCAGGATGTGAGCCTCTGAGTCTGGTGTTAGAAATCTGTGCTTCATACTTTGTGGAAAAAAAACATCAACATGTTTCAGCCAAACAAAATTGGGAATGGGACAGCAGTCATCTTTTCATCTTTCTGTTTCTAAATGACTTCAAACACATTTTTGGCATTCATGTACAGATTTACTGATACCATGTGATGAGCTGATCAGCCAATAACACCGATCATATGGACCATGTGATTTGTTTTCATTAATTCCTCCCTCTCTTCCTACAAAGTGTCGTGTGCACGTCTACATGCGTCCTCCCTCCCCCCTCCCTCTCCCTGTCAGCCAGAACTGATCTCATATACAACAATATGCTGACGACGATCTCTGCAGAGCACGACATGAAAGAGAGCGTGAGCATGAAAGAGCGAGGAGAGACGGAGGGAGAGTGGGAGTGTGCTCTAACAATACAGCACTTTATTAAAATGTCAAACACAAAGGACTACAGAAAAAGGGATATTACTAGTACCAAAAGCATATTAGGCAGAAGTAGATTCCTCAGAGTGGGATGAAAATGTCAGTAGAACTTAATTTATTCTAACCTCAAACATCTAAGCGTGACTGATGTGCTCAGCCGCCTTAAAACAAAGGTTATGGAAGCGGTTGATGCCAAAATAAAAGCATAGAACAAACTGTTTTTTTTGTTTTTTGGATCAACTTTAATCAACCAAAGCCGAGGTCTAATAGAGATGCATGTATCGTATCAACAAGCGTTAATATGTATATTGTTTGTTTGTTTCGATTTTATGTCAACCTCATGTTTTTTTCCAAACCCATCAAGAAATTCATAGACTTGCTGTCACCTTCGATGATTTTCACTCTTCTATATGTGCAATATGCATATTCTCTTCTGTCTGCGGTCAGCATTTGGAATCTTATCGACCAATGAAAAGATGTTTTCTTACATCAGGATAGATAGAGGAAGGATAACTTTGGGTCAGTAACGTTTTGAATTTTGATTCAAGAACAGACAATGGGTTCTGTGATCTCCCTGAACCGAGTCAGACTGATGTACAGACGTCAGTGTCAGACGGTCATTAACCTGGATTATGCTGATTTCAGCCTAAAATAGTAAAATAGCTTTGATTAGGCCAGTGGGCTATAAGGAAACATGTTGGACAGCCTTGATATTGATAGTATACCAACTGAGGTGCACATAAACAGGAGAGTCTGCGCTCTCTTCGAGTTCCACATCCAAATCATTCCACCATTTCACCACACACAGACTCTTCTTGGTTGTACGGACACAACATTTCATTGAATTAAACTCTCAAATTATAACCACCCTCCCTGTCAGAGAACATTTTTTTGTGTTAGCAAACAATCAGCCAGCATGTGTTCACCAGAAACAGAGCGACACAGACATCCTGCTGGAATCTACGCTCTCACTTTACTCACATTTTAAGAGGAACATCATTTTCAGAGGAACATCATTTTCAGAGGAACATCATTTTCATCGGAACATCATTTTCAGAGGAACATCATTTTCAGAGGAACATCATTTTCAGAGGAACATCATTTTCAGAGGAACATCATTTTCAGAGGAACATCTGGGTCTCTTTAGTGTGCTGATCATTTTTCTTTAAAGAGCGCTTATCTTTTTACTTACTGTGGGTCTCTTTACAATTTTTCTCTTAGCATATAACAAACAAATTCCTCCAAAAGGTTACAGCAAAAAGATCTTTTCAAAACTTTTAAAGTTACTTACTAATGTTTCAGTGAGCTCCATGGAAGATGCTATTTTTTCCTCCTAATTAATTGTGTCTCATTATAACTAAAAGTTCTGCATTTAATTAAAGACACATTAAGGCACATATCAAATATGTTTTAATTAATTGACAGGCATCTCGGTCATGTTGCTGTCCTACGCATTTAACAAACCACCAGTGCGTTTGGCTGGAATTAAACCCAAACCTCACATCAAAACATGTAAAAACACACGCATGTGGGTGGCATGTATATATTTCGACAGACCTCGACCTTTCTGTATTCATCAGATGCGTCACATCTTTGAGTTGAACCTGGCCCGTTCCATGGAAATCCATGGAAACGTAACTTCAAACCAATTTGTGGCCAATTTGTGGCTCCAACAAGTGTTTCCATCTGGTTGCTGATCTACTGAAAACCACTTAACTTCTGCCTGTCTGAGCAGTCGCTGAAGCGGAACTAAAAAATGCCGCTGTTGTTGAAGAAAGCAAGAAGAAAAAAATCAAATAAACCAATCAAACAAGAGGACTCTGAGAGCTTGTGTCTTCTCTTTATATACTAATGGAAGGCGTGCTGTAAGAGGAGGCTCTGAAAACACTAATTTCACACAGTTGTCACTTACCGTGAAGTGGAAGTGTGGGAATGAGAGCGACAAAGACTGCATGTCAGATCGACTAAACAGAGTGAAAACATTGTGAAAGTTTGGAATTTTCTGAGTTCCTGGGAACTTTTCTTCCCTCCTGATTTCCCTGCCAACAGAAAAACACATGAGCCAGTGTTTTGTCTTCAGTTGTAAAGACATCACAGAGATAATAAATATCAAGGAATAACACTCACAGAACTAGTCATACTCTTATGGTTTGCTGGCAGAATCTACGGAAAGTGATCATTCAATCCGATAAAAGTGTCAAAGAAGGTAAAAAAAAAGAAATGCACATGATGATTTCTATTTTCCTTTTTGTTTTTTTCACCTGGCTCGTCTCCCTCTCACTCTCAATGCCTCCCTCCCTCTCTCTGCCTCCACATTGTTGGGAGAGAAAAGGGATCAGGAGACCAGGAGCTGTCTACAACCTCTATAACACAACGAGAAAGTAAAACCAGAAACAACAAATGCACAACCTTCTCCAAACACACAACCACAGCATGGCTCACTTTCCAGGCAGGAAAAAAAAAAACAAAGCGTATATCTCTTTACCTTAAAAACACGCATTGTACTTCATTCCCCGCGTCTCTATCGAAATACCCATCGGCTTCTGTGTATCTCTGTTATGAAAAGTGTTACACAGCACATTGCTATCTGGAAGAAAACACCAACACATTCTATATGTCGTTTTAATTCGCCGTTGAGTGCGGTGCGGTGAGGAAGTAGCTCTAAATCTTGCAGGAAAAACCCAATAAAGATGCACTCTATGAGGACACTGTGCAAGGCGAAGCAATATCTGTAAGCAAAATAAAATTTAATAGCTATTCCACAGGAGGAAAAACAAATTCCATAACAGAAAAGTTCACAATAAACTCGTCATGTAGCACAGCAAGTATGAATATCAACTGATAATAAACAATAATCTCTTTAAAAGAGAGCCTGTGACCTGAAGGTCGTCAGGTCAAACCTCAGATTGTCAAGACGGGGAAAACAACAAAGACATAATCATTCCTGCTGAGGTCCGTGCATACTAAACACGTCTTTTACGGGTCATCATGTGTGAAGGAATACACTATCTGTGAAAAATGGCCCATTTGTCGACTTACTCATTAACTAATGAGAACATTGTGTAGACGGCGGTGCATCCCAAATTGAACGTTTAACCTTCTGTTGTAAGTTATACCTATAGCATGTGTCGAGTAACTGCATGCAATTCAAATTATGTGCGAATAACAAAAGGTTGGCAGTCTTTATTACGTACCAAGTAGGTCATGTTTTATGTCCAACGGCATCTCCAGAATCCAAAGAATGCAAAGATTTCAATAAACTGTCTTTGATATTTTAGTCTTGTGCCAAAGATGAAGAGCCAGACTTTTATTTTGACATTTCAAGGTAGGACATGTTTGAACAGTACCGCTTGTTTTGTCACAAACTCCCGATCTGTTTTATTACAGATCTCTATTTGCCCTTGGAGCTTCTTTCTGATTTCTTTCTAGTTAACGTCCATGTAAAGGCAATTCTGAGATTTCTTTCCAAATACATTAATTATGTTGGAAAACTTTGAACGATATATTACTGAAATGTGGAGTTACTAATACAAACTCAGAACACATATTTATTCTGACTTGACATGGACTTTAATATACTCTTGACTCAAAAATGCAATATAATAAAAAATAAACGCTTTTAGTGGATGTAAATTGATGACGTGCGATTGCCCCGAAGGATTACTGCAGGCTGTAGCCCCTTGCTCAATACTTTTAAGAATCGTTGTCCCTATTGATGAGAAAGAATGGTCCAGGTTAAAAACCCATTAGTCTCCCTTTAAATGAATCACCAACATTTTGTTTGGTGTATGACAAAGCTCCATCATCACATGCAGACGCCTCGAGAACATACTCGACTTGTTTTTTTTACCATTGTGTGCTGTGTTATCCTTATTGAGGGCTCTTGGGGCTCTGCTCTTCCCAAACAGGACATGCCATAATTCTCCTGAAAGCACGATGCATGACAAACAGTCTTGCACACAATCGAATGCCTGAATGAACACGAAACCTAATCTCGCATAGCCAGACGTCTGTCTCATCGAGTTTGGTGAGTCTGGAAAAATTCAAACACAAGCTGGTTAAGAAAAGAAAGAGCAGAGACACGGTGAGCTGTCTTTGTAACTTAAATCAATAAAATAATACGACAAAGTACTTACCTTATAATCAAAAGAGAGAAAAAGACTCAAAATATGGGAAGGAAAAACCGAACAAGGCATGGGTACTTGACATGAGAGGGATGAACAAGAAACGATAGCAATGAGTCAGTCAGGTTGGTTGTTTTAGGGTTAGGGTTAGGTCAGAAGGTTACATTTTGACGTTGGAAGGCTTCCTCATTAGCTTCTGGCTCTGGACATTCTGAAATTTTTATCGATCATGACCTCCCAAAAACATCAAACCTGTGTGTCATGGTGCTGTCCCATTTCACTAATGTGTTTGTTTCATCTGTGGATGACCAACATCAGCCGACACTTTGGGATAATTATAGCTTTCTGCAGTTCTTAAAAGATTCTTAAGATGTTCGGGAGGCCTTTTTATTTATTTAAGTCAGCTAATTGAGACAGATGTGAGACTCATTTTTCCTTTTTATTCCTGTTGAATATCTTAACTCCTTGTCATCGTCGTGACGTGAAGACTTTTTTTGGAGAGCGGTGATACAGTGAGAGGAAGACAGCATGCAAAAGAGAGGAAGAGGTGCAAAGAGACAGCATGAGCAGTAGAGAAGAAGAAAGATAAGAGTATTTAGTCCATTATTTCCACGGGCTAGGTCAAAATGAATAAGAGTCAGTGAGAGAATGAAAAGTCGTCTTCAAAGAGCGGAGAAGAGTCGGCTATTATTCTCTGTCTGAAAAGTGACACTCCACTCTAAGTGTTCCGCTTTAGGATGGCCTTGGGAGGTTAGAACCATGAATGTCAAAGTTGATTTCACACTCTGTAACTCTCTGGACTGCGTGATAGATGTGGCCACTGTGCGCGCATATACACACTGACACACACACACAGCAACGCACACTAATGTCTGCGAGCACGTACTGTACCGCATGCATGCAAACACACAGACGTGTATGAAAACACACGCGGCACACACTCAGAGGTGCATATATGCACACGTTAACAGGCGTGGACAGTAACACATGCACATATTCATACACACACCAAGCAGAGATTATCCGGCATTACAACCAAGGTCAAACAGCAGCATTTTTATACAGTCTCGCCTGTAAGTGCTTTATCTTCAAAGAATTAAAGGTACACCGACACAGCTTAAAACTCAATTCACGAGTGAGTCAACTGGGAAATGTCTTCAGTTTTTTCTACAGATTAAGCAAATGAGATGTAACATGTACATTAGTGATCTACTGAAGTGCTGGTAGGTGGGTTTTGTCACCTTGAGACAGAGCCAGGCTAGCTGTTTCCCTCTGTTTACAGTCTTTATGCTCAGCTAAGTTAACAACCTGCCGACAGTAGATTCATACTGAATGAACAGATATGAGAGTGGTATCTATCTTCTCATCCAAGTCTCCACCAGGAGAGTTGCCCTTGCCCGTTGAGAAGGACATACATTTAAGGGGAGATTCCTCTGATATTCCCTAGTCCCTTGCAATATGAAGGAAGATCCAGACCCAACTTGTGGCCTCCTGCGTTGATGTTCTTGCCATCGACCATTGGCGGCACCAACATATGGCTATGTTAGGGTGTGGGCTAACCCTAGCCCTAGCTGTTTCCCTGTGTTTACAGTCTTTATGCTCAGCTAAACTAGGTTAACCAACTGCTGCTAGATGGGTATCTATCTCCTCATCCAACTCTTCACCAAATCTTGGTGGTCTGGATCCAACTGGCTATGGGACACACTCCTGGGCTTGATCAACCCAGGTAGGACCTCCCTCGGTTGAGGGTGTCTAGTGATAATGGCCGAAACGCCCGATGATCCTGAGGTCCACTACTGATGATGTGTCCTAAAATTCATACATAAACTTTCGTTTTACTATGGCCGCCATGGGGACTATGGACAACTTTACTCAAACACCACATCTGGTTTGGAACCAGAGCTTCATGTACCCAGGAACTACCCTAAATCTGAATCATTTAACCACCTAACCATCTGAATTAGAGTCCATAACATCAAGTACTTTGAGCTACCTTGAAATCACAACATCCAGCTTTTACCTCGATTTTCTAATGTCCTTTTTACCTTATCAACTCAAATGCTTTGGGCTTTTTTGACCTTCGCTCCTTGAGCTCCTTACTTAACCCTCGTGTTGTCATGAGGGTTATACTTTCATGTAAACAAGTCCAAACGCTCCCATGAGCTAGATCCTCTTGTTTCAATGGATGACCTGGATGACTGAGGAACCTCCACAAACACAAGAAGGAAGAGAAAGGAACTGACAAAGAACGGGAAACAAGATGGGGAAACTCAATCCCATCAGTTCAAAATAGGAAAATGTGAAACACCGACATTGGCGGCACCAACGTGTGGCCAATCAACACACCTTTGGCCAAATATCAGCAGCTGCTGATGATGAACAGTTATGCATGAGAGACTGTTCAAGTAAGAGCGACAAAAACAGCTCCTGTACTGAATTCTATTTAGAAAATGACATTTTAACGACATGAAATGTACTGTGGACTGCATGCATGTTTACAGCTGATAGCGTACTGGACTATTAGACCACACAGTGCTGAATGTCATAATGTGACCGAGAGTTAAAATATACATTCAAAATATTTATATGACTCCTAGAAATGATTAAATATACATCAAAAACTTTCCATTCATAGAGAGTGATGACACTTGTCTTGTCAGAGTGAGCACTCTTTGGCCCAGGCGGTGTTTGGATGGTAAAACTGACGTTTCTTGGAGGAAAGGCTGCTAGTTTTTCTTACTCTTATCATGAACAGTCAGTGGTGCACATTGGCTCTGTAGTGGGAGGTTTGGTAAGTGCTTGGCAATTAGGCATAAGTGCTGTTTGCTGATAGTGGCAGATTACTGCTGCTGGAACCAAAGTGCTCACTGTCTGTCAAATTATCAGCAGAAAATGTGGCTGAGACAGCAATTTCTCCTCAAAACGCAGAGGGGCATGAGCCTATATGCCGTCTATTCATGTAAATAAATAGTTGCAATAGAGTGTGACGTATCAACCTTCACACACAGGTATACTCTGTATACCTTGAAGACTTGCAGAGCTAAATGTTTTCAATTAAGTGTTATTTCGATGTTTTTGGATGATCTCTGCTTTTAAAAGCTGAGAAAATAAACCTCCTCGCATCTTCTAAACCTTTACTTGTCCTTGCTACAATGACAGCCTCTATTCAGCTTTCACTTTAAAGTATAATTATGCAACTAATTTACCTTAAATTAACAGCTTCAAAAGATCAGTTTGATGGCTTTCAGGCATTGGCAAGAGCTTTGTGAAATAAAAGGCTGCAAGACAACAAGACTGTTGGACTGCTGGCTTGCTTTGTCTCGTGTTGTTGGCTTCATGTTTGGCTGTATAGCAAATGCATGTGTGCAACTGTCAAGTAGTGTATAAGTGAACTGCACTCAGAAACTGTAGGTGTGTCAAACTGCAAAAAAACAACAACTAGTAATTCTTGCCTAATGTCACTTTAATACGAGTTCAGTGCACAGTTACAACTGCTGTCATATTTTAAAACATGTCATCAAAAGATCGGGTCGGGAGAAGTACGTAACGCTTTACGGCACTAAGTCACACACCACCAACTATTTCACTGATTTTGGTGAAACTGGATCATATTTTATGGAGAAAATGTTTTCTGGTTTTCCCTCTGATGTCCTCCAGCTGCTCCGCCTCAACTCTCTGTGATTTACAGAGTTTCCTGATGGACAGTGAAGTAAACTGCTGACAACTGTAGCTGCTGTTAGCTCATGCTAGCTCAGTTTGTTACCTGGACTGACCCGACTGTGAGCGCAGAGCACCGGGGGAGTGTTAGTGTTTGTACCACAGGCGTTTTGGACCACCGGGACGAGGAAGAGGAGGTTTACAGGGAATGTTGACATTGAGGAAAGCCAGTGTCGTGCCAGAACTGGAGCTGGGCAAGTGGCCCAGCCTCTATGGACATAATGACAGAGGAGAAAAGGCTGAAGAGGACGTTGACGGAGGAAGCTAAGAAGAGAAAGGGAGAGTAAGCGAGCAAAAAGTAAATCTGGGACTGACTTTTAGTCATTGGCGAGAGCTCGACACCAACAAACATAGACTGTAATAAAAGTGCCAGACAAGAGGACTACATCAAAGTTCATACAACACATCACACGACATGAAAAAGCACATCGACTTGTTTGACACACTGATTCCAGAGAAGGTCACGATAGATGAGACTGAGCAGGGCGAGCTAACAAAAAGACAGACAGGTGATTCAGTGGCGACGTGGCGAGCCACTTTCTGCTGACACAGAGAACGTCGTCACACAAGCCGTTTTTCCAGGTGAGATAACTCATAAGCCCTCTCATTGCAGATAGGATCGCAGGAATATGTCAGGTAGCAGAGAATAGCACTCCTCAGTTTGCTGACTAAGGCCTGCGACTGTGAGAAGCATAAGCTGTTTTTGAAGATACATTCATTCTAATTCCTTCAGGAAACACCGACATGTTTATATGCACGCAGCATTTTAAATACCAAACTCACATCCTGCTTAAGGCCATATCAGGATATTTCAGGATACAGGCTAAAACCCAAAATTACAGTTATTACAGCGAGACATAAAGCAGACGGTAAAGAGCAAAGTTAGGAGTTTAAAATATCAGCATACGCAGGTTTCTGCAAAACTGTCCCAGGAAGAAAAATCAATCCATGATAATTCCCTTTCTCTCTCTTCACTATGAACAGATAATCTTTAGATAGCATGTTATTTTGTGTACACACTTGGCATCGCGCTCCTCGTAAATTTTTTATGTGTTGTCATAATGTTGTTTGTTCACTTTTGCATTAGCGGGTTTTTTTGTTTTAATCATTTGTCAGCTTCATAATTAATGTTGTTTTGCACCTGAGGATAACTGTGCACGATCCAGTGGAGATCTTTGATAGATTCAACACAAAATCATGCACTAACAACAATTCTTCAACTGGAACAAGAACAGCTTGCATGGAAGACAAGAAATAAGTCCAGAAATAGGTTTCATGTAAAGATTACCTCACCTGCTCTCATGTTATGAAGATCATCTTTAGTGTGTACAGACTATTATCCACCTTTCTTCCTCCCACTGCCTCATTCATGGTGATTTCCTCTCCTCGCCTCCTCTCGTTCTCTCCCTCTTTCCTCTCCTCCCACTCTGTCTAGCCGTCACCCCCTGCCACTCAGAAGCACAATGCCACTGCTTGTTTCAGAAATAGGATAGTCCATTATCTGACTGTGTCTGCTCAACAAGGCACTCCTGTCGTACATTCTCCTCTCCTCGCCTTCACCTTGCGCATGGTGGGGGGGGAAGGATGGACGGAGGGATGATTAGAAGGAGGGAGAGGAGCCTTGAACAAGGACAGTTGGAGGTAGAGAGAGAGACAGGTAAAGACAGGACGGATGTGCGACAATCACAAGGAATGAGTGAGAGCTCTTCCATCTCTCCATCTTTCAGTCTGTTTCATCAGTTGATTGCTCCTATCAGACAGATTGAAGGAGGCTCCATCTCTCTGTCTGACCGTCTCAATAACGACGCTGCAACTTGATTAGCTTTTCATCACCGACCGCCGCTTTCCACTCAGGTTTTTTTTTTTTTTTCGTAGCTCTTATTTAAGCAGGCAATTTGCCAGAGATAATATTCTTATTTAAAGTGTCAGCTTGGGGGAAATTAGTTGTAGGAGCGAGCAGGGATTCAACAAAACACTCACAACAGTTGCACACCTGGGGATGTTTTTACTGCAGGCAACTTAAATGTATTTTTAGTTTGAATGCGTCTGCACACCCACAACAAATCATTAAAGCAGGATTTTGTAACTTTTTTTAGCATAAATCAATTTAAAGTCATGTTGATGCTACACTGACTTGTAATGAGGTACAGGGAGTAAAGCCAGTGTCGTGCCAGAACCGGAGCTTGGTAAGCAGGCAATGTAACCGGGCTCAGCAGCCTCTAAGGACATAATGACAGAGAAGAAGAGACCGAAGAAGATGTTGACACACGTCCTGTCACCTCATTCTCCCGTAACAAACAGTCGACTACAGAGCAGGAGCAATAAAACAATCAAATATCAAACAGCAGAAGTGATGAGGTGATTTCATGACTGTATATTAAAATATTGTGTTCTCAGTGTAGTTATGAAAAACATGACCTCGTCTTGGTGAAAGCTTTATACACAGCCAAGCTTTTTTTCCTTTATGGAAATGTTTTGTATCATTTTCTTTATTTCAGCCAGGCAGCCTGAGTGAAGTGCCAGCAGGACAGCAGGTAGCCTGTTACCTGTGCAGAAACCATCAACTTAGCTGTTCTTGGATCGTGGATTTAAAAGCTTCCCTCCTTCCTCCAACTGTTTTTTTCTGCTCAGTTTTCGAGGGGAAAAAGTCCATCACCCCGTGACCTAGCCAGTCGTTGAGCTAGCCAGACAAAGATTTGCCGGTGTCTTAACTATAAATTTTATGGCAGACTTTAAATCCTCAATTACATGCTAATATATTTTGAGTTCACGTATTCCAAGAACGTCCATTAGCCTCCTACACAGCCAGCCAAGCAACTAACTCGCTAAAGGAAGCTTGTGTTTGTCTATTGTGTCCAGCAGACACACACACACAAGTCTATTCATAATCAACAAGCTTACCAGCCGGGCCAGGAGTCGTAAAATAGATCTCTTCTCAGAGTTTAACGTGTCATTTCCACACTAATGCGTTCTTAATTTCAGCCAGTCAGTGACTCATCCTGTCAGCCAATCAGCCAGCCAGTCACGACGTGCAGCCAGCAAACTCGATCTGCAATACTGAGCGATGAAATATTCCTGGCCCTCCATGTTAAAACTTTATTTCCAGTCTAATATATTAGGAATCCAACCGCTGGATAAATCAGTGCCACTGAATTCCATATTAATAATAATCACATCACCCAGAGAGCCCAGAGTGACTTATGATTTTATAGATGGATTACGCTGCAGTTTATTGCGGCAAGTGAGCCCTGTGTGTGTGTGTGTGTGTGTGAGAGAGAGAGAGAGAGAGAGAGAGTGCATCTAGTGCTGTGCCGCAAACATCTATGTAGTCAAATCTCTACAGATTCTCACACACACAGACACACACACACACACACACACACACACACACACACAGGTTTATTGTTGACAGGAGCTGCACAATAGACCTCCGTTCCCAGCACCAGACATTAGAATGACACTCAATATATTGGACTTCAATAAGTGAGAGCAAGCCAACATGAGAAAAAAAAAAAAAAGGAATGGAAACAGAGTTGTGTGAGAGCGGAGAGAGAGAGAGAGAGAGAGAGAGAGAGAGAGAGAGAGAGAGAGAGAGAGAATATGTTTCGACTTTTTTGAGCGGAGCTTGCTGCTTGATCCTAAAGACATCCAGGAGATTCTCACCATTAAACATGCAACTGTGCCTTCAAACCACATGCAGAGACATCAACACAAGTGAGTTTGTTTGACTTTGGGAAGTGGGAAAAACACTCCAAATCAAACTAACCCTTTAAATATTGATGCACAACTTTAGACAAAGAGGTAATTTTAGAAAATAAATTCAGTTTTATTACAAACTTTTTGCCATAATTTCAGTTATGAGTAAAGTCATTTGTCAGACAGCAACACTGAAGTCAGACAGGGCAAGAAACAAGCAGAGAGTTGATAGATTAATAATGCAGGAGCCAAAATGTTCTTTCCATATTTTACAGTTCAAATTCACCGATTTGAACGGACAGCATGGCCACACAGAGTGTTAGGGGTGTGGTATAATTACTAAAGGGAAGTTGGAAAGCTCTCAATCTTCCAGTCCATCTACGTCCCAGCCCTCACCTATGGTCATGAGCTTTTGGGCAGTGACCAAAAGAATGAGATCGCGGATACAAGGGGTCAAAATTATTTTCCTCCGTTGGGTGGCCGGACTCAACCTTAGAGATTAGAGCGAGGAGCTCAGACATCCAGAGGAAGCTCGGAGTAGAGCTACTCCTCTGACATTGTTTATTGGTGCACTGGCCTACAAAGTTTCTGGCAGCAGATCTGAGTTTATTTATTATTTTCAAACAATGAATGCATAATGCCAACAGTGCACTCAGAGTAAAATAAAAGCGAGTGCACTTGTCGGTCAGTAAAATTCCTCATCCTAAAATGATCCAGAGAGTGGATCTGTGATTTCTGATGGATGTTGACGACATTAGTGTTTGTAAAACCTGAAGCATCATCTGATTGCTTCTGTTCATCACTCTATCATCTTTTTTTTAGCGAGGTCACCAATGTTCCAAGATGATTAACTTTATGACTGCAGTGTTAAAAAACATGATTAGGAAGGAACTCCAAAATCAAGACCTGAAATAACAGCTCTGTCCGATCTAAAGACGGTAACCCAAAGTTAAATATTGAACCTTTCTGTTTTTTATCTGTTGCTCTGACAAAGACTTTAAACGAGCAACCTTTCGTGATCTAACTGGCAGACGCAGTTAGCCTCGGACAAAGCATCGACGTGCATTGATTGTATTTCCAATGAATGTCGCAATCAGTGTCCGACATGTCCGCGGGTCAATAGGTTGCACAGATGAATGGATTGATGATGAATTACACGCCAAACAGCGGATGCAGCTTCAAGCCACAGAGCATCAACTTAAACAACAACTTAAACAGCTGCACCTTTCCCTGGCTGCCCTCCACATTTGGATGTTTTGTCTGTGGCTTCTCTGAAGATGACAAAGAACTTTTAAAACATTTTTATTATGTAACCTTTGACTCATCATCTGCTGTTACCAGACACCTCACAAACTTTGGCTGTTAGGAGCAGTCCAGTGGAATTCCTGCCAAACTCAGTCTGGTGATAAATGATGTAAAATACAGACTGATCACATGTCTCATCTGTTAACAGTAATTACAGGAACATTGATAAAAGTAGTTATGATGAAATGATGAGTCATGTTCTCACGTCTTTCATATCGCAACAGCGACTTTGTCTCAAAGTGTTCGGATCCAAACATTAATAGAACATTTTGTGGCACATCAGCAGGATTATGGTGGATAATTTTAACATGTGTTCTACCACAGATTATGAAATGGGATTCAAACTTGGTTGAGATTTCATATAGTGTTTCCTTTAAGCGTCTATAACAGAAAAAAAAAAGGAGACTGAACATGATTCATGTTGCTCATGATGCCAGCTTACTCTGCCAAACGCTCCAGTTGAGTCTTCTTACACTGCTGGTGTGAAGATGACACTCTATATGTGTGTGTGTGTGTGTGTGTGTGTGTGTGTGTGTGTGTGTGTGTGTGAGCATAGGCTATGAGTCGCAGGCTTTTTTTGTGGAGCTGACAGTTTGGGAGCTTAGCAAGAGGAGGAGAGGAAAGACAAGGAGAGAGAGGAGAAAACTGGAGAGGGGAGGAGAAACCTCATGAAACAGAAGGAGCAATTTATTTCCTTCCTTTATTCCTTCTTTCCTTTCCTCAGTCTCTCTCACTCACTCACACACTCAGTCAGTCAGTCCCAGCAGATACTCTCCAGAGGAGATAAGGCTGAAAGACAGACAGGGGTCACACTGTATTAGCTGGCCACAGGGAAGGGTGTGTGTGTGTGTGAAGAATAGAATAGAACTGACCTACCACAGCACCACAGAGTAAAAAGTAGATAAACAGAATACAGGTTTACATGCCTTAACTATGAGTTGACTATGTGAATGATAAGTTGACTTCAAGCAGCAATCTCAGGCAGGAAAAGAGCAACCACACTGAGCTCCAGAAGGACTCCTCAGAAACTTGTCACAGAGAGTACGTCCATGTTTTGTACAGTCTATGTAATGTGTTTGCTTTTGTGGTTAAATGTCTTCAGCATGTTGGATGTGTCACACGGCTGTCTGCCACCTTCAGGCCTGAAGATACTGAATTTCTCATGGTTTACATTTATTCAACTTTCCAAATCGAATTCATCGTGCAGTCAGTGAAGAAGAGTGAGGACAGTACAGTGGAAGTCGTCAGTTTTTCGCTCGCACTATCCTGGTTAGTGAGGCTCCATTATTTCCCAGGAGGCCTCTGTGCTTTTGAGTTCAATGCTAACAGGATTTCAAGTCTTTCCAGCAGGTTTATGGGGTCAGTGGGGCAGTGTGACGCGACAAATTCAGATTATTAAAAGGGACAGAAGGAAGGAAGGAAAGCATCACTTTTGCAATGTTTAGGTTTTTGAAAGACAACAAAATTTTACTGAAACTGTTGATATACTTTATCAGTAAATCCTGTAAATATTCATTGCCGGAGGCTCAGTTGTAAAATAACAACATCAAAATGAACAGAAAAGAACGGGTAAGACACTAACAGACAAATAAAATTCGAGTAACTCAATAACGTAGTACAGCTGTTCAATGGAAACGAAAGTAGAAATAAATAACATCTGTCTGTCATTACTGTGTTAACCTAACCTTAAGAACGGTTAAAACCAATACTAGGCTGCACACAAACAGACCAGCAGTAGTAATATGTACCACTTGGTGTCGTGCCAGAACCGGAGCTAGGAAAGCAAGCAATGTAATCGGGCTCGGCAACCTCTACAGACATAATGATGGAGGCAAAAGACTAAACGGACGGACGTTGACTGAGGAAGCTAAGAAGAGAAAAGGAGAGAGTGAGCAAGCAAGAAGCCGCCGGACAAGAGTAAATCTGGGACTGACTTTTAGTGGTTGGTGAGAGCTTGGTGAAATAAAAGACTGAAAGACAGACGCCGAGCTGGGCTGACTGCTGTTGGACTAGTCAGTAATATTAGCTGGCTGCTATGTGTTGTGTTGTTGACCTTGTTGATGTCTGGCTGTTGGCAAAGTTGTCGACTCGCAGGTTTTTGATCAGAACAAATACTCGAGTACAGCTGTCCATATGGGATTACTCACAGTTGTGAGGTGGGCGATATCTTCCATTCGTGGCATTGAAGGTAATGTCAGTGTACATTTACACACCTCTGGGTTACAAGCAGACATTGTTTATATGGCGCTTTGGTAAATGCGATGTGCTGGTCTGACCATCGAGAGCAATTTGGGCTTCAGTGTTTTACTCAAGGACACTTGGACATGTGGCAGGAGGAGCCTCCCCCATTCCCCCTTCCCCCGCTTCTGGTGTGTATTTGATGTTAGTGTGTGTCCATCAAGGTTGCTTGATAGCTTGAGCTATGATATTGTCAGTGGTGTGTGTGTGTGTGTGTGTGTGTGTAGTTTTTCTGGTGATACAATCAGCTTTCTCACCTGTCAGAATCATTGCAGGCTTTTGTCTCTTTTTCACACACCCTTAATGTCTTATGTACAAGGACATAGGCCTCTACACACACATGCACACACACACACACACACAAAGTCACACTTATATACAGGTCAATTTGAGGATCCATTATTCATGTGTGTGTGTATGTGTGTGTGTGTAATAGCCATGCTATTACAGGGTTCAGTACTGGATAGATCGGTCAGACATGTGATTGATGTGTGCATCCCTGCTTCCTATTGTTTGTGTGTATGTGTAGGTGTGTGTATGTGCATCTTTAATGACAGGCATGCTCTCAAGGTTAAATTGTTTTTCAGTTTCTGATGTAAACAAGAAAATTACATCCATGATTGGTCGGGAAGGAGCGAGTGCTGAGGCGATGATCGAATGTCGATACAGAAACGTTATCACTGAAAGCATTATTTAGTTTTATTTTGGCTGATGACCATTATTATCTCCATTATTATTATTATTGCTCCAGGATTCAGATGTCAAGACGCCATCATAAACAGAAGAATCATCTCATCCACATGACCTCACAGGAATTCATGCGTTTGATTGGCCAATGAAGTGCCTTTCCAGATGTTGCATTGTGTTGCACCAAATCCATCTGCTGGAATCACAATCATTGTCTAGCATTGTCGCTCTACCTGCAGTGGCACAGTTGAAACGCATCACAGCCGTGTCCGGTACGCCTCAGCGAGTCACCAGTGGTCAGGACTTTCTTTAAATTTGGCTTTTTGAGGAGATTGTCCATCAACCAAAGTCCAGTGTTATCCTGTCAGGATCTTATTTTTGAATATCATTCCTAACTCATACGACAGCCTTTTACTTACTTATTTTATTGCTGTGATCTGAGTGCATTTGGAGAAAGAGAGTCTTCATTTTAACCAGATTATTTAATTTGAAAACTATAATAACCTAAGCAGAAGAAGTCTGTTCTAAGTGTTCATTACACTGAAATACTGTGTCAGCACACGACTACGGTTGGGTAACTGCAAAAGGTCAAAGCAGTCAAAATAAGTTAAACTAGAAAGTAACTCTGTAAAACTTAATGGGAATTTACAGCCAACAAATTGGATTAAGAAAATTAACATTCACTTTCACCTCCGAATGAGTTGTTTTTAATAATGTGGCTAAACCGCCCATAATGATAATGAATATTTAAATGTGTATCAGGCAGCGTCACTGCATCAGTTAAATGAACATTAGATTACCTTAGATTGAGCCCTTTTATATCTACAGATGTCACAGGGACCATCACGCTTCTACAGTATCCAGAACGGAACTAGAGGCCTTCACAACCCTTTTTTTTTCTCTAATGCTAGGAAGGAGAGGGTGAGGCAAGGGGTTGCAATTAGCGACTACACCACTAGGTGCCACTAAATCCTACACACTGCTCCTTTAAAGTTCATGTAAAGTAAAAATGTTCTGAGTTTATCAGACCAAAGAAGAAAGTGTTATTAACCACCCAGACAAATTTGAGTGATTAAAAATATAGACAAGTTTATGAAATTAGGTGTCAAAATCAGGTTAAAAATGGATTCTCAGCTCCAGGACTGTGGGGGCGTGTCCTCTAAATGCGCTGAAGCCACGCCCCCTCGTGGGAGCAGTCGAGCGGCCATTTTGAAGCGACTGAAACGTGTCGAACAAGTTCAGAAAATGACATGACTAACTTTGAAACACTCTGAGCTGCTCAAGGCGGCCTCAGCGTGTCATCGAGCCACCCTTTAAGGACCGCCCTCAAAATCCTGTGACTGAAAACTGGTGAAAAACTGTTTGAACCTCTAACTCCACATTTCAGTAATATATCGTTCAAAGTCTTTTCACGTGTTTTCAGCAACTATTTTACAACATATTTAATGATGTCAAAATTGCCTTTACACGGACTTGAAGAGGTAACTGAAAAGCTTGCATTGTGTTTCTACAATGCACCACTGAACTGCAGCAGTTGTCGTATTTGATACTACAAATCTGTGTCAAAACAAATATCTGCTATGAAGTTGAATAAAAATCCAAACAAACAAACAAACAGTTTCATTTGTTCCGTGAACTATAAGTATGAGGCTGTACAAACAAACAATGTCATGTTTCAGAATATATATGATTATATATATATTATTATGCTTAATGCTACATGCTTAATTAGTAAATGGATGAATTGTGGAAGTTTATAAACTCACAATAAATGACTTTATTAATTATCGCTCCAGGTCTCACTCATTGAAACAAACAAAACATGCATAATTTAATTAACCGAGATAATAATTTGACATTACTGCGATGGCTGTTGATGAGTTGAAAGTTCATCACTGATGAGATATGACACAGCTCCTTTGACAGGGTGAGATCGGTTATTTTTATTCTTTTTTCATTCATGTGTTTGCTTGTGATGAAGACATCAGACGCATCAGAGACAAGATGTGTTGGCAGCAACTGTTTCACTTAAAACTGAGAGAAACAGGTGTGCCGAGGGGTCCGTGACCACTCCACCTGCACACTGTAGTTCTATTTTAATCTAATTGACTCTATTTTTCATTGTTTCTTTGGAAAGGTTTTGTAGAAAATAGTTTACTAAGCAAAAAGTCCTCTAAAGGTTGTGTGTGCGTATGACAGAACATGTGAGTAGAGTGCAATGAAGTGAAATATTGCTCCACAAGCAAGAGATACAGTTTGTACACGCTCCACTCTGCTGCTCTCCTCCACAAAGTGTGTTCCTGTGAGAGGGGGGAAATGTTCAGCGGCGATCACTGCTGATCAATGATTGCCGTATCATTTTAATTGGGCCTGTAAACATTTAAGCATGATTGCAAATTCAGGTTAATTGTAGGAGTTACCAGCAAGCTGAGCATTTTCCCCAAGCCAATGTAAAAGAGTGCAGAAGAAGTCGGTGTGTAATCTTAATAAGCGTGTTTATTTCTTCGACCAATGATTGAGTGTTTGGCCTTTTAAAGGGATAGTTCACTAACAAGGACCACACCAACATAGATTTAAGTTTAGACAGGTTTATTGCAAGTGATGGAAAAGGATGCGCAGAGATGATGTCCTGTAGGAGAGAAGAAGGGATAAGGGTCGAAGGTATGAAGGTATGAGGGTCGAAGGGATGAAGGGATGAAGGTCGAAGGTATGAAGGGATGAAGGTCGAAGGGATGAAGGTTGAAGGGATGAAGGGATGAAGGTTGAAGGTATGAATGGATGAGGATCAAAGGTATGAAGGGATGAGGGTCGAAGGGATGAAGGGATGAAGGATGAGGGTCGAAGGGATGAAGGGATGAGGGTCGAAGGGATGAAGGATGAGGGTCGAAGGGATGAAGGGATGAGGGTCGAAGGAATGAAGGGACGAAGGTCGAAGGGAGGAGAAAACAGGGTCGTTGGTGGATGGAGGTTGACCGGTATCGGGAAGACTGGATGGAACCTGGGAGTTGAGACTCTGGTCTCAAGAGAGGGAGTGAACGGATGTGGTTGTGAAGGTGTTGGGATGAGTTCGAGGCGTGGTCCTTGTTCCTGAAGTTATAAAACTTCATTTCTGGTAATTTAAAGGGTTGTCGGTAATGATTGTGTGTGCTACAGTAGATGGTGGTCAGTGTGCCCTCAGTTTGAGGTGGACGGGGTCAGCAGCCAAATGTATTTAAGCCACAGGCAGTTGAGCTCATACGTAGAAATAGTTCTATGGTTAGAAAAACACTGTCTGACAGCAACATAAAGCAGCAAAAATATTCTTAATATAGAGTACACTTAAAAGGGATATTGATTTTGTTGAAGGGGATCGTTTTTATGTGTCTAAAACACATTTTTCTGTTGACCCTGACCCTCCACAGCAGTACATTTCACTGCTTCTGTACTGGGATCTGCATCTCCAAAGTGTGGACGCGCTGACCACCGTCTACTACACAAGACTATGGATAAGCACGTCATACAACTGCACTTCACAATAACAGAACTATCCCTATAAGGACACTGTGTCTGATGAAAATGATACATACACGCAGGGCTTTGGTGGATTATTTTGGGTGGATGCAGACGCAGATAGTTGTATCAGAAGATTTCAGCAGTGCTGTGACTCTGAACATTAAATTAGTGTAGCTTCACTTCACACTCCACTCTGATCCTCTCTGGGGGTGTAGAGTAATTAGGATGAAATATGGCTACAGCCATTTAAATTTGTAACTTCAAACACACAATACTGATGTAATTACAACTGTGTGGCCCAGTGAATACAGAGAAACACTGGAGAACATCGACTACAAGTATATTATGTTCACCTACTGTATGTGAATGAGACAACAACTTAACATCCTCTCAATCAGTTTGGTCTGAATTTGTGTCGCCGTTTTATAGGACCAGTGTGTTGGATTTTGTAGCATCTACCGGTGTAATTGGTGATTGCGACCCCCTTGCTTCACCCTCTTGTTCCTACTGTGAAGGAAGAGTACACAGTTGCCATGAAACACACACAAAAAGTGAGCCAGTGTTTGGTTTGTCCCTTCTGGGCTACTGTAAGAATGTGCGTAAGCATAACAGGTCTGTTTTTAAGTGATTATACACTAATGAAAACATAGTTATGCTTATTGTGTTCATGTATACGAGCCCCTAAAGCCCCTTAAATCTTACACACTGCACCTTTTAAAGTTCATGTCAATACGGTATACAATATTCCCATTGTGTAGTTTTGTCTTCATTTTTTTGTTCTGATGCATTTAAATGATGAGTTTGAGACAGAAAGTTCAGTGTCTTGTTTTGTGTGCTGCTGAAATGAGTCGACCGTGACACAGAGAAGTTCTGTGTGTCTCGTCTGACAAAGAACCAAAGTGTTGTGACACTGAGCTGAAGATTTCTTTTTAAAGCTTAATGTTTGGTCATGTTACTGGCTAAGTATTGTGACACTGAGCACATGTTGGTCCTTTTTAAAGTGCAGCTACTCCAACAGTGACCTTATGATGTTCTTTTATAACACAGAGTTATTCTGACACTGTGTGCTAACACTTTCTATGGATACATCCACATCTATAGTGCGTTATGGGTGTTCATAGTGAGTTTTTAATGTTTTCTGATGCACTATATCAACAGTCATAAAACATTATAGATGTGACATAAAGGATTGTAACTTCAAGTGTCTTGTGGCTGCTCTTCACTAGTTATAAACTCAAGGTTGACTGATGGGGCTTATAACACGTTATGACTACCTATACTCACCTATACACACACTCCAGCAATCAACCGTAGTAAGGACACATAGTATATCTATCTATAATGTTTCATGACTGTTGATATAGTGCATCAGCATCATGTGACATTTTTTTGTTTTTCTTATAAAGTCGATATGTTGGAAAGTGCTGGTCAGTTTTTTATGCAGAAATGCTGATCAAACACTAACTTTAGTTTTTTTTTTTTAGCCTGTTTCCTGATCTGGTGAATTTTGCTCAGACATATTATTTCTGTCTTTCTATGTTGTATAACTGCAATTATTTCAACTGTGTTTTTCTCCGAAGTCATGTCCATAAAAGGTCTCTCTTGTCTGGGACTAAAGCCAGGCGGGACAATCTCTGCAGCAGTTGCTGGAGAAACATAATCATTATCAAACATCTCTGTATTTTTAGTTCAGTCCAAATCTGCCACACCAGATTTCTGTTTTATGTTGTCCTTAAATTGAATCCCATCCAAACAGAGCTCAGCAGAGAAACTGCAGATGATCAAAATGATTTATCATTTATTTCCAACATATTACAGGGGTGCTGCTAATTACTACTCTGAATATCAAAACTGATGCAAGAATTCAGAGAAACAACATATGGCTGCTATTTACTCACACTGAATAGAGCACATGACAAAAGAAGATTTCTAGTAGACGTAAGTCAAATATTCAGAAATTGGGCCCAAGTCTTAAAGTTACTGATCAAACCACACGATGGGTTTGTTTATTGCTTAAAGTCCTGAAACTTACTCAGCAAATAAAAGCAATTAAAGACCAAGATAATGAAGCAAACCGGGGTTTAGGGGGTTTATTCATGTGAATATTGTGGTGTGGTCCCTCGCTGAATCTCTTCTCCTACTCTGTTCTCCCACAAGAGAACACCTGACCAGGTTTGTGTTTTAGCAGGCGGCGCTGCTCTTCTCTTGGGGATTGGCTCAATTTGTAAATGCCAGCTGCAGCACCAACAGCAATCAAAGGATAGGTGGGACTTCCAGCATAATTAAAGCATGATTGGCTGCTGACAGGCAAAAGTCATCACGCCAATGAATGAGTGGTACACTATTATACTGCTGTGATTCTGCAGGGGACCCACATATGTGTATTTACATATGTGTACTACAGTATTGTACACAGATAGGACGTTTTCATAACGTTTCTGTTTGTCATTTGTCACAGATTGCGTCAGAGTCGCTTGGAAACATTCATGAAAAGAAGTCTTTTCATGAATGTTTCCAAGCGACTCAGAGGTCTTGTGGGAATTAGAGTTTTTCTGATGCAACATCAATTCAAACAATACACACAACAATATTAATATCAGGTAATGAGGAGAGAGCAGTCTTCCTTTAAACACTGTCATACATATTTTGTGCATGTGGTAGACTAACTGCTGGAGCTCTAATTTGTTCGAAAGGTTTCATTTTGCTCTGATCTGGCGGTTGCATTGTGGAAGACATTCGACGTCATCCATGAAACCACTCTGAATGTTATTTACTCTTCTCATCGGGATGTATGGGAGCATTTTGAAATATGTAGACATCATGGCGCACAGCAATCACCCCCTCTATTCACCATCATTGACAACAGACATCGTGGAAGGAAGTAGTTTTCATTTTTCTGACCTCTTCCATTGTACACATGAAGTTTGTGGCCATACATACATACATACATACGTACATTTCAAGCCTATTGTCCTTATGCCTCTTTACATGTTTCACTTGCATTACATAACTACATCTCCCATGAGGATCTGACAGTGTGTCCAAGTATCAGAGTTTGAAATGATGTCCCTGAATTGATCACGATAATCCGAGACAGGTGGAGTTAAAAGGAGGTGCTCTAGTGGCTCTAATTTCTTTTGTAAAATAATAATTCAGTGTCACATCAGTGGCTACAGTAGAGTAAACATAAAAGGATATCAGAGTGTTTCTGATGCCCCAGCCTGGAAACACACTGGAGAGACGTTTTCCAAACCTTGTACGCGCATTCCTAATCTTGAACTAGAGCCCAACCCGTTGATCGCCCATTTTAGGGCACCACCGGAGAGGAGGACACGAGCCTAACTCCAACCAAAGGCCGCACACTGTCCTTCGTCTCTGTTTTGACTAGGCGTGCAGTATTTCTAAGAATAGAAAACCTACCAGCAATTTCCTACAATATTCCAGGAACAACATTCCTTTGGAATTATGGCTCGTAGATGTGGCTAATGTTTGTGTTTTATCACTCTGCAAAAAATGTACATTATATGAACATTTGTGTATATGTGAAAAATAAATACGTTTGAGTAATTGAAGGACTCAACAATGACTGACCTCCACAAGGCAAAGATAAAGAATTTAGTTTGTGATGTCAGAAAATCTGTGACTTTTCTGAGATGTACATTGTCTCCTTCATATGTGTGTCATATATATCTAACACCTCCATAACTTTTTACGAATTTTATTTCTGAACAAGCTGCCTGCAAACTGAAAACATACCAACAACAAAGAACAAAACCATTAATTCTATTTATATATATTTATATCTTGTGTTGTACATCAACATTAGCTTGTTTAGGTGTGTGTGTGTGTGTGTGTGTGTGTGTGTGTGTGTGTGTGTGGTGTACAGCATCACCACCGATGTGTGAGTTAGAGGCAGGGTGTTAATTACTAGTCCGTCTAACTAATAGACTCAGAGCATTAATGCAATCAGCCTCAAAACCAATTAATTCAACATCTGCTCTGATCAAATTTGCCTCTGCCATGTTTTGATGATGTATCCACACACAATTATTCCTTTAATCTGATGAGAACAATTAGTCTTCTTGCCATGGCGATGCCGTCTAATTATCAAATATCACTGATGCGCATCACAGAAGTTCAAACCATTTTTTTCCTGTCGTCTTTCAGTGTTTTTATTCAACAAGCCAAGTCTGTGTTTTTATGACAATGATGCTTGTTTATTATATTTTTCAAAATAGTGTTTATTTATATACAGGAACAGATGACAATAAAGAGTCATCTGTTCCTGTCTCTTTTCTCTATTTGGCATCCTTTCTTCCTTCTCCTTTTCTTTTCTTTATCCAGTTTTTCACCTTTACCACCTATTAACTTCCTTCCTTTCCTCCTTTTATGTTTGCTGCCGATCTATGTGTACGCTCACAGCACACCTTCCCACTGTCTGTATGTACAGTACAGCTCTATATGTAAATGTGTCCACCTATAAATTAAACCGTGCACTGTAGAGTTGACCTTGTCTCATCTGTGTGTATGGACGGGTCGCCCCCATCTGCACCATAAGTCACTATTATTCACCGGGTTAGACACTTTAAGCCACAAATGCACACACACCTATCATAGCGGTACTGTGATAGGTATGTGTGCTGACAGTATGTCACCTATACAGCCATAAGTCAGTGTATGTGGTAGCACAGGTTGATTTAAAGAGCTAGTTTAAATGCTAAGTCCCGACACTCACTCAGCGGCAGTGACAGCTGCTGTATGGGCACCATGGAGAAACTCACATTCATCAAAGGCCAATCAAAAATAATCTAAGCTTGAACAAACAACAGGAACTGTAAAAGTGTCAGTGGATTGAAGCATTGTTAGAATATGTAGTCCTTCTCTCCGTTCATTGTGCTCCTTGTTTCAATCAGCATTGTTTACCTTTAAAGTTTCCATCCAAAGTTTTGGAAAACTTCACGTCTCACTGCTGCGATATGCTCTATAGGTCAAACCGGGATGACAGACAGAAATATATACAAACTCCTACAATAGTTCTTCTTTCTTTTTGTAGAGATTATCATTTTTAAGTTGTTGTTGTTACTGCTGGAGGCATTTCAAGATCATACAAGAATCCATCTTGACAGGCTTCAAACTATGCGGTTGAGTTTTCAAGGGCCAATCAGTGTCCTTGTGAGCAACTACTGGAGGTTACAGCATGAGCTACAGCGTGGAGTGACCATTTGCTCAAGAACAACAACTGCTAAAGAGGTTAGCACAGCTGCTGCTAGCATCAGTGTTCTCAGAAGAGTATTTCCTCGACACTGACAGTATTTCTTCGGGGAAACGATGTTTTCACTCTTCTCCCGACTGACTTTGGTCAGCTGTGATCATGTTATATGGTTCGTTGAAGTTTGTCAGTGATAGACGGTGATGGAGGCGATAATTCATCCAATCACCTGGCCTGTATTTTTTTCTGTTTTCTGTTTCCAACAACGATTTCCTCGATGGTTCTGTGATGTGGTGCAGTCAGGTTACTAGAGATGAGCGTATTACAATAATAACAAGGGTGAAATTAGATATAAACCAGATAAAACTGGCTAAACCGGTGAATCAAATCCCCGACAAATCAAGGTATTCCATCACAATCATGCAACAATCCTTTTAAATCCTCTTTAAAGCTGTGCACAGTACCGCCAACAGCCTGTTACAAACTGACATTTAAACAAGCTAATAGTTAATCAGCTGCTCTAGACACCGAATGGCAGCATTTGAGTTGGGAAACTTCACTGCAGACATTTTCAAGCCATAGCTGGTAGCGTTGTTACATGAGATCAATCTCATTTATTGATTTCACAAACACTGAACATGAAAAGCGTCACAGAGGTAGCTTTTTATTGCACGGCTCGAATGTGAATCACATTCTATTGTCAGGTGTTGCTGTTATTTTGTCCACCCCCCTGTGTTTGCTACTCATCAGCCCAGAAGGCAACTGCACCACCCATGGTTAGACGGCGTGTTTCCTCCCACCTTGTTTCCTCTCTCAGTGTTTCGAACACTGTAGCTCAGGTAAACACACTCGGTCACACACACACAAAGAGTTACAAACAGGGCTGCTGTTTGATGAGTCATCCTCAGGTTAGCTTTGTAACACGATGCATGTCTGGTGAGAGAGGAGACATGGAGGTGTGTGGAGGGGGTTAGAAGGAGACTGAGGATCAGAGGGGGTTTGGAGAGAAACCAATTTGGGCAATGTTAACCATTTCATCTGCAGTTAACGTGAACTAGCTAATTACAGATTTGCATTTCCATCTAAACAGATTGATTGTAGCAACAGATGAGAGATGGCGAGGAGACAGAGCGAGGGTGGGCTGCAGATGAGAGAGAGTCGAACAGGCAAAAAGCAGATTGAAAATCTGAGAGAAAGACAGGAGAGAGAGAGAGAGAGAGAGAGAGAGAGAGAGAGAGAGAGAGAGAACGAGTAGGGAGGTAGTTACAGTTGTCTGTGCCATGATGTGAATGATAATGAAGCAGGGACAGTCATTGTCGAACAACTGCTACAGCAGGTTTATTTGAAGCCTTTACAACATGCCGCTGGACCGTTTCTCCGGGGATCCTGAGGTAAAGAAAGAAAAATCCCCAAATTCAGTTAGAGAATGTTTACTGAGCTGCTACCAATCGTATGACGGGCAAACCCCAATGCTGGGGGAATCAGTGAAAAAAGGAGGTAATTGTATTCACCCTTTTTTCTTTGGCCTAAAACACTGTTTCTCAAACTATGGTACGAGTACCACCGGTAATACGTGACCTTTCTGTAGTGGTACTTTGAGGAATCTACAATATTTAAAAAAAAAAAATTAAATAAATCAATTTAAAGACATATTATACTATAAAAATACTGCAAGGCCTGTTGCACGTAAATGAAATGAGAGGTTTAAAAACTGCAACTGCAGCTCCAAACGGGTTCTTTTACCAGTTTCATTAAGGACTGAACTGGCTACTGGTCCAGGGTGCAGGCCACCTCTCCTAATGTCAGCTGGGTTCAGCTACAACTGCCAACGAACCTGATGAAGTTAAACAGTTCTGGAAGATGATGATGAATATTTTTGTGTATGCAGTTAAAAAAAACGGAGGTTTATGTTTGTAAATTCGTCTAATTTTTGGAGTTAGATTTTTTTTTTTTTTTGGTGCCATTTGTTTGTCAGCAGGATTACAGAAATATTAATGGCCCAGTTCATTCAACTTGGTGGAAGGGTGAAAGAGTCGATCACAGGGTGGATACGCTGTCTTTCACTTGTGTTAACAGTGCAAGATAGGTCAGTTGTAATACAGACATTCAGTGGTTGCACTTGCAGATTTGCATATCATAGGAAACTGGACTATTAGCCTTGATGGAGGTCTGTGCTCTGCGGGTGCCCTTCTAGTAATCTTTGTATGAGGTTCATTTGCCTAATTAAGAGCCAAAACAAAATACACACAGCACAGCAAGCTTGTTTATTGAATATGATTTTGGTAAAGGCAGGAATACAAGAACACAACAACTGATCTTCTGTTCCAGTCTGCAACATACATCACCATAGAACAGTGTGAAGGCTTTTAGATTCAGACAGTCAGGGCTGTTGAACAATACTCTCCAAAGCTTGGTCATAGTACATGATCTGCTGCAGTTGCTGCGGTGGATGATATTGTTAACCCGCCGAATGAGTTTTGTTGAATTTGTCTGAGGCTAACCAATAGATGCAGTGCTTTCGAGTAGGCTCATGAGTTTTGATGATTCAGCTTAGAGATAGTTTCTTTTGAGTAAAACTCTATTTTAGGACCTCTGTGCATGAGTAATATTTCTTCCCTAACTCAGCATCTCACCATCTTTTATACCGTCAGAACCACCGCTAACAAATCCTTCCTCTTTTCACAGACTGCTTTTGATGATCTGAAGACCTCTTCATTGGATTTGAAACATTTTCTAAACTCCAAAAACACATTTGACAAAAGCACAAACAATTGAGATTGTTCCACAAGAGCTGAAAGCTGATCATAACTGTATACATGTGTGTAAACTGCATGTGTTTATACAAGGACACATGAATCAATGTGAGAATAAAATCATTGCTTTTCGTTTTCTTTCTGTGCCTGTTTTCAAGAAACTGCTGATGAAAATCTGTCATATTCTGTACCCATAATACCTTGTAACTCAAGGTCAGTTCTTGTAGTTACAGTCAATATTCTTCACAACGGAGCGGTTGTATTTATTGCCTGAGGTCGTGCAGCATTGTTTTCACTGCCAAATGGCCAAAAACAAAGTATACACTTGAATAATGCTCAAACTCCTGCAAACATGCCAAACAACTGGATAGATTCTGCATTCTTTTAGCCACCTGTATGGTATGAACAATGAACTTAAAGGGTTATATAAGAATGTGAAAAGTTGAGGTCTGGCTGGTCCCTAACACACAGTAAGAGCTTCTTCATAAGATGCAGCAACTTATGTTTCTCAGGAACTGGTTGGAGATTCCTTCGTCTTAATACTAACGAATAAACTCCACTGGTGCACGGTGCTCCCCGTTCTGGCTGCACTGAGGCCACCAGAGATGGTCACACCCATTCTAGACAATGATTGCGGTACCACCAGAAGCACCATGGTGATTTCAGAAGCATACCAGCAGCATGTCTCCGCTCTGCTTCACGACTGTTCAAGGCATCCATCAAAAATAGACCAGCCACGTCAAGATCAGATCGAGCTGGCTGGATGTCAGACGGAGAAACGGCATAAAGAATCAGTTCTTAAAATAAACCACCCTGTGCAGACTCCATCCATTTTCTTCATCTTATCTGGGGTCGGGCCGTGGTGGCAGCAGGTTTAGCAGGGCCTTCCAGATGTCCTTCTCCCCAGCAACACATTCCAGCTCCTCCTGGGAGATCCCGAGGCGTTCCCAAGCTAGATGGGCTATGTAGTACCTTCAGTCCCATGGGTCTGCCCCAGGGTCTCCTCCCAGATGGACATACCTGGAACACCTCCAAAGGAAGGCGCCCAGGTGGCATCCTATTTAGATGCACAAACCACCTCAGCTGTCTCCTTTCTACACGAAGGAGCAGCAGCTCTACTCCGAACTCCCTCCGGATGTCCGAGCTCCTCACCCCATCTCTAAGGCTGAGCCTGGCCACCCAGCAGAGGAAGCTCATTTCGGCCACTTGTATCGTCGATTCTTTCGGTCACTACCCAAAGCTCATGACCATAGGTGAGGGTTGGAACGTAGATGGCCTGGAAGATCGAGATCTCAGACTCCCATTTGTAAAAACAATTTAACTACGTAGCGACTTACTCATGGTAGAAGTGAGGTATCTGAAGTTCAACTTGTCTGATGTAAATTTGGAGGTGGCTCAGGGGCTAAATGACATAAACTAGGGTGTTTACAGGAAAAGTGTTTATATTATTGTCAGGACCACGAGGAGGAAATGGATGGGTATGGTGACTCTGGAGGAAGTTGATATAGGGGCCCCAGGAAAGGTTAAAGTGCCCCATAGGATAGGGTTTCCGTATGTTTTGTATTGTTTCAAAGATGAACTCTGTTCTAGGTGGTATAAACCAAGTTATAGACAATAACAGCTCCTCTATATAAGTTGAGGTTTAGGATTGTGATGCTCAGAGCGATTTGCATTGGCACTGGATCCTCTCCAAGCAATCCTGGATGCTTGTTTTCGATGCTGAACTTCTTTGTAATAAACCTTTTTTATATACAAGAAAGACGGTGTCAGCGGAGATCTTTTCCTTCATCATCTTTACATCATCACCATCAAATAAACAACAGAAGCACATAAGCCAATGACCAAAGTTAGCAAAGTCTGGTGGCCAAACACTCCTGGTGTAGTATGAGGCAGCATAGACTTAAACATCACAGAGCTGTGCATGGTGGAATTTAGGCATAAAAGTTTCCATCAATGGCAGACTCAGGCTGAAAAAAACAGAAGTATCTCCCCTTGACTCGATGCCACGGCAAAAATTCTTGTGCCATTTTCTCCACTTCAACTTTTTAAGGCCTTGTTTTCATCTGTCAGTGCTTTAGCTTAAGAGCATTCAGTACCACACACACACACACACACACACACACACACACACACACACACAAACAAGCATTTCACCAGCTCATTTGACACTCAACCCTCACACAGAGACACACAGGGACAAGTTAGGATCTCTGATGACTCGCTGATGCGCACACAAACTTTGAAAGCTATCTGTGTGTGCACAAACGCATACACACACACACACACACACACACACACACACACATGCACACACACCAGCTAGCAAGAGAGAAGAGTCAAGTGGAAATCTTTGCCATGGGCTAAAAACAATAAGAAACTGATTAACATTCAGCACCCTGAACTCAACTCAGCTCTCTCTCTCTCTCTCTCTCTCTCCCCTATTATTTGTTTTTCTCCCCCCTCCATCCCTCCCTCTGTCTCTCTCTTTCTCTTCCTTCTGTTGATGTGATGCTTTCACAGCACATGAGAGCATCAATAGGATGAGAGAGCAGTTTGTGTGTGTGTGTGTGTTTGCGTGCACGGACGATGATGACTAGAATAGAACATAATGAGGTACAGTTACTACATTGCTGAGATGACAGCATGCGGCAGGCATCATCTCTCCCTCCATCTCTCCCGCCTCTTTCGTATGTCTTTCTCTCTGCTGTAAACAGATGTAGAGTACAACATTGTAACCACAATCCCCCTGGGCACTTTGGGAGCCTCTCACTCATGAAATCTATCTTTTTTCCTCTCTCTCCCTCCCCTCTCTCCCCTCCTCTGTTAGGCCACAGCGGACCGGTTGTGGCTCAGTTGTAATTACGGAGCTGAATGATTTGGCTTGTAGTGCCATTGATGGGTTTGTTGCCGCTCTTGTTTTTTGTCCGTTCTGAGGGAATTTTCCTGGAGTACTACACGCTGCTTCGCGGGGCCCGCTCTGTAGCATTCAATCCAAATATGAATCGATAACTTGTTTGGTCCAAATTATGAAACGACACCAAACACAAAACTGGAGAATGCTGTTTTACACCTTACTGCATGAGTGAGTTCTTATTAAGGATGTGGTAAGTGATTAAAGGCTCCTGCATTCGAACACACAAGAATCGACACTCAGGTTGCTGCAGAGAGTCTGTCTCTAACCAGAGGACAGATTTATGTTTCAAACCAGGGAAAGAGTCGAGGATTTCCAGGCTGATCTGCACCAGATTTTATTATTCCTGTGATTTTTAGCCATACGTTTTATTGACTATTTAGGTTTGTTTTGGTCTCTATAGCTAATTTCCCCGTTCATGACGAGGAAATGAGGGTGATTTTTTATAGAACTTATGCAGAAGTAAGAGCTTTGATTGACAGGTGGCTTTATTCAGCCCCCCTCCAGCTCCACCCATGATTCACGTCTTCATTCCAAGACAGCTGCAGCCAGAAACCTTTGGATTATAGATTTTGATGAAATCCTGATGTCATGGTTTAATTCTAATGCATTCATTTATTTCACAGGACTATGGATGTATAAAATCACATGAGCATTTCTATGTTTTTATTTATTTATTTATTTATGTTGCAGTTTTAGTAAAAATGAAAGGAGGAAATTGAGAACATTCCTATTGCAGGTACCCTTGCTACACTCGGTGTATCCGAGCCTTTCTGATTAGAAAACCATGACTCAACATGATAAATTAAACTCATCATTTAATCATGATATGGCATGTTAATTTTCTTCCAAGTGTCATATAAACATAATCACTGTATACTGTATGTGTGCTGTAACAAGTGCATTTCTCCGGTATGGGAAGTGTGTGAGCACCTTTACAGTAGGAAGCAGCTTTGGAGCTGGTTCACACAAACAAAACCAAAAAATAATTGAACGTCCTGTGGTCACACTCCTGACTGGACTTCAGGTGGGACCGGGCGCTGCTACAATGCCACCACATTTTATTGTTGTGGAGTCTGAGGTGAAAGTTGTTCACCACTCGAGGAGATGCACCGAGGATCTCCTGTCAAACTACAACAGGCAACCAATGAGTGGCAAGGGATTCAAACAAAAGGCTACATCCTCACACCTTTTCACACTCTTGTGACACTTGGGTTGTTGGTTTCTTGCTGAATGTTAACTTTATGGATCACAGATATCTTTAAAAATCTAAATTGGGCCTCCCAGACTGAGTGTACATTAACACCACACATCTTCCTGCTCACTTAGAGGTCATTTTTATAGGATTTATTCGACCTATCATGGAGATAGGCAAATTGGACCTTCGATTCGGTACTTCAGTTACATCGTCCACCACAGGGTCGCAGTTTGTTGGGACTATTTCACTGAGTTCAGGAGTGTTTTTACACCTAAGTACCTAAAACCTTCAGTAGTTGTCATAAATGGGGTATTTATTATGTGTCTTCTGTGTCCTCCCTATTTAGAAACATTATTACTGATTTAGAATTATTAATTTTAAATCCAGAGATCTCTCCAAAATCTTCAATTAATCTCATTAGAATACTATTTTTTAAATTTGTCAGGAAAAATATGATATCATCTGCAAATAAAGAGATGCGACAATCCACCCCGCCCATGAGCTCTTACAGCCATGGCTAGTGGTTCAATTGCTAATGATAATAATAGCGGAGACAATGGACAACCTTGCCGAGTGGATCTCTGTAGACTAACGGGTTTTGAGATGGTATTGTTCGTTGGACTCCACGGTTGCCCTAACCCAAATCTCGGAAGTACTTCCAAAAGATAATCCCACTCTAACTATCAGATGCTTCCAATGCAAACTGACAGCATTGCTGTGTCTTTTGCATCATGTTTCTCATGTAGTATATTCAACTTAGGGATCCGGATTTCAACGATGGACCATCTATCCATGTATCTAATCTTCCTGTTGGTCTGCATGACCGTGTAACCTGATGTCTTTGCTGCCCCTTCTTTGTCATTTCAAAAGGTAAGACATCATGTTGCACAGTGTCCACACCCGTGTGTATGTGTGTGTTTCTGTTTGTCTTTAACAAGCTCAGAGAGGTTGATGTATGACCGGCCAGCTCCCATTCGCTCCCTGCTTGATCATGTTGATGGATTGTTGGACCAAGTGTATGTGTGTCTGTATGTGTGTGTGTCCCATGCTATATAGATTGAGAGATATAAGGTGAGTTTTGTGGTGAATTCCCCTACGGCCAAAACTTAAACAGCACTTGAAAAAGCAATGACTCTGCTTATACGTGTGTAGGTGTGTGTGTGTGTTTGTGTGTGAACCTACTGGCTTTGCATTACTGGTGCACAAGCAACAACCAAATTAGATTGGTGGATGACAGTGAGACCTCATCTGTTCTTGGTATTAAAATGTGGTCTACATCTGCATACGCTGTACCTGTAATGAACAGTCCCATCATGTCCTTGCATATTCTGATATTATAGTTCTTGTTGTCAGCATTCTGTCCGCGTCGTGATTGAATCTCGTTTGTCGTCGGCACTATATGCAAAGCAGGCGATTAGGTTGGGAGGCGGTGTGTCGGCAACAAAAATAAAAGTTGTCACTGTGAAGCCTGGACTTGCTTTTCCTCTTGCTGCAAAGGGGTTTTCTTGTAAAAGGTTTCTCAGCCGGTGTTTGCCACCCTGTCTGTACATCACAAATGTCAACTCAGGAGGCAAATTTGATGTTTAAAATCGAGGGAACCCAGAAATTACATATGTTGGACCCATTTTTATTCAAATATATCCATAAAAATCTATTACAACTGCTAAGAACAGTTCAAACTTTTTGAAAGGGGTTCAGTTTGACAAGAATGGGACTACAAACCCTGTGATTGCATGCAAACCCGTCTAACACCTGAGAGTTGCTCTGTTCTTGACATGTAGTTCCTTTGTTGTCTCGTAGGAAACAATGAAAACAGCTACAGGCGGTTCATAGCGAGCATATTCAGGGGTGAGGAGGAGGCCGTATGTGGCTATCACACTTCTAACCACAGTGATCATGTTTCTGTTTGCAGTGATGAGGTTCCTTCCTACATGATGAGATTTCTGCCCACATTTGAACCGGTCGTAATGAGTTTTATACCTGCAGCGGGGAGGTTTTCAGGTGATAATGAGGTCTCTACCTGCAGCGGGGAGGTCTCTGCTCGTCGGATGAGGTTTTCTCCCTTGTCACGTTGGTAAAAACAAACACAGTTTGCATTTAAGCCTGCGAGATAATATGGGGAGATTCGATCACATCCAAACATAACGTGGTAGACAGGCCCAGAAGTAGAGAGAGTGACCGGTTTGTGAAAAGTTGCTGGTTTTAATCCCATGTTGGTATTTCAGATCCGTCAGTGTCTATGAGGGCTGATGTTAGGTAACGTTAGCCAGATACTATCTGTTCTGTCACAACCCTGTAGCTAGTTAACTGCTGCAAAGACTGCCTTGACTTGCCTTAATCAAGACATAACCTGTGATTTGACATGACTGTGACTTGCTTGAACTTTGGGCCAAATGACTTGAGTCACATGTCCAATATAAACTCGCAGCGCTGCTGCTTAAAGATAACAAGTAACAAACTGTGAGCAGTAACCAAAAACACGCAGATAAATCACATCATGCTACATTTTAACACTCAGTTCAGATAAAGTCTGAGTGACAGCCATCAGCCTGACACGGTCAGTAGGTTTACTCACATGGAAACACACTTGCTGCCTTTTCAAGCATTACTTGCCTATTTTGCAAAATGTAAATGAGATCCTACCACAAAGACATACAATCGTTCATTAGCATATTCAGATGTCTCACTGCTCGTCTTTACCGACTTTCCCCCCTTTGTGATTGATATGATTTTAATAAGGGGTATCATAAATAGCTTGTTTTTCCCCTCATTAGTGTAATTCATGAAAAGAGTCAGAGTCACCTTTTCAGTGTAGATACCCTCAAATTTGAACGTCGTGTCTCACTTAGACAGGTGTAAGAGTATAGAGAGAGGAAGCTTGTGACTAATGGAAGCCAAGACACCTTTAAATAACTGGTAGACTATCAATCTGTCTCCTCATTAAGAACAATAAATAATGGATTCTGCCAGTGTATAGCTATATATATTTCCCTCACAAGTAAAGGGAACATCATTTCGATCTATTTTGAATCTGCATGGTGAGATACTTTTCAGTAATCATGTTGATAGTTGATGGAAAATAATTTCCAATCCAAATCCAACATGAATCGCTGTGAACTGAAGCCCCGGGAGGATTTTGCTTGACAGTTTAAACCAATTTTATTCTATTTTTTTTCTATTCACATCATAAACAGGTGGATTTCTCACACGAAGACACTGCATTAATAAATATGTAAGCTGCATCACAAAGGGACTCGACTTGTAAAACAAGATAAATGGCTGGTCATTGATGGAAATGACAGATCTTTTATAGTTCAACCATTCTTTTCCAGCTCCTAATGAGTCCCGCTCTCTGATTCCCCCGGGTAGTGAAATCTCTGTTTATATCTCTTCCATCTACTCAGTTGCTCCCTGCCAAAATGTGTTGCATACCCCTTTGCACAAATCACAGTATTTGTCTGAGAGCTTGTCCTAAACCTCGATGAAGTCAGGCTCAAAATTGATGGTTCACTCCATTTGGGGATTAGTTTGGTTCATTACTTCACTGGAGCCAATAACGGTTGTGAATAATTTTTTACAGTATCAACACTATGGCTTCCACTTCTATGGCATAACTAAGAGGTTTTGTGCATGTGTGGAATATGGAGATACATTTAATACAGAGCATTTAAGTGAAAGAAAGATGAGTCCTGTTGATGACTTGAAAAATATATACTTTTAGTCCAAAGAGGAGATCCGTGAAGCTTTTCTTCCATTAAAACAGAATGCACACTTGATTTGTGGAGCTTGTCAGACACTTTGATCAGAGTGATTTTCTCTGGCACTTAGCATTTTCATCTTTTTGGGCTCCTCATCTTGTCATTGTGTGATGCTGGTCGTTCTTGGCAGCTAAATAAATGATTACATATCTTGTGTCTTGTTTTCTCTTCAGAACACATCAGAAACTCTCAGGTTACATTTTGCAAACACATTTTGGGATGTAGTAGACACTATAAATGGGCCTTACAAAACTTGTGGGCCCATAACATTATGGCTAAATTGCAAAAACTCATAATTTAATGTTAATTTCATGTTATATTTGCGGTTACATTTAGACTCAGAACGAGCTAAATCTGTCAGTCACAGATACGATAGAGGTTTATTCAACTATAATTCATTGACTGAAAATCTTCACAGTCAATGCATTTGTATAATAATGAATTAGCTGTTAATGATCACTGACCGTGGGATCAGAAGATCTGGGTCATGCAGGACACTTTGTCCAGGCTCAGCTCTGGAAATGCTTCCGAAGCAGCAGTGAGCTAGGTCCAGGTGGACCTGTGTGGGTTCTGATCAGCCTTGAGCTTTCATTTCCAGGACCGATACGATCTCTGCTTCCTGCAGATTTGTCTCGTACTCTCACTCTCGCCCTGCCATTAAAACTCTCTGGAGACGCCCAGGTTTCTCTCTATCCTTCCCTTCCTTCCGTCCGTTTCCACGTTTTCCTCTCCCTCTTCTCATCTAATCCGCGATTCAAATTACCTGAACGCCTAATGCTTCCTTTTAGAGATGCATGAGTGGGATCAACTGAAGGGAGTCAAGAAGTGGATTAATTCACACATACACCCACCCACCCACTCTCGCACGTACACTCTCTCTGTCTCACACACACAGGGTATTAATAAACAGCGCAGGAAGAGGATGCAATAAATTCCAACAGCACTCTCCCTCGAATGACTCCCATAACCTGTGGTGTGTGTGTGTGTGTGAGTTTGTGAGTCTGCATGTGTGTTTATTGAAGAAAAAATCTGCCAGGTGCTGGTTTGAATCAGCCACATCTGGAAGTCTGAAGTGAGGAGAATCAATGTCAGGCTTCAAAATGTCTCACACTCACACACACACACACACACACCTACACACACACACACACACACACACACACACACAGACACACTCAGGCAGGTTGTTATTATGAACCATGCCTGGCCTATTTTCTGCTTGTAAAGGTACAGTAATTAGAGGTAACTAGGTAAATACGACATGATTGTGCTATTTCTGTACACCTGAAGAGTCAGTAATTAAATCAAACTAGTATTTATGTGGCTTCAGAGCACAAAAAAACCTATTTAACTGCTGTCCTCTGCGAGTTCAAGGATGCAGATGTGTTTTAGCTAAGCATTCAAGCAGCAATTTAGGTGCTTTTGGTGACAGAAACATATATTTACATTCTATTGCTATGTGTCACTGGTTGGTAAAGGATATGACTTCAAAGACATAAATGTTGGTGTCCGCTAAACATTTATGTCAGTGTACATTTCCTCCTTTAATAACATAGGGTGGCTTAAAAACAGCAGCTTCTGTGCTTCTTCTCTAAGGACCAATTGGAAACACTTTAAAATAATGGTTCCAATAGTGTGAACGTGGGGAGTCAGTTGAGGCTGCGGCGGTGTGGGCCTCTCGAAAAAAAAGAAACACAGCAATCTGTGTCGGAAACGTAGAAACAGAATCAACTTTTTGGAGAAATGCAACCTGACGTCACCGCAGCTTCTACATCTGTGTCTGGCTCGCAAAATAGTGACACCGAGCAGCTTTCTTTGGTTTGTTTCTGTTTGTTTGAGTGGTAGAGTGTCAGCGGTGGTTAAGCTACTGAGAGGATGAATGAGGAGAGGGAGCGCCGGTAGCTGGTAAATCAAATCAAATAAAAAGTTATTATTACATTCAGCACAAATAGACACAGCCACGTGTCACATTGCCTTACAATGTAAATCGCTTTATCACTGCATTTAGGTTCAGTCTATACTTCCAGGAAAAAGTGACGTAATTGAACCGCCGAAGGCATGAATACGCTGAAAAATAAGACGCTTCAATCAGAGCTAATCTCAGAGGAAGTGGCTTCTCAGCTGCTGCAGTGAAATCAGTGATGCAGTACGGGTTATATATGCATCTATACAGCCACCCTATCATCAACGGAATATGTGCATAAAGTACATGCCCTCTTCTGAACTGTGAGCAAAAGGCTGGCTGATTAACACCAACAGCAGCATGAGCCAATCAGGTAACGGTTGTGCCCTATTCAATCAAGTCCCTTCTGAGTATTTTGTGGCAAAAAAAACATGTCTTTCACATTAAATTTCATCTTAATCGACACTAAAAAGGCAATAAAAGTAAAAAGGTTTTCAGTTATTGTTGCGTCACGGGGTCGGATACTCTTGCTGGAGTTAATCAGCACAAGCCAGCTGATGTGATATATATGAGAATGTGTGAAGGTAAAGCTGCTGAACTTGACGGAAAGATCGTAGCTGTTAAGTCTTTTGAACCTGACAAAAACAGCTGGAATCTCAGAGCTGCCATTTTGAAGTTGTTTCAAGTTGAAGAAACATTGGTTCATATTCAAAGTTGTTTGAAATTGGATAAGTCCCGCTCACTTCTCCCTGAAATCCCAAAATGGGGAGAAATACATTTCCACAGATGTTTATTCCCATTCCAACTGTAACCATGAAAGAGAGAGAAAGAGGAGGAGGAGGAGGAGGAGGGGTGGACGAAGGCAGTGAGGAGCAGAGAAAAAAAAAAAAAGTTTTTGCAACTCTGCACTCTGTGTAGCCGTGCGGTCGCTTTGTAGCTGTAATGAAACAGCAGGCTGTGGAACTCAACTTCTGGAAGTAATCTCGGGACCAGCCTCAGACACACACACACACAGATGCATAAAGTCACAGAGCCACACAAAGACATACTCGTGCTCAAACACACATGCATGCAGCTGGCCATCCAAGAGCCTCTGCCCTGCATAGCTGCTATAATGAAAGCCTGTAAATCTATTTGTGGAACTGAAGCTACCAAGAGGCAGGGCAGGGTCACTTTACAGACCTTCTCTCATAGGCTTAAAGTCTTAAATATATAGTTATTTTTTATAGCTCAAACTCCTAAAACTGTGTGTCATTGCTAGCCAAGTGTCGCCGACTGCCAAAAGTGGGTTTTTTGTGTGTGTGTATGACCGTAAAAAGCCATGATATCATGTCTCTCCACGTCGCTGAACTAGCTGTAACTCAGAAGAAACTAAACATGAGGTTAACTAAGTCTGCAGTGGTGCATGGTGGACAAATGTGGGTTAAAACACCAAAGCTACACGACTACATTCATATGTATATATGTTGCTTTATGGTTCAAAGTTGTGTCGGGAAACACAAAACTGCAGTATTTTAAGCACGATACTCCCAAATCATGAATTGTTTCTCAGTTTTGTTTTGTGTATTTACATTATCCATTATGTTTCTAACAATGTTCAAACTCTTTCGTGGTGTTTCCTCACTTACCTTTATGTCGCTATAACTTCCGAGTAAACACGGGATACATCATAAAGTGAGGAAAGGACTAAAACTGTTATATTACCTCGTCTTTGAAACAATTTCTGGCCGAGTCATGTCAGAAAAGTTTTCATCAGCGGTGGTGGTTGTTTAACAATGGAGACGACACCCACAGTACTCTACGACATCATCAAGCTCATTGTTTTGATGTGACCCCCAAAAAATGACACACTGTACCTTTAAAAAATAGTTTTTCCTTGACACTGTTGTCAGGCGCTTGCTCTTGGTTGGAATCGTTGGGTCTTTGTAAATCATTTCATATAGAGTGCAGTCTAGACCTGTGCTTTGTCTCAATTAGCATACTTCCATTAGTAACACCGGAGTTCCACACTCAACTTTCTGCACCATCTGGGTACTGACACTGCATTTTACCATAACTGACTCATGTACTCAAAATAGTAAGTGCAAGTATAGAAGTATGTGAATTGAGGCACAGCATCATAGGATAACTTAAGCTATGATTTGGCGCTATGTAAATAAAACTGAATTAAATGGTATTTAATCTCGACGTCTGCCTGAAGTGAGTTTAATCAGGCAGATCAGAACAGATGAACATGCTCATCATTTCTTCATACAACAACAGGAGGATGGGATGAGAATGACGGGAGATTAAACCGTTTGTTTTGTTGAAAATTAGTGAATCTTTTCAAAAAGTGCAGCTCTACATCTTTGCATCACTGCACGAGTACATTCCCCGGTGTCACAAATGAAAAATCTGATGGTTCCCAAATACTTTCCTGCAGCAGCAGCTCACTGAATCTTTGTGTCATGTCTACATCTGTACTCTGCATGCCTGCCCAGAACCTCAGTAAGCCTACAGTGTTCCAGCTTTAAGGCCTCTGCTTCCACTTTGATGGGAACTTAATTGTTCTGGCTGGGAGCAGTTGGGTGCAACTACTAAAGAAAGAGAGAGAGAGAGGGGAAGGCTTTAGCCTGGATCTCGGTGTGTGCATGCATGTATGTGTGTGTGAGAGACACCAGGCCTGACCGGTGTCAGCATGTGGAATTAATTAGACTGGTAATAACTGCCTGGAAGAGAGACGGGGAGAAAGAGGGGAAACAGGGCGAAATGAGGGAGAGAAAACAAGTTGAAGATGAGAAAAGGGGGGCAGAAATATAGACAAAGGGAAAGTCTGACCAAGGGCAAGTGTGACAGAGAGCGGTTTAATGATGAGAGGGGAATTGGTTCAAGCTATTTGTAAAAGAGATGAAGAAATGAAGAGTGCCTCTGCCTCTCAGACACACATGCTTGTAATTCTGTTGTTATGAGGCCTTACCACCATCTTAAACATATAACTAACTGTCTTATTTCCCCCTTACACGAACCTCCATCTTATTTTAATCATAGAAAAAGTCCAAACCCTTACTGGAAGGCATGCACACCCAATTTAATACCCTCGCATATATGCACCAACCCAATGTTGTTTGTCACCCTTCCCGTAAAAGAAAGAAGTAAATATTCAGACTGCTCCCTATCCTCCAGCCGCTGACTACATTACAACATCTTTCTCCACCCACAGCACCAGTCCACAGTCCTGCCCGCGACCTGTGAGGTTAAAGTACCAGGAAACAAAAAAAAAAGTTAGCTTGTTAAAAAATGTGAGATACAACTTGTAAATTATTTGCCACTTGTGGGGCATATATAAGGTTTAGCAAGAGGAAAGGCCACATTGTAACCTAAATAAAAATGGGTTATTGTCGATACAGTGGTCAGTTTAGGACATCTCGGTCTCAGCTTGTGTTTTAGGCAACATTTTGTAACTTTTGTACAATAAAATAACAGATTTTAAAATCGTTTTGATGCTACACTGACTTGTAATACGGTGAACTGTGTTGCTGTCATTTCCACTCTGTGCCCAAACGTAACTTTGTGTTCTGGGTACAATCACACACAAGAAATAAGTGGCACTTTACGGCACTAAGTCACACACCACCAACTATTTCACTGATTTTGGTGAAACTGGATCATATTTTATGGAGAAAATGTTTTCTGGTTTTCCCTCTGATGTCCTCCGGCTGCTCCGCCTCAACTCTCTGTGATTTACAGAGTTTCCTGATGGACAGTGAAGTAAACTGCTGACAACTGTAGCTGCTGTTAGCTAATGTTAGCTCAGTTTGTTAGCCAGACTGTTAAGTGTTTGTACCACAAGTGTTTTGGACAACTGGGAAAGAGAGGAGGTTTTCCGGTCCAGGGCACGGGTGAATGCTGACGGGCGTCAGAGCCTGTGTCATGCTAGAACAGGAGCTGGGCAAGCGGGCAATATAACCGGGCTCGGCAGCCTCCTGATGACAGAGCGAGAAGACTGAAGAGGACGTTGACGGAGGAAGTTAAGAAGAGTAAAGCAAAGAGTGACTGAGCAAGAAGCCGCCGGACAAGAGTAAATCTGGGACTGACTTTTAGTGGTTGGTGAGAGCTTGGTGAAATAAAAGGCTGAAAGACAGACGCCGAGCTGGGCTGACTGCTGTTGGACTAGTCAGTAATATTAGCTGGCTGCTATGTCTGCTGTTGGTGACCTTGTTGATGTTTGTTGTTTTTTTTTTTATTTATTCGATCGGGGTGCTAAACTGCAAAAATACCAACTTCTGCAGAACTTTACTTAAAATGGTTACTCAGTGAATAAAGTCAATTCTGCGCTAAACAGATTAGAGATGAATCGATTAGTAATCATTTGTACCTAATCAATCTATTTTTCCCATTAGTGTCAACAGATTTATGGCATCCTAAATATACAATCTGAAAAAGTGGAAAGACTGTCTCCTACAGCACGTGTTGCGTTGTGGGTTACGTTGCCAGGCTAGGCTTGCCTTCAGGTTTTTGTTGATATCTTTTATAGTTCATCACCCCTAAAAGTGTTTAGGTAGCCAGTTTTCCTGCCACAGAAGAAAAAAAAAATCCTGACGAGTGAAAATGAGCCAAAGCAACGTCTGAACTGCACAAACAGGCCACGGTCCAAATCATGATTAAAAAATATCTGAAAGATGCTGTCAAAGGAACTGACTTGACTGTAGATTTCTTCTTCCCTTCTCTTCCCTCTACTATCACCACCACCTCGTTATATGGTCTCAAAAAGAAGATGTCTTGTGATGCCGGCTGCTCGTTTGTAGCATAGTGTGCTGTGCCTATGGATGCTGAGTGCGTTGTAGTACAGCACGTATGCTTTGGTCATTTTGTGACATGTAACTACTTACTAGGCATTTGATACAGATGACTTCCTGCAATGATCTTGTAGCCATGCTTTGTTGGTTGGAAATCATTTAGGTAATAAACCCTGTTGTAGTTTCCTGTTCACTAACTTTCATTTTCAGTCCCATTTTTGTCATTGCAGATATCCTTCAAGTGATAAACTGTTTCTAATGCACCCCCAGGCTGTTTGTTCCCAAACACAGTGTGTGTTGGCAGAAAACAACCAATATTCTCACCTCTCTCTCTCCCATCTGCAGCACTCTACCCCCTCACTCCCTCCCTCTCCCTCCATCTCTCTCTCTCCCTCTCTCAGCACTAAGTCATAAGCGCTCTTGGACTGCCTCCATCTGTGGAAGACGAAATTGATCGCAGAGATGGAAATTGATCGGCGGGATGCAAAAAGTGGGGCGTTTTTTAACTCTAGTAAAAAGCTGTTGAGCGAAGGCTTTTCAACACCCGGGATCGCTCTGGAGAGTCCAGCCAAGACGACCGGAGGGATTGATAGCGCTCCAGAATGCCTGTTGTCTGCTGGAAGTTAAAATCTATATCAGTTTTACTCTCACACACACACACACACACACACACAGATTCTCTTGTAAACAGATAAAGGGACGACTACAGGTAAACACTTCATCTGTGTCCTGTTCCCTTCAGTTATGACTGTGTAATATTGAAATGTCTCCCACACATGTCTGGACTTGGGACCCAATACAACCTCCCAAACCAGTGGTGGCCAGTGAGTAGCCCACCAAGTTGGTTTCCTTGCCACGTTTGGCTCCTGGCATCACAAGCCTGAGTCGGTTCGCGTAGCTGGCCAGACCAGCAACAGTCAGCAAGTCAGCAACTTCCTGTTGGTCTCAGAGGCTGTGCTTGAACCTGGTCCGGTCCGGCTGCTGAGCCCGATTCTGTTGCCTTACTCGCCTTAGTTACTTTAGCAAGTGGTTATGCTAAAGCTATCTGTCCATCATAAAGTCTGTAAATCTCAGAGAGTTGGAGCTGAGCAGTCGGAGGACATCAGAGGGAAAAACAGCAAATATATTGTGAATAAAATCTGATCCAGTTTGAATAAAGTTCTAAAGTTGTGCTTTTGTACAGTGATCAGTGAGGCCCGGACAGAGATGACTGTAGCAGCCCTCACAGTCACTCATAGACCGGAACAAACAGGAAGCACTCCGCTCCGGCGGCGTCAGAAGAGAGAGAGCATTTCATTGGATGTAAAATTAGTACACGCCCCCGAGTGCAGGATGACATCAACAACTTTTTACGGTTTATTGGGAAACGACAAACTTTAAAATACCACGAAGAATACCTGAAAACACTGAAAACACGACTCAGCGTCGTTTGACCTTTGAATGATGTCACTCCCCAACTCACCAAGTCAAATGATGCCCACGGCCGGTTATTGGTACAAAACACACACACTCAAAATGAATCTCACGCCTACATTTACACAGATGTTGACACACACACACACACACACACTGAGAGGCCCGACAGCATTTCCTCATGCTGCCAGAATGCAGCAGTCATGCTCAGGAGCAAAGGAGAGAAAAAGCAATGAATAAATAACAAGAGGGGGAAAAAAAGAGTCTTTAATTCAGTTTAATTCTAGGCTACTCCCCTCACATCCTTCTACCCTAAAAAAAAAATCAACTGAGACTGGGAAAGTGTGTGTGTGTGTGTGTGTGTGTGTGTGTGTGTGTGTGTGTGCTGTGGTGTAGCATGTCATAGCCATGGTATGTTAGTAGCTGTACTCTGAGGTAGCTGGAAGTAAACCAAAACCAGCTCATAACACACAGTAAAAAGCACACATGCTTATACACACACACACACACACACACACACAGTGACACATATACATACAGTGAGGCTCACACAGGCGGCAGGAGGGTGGGCTTCAGTGTGAATGACATGGCCTAGATTCGAGGGTGAGTCATTTCCGCTCGGTGGTAGAAAATTGCGGGAATGTCCCTTTATGGTAAAACAAAGCCACGCTTTAACCTCTCATTCCCTTCACTCCGTCCCTCTCATGTCGTCTGTGCGGCTGTCTTATCTGTCCCCAACTTGTCTCATCTGTGGACGCACATAGTGCGATGTGACCATTTGTTGTTTTAATCCAGCTGGCAGGTGGAGTGAGGCAAAGGGTGAAGCCTTGTTGGACCGAGGTGAGGTGGTGGTGGTGGTGGTGGTGATGCAAATAGTCCCTGAAGGCTGCAGCGTTCAACCCTACAATTCACTACGCAAAACAAACAACATGTGGTCAGTTTTGTGGGGTCATTTAGTTCAAAAGAGCTCATCGCCACAGGGGCCTGAACGTGTCCAGCTATTTTCACGGGAATACACAATGACTGATACATACACATCTGAACATTAGTTCAAAGTATCAATGTTAAATGATGTCAAAGATCTCTCTGTTGCCGCCTTTAGACTTTGCCAATGTTGGAAAAGTCTAAAAATGGTCATGGGTGGTCAGAAGAACTAAAAATACGACGTGAAGTTTCTTTGGCATCATTGTACAACACGTGTCGCATGATTGCTTTCTCATTTGTCTGATTTGATCAGTGTGTTTTAGAAAGAGGTGGAAGTGATTGAGTCGAGGCGAGTGCCAGAGATGGCAGAGTCAATCACAAACAAAGAGACAAAGAGTCGTGCACAGATAATGTTTCAAGTCTTGCCGGATCCGTGCATACGTAATTGCGGAAGTTTGAGGGCGTTTGCGCATGTTCATGGATCCATGCAGTAGGCCTTAGCCTATCTTGGGATAAAATACAAAAGTATTCATTTGGTTGCAATCTGCAACTTCACCGCTAGGAGTACTGCTCATCTTGGAATCATTCCCTCTGGCTTCGCCTTCCATTTTGAGTCTTCACAAATCACATAATTGACTTGCAGAGCAGCTACGTGTTGCCACCCAAGATGAACTGGTGTCGAGAAAAGTAAAACCTCCAGACTACAAAGAAACACCCTGAACAAGTCATTGTCAACATGCCCCGAGGCCTCAGTTACATCGAGTTACCTTTATTGAAGCAGACTCGCTGTTTTTTCCTTTGCCTGTCTATGAATCTTTGTGAAAGTGTCACAGACAGACAGACACATCTCACAGGATTTGTTTATATTGAGAAAACTCTAATGAAATTCACCGGAAAATCATAGTTTGATGGCTTATTGTAATAATACTGATATTCTTTTTATTGCATTCATTAAAGTCTGTCTGCGAACTGTTCAGGTTCAACTCGGCAGTGAAATCGTCAAAACAATAAGCTTCTGAGTTTCTGTTTGTTTGCTGAGATAGTGTGTAATTTAGTTACTGCTCTATTTTTTTAACATCGTCTGGATATTCTAGAAGTGTATAACTTTGGGGGTTTCATTCCAAAATGAGAGATTCACCATTTAAAATGTATTACTGGGCACAAAGGAAAATGATCATTTGCCATCATCTGTATAAGTGAAACTTCATCCCAGGAACCATTTTGTTTTTCACCCAGCAAAACTACAAACCTTATTTTCTCCTTTTTTGAGAGTTATGCTGCACCGCCTCTGTCAGACTGTTCGTTAAGAAGATAAAATTGGTCATAGGCGAGCTGTTGGTACTATATTTTAATCAGCCCGGGTTTCTGGGTGAGGGATGACATTTACTTAGGTTAAACTCCCACATGACATGACTAGTGGTATATTTAATAGAGCCACGGTCCCAGAGTGGAGAGAATACCCTTACCTTGATGGGGTCTCCACATGATACAAGTGTGTCTTAATAAGCCTTACTCCAGGTGTAGAAGACTACATCATTAAACCAAGCTGGAGCCTAAACTGATGAACGCCAAGAATCCACATTTGTATCACAATGTCTCTGCTCTAGGTTCGTATTTTAATGGAATTATTTTTATTTTTACTTTTTTAATAGTGGACACCTCTGTGTGGAGCAGAGCTCTGAAAAATCTCATTTAGAAGAAGGATTCTTGAAATCCTGGAGGTAGAATGTAATGAGGAGCGACAGATCAAACTTCTGGCAGAACGTCTGTGTAAACAAGTTCTACTTAACAAAGTTAAAAACATTAAAGTGTAATGTATGTAGCTTCTGACAAACGCCTACAGTATGCTTCTACTTTTGGAAAACACCAAGAGAGCGAGGAACGAGAGACAGTGTGTTATTTTAACAAAGTCAGGCAGTGATGTACAAAATATGTTCTGTTATGTTTGCATGTGTAACATAATACGTTGTTGTAATATGTCTGTCATTGTGGTTTTGTTGAGGGCAAACTGAGACCAAGCTCAAATGTTCACCGGGTGTTATGAAATGTTAAGAATATGTCAGTTGGGGAGTAAACATGTCCTCAATCCTCAATGACTGAATAGGTCGATTGGCAATGACTCAAGCGCACCTCGACAGCACCGAGGAGGTTCATTGGTGGTCATGCTAGGTCATGCTTTAGGTTAAAAGTTACCTAATGTATGTAACGTTACGTTAAGTACGATACGATATGTGCATTGACTTTCGGTTTCACACGGGACACGGGTGTGTTTGACTCATCCATCAAGCCCAACCTCCTCCGTACATGGATTTTAATTGTAAACTACATCACCTGACTTCCTCCTTTGCTCCTGTCATAATTATTATGGCCACTAAAGTTCGCCGCCTAAGAGTAGACGTAAATATGGGTCGTAATAAGCTGCCGGCACAAATGGCATATACGGCCGTTTTTATGGTGAGGACAGTCTGGAAATTAAGGAGATCTTCTCAATTTGTTGAGCTTGGGCTATCGTTCTGCTCCACAACACATTTTTGTTTTCTTAAGGCTGCGACTCACGTGTGTTGTATGTTATTGTTTACTAGTCTTGCAGATGAGAAAGAAAGTTAGTTTTGGACATCGCTCACTTCACATGTGACCCGTCCATTTATCTGACCTTGCATCATTAACTTCCACTCTCCAAAACACAGATTTCCAAGACACAATCATTTTTTTTATCTCCGTTCATTCACCCACTCGTCACAAAACTGTATTATCTATCATATTGCATTCATCCTGCCTCTGTTCCCCCAGAGCTATTCTGTTCTGTTTCGTTTTGACCCCTTCTGTGTTCAGACAAGCCGCTACACGCTTTAATTTAATCAACCAGAAGCCCAGAGTCTGGAGAAAATAATAAAACCTAATCACTTTACTCTGCTTCTCGCTCCATCTCCATCACTGGAGGAGGAAGAGGAGGAGAGGAGAAATCTTAGTTGTCTTATCTCCAAAGTCTATTTATTACCAACCTCGTGTAACTCCATACACACTTCAAAACTCAGGCTCTGGGCAAAAATAACCATAAGACAGAGTGTATTTATTACCAGCCTTGTGTAAGACCGTACAAACATTACAGGGCTCGTTTGTTCCACAGTGCAGAAGCTGCAGAACGATGGGAGCTACAGGGAGTGGACTTGTAATATAAGACAGTATCCTGCTGGAAATATTAATGAGTGATTCCTTCACGTCTCTTTACACACATCTGTTCTTGAAATCTTAAGTGGAAAGACGTGAGGTAGTGAGGGAAACAAGGAGACATTTATTAAGACAAATTACACACAATGACAGACGCTGCCAACGTGGGGTTTCTTTTTCACCTAAAATGCACTTTTTTTTTAACATATCGGCGTAAATCTGTTCACATACATGAAGAACATGCAAACTGTGTCGAGAAAGACCAAGTCACATCTCTGATATTAGAATATTTATTGGTATCAGAATAGGTGTGATCGAATAACATGAACATCAGTTTGCCAGTGCTGGGGTGATATGACCCTCCAACGTACAGATGGGATATAAAATTCATAAAGGACAGTGCAGTTTCCAGCTTTGTATTGAATGTATGTCTGCTTCATTGGGTGTTGATGGTCAATCACCAACACTTAATAAAAAACACTTTAAAGGTCCAGGTTGTTTTTTTTCAGTCTCAAGGTGCGGGGTAATGCTGACAGAGAGCAGAGCCAGTGTCATGCCAGAACCAGAGCTGGGCAATAATTATTATGGACATAATGGCAGAGGCAAAAAGACTGAAGAGGACGTTGACGGGGGAAACTAAAAAAAAAAAATGAGAGTGAGCGAGCAAGAAGCCGCCGGACAAGAGTAAATCTGGGACTGACTTTTAGTGGTTGGTGAGAGCTTGGTGAAATAAAAGGCTGAAAGACAGACGCCGAGCTGGGCTGACTGCTGTTGGACTAGTCAGTAATATTAGCTGGCTGCTATGTCTTGTGTTGTGTGCAATAAATCTGAACATAAAATTAGGTTGTTATGATATCTTATAAACTAGCAAATTATCCAAGAAATGTTCATGATATTGTTGGTGCAAAACTGTGCAGACTGATCAGTTTATAAATTATTTATGACTCACCACAGCTGCAGTGAAATAACCCAACAGCAGTTTACAGGGATGCTTTAATCTAACACTGACAGCCAGTTGAAGTCACCTTTGACTTGACTTGACATGGCTTCCTAATCTGAACCTAAACAATACATAGCTCCAATCTATCACACTATTGATCCATCTATTGACTGACATAATGAATGCTGGCTGCCTCAATTACACCTAATCGCCGTATTTCAACAAGGTTGCTAAGGTCACCGCTTCAGATGACCTTTGACTCCAGTCCTCTGGAGCCTAGTTATCATGAAAATAGCTGTCACGGTAACGAGGGACAAATGAAGGGCTCTAATTTGGCGTTTGCAGCCGCAGAGATTGGAGAGACACCAATCGGAACGGGCGTAAAAGTCCAACCATAGATGGAAGGACACGGATACGTTGTGTTTGGATTGGGATCAGTAAAATGTATCATAAAAAATTACAGTTTGTTCCAGTCATTTTTTATGACTTGAATTAAACACCCACTGCAGGTGCACCTAGTTTTGAGTGTGGACATGCTTTCTTATAATCCGCGAGGACCAATTCACAGTTAACTTGGCAGTAAAATTTCAAATGTAGATAAAAGGTCCGTCAAGACGTATCTAGATAATAGAACCATTTATGATCACATTTACACCTGCCTTTAAAAGCTCCCACGTAGCTGAAGGATGTATGAGTGGTTTTACATTATAATCCTCTGTCTGGTACTTTTCACTCTCTGTATCCCGTCAACATTCAGGAATGTTCTCCAAGTTCTGGATGTTTGCAATGTACATAAACAAAGCTACGTTATCCCACACAGATCTAACAATGTAAGTCACCTGAGACTCTGTTTACAGCGGGGATGTAAGCCCCGAACACAAATCAAAACTGTATCTGGATTGTGTCTAGATAGGGATGAAAAGCACATTTAAACAAATGGTGATACTTCAACCTAAACATGGAGGTACACACTGCAAACAAGAGCAGTTTAGTTTTAATTAAGCTTTATTCTTTGATACTCCTGAGCCCATGAAAAATATTATTATCATTATTACAAAGGTTTTGTTATATGAGAACCTTTAACGTGGTAGCAAAAAATGAACTTTTTACCCTTTTCCCCTGCATTAGTTTTGTCAAGAAATATCATACAAGTGGAGCTGTAGTCTTACATGTGAACATGTCTGCAGGCAGGAAGTCAGATCCACATGCTAAAGAGGCAGACTCCTGTCCGTGTGATAATTGGAGCTACATCTGGAGTGTGAATGGAGCCCCATGCAGTAAAAACCATTATGTGTCTCTAGGCTTCCGGCCAGCACAGGTGTCTCTACCTCTGGTGCTGTTTAAATAAAAATAACTTCTGCCATGTGTGAATAACACACACACACACACACACACACCAACATGCACAGCACATGACTGCAGGATTACACCTCCCTGTGCAGCCATTTGCCCATTTCGCACTTACACCCACTGCCCGACAAAACATAACAGACTAAGCAGTGCTAAGACCCCCAGATTAAGATAGCGTGCCAGAAAGGAGACACTGACCCTAAAATAATAAAAAAAGAAAGGCTGCAGCTGCTGCTGCACTCGACTCCGATATCCACAGACACTGTGACCTTTCTGCGAATGTAGAGAAACCCATAGCAAAAACAATTATCCACTGGGATATGATAAAGTAGGTAATTTCATGCCCTGCTGCTTAAGTTGTGGCATTCCTGTCAGCTTGCCGTGAAAATCACTGTCATACATCTCTATTATTTATTCCGAAGCCTGAGAATGGTGACAAACAGTCGGGGAAATACAGCAAATATACTGTATAAATAAGTTAATAGATTAAACAAACTGCCATTTTCTCCACTGTAAGACCAAGAGCAACCAATAAAAAAATGATTAGAAATAAATTTAATGCTAAAATATGGTAAAGTCTGCATTTTGCAAATAGATTTTGCTCAAAAGAATTAATCTTATGTTCTAATCCTGGCCCTGGTAAGCCCAGTTTGGAACAGATGTGTAAAAACTGATCTTGTTTTCAAGAGTAAGTCTGAATAAAACATGCGAGGATGATACCAGCGCCAATGCGATGCTAGAATATACAACAGACGACTTAGCCAACTGAGCAAAGACAGATAATAAACTTAAGAACTTAAGAGAATAATAGGATCAAGTATTACTGAATTTGGAGCTGGCAGCTTCACAAAGCTCCTGACTGTAATCTGGGATATTCAACTTGTAGGGAATACATATGGCACCAAAGTACAAGACTGAAAAGAAAAATACAGCAGCTCTGTTTGACACAAGAGCGTATTTATATCTCAGTTCATCAACTAAAGTCATTATGATCACAGCGGCCGCAGAGTTTGGTGTTAACATGAGGGATTCGTGCTATGAAAAATGAGATGAAACAAGATTTTAAACGCTTATTTTTAAAACAAAAACCATTTCCGCTCGCAGCTAATTTCAACCCGCTGAGATCACAGACAATCTGAAGTCTGCAACAAAACTAAACAATATGTTAAAGTCCCATCCAGATGGCGAGACCACCTCGCAGGCAGTTTGCCAAATTCAGATCAAGACTAAATAAACGCTAATGAAATGAGGGAAATGATACAGATATCACACTGACAGCAACATATTAGACATCAGTCAGACATCATGAGGATCCAGGTGTTAAGTTTTTCAGTCACTGAAGGGGGGCATGACAGAAGAGTTTAAGATCTACTGCAATAATAATCATTTCTTTCTTATTTCTATAATATGGATTATGAGGGTTTTTTGCAGATGATGTGATTCTGTTAGCTTCATCAGACCGTGAGTGTGAATTGGTGGGGATGGAAGTCAGCACCTGTAAGTCTGATAAATATGTAAATTAGATTCTCATATTCTAAAAATAAGCGGCTTGTATGTGAATCTAAGGATGGATCTTGTTTTTTTCCTGCCAATCTTCACGTCTCTTCTTAAGTTAAAAGATGACACTTCCATAATATGAGCTCAGCCACGATTAAAAGACAAAATATACAAGGACTGTAGGAGAAAACAACACAGTGACTTGATAGAGAGGAAAAAATGAATCCATTTTCCCACTGATAACCGCCACACACACACACACACACACACACACACGTGCACAAGAGGTAACAAAGCAGTGTGTTTGAGTGCTATGCTAATATCTGGAGTTTTGTTTGCTGATCATAAACAGATACTTCAGTTGTTTTTACCTTGCTCCTAACTCTTCTGACAAATGACTGCTGTCTGATTGTTTTGCCTTGAAGGAACAGAGAGACAGCGAAAGAGGGAAGAGACAGAATTGTCTTGACAAGACAGTGGAAGAGAGAAAGAGAGAGGCAGGTATGTGCAAAAGAGAGACAGAGGGAGAGAAAGGAAAGGATACCAGCGAAATGATGAAGAAGGACCTCATGCTTTCCTGATATTTAGAAAAATATGATGACTTCTGAGTTCTGTGGCTTTCAGTTCTTGTGCTGCTTAAGAGGCTAATCCTTTGAAAATTCAAATTTATCTGACTGTCAGTCACTCATTTTAGCCATTTTCTGTCCCCAAATCAAACACCATCCAATCCAATCATCGTTATGTTGATGCTGAATTTACTTAAAGGTCCAGTGTGTAAGGTTTACAGCACTCTTGTATATCTACAGATGGAGTGTGTTCTGCATGTTAAACCAGCAATGTTTCTACAGTAGCCTAGAAGGGACAAACTAAACACTGGCTCTAGATCCATTTTTTTTTTTTTATTTGGCATGTTTAGCGGGCATCATAGTGTCCTTCATGCTAGGAAGGAGAGGGTGAAATGAGAGGGTTGCAATCTGCAACCACACCACTAGATGCCACTAAATCCTACACACTGAGCCTTTAAATAAGTAAGTATGATGAAGATGTAAGATTCCCTGATATAGAAAAATAACAGATGAGGCAGAGTCAGCGATAGAAATGACACAGCGGCGTTCCCTCTTAGACACGACATGATTGGTGCTGTGCTTGTTTGAAACTTGAGGAACTTTCCAAAGAAGCAAAGGAGACGCTTCATTAAGTCAAGATAAACAATTTAAGCATAGATTTATTGAAAACTCAATTTTTTTGATCTGGCTAGTATGTTAACATTACAGCTGTAATTCAGCTACAGCTACATGCTTGTTACTGTGTCTAACATGCTAACTTAAGTAAACATTAAAGGTCGTCGTCGTTCCTTTCATTTCAAAGAATAAAGCAGCATCTAACACCTCTTCATCACCAGCAGCACCAAACCCTCTTCAGAGTTAACGCTTCAACTCTTCATCAAATTCAAGAGCAAACTGAACAGCGAGCCACATCTGAACTCTGGCAGCACAATCTGCACTTATCAGCATCGAGCATACGCTGTGTGAGTTTGAACTCGTGTGCTAACAGGGTCTGTGTTCCTGACAGCGAGAGCTCTCTTGATTTTTGTGCATGTGTGTGCAACATCTTCTTTTTGTTGTTGTTGTTATTTATTGTAAAAACCACGGGTGGTAAATTTACTTGCCGTTTTCAGTGGCACCCCAGCTGCAGCCTGATACTGCAGATTGCTTTTGCTGCTGCAGTACTTCAACATCCATCCCTCCATCTCTCACTCCTCCACCCTGCAATAGCCTACACCTTGGTTGCTGGGATGCTGGTTCTATATCACACTAGCACACACACACACACACACACACACAGTGAAATGTCCTTTAACGCATCAGGGGTCTCCTCCTGTATGTTTGACTGCTGCTTGCTGCTTGCTGAGGCCGACTGATTGAAAATAACATTTATTTTACCTTTCTCTGCCTGGTGCTGCTGCATGGTGGACGCACACACACACAGTCACACATACACACACATACACACTCCCTGTCTGTCCTTTTTGAAACTGTCTTGTAAACTGTGCCAGAACAATTGAGAATTTCCAGGTCAGGATTTAAAAATGTAGCTCAACTGTAACGGTTTCATTTGCACATGCTGCTGCTATTGTGATATTGGGACCCTAAAACCAAGACGACCTAGTTTCTAATCTAGAGAGTCACTCATGTTGTCGTACAGTTGAATGATGCTGGTATCTGTACGCTGTATTTTATGTATTTTGCTTTTAAGTTGCAGCAACAGTTAGTCCCAGATTTACTCTTGTCTGATGACTTCTTGCTTGGTTCATTATCTCGTCTTAGCTTCCTCTATCAAGGTTCTCTTCAGTCTTTTCTCTTCTGTCATTATGCCCATAGAGGCTGCTGAGCCCGGTTACATTGCCCACTTGCCCAGCTCCTGTTCTGGCACAACAGAAAACATTTTCTCCATAAAATATGATCCGGTTTCACCAAAATCAGTGAAATAGTTGGTGGTGTGTTACGTCATGGGTGATCATACCCGAAGCACATGGTTACATTGACATACAGGGTGCAAACTGGAAAGGACAGAGACACCATTCACCTGATTACACGTTAATGTAGCATTAAAATGATTTAATTATTTTACATAATGTTGCTTTAATTGAAGGAATTAAGCATCTTTACCTTTAAGTACCGGTCTCATTAAAAATGCTAGTTAGTGTTCTTGTCATGTAGAAACCCAGTGGAAAAAAGGGGTCAGAATCTATAGGGTAAGTAACCAAGATCCAAAGTGTAAACAGTCTGAGCTCACAATCAATAGCTCAAAAGGTGACTTATTGGAGGCTGAAGAGTTCTTTTTCTCCTTTTTCTCCCAGACAGGCTTTCTCCTCTCCCTTGTTCACTTTTACCAGTCCTGCCAGCCATCTCTCCATCCCTCAAGGGCTGACTTCTGCTCAATTTGCCCTGACCTTTCCGCCTGTAAACAGCCAGACGGCAAGGTGACTGACTGACTGGCTGTCCGACTGATTTTAAATGGAACGGAATGACACCGGTGGAGAGGGAGGGAGGGAGACACACAGGGTCTGATCAGAGGAAGTGAGGAGGACGACACAGAGGCATACAAAACAAGGGAATTAAAGAAAAGGCAGCACTGCACTGAGTCACTGAGAAAATTGGCGGAAAGTCACAAATTCTTCCAGAGAAACCGATCTGATAATAGTTCTATTGTTTTATGTAGGCCACGAACAATATGTGAAATATTCCCTGGAACGTCACACCCCTGAACTGTGGGGTGATGTCACTCTCACACCTCCATTTTTATATCATTTTTTGTAACCTATGTGAGGTCTGAAAACTTGGAAACGTGAAGAAGTATTCACTGCATTCACCTTATATATTAGCAGTATTGAAGTAAGCAGTATTCAAGTTTTATTAGCAGAATTTACAAAGAAAGTATCCACAGTTAGATCACTTATCTTGCAGAAAACGGTCCCTTAGTGTTTCAGAATTACATCTCATCTTTGTGGATTAATATTGCGGCTGCATTAATGTGTACGTTGCCTTTAACTGCTGTAAACGTTTCTCATCATATGTTTGTAGCTTTTCTGTCTTGTGAAACCTTCCATGAGAAGAACTGCCTGTCTTCAGCTCTGTGACGATGCATTTTTCAGCTAATCCACGACTCCTCAGTATCATGTATGCATTTCTGCGGGGAGCAATGAGGTCGGAGCCAAGACGCCAAACGAACTGTATTCTGCTGCTGTAATAAAACGTTCCAATCATGAGTTGTCTGACTGAACTTGACTGGTTGGTTCTTGACCAGTTGAATGTTGTCAGTGGTTTTGTTAAACGTCCACTATAGTTTGTTAGAACTAAAAAAAAAAGAAAACTGCATTTGCCGAGTACTTCTTGTCTAAATGTGACAGTTCAACATCCCTCAAACTAGAAACTGAAGTTTCTTTCAGTCAATTTCGTCCCATAATCCCAACCCGTCTCCTGTGATGATGCTTTCGCTGAAAACCATTGACTCATGAAGTTTCCTCATAGCCTGTAAAGACTGTGTGATTCACCTCTCTTTGATAATCAGGCTGTGGACTCAAACCTCAGCTCTTGATGGTCTGCTGAAGACATTCTTCACAGACGGTCAGACAGTGGGCTTTGGAAGATTTGGACGGAGCATTTACAGAGACAGTTTACTGTGTGTATGGGCAGTGGTGGATTGTGGTGAGAAACAAACGTTGACGTGAATTAAGAAGATAGAAATGGAGAGAAACAAACACAGAACTGGATATTATATTTAGCCCAACAGTAAGAGTGAGACGGGGGGAGATGAAAACAGACAAAGAGACTCTGGAGACTCTGAAGACAAGAATTGTGCTAAATTAGGTGCAGAATTTAAGTCTACATCTTGGGGGATGAGGTGTAGACAACAGACACAGACAGACACTAACAAAACAAAATGGTTTTATGTAACAATTATTAATGTTTTTTATTCCTGTACAAAAGGCTCAGAGATATGCCTTGCTTAAAATAGTTCCCATGGATGAGCTGCTTACTTTTGTTCAGGTTCACAGTGTGGCAAAAGTCAATCCCAGCATGCACTGGCCAAAAAGCAAAGAAGATCTCCACAGCTGACCCCCACTGCATTCGTGGAGGTGACAGTACGATCCACTAAGTCACATAACTGCTCAAAATGAATGTAACACACCAATCCTGTCGTTGCTTTTGATGCATTTCCATTATTCACTCATAGCTGTGGTTTCCAACCCGAGTGTCTAGTGACAAGATAAACCTGAGATGATACGATAATTTCCAGAAGCCGGAACGAGTTATAATGTTTCTGTTACAAAAATAATCTAATCGCTGCTTTTTTTGGGGGGGTTAAAATGGTTTGTTTTTCATCTGTAAATCATCTTTTTATGGGTCTGGACCCATAAACGACCCGGAAACGATAAAATAATTGTAATGTATAACTTAATTATAATGCAACTTAAACATGATGATGCTGCGGAACCTGAACGTGAGCAAATTTTCTGTATCCGGACCTCCAGAAATCAGAATTGACTACACCTGATCTCAAACTTTAACAACTGAAATGTTTTAGTGGAACTAATCACAGTCCATTGAGATATTTGTTGAGATAATGCATGGTACTAACTAAGTTTTACTGCTCTCTCACCTTGCAGGTTCTCATGGATCGGGAATTGTTGTTAATAATTTCATTCAGAGACAGAGAAAGAAATCTGCATTAATTCACTCGTTCATGCTAGATTAGATCTCCAGATTTCCATACAGAGAGAGGAGAAGGATAAATATGAAGACAGATGACGAGCAGTGAGACGGTGGTTCTGCTGAATTAGATTCTGGATTTCAGGATGTAGAAGAAGAAAAGGCTGTGACGTCATCTCTGAGCTCACATCTGCTGCACATACTCATCGAAAACCTTCTATAATATCCAGGAAATACAGGCTACTATATGTGTCTCCTGTATGATATATGTACTACGTGAGAAATACACAGAAAACACAGAAAACACACTTCTTTAACTTACACACATACACACACACATCTTAATGTAACAGCTTCACACACACAGGCAAAGAGGTGGGCACACACACTACACAGACATGCACATAATGCATCACACACCTGGCGCACAATAATAATAAGGGGCTCTCTCGCTTACACACACACCCAGTCACACGACACACACACACAAACACACAGCAGTAAATTCAACAGCAACACGTGCAGACTCACAAAAACACACTCATTAAACTCACACAGAACCAGTGCACTTAGACACATTGTAAATGTAGAAATGGCCCACACAACACACACACACACATACACACACTGCCTTTAACACACTGTAAATGAAGGTCTCTCTCACACACACACACACACACACACACACGGAGGAAGGATGTGGTGTCCACGTGGCTGTGTGGTTTCAGGCTCAGCTGGATCGGCCTGAGGTGAAGGAAACAGGAGACTTTCTTTCTTCACTCTCACCAACTTTTAACCTTTTTATGTCTCCTCCTTTTCTCCACTTATTCCCTTTTTCCATTTCTTTCAATTTAAAGGCGTTCGTGGCTTCATGGACGTGGAATACTGACGTACTTCTTGCCAAAGCAAACACATCAAATCACATAAAAATTACAATCATAAATATGTCACGAACATCAAAGTAATTGACCTCTAGTTTAACAAAGGACGAAGCGTATGATTTCTTTTTCCGACTCCCTCACAACGCTGTCAGTCCCTTTTTTGCTCACCACCACTTATTTTACTCTCCCTCTCATCCCCCCTCTTCACTCCCGCCTCCTCTGGACATTTTAAGCCATTATAAAGCCTGGTTTGGCAGCCTGGTGTGTGTTCATGTGGTGCCGCTCTCTAAAAGACCGAGATTGAAGCTTTGTGGAAAATCCTCGGCTTCCTTCTTAAATACACCCAGCATCACTGTCCAAGGTCTCGGGGGGGAGAGGGAGACATAGAGGGAGAAGAAGAAGGAGGTGGTGATGGTGGGAAGGATAGGAGTTAAGGAAAGATTGAAGTTCTGAGGGAAAAGCCCTCGAAAAAGAGGCAGAGGAGGAGGAGAACAGTTGTGGCTTCAAGGAAAAGTCTTTCAGAAAAAATACTGACGGTTGGTCTGAGGAGGAGGAGCAACAGAAGGAGAAATGAGGGGGAAAAGAAGGAATATGGCGAGTAGACAAAGAGAAAAAAGGACAAACGACAGGAGAGGAGAAAGAGTTAAATGATTCCCCTGAAATAAACCTGGCTTCTTTATCTGGAGAGGAGGAGGAGGAGGAGGAGGAGGAGGAGGAGGAGGAGGAGGAGGAGGAGGGGGAAATGTATCAAAGGAGAAAGCATCATCAAATTACAAATTTTCTGGTGAAATCAAACCTCCACGACCCTAAAAGAAAGAAAAAAAAAAAAACAGAGCAACAAGGTCTGGAAGACACAGAGAGGTGATTTATTCATTGACTCTCAAACAAGCTCATTAAAACACATCACCTTGACAAAATGTAGCCTCTTATTTCAGTTTTGATACTCCCATTTGTGCTTTTGTTTGTTTGCTTTGGCGATCCGCTGCCATTCACACACATCCCAATCGCCCCAATTATCATGAAGTGAAGTGAACTGACAAAGAGAGAGAGACAGATAGGCTGACACCGGACACTGAGCTGCAGAAAGAAACTCAGTACGGGAGGTAATAGGCTCCATATGTGTCTGAGTGCCACATTTAGACCCCCATATCTGTCCTTTCCACCTCTTCCTGTGACTCCTCGACAGCATTCCACCGAGGACACACACACATGCATAAGCACACAGACACACAGATACATTACAAGTTGTGTGGGACTGACCAGGAGCATTAATGCTCTTTCTATTCTTGAGTGGACATTTGGTCTTTAGAAAGTTGCCACGGAGGTCTGGGAACATCACACCAGCTAATCATCCTCATTTGCACATTTTCCACTCGTGGCTGAAGTTGTGCTAATTAGTGTTCTGAAATAAAAAACCTGAGCAGCACATGGATGTGATGTTGGGATTTTAAAGCACTACATTTTCCATTGCCATGATGAAAGGTTTTATCAAAGTAGCAACATTTTCCAAAACTGTCTATCATCATGAAACCAAGGCCTCCACGCATCATTTATGTTGAGGTTTTTGAGTGGTAACTACCTGGATTGGATAAGTCTCGAACTAAATTGAAAGTCCTCTAACAGTTTAGAGGAGAAGATGGCAGATTAAGATTAAAGATCCATCACCCTAGGAAGGAGAGAGGGAGGTGAGGGTGTTGCAATCACACATCGAACACCGCTCCTCGATTTGGTCTCTTCGGTAGCTTCTTAATATATCTAGAACCACTACGGTTTGGGTTTTATTTTATTTATAAGGAGGAAACACTGCCACCAAATTTCCCAGCAGGTTTTCTTCCTCCAATAATGTCTCTATGTAATGACTCAGTGTGTTGAGTCTTTCATGCAGCTAAATAAAACCTGATAACTTAGTCAGTAAGTAATCAGCAGCATTTTATCTGTGAGTGTAAATGTTTGAAGTGAGGCTGATATAAATGTCAAAGACAGAACAAGGCGTTTAAAAGTGTTGAACTGAATATTAAGTTCACTGTTTGGTGAAGGAGTAACTACAGTGAAGCACATTTGGTAAGTGAGGACTCCAGTCTACCTTTCCATACATGCTTTTATGAATTTATTGATGTTTTTTTTAACTCTTGGCTTCAAGAACTTCCCCTTGAGGACAATGAAGCGGAATTGAAATGAATTGATTTCTACCCTGTGCTTACTGTGGTGTGCTGACTCACTGAGAAGACTAGTATGGAAAACTTTAGCTCGCAGACTGCTAACCCACAGATCTTGCAACATAGCATAGCCAATGAGTTTTGACATGAATTTCTAGAGAGTAATTTGAAGGGCCAGTTTTAATCTTCCCATGACCCACTTTTTGGTCTGAGACCAGACTTTGACAAAACACTGCCTACATTTTTTTTCAAGGTTCAGGACCTAAAATAAGATGCAAGTCTGTTTCTGTTGGGTCACAACCTGGCCGGGGAATGTTTTCATTAGACTGGCTCCCACAGTAGGAGACTATATTTAAGGCTTCACATACACACCCTGCATGTCAGCATTTCTGAAACTATAGATCAGGACCCTGAAATGGGTCATGCACCTTCTATGGGTCAATTAAATTGGGTCCCATTTGGTGAGAGCCTAATTGTAGTCAGTTTGCTTCATGCCTGAATAGAAAGAACCTCTGGAGTAGACAAACTCACCCCATGACACTACTAGTTAGTATGACATTTGACTGTCCTTGGGGAGGCATGGAAACAGAAACCGACAGAGGGAGGGAAAAGCAGAGAGATGGAGTGCAGACAGGTTGTGTGTTTCTGTCATTATACGTAAAGCAAATTAGTCCCCATGGAATATCAAACATGGCAAAAAAAAAACACTAACTCAGATCCCACACAGTCTCTAGTTACTCAACAAATGTCTGCACAGCATCAAAACATTTGGCAGGTATAACTGAACCTCCTCAAGTCCCAGGACACTCTTTCACTCCTTCAGTTGTGAGAAAGTATCACCTATCACAGAACCAAATTACTCCACTTGACTGTCAGCCTCACTTGAATTTGGTGTTTTGTATTTATGACAAATTCTGAACCTTGTTTGAGAGAAATGTCAAATGTATTTTTAATCAGTAAGATGAGGATTAGTTTCAGTCCTTTAAAGAAAAATAGTTCATTTTTCAACTGCCAATCACCCTGACAAATGAAACATTCATTTACTTTATTAATTGTCATATAAGATATTTGTTATGACATTAAATAGATTCATGCTAGAAATATTCATTTACCCATAAAATTAATAACCTTGATGCAGCAATCTAAAAGACTTAATTAATAAAATACATTCAAGTACAAGTGTAGAAAATGTGTTCAGGGGAAGACGTGAAATTCAAGCTTTGCTTTTATCGCTAACTAACTTCACTTCAACTCACCTCACCTCCCTTTTCAAGCATGAAGGATAAACTACAGTGGCTGTGAAACTTGCAAAAAAAACAGAAAAGGTCCTACATCTAGAGCTGATGTTTGGTTTGAACGATCTGGTCTACTGTAGAAACATGGCGGTTCAACATGGCGGACTCTGTGGAAGAGGACCCGCTCCCTATGTAGATATAAAAGGCTCATTCACAGGTAATAAAAACACAATGATTCTTATTTTCAGGTTTACACAAATGAAAACATAACTATGCATATTATATTCAATTTCTGCTCATAGATCTCCTTAAATGTTTCACACTGGACCTTTAAGTAAAACCGCCCGCACCATCTGTCAGCAAGATTCTCACCCATGTTGAAGTTCTTGATCTAACTATAACTATACATTTTCCACATAACAGATAAAGTGCACATCTACAGGATACACTTCATCTCAGCCAACCCACACAGCCTTACTGCTGATGCCATAAAATTCTAAATGATCAGATTTCCTTCTGTTAAGATCAAAAAAAGGTGAAACAACTGATTCCTGCCAACTTAGACAGGCAAAGCAATATATCCACGCTCTGATTCCCCCTGTTGGACCTCGTTTTGGCAGGGGTTAAGGCTGGCCATACATCATTTTCGTCCCCAGTAAAGTGAATTCTGGTAGAAGGCCCAAAAGTTTTCAGCTGCGTTTCTTCCATTTATCTGTCAAATATCACCTGAGACATTTTTTATTTTGATGGAAGAAGTGATCTATGTTGAGACAGTTCTGCAGTGTCCAGGTTTTTGCCAATTTACACTACTCCATAATGAAAGATTAATGTTGGAAATTTAAAAATTGATGTAACTGCTATGTATGCAGATTAAGGGTGCAGTGTACTCCATCAGAGCCGCTTGTTAGACGGTCAAATACCTTTGGAAACCACCTCTGGAACACATCTCTGACATCAGGTTAGGGGGCACTGTGTTTGACCGTTTGATGATCCAACATTCACTCCCAACTTAACGGCGTGATTAGCCTGCTGTGAAGAACTCCTCTCTGGTGGAAAATGGTGGAATGCTCCCTCCAGATTGGGAGCGAGTTGCTGCCCCAAGCAGAGGAGTTCAAGTGTCTCTGGGTCTTCTTCACTAGTGATGGGTAAATGGAGCGTGGGATAGACCGGCAGGTTGGTGCAGCATCTGCAGTACTGCGGACGCCGTACTGGACTGTTGTGGGGAAGAGGGAACTGAGCAAACCAGTCCATCTACGTTCCAACCCTCACCTATGGTCATGAGCTTTGGGTAGTGACCAAAAGAATGAGATTGTGGATACAGGAGGCAGTAATGAGCCTCCTCAGCCTTAGAGACAGGGTGAGGAACTCAGACATCCGGAGGGAGCTCAGAGTCGAGGCGCTGCTCCTTTGCGTCGAAAGGAACCAGCTGAGGTGGTTCGGGCATCTGATTAGGATGCCCACTAGGCGCCTTCCTTTAGAAGGGTTCCAGGCACGTCCAACTGGGAGGAAACCCAGAACCATTGGACGGACAATATAGCCCAACTAGCCTGCGAAAGCCTCGGAAGGACGTCTGGAGCGGCCTCCTAAACCTGCTGCCACCACGACCCGACCCCAGATATGCATTAGAAAATGGATGGATGGATATATCACTGGCTGGACAACACATAGTTGTCCAGCCAGTGATATATGAAGTGATATATGAAGTATACTGAGTGAGTATACTTCAGCCTTCATAGCCATATCTTGTTCCTAACCCAACCTGCTACACAGTTGCCCTATCCTTACGATACATTTTTGTTTTTTATGTACCAGGAGTCATCTGTACTCATTTGAAAGGTATTTCAGTTCCTCTCCTTCAATGACAAGTCTGTTCCTACTGCATGAGATCAACAAAGCTTTGGATGGCAGTTAGGATAGACACAGACAGTAAATGTGTAACAGGATTGGAGTCAAGCAAGAGGGACAAACGAACCAAGAAGGCCCCTGTGTTGTGTTTGTGTTGTGTCTGACTGACAAGAACTGCAGCCAGTGAGTCTTTGGGTGAATTTGTACAAGACTCCTAAAGGGAGGGAACACTCAGAAATCATTACGTTGTCACTTCACATTAACTGGAGACTGAAAGAATATGAGAGGTTGTGTTTGTGTGAGGCAGAAAGAAGGAGAGGGCGGGGGTGATTTTTGAGCTTTTATCAAACAGACTTGTGATTTCCTGCTCCTGTTTTCTTCCTCCCTCCTTCTTTCTCATTTCTCTGATGAAGTCACTGTTTTTCTTTGGAGCAAAAACCAGGTCTGAAAGAGACTCAAGAAAGGTTTCATGCAAACTCAAAAAACAACATCGCTCTTGAAATTTAGCTTTTACCCCAAAGAGCCTTTTATAGCTTGACTGGGCCACAGCAGAGAACAGTGTCAAAGTGTTAGCCATGGTAGCATGAAACACAAAGCAATTTGCATCTGAGCCTTGATGAGTGCAAGCTGTGTGACCCTGAAAGCCAAATACTAAATGAAATAGTTATTTTTTTGGTCTTCGAGTGCAGGCCATTGAGCTTTATCTTGAGTGCAACAGCAGTTGGCCAGCACAACATGAAAGCTACACAGCAAAAGAAAGCCTGCATTTGTAGAAGGCTCGGATGGCAATTAAGGAAACAAAGCCAAATTACAAAAGAGAGGCTGTTCTGTTCAGACGGGGTGGTTTGGTGTACGAATGTAAACAATTTCAGCATGGAAGCCACTTATCACAGAAAGAGAAGCCCATTTGGAGAGCACAGTCAGGAAACTTGTAGGGTTTTTCCACAGCAGGGGAGGTGGATGACGTGTTGGAGGTGCGCTAGTCACAAACCGCAGGACGAGCTTGTTGCCTGCAGCCATTTTCATTCTCTCTGTGGCTCGTCTCTGTTTGTTCTAATCCTCCCTGCATCATTTACAGCTTATCTGCTGACCGAAAAGCAGCAGAATATGTCCATACAGTATCTGGCTGATTAGATCGGTTTCTTTTGAGGAATAGCACCATGAAGCCCCGCCAAACTGGTGAGGACCCGCTCCCTTATTTACAGGAAATGCAATGCATTCTGGTTTGCAAGTTGAAATCTTTTAACGGCATGTTTCTTCTCCCAACTCATCAAATACTGCTGCTTGGTCAGCGGCCCTACATCCAGTATGATGATGTATATAGTGTAATTTCTGGATGTGCCGGTCAAAAGTTAGCTGTAACATTATATAACTTTTTAATGTTTGTTACCTCCTGTTGATCTACACTGACCTGTGATCAGGTGAATGGTGTCTCTGTCATTCGTACGTCTGTTCTCACACTATGTAACTTTGGGCTCCGGGTCGGGAGAAGTACGTAACGCTTTACGGCACTAAGTCACACACCACCAACTATTTCACTGATTTTGGTGAAACTGGATCATATTTTATGGAGAAAATGTTTTCTGGTTTTCCCTCTGATGTCCTCCGGCTGCTCCACCTCAACTCTCTGTGATTTACAGAGTTTCCTGATGGACAGTGAAGTAACCTGCTGACAACTGTAGCTGCTGTTAGCTCATGTTAGCTCAGTTTGTTAGCCAGGGTCAGAGCACGGGGGGAGTGTTAGTGTTTGTACCACAGGCGCTTTGGACCACCGGGAGGAAGAAGAAGAAGAAGAGGTTTTCAGGCCCAGGCCGTGGGGGAATGCTGACGGGGAGCAGAACCGGTCATGTGCCAGAACTGCACTGGGTGATCAGGCAATGTAACCGGGCTCAGCAAGCAGAGCTGGGCCTTTTGCTGTTGGACTAGTCAGTAATATTAGCTGGCTGCTATGTCTGCTGTTGTTGACCTTGTTGATGTTTGGCTGTTACAGTACAGTTACTGTACAGCTGTCCATATTTACCACAGTGGGATTACACTCTGAAACTGGGGGAGCTTAAATACAAAAATATCAATAGGAAACAGGAAGTTTGCATGAGTAGTAACCTTACATAGCTTCGACATGACTGAAAGTGATCAGTAAGTTCTAAAAGAAGTACAAACAGGAAATGTGTTTGGGTGCCAACAAAACCTTACAGCATATCTGTTAAAAGCTCAATGCTGCAAAGAGAAAATGGACAGTTAGTAGAAATCCCCACGTCACTGATAGTACAAGTCTTCTAAACATGAAAGAAAATGGCGTATTAACCAGCTGCACGTCTGCCAGATAGCCGCAGAAAGAAGCAGCAGTGCAGGCCTCAATCAGATTTTTGGGATTTTTCATTAACTTGGCTATCTGAGGTAGTGTGACCACTTTAAGCATGAAAGCCTAACAACCAAGGAAAATATGTTGTAGGGGGAGGTTTCAGTCAAAAGGATTAATTAACACTAAATGGCTGTTTTAAGATAAGAGGACTTCTTTCTTACCAAGGCCAAATGAGTCTGTTTGATCCAACATCTCACCCTCTCTCACTCTTTTCATGTGTGAGAGTGTGTGTGTGTGTGTGTGTGTGCATGCGTGCAACAGAAAGACAGAGCAGAAACGAGTGGATGTGTTAGAAGAGCTCTGAAAAATGTAAGAATTTAAAAAGAACGAGCCGCCTTCTCATAGCTGTCCAAAAAAAAATCAAAAAAAATCCAATAAGTCATTCAGCATGTGCCAACCCTTTCGAGCCACAATCGACACCCCGCAGGAAGCTGTGACTGCTGTCTCTCCAACGCTGCACTCAGGAACGGCAACACTCGTAGTTTTAAAGTGAAAGAGAGAGAAATACAGGAGGGGGTCACTGGAAAGCCAGAGAAATGCAGAGACAGATGCAGATTCAAGAGCTCATATGAATTGAAACTGTTGCTATTACTATAACACCACTGACTTAGTTCACATGCATCAGTCGCTGTGAGAAACTTGGCTTGTGATCTCGGGGTATTTCGAACAGCCTAAAAACTGTGGAAGCAGTGAACCTCTGAGAGAGTGGTGTATTAGGTAATGTATCTCTGTCGCGATCTGCAAAGAAATGCTTCTAAGAAACAAGAGATGGTTTAAATTTAAGCAAAGCAGAACAAAACAGCTCCTCCAAATATGTTCAGGGCCTGCTGCCTCCTTCCACTTGACACATTTGGTATATCCATTGTGGCCCCTTAGTATCCTACAGTATAATCTATCCATAAGCCATAATGCATGCCAGCCAAGTGTATAATAGAGCCCTCAGGCGGTACTTGGCAGCTCATAAATTTAGGAATAATCACACAATCACATATTGCATCTACCAGGTATTTATGTTTTGATGGTTATCCGTCACTCTTAAATACATCACTTGAACTAAATCAGAGCAGAAGCCACTGCAGGGTGTTAATGGGAGTCAAGCATGAACATCACCGTTTCGACTTTGTTCTGCTCGTTTTACTAATAAACACAAAATTATTTAGTATTTACAATTAACATAAACTACTGGGAAATACAGCTGCTGCTAGCTGATGTTAGCTCAGTTTGTTAGCTGGGCTGTGAGCTCAGAGCAACAGGAGTGTTAGTGTTTGTGCCACCAGGAAGAAGAGGAGGTTTTTCAGGCCCACGGCGACGGGGAGTGGAGCTGGTGTCGTGCCAGAACTGGAGCTGGGCAAGCGTGCTATGTAACCAGGCTCAGCAGACGCTATAGACATAATGGCAGAGGAGAAGAGACAGAAGAGGACGACGAAGGAGGAAGCTAAGAAAAGAAAAAGTCAAGTAAATCTGGGACTGACTTTTTGTCGTTGGCACGATCTTGGTGAAATAAATATGTTTTTTTCGACACAATATTCAATACATCACTCACTAACATCTGTTGTGGATGAAGAATTTAGAAAACACATGGCAGTTTTTTTTGTATCGGACAATGCGCTACAATATATGAATGACATTTGAGTGTCGGGAGCCGTTTGGAAAAGTTTTTACATTGTCGGTCCAGTTCAAACACTGATAAAGCTGGAGTGTGTGGGAGCTGACTCAGAGGAGGCAGGAGTGTGCTAGAGATTAAGCCTTACTATAACTTGAACAGGTGAGTTGTATAAAAATTCACCCTCAGTACAGTTGTCATGAACGGGGAAATTAGCTATAGAGACCAAAACTGTTTTTTGTACCAGGCTGTAAACATGTTTATTTCTGCTGTGAAGTTGGACATTTGAACATGGGGACTTATGGGGACTGACTCACTTCTGGAGCCAGCCTCAAGTGGACGTTTGAGGAACTGCAGTTTTTTGGCACTTCCATGTTGGCTTCATTTCCCAGCAGGGAGGTTGCCATGGAAACGCTCAAATCAAATCACCTTTGAAGTTGTTTGTCTTTGATGTCCATATATGGTAAAAGGGGGGTGTGTCTCATGTGATGTCACACATTCTAGAGTCTTTTATCTGGACTGTCTCTGTAACTGCACCAACACTGCTACAGAAAACTCACCAGACTCAAGGATCCCAGAGAAGGAAGACGACTCTTATCGATATAATGAACTCACCAATGACCATCACTGAGCCTGCAGCTCCTTCTGCTTCTGGTTGCGAGTCTCCAATCGAGACAGACAGTCAGAAGCAGCTTCGTTTGTTTGTCACCATGCTGACGTTAAGACTGTTACACAAGTGTAACACTCTGCAGAGCCGTACCCAGGAGCAGTGGGCGGCCCACATGAAGACTCTGGTTAGCCAGACCATGGAGGGGCTCACTGTGACGGGAAACTTCTGCACAGACGGTAAGGACATCAAGAAGGTGTGCAAGGCCGTGCAGAAAGATCTGCAGAAGAGGTATGGCAGCAAAGGACTGTTGAGGGCTGTGATTTTGCAAGAGGATGCAGCCACTGACGCCGACATCGCCCAGTGTTTGCAGACTCACACCAGAGCTTTCATCGTTGAACACGCGAAGAAACGCTCTTCTCGCTGTTGGTGGAATGTTTTTGAAACTTGTCTTTGTGTGGTCGGTATAATCAGCTATGTCGTGTTATTTGCATTATTCGCTTAACGTGTAGTGCTTTCCAGGTGTGACTGTGATCAGACTGTTTTTAGGAACTCTGATCACATTCACACCTTTTGGTTTTCTCCGGGTCGCTCCGGTTCACCACCGTTTAATTTTAACGGGAAAAAAAATTGTACTTGACTCTCCCATCTGGTCACAGTACAGTTTGTCAGGGTTTTTCCTCCGGGTCGCTCCGGTTTTCCCCTCTCGATCAATTCGATCGAGAAAAATAAAAAAATTGTACTTTGTTGACTCTCCCATCTGGTCACAGTACATGTTTGTCGGGGTTTTTCCTCCGGGCTGCTCCGGTTTTCCCCTCTCGATCAACTGATCGAGAAAAAAAAAAAAACAACATTCCACCTTCAGCAAAAAGATTAGATTGAAAAGTGTCAGACTGATGACACCTTTTAATCTCTCCGTAACCTGTAACCAAGTTTACAGGTTTGGAGACTCGAAGAGCTGGATGTTGTTTTGGAAGATGAACATGAACATGTTGCCAGAATTTTACCGTAATAAATAAACGGTATAACCTTTTCCAATGTTATAATAAAAGGACATTAGTACTGTTGATTTCACATTTCAGGACAGTGTTTTATTCCATATTTTAAAATGTCTGTAGATTTTACAGTGAAAAACTGCCAAACCATCTTTTCAAAAATGTCTCATCAACTGCGGGGACGTCACAGAGACTACGTCCAGGTTTTAGACAGTCTGGTGGGACGTGACGGACATTGCGTCCAGGTTTTAGACAGTCTGCGGGGACATCACGGAGACTACGTCCAGGTTTTAGACAGTCTGCGCGGACGTCACAGAGACTACGTCCAGGTTTTAGACAGTCTGTGGGGACGTCACGGAGACTACGTCTAGGTTTTAGACAGTCTGCGGGGACGTGACGGAGACTACGTCCAGGTTTAGTCTGTGGGGATGTCACAGAGACTACGCCCAGGTTTTTATGGTAAATATTTGTATAAAGTATTACTTTATTTCAATGTTACATTTATTTGTTCATATTTGCAGCCTATGTTTACTTTTTCAAAGTTCCAAAACAGTTCATTGAGCATGTTTGTGTTTTTTGTTGTAATACATAGTATATTTTTTCAATCTGGATTTGATCATTTCTGTGTATTTTTGGGCCCAATGTGTTAATAAAGTAGGTCAAAGTGAAAAAATAATTAGCAGATCATATAGATGAAGTTGTGCTGAAAAAAAAGATACCAAGCATGGGTGTGGCAAACATTTTTTATGTGGTATGTAAAGGCAAAATCAAAAGTATTCAAAAACAGCCAAAATGGGCTCAGACCCCAAAGGGTTAAGCTAATGTAGGTGCAGGTGCACAGAGCACAGCCACATCTTTTGAGTATTTTAAATACACCCGCTGCTCGGCCTGATTAACATTTAAAGAAGATGCAGTATACCTACCTCCCATACTAATTACTATGGTAAAATATAGGATGAGAGGGACAGAGCATTACGTATTAAAGTTCGATGTATCCATGAAAGGTTTGCTGAGCACGCATGCTGCTTCGCTCCTTACGATCGTGCACGTTTGTGAGCTCGGTCCACGTCGAGGGTTTAATACATCGCTTAGCATCAGTGTAGACTAAAAACACCATTAATATGTGATGTTTGTGATGCCAAAGGTGCTTAAAGAACAACACGTTCAGCCATTTTCTCCTTTATTCTGTGAGTTCATCACTGAATAATCAGCAATTACATCACTAGATGCCACTAAATCCTACGTAATTTATTGTTTTATATAAATTATCACATTAGTAATTGCTCTCTCAAAAGAGCAGATGTAGATTATCACCCTTTACAATTAGAAATGAGCACCACAGCAATCATTTCTACACACAGCCACGAGTTATTCAACAGGTTGAGCACATAGCAGCCGTTAGTTTAAGACATACAGACTTCAGCTTCACAAAAAACGGTGTTCAAACTGTCGCTTTTGGGGTTTTTATCAATCAGGTCACATTGTTACAAAGGGTCACTTAAGGAGTCAGTAATAAGTATTCCAAAGAATATTTAGAGGGCAAAAAAAAAAAGATTATTAAACATAAAACGTTAATCAAAGCACCAAAAGTGCTGCAAATGTGATTTAAAGAACTGTTTTCTTTTGCTTCTTTTCTTTGTGTTCAGTTCCCCAAAAAACTTAAACAGCCCAAAAGGATAATTGTAAAGAGTTAACCAGCATTTCTTTCGGAACAGCATCAGAATTCAGGAAGCTGATATATCTCGAGGCCATGCATTAAATTATGGATCAGTTTAATACAGATTGGAAATAAGAGATGAAACTAATAAATCAACTCTGAAAATTCTGGAAATGACCAACAAACATCAGAGCAGATAGATACAGCCATCACTGCTTTACCATCATTTTAATAAATAAATAAATACATAATGTGCACGGGGAAAGGAAGCGAGATCTTTAATATTTGATCACATAGGCGCATTGTCATGGCAACCCACCTGTATGACTGTGAGTGGCAGCTGTCACGAGAGATAAGGCGAGACAAACAGATGGAAATAGAAACGGGAATAGAAAAAAGGGGGGAGATTAAAGAACATGAAGAGAAAAAAATAAAAGAGAAGAAGAAAGAAGAGGAGGGCGACTTTAACGTACAGAGCGAGAAGCAAAGAGAGATCCTGAAAGCGAAAAGACGGAACAGACAGTCTGATATTGATATCGAGAGAGCGGGAGTGTGACGCTGGCAGAGGGAGAGGTGTGAAAACTGAACGTTAAGAAATGAGGAGTGAAAAATCCTCCTCATTCACACGTGGGGATTCATATAGGGCACACATAACGCTCAGACGGGGAGACGGGCGGGTGACAGATGGATAAACAGACGGGTGGACGCACAGACAGACAGATTGACAGGAAGACTGACACAATTATCTGTTACCGTGATAAACACAGTCTGCTCGGTATAGATACAGTAGGTAGAGGATTACAGACAAGTCACTGACTTTAACACCCTTTGCACACAAAGTATTAGCACAGTACGCTAAAACTTTTGTTTTATTTCCTCCACATTAACTCTGCAGGCTGATGCAATGTATGAGCTGCATGCTGTCCCCTCTCTCTCTCCTCCATCCCACTCGGTATTGTGTATCTTCTTGCAACGCGTGACATGCATGCATGCTGACAACTGCTACCGCCGGAGAAGGAAAGAGAGCAATTTAAAATTCAATTTCAAGGCTAAGTCCAGCAGCCAGCCCGAGGTTCGAGGCCAGCCTGAGCCCCTTTGCTGCTGCATGTCATCCCCCCTGTCTTTCTCTACGATCACAATCAAAGTGGAATTAACAAAAAAATCTCTTTAAGGAAGGTCCAGTGTGTCAGATTCAGGGCTCTGTTTAGAGAATAGAGCAGAAAATAAGAATCTTTTTGTTGTTTTTGTTGTTGTCCAGCTTGTCACAGACACACAAACAGACATTTTGACATCTTACTGATCAGAGGATGACTCAAATAGTTTATAAATCAACATTAAAAACTGCTGACGCTGCTTAATATCTGCAGGCAGTAGCTGTTCATAGGGTGGTACAGGTATAAACAAAATGCAGTGACCTCTGACCGCCTTCGTGAGTCATGTGATCCTCAGCTGGGGATGAAAGCTAAAGGTCATATTTGTTTAAGAAGGCAGCAACTTGTCCTTTGGGCCCTGTGGTATGATGGGTATGTCGGTGGTTTACGTTGCCTATGACCCGAGGTCAGACTCAAAATATGTTTCCTTTAACTTTTTAAACAAGTCGACTCTGTTCCAGTATTGAATTACACGCGATTTAGCTTAATGGGTGTCTTCACGCCTGCAGGCAAGAGAATGGTAAGATACTCAAATACATCAAACTCTGAATGCTTTAAGTGAAGGTTTAAGCACCTTCATCTGCCACGTGATCTATATTACATTTTTCCCAGCAGTCTCTCTCTATTCAAATCACACACAGTAATACGACTACCAGCGAAGAAGAAAAGTGTCTCCACCTTGTAAAAAGTTATTGTCCTCTGTGAAAATGGAGTCCAAGAATGTCCAAGGTGTTCTGCCATTTACACAAAATCTAATAAGGCTTTATTAGGACGAGATACAAGATTCTTTGGGGTGACTCCGATTTTTCACATCGCCATAAAGTTTTAAAATGTAGAGAAAATTCTTTTTGTCTCGCTGGGGTTGACTCTTCCAACGAGTGTCTGCGGATATTAACCTGATAAATATTCCCCAAACTTTTCCCTTTGTTCATCTAAATCAGGAAAACTTCCTTGCAGCCGTCCTGATGCAGATGTTTCACATAAAAAACCTGACGCAGCTTTAACTATTTGTCATTTTGCTTGGACCCACCGGAAGCTCCCCAGACTTTGAGAATCGCATGTCTTTTAGGTATTTCTTCATCTCTGCTCGCCAGCGATTATAACACACCGAGCATCCCACGCCGTACATCCTCAGCTCGGCAGTTTGATAGGTCAAAGAGGGTGTTCAAACCATACTGATGAGTCTCATAAAATACAGCTAGCTGTGTTTTATTAGATGCTTTTGGCAACTGGGGGAGCGAGTTAACGATCTTCCTTTGCTTCATCCTACTTTTTTTTACTGTCATGTACACATAAGCTTCCTCCTGAGGAAGCTGAAATCTGAGCTCATGTGCTGGTAACTGTTGCATAAAAGCCGCCTGATACCCAGAGGGCATGTTCCCGTACTGCTGTGGGTACTTTGTTACTGCCGACAGTACATGTACGTCTCTAAATCACTGTCATGTCCATAATCACAGTAAAGAATGGCCTCTCAGGTATTATTGCCGTAATAACCCACAACAGGCTGCGGTATATGGAAACCATATTTAACTCAAAGTGTGCCGACTGCTTGTCTGTTTCAGTATATTATCTTACCTTCTCATCATGCTCACTAGTTTATGAAACAAAAAGGTGTTTTGCTACGGCGTCCGTCTCCTCCTAAACCTGCCGAGTTACGATGCCGCTGCCGCCGCCGCCTCGGCTCTGATAGATTTTCCATGCAGCACAGCCCAGAGCAGGTTATTGGTTTTATAAAATGGGTGTATATGTCCGTGTCTATGCCCTGCCATCCGTCATGTTGCTGTGGTTAACATGGCAGAAATCCCCATCTACAAGACACACACACACACACACACACACACACACTCAGAGCTCCCCTGCTTCCCATAGCTCTGTGTACATCTGTCTGACCTGGCGAAGATTAGATTGAGGCACTCCAGGTAGAGAATCAGTGTCTGTGTGTGTGCGCGTGCGTGTGTGTGTGTGTGTGTGTGTGTGTGTGTGTGTGTGTGTGTGTGCGCGCGTGTGTGAGCTGTCAGGGGAACTCAGTTGATTTAATCTCTGCTCTCCTCCCTTCAGAAAGACCTGGAGATGTGGCACACACACACACACACATCATCCCACACACACATTTAAAGGCTTCATTTGAATCCTCCAAACTCAAGAGGAATTTGCATGAGATTTTAAATGTTGTCTGGCAAAATGGCACCGCTGTACACAAATACACACACACACACACACACACACACACACACACTATATACACAGTGAGGTCTGTGCCTTCAGGCTTAGGAGCCCTAACAGAAGACATTTCACTCTGCAGCCAGGCTAACACCTTCCTCTCTTTCTCTCGTAGTAAAACTGATCCAGTGTTTTCTCCCCCGGGTAGGATTCCTTCCTGCCTCTCTTTCTAGCAATCTCTTTTACTCTATCATACACTAATATACCAATTTCCTCTCTACTACACACATGCTGTCTCAGTCAGCAACAAACACACACACACAAAGACAGTATGTCATTCCAGCAAGCCTGCACTATAGAAGATATTAGTGTCCTGGTACGTGAACCTATGCATGCATGCATGTACATAACTGTGTATGCTGTGACATGGCAGCAGATAAACTAAATAAGCGAGTCGACAACAAGCGAGTCGACAACTTTGCTAACAGCCAAACATCAACAAGGTCACCAACAGCAGACATAGCAGCCAGCTAATATTACTGACTAGTCCAACAGCAGTCAGCCCAGCTCGGCGTCTGTCTTTCAGCCTTTTATTTCACCAAGCTCTCACCAACCACTAAAAGTCAGTCCCAGATTTACTCTTGTCCGGCGGCTTCTTGCTCGCTCACTCTCTCCTTTTCTCTTCTTAGCTTCCTCCGTCAACGTCCTCTTCACTCTCTTCTCTTCTGTCATTATGTCCATGGGTCAGTCCATAGGGACTTGGCTTGGGAATCAGAGGGTTCTGGTTCAAGTCTTGTATGGACCGAAATCTGGAAGGTGGACTGGTAGCTGGAGAGGTGCCAGTTCACCTCCTGGGCACTGCCTTGAGCAAGGCACCGAACCCCCCCAACTGCTCTCAGGGTGCCGCTCTGTGTGGCTGCCCATCACTCCACACACACATTTACATGTCTATGAGCCCTTTGTGTGTGTGTGGTTGTATTTCAGGGAAAAATGCATGTAAAAAACTTGAGTGAAAAAAAGAATTTCCCCTTGAGGGATCAATAAAGTATCTATAATAATAATATAATAATAAAGGGTTCAGCTCCTGTTCTGGCACGACACCAGCTCTGCTCCCTGTTAGCATTCGGGTGCACATTTCCGTGTAGGAGTGAGTTGCTGGATTTATGACTCTTCATTGCTGTTACACTACGTTTAAGCGTTCACCATTATCCTGTAAAAAAGAAATCAGCCTCCTGTTGTGCAAAGTCATCCCGCAGTACATACACAGCGAAAACCAAACAAATAGTTCTTCTACATTAGAGGTGCACTGCATGACTAATGGATTTGCTTCTGTTTGCACCGGGTTTATCAACATTATATGGCATATACTGTCAGACTGAAAAAAAGGAAGGCAGACTACTCTGCCTTCAGAAACATTCAAATGCAGCAGAGAGGTATTCGATCTTTTTTTGGGGAGTCTATAAGTTTACTTCAGTTTTGGCTATTAGTGAAGATCTGTGATGGGAACCTCTGAACATCTGACATGAAAATGTCAAACGCTTCGGTATCTTCTTGCGAAGATGTCTGATCAGAGACTCACTAAAAAGATATTTAATTGGGACATTTCACATCAGTATCCCTGGGCTGGAGTTGAGATGAAATCCTGATTTTATTTGAAGTTTAAAGTTTTATTTTAGCTCATGCAATTTGGGAGTTTATGAACAAAATAAAGATGTAGAGACAAAAAAAAAAAAAGGTCTGTTTATACTGTATATAATGCAACAAAAATGATTGTCTGATAAAGAATAGCTACAGTGTGGAACTTAATGTGAGGTGTAATTTAACCAAAAGACAAAGATCCCTATGAGCACAGTTACGTTCAGGAACATTAGCCCAAGAGACCGGCAGGTTTAATGGCACTCCAGAGGAGGACAGACTTTGTTTGTTGTGTGAGTCAGGTGAAATTTGTATTTGGTTAATAGTTTTCCTCCCTTTATGTGGAATTATTTTGGCTGGATGATGATAAAAAACTTGGATTGTGCTTGAAGAAGCTGATTTTATTTGCCAAGCTTGGGAGAAAAAGCAGAAAATATTTTGTTTGTACCGAGCTGTAAAATCTAATTCTGTAATGAAATGAAATGTTTGACCACTGCAGCTGGCCTTGTAAACCCGCGAGGATTGGACACTTTGACACGAAAAATAAAAGAAAATCAATGTACCATCATATTTAACTGGAAGTAAAAAGAGGTTCATTTCTTGAGAGAGTTTAATCCAGTTTATTGCTGCTTTGACTCGGGACTACAGCCTTCCTCTTCTCCACACATGAAAGGAAGTGAGACACAGTCAATTTGACACCGACATCTTGGCAGTCTCCAACGGCTCCTGGACGACCCAAAAAATGGGCCTGGGTGGACCTGAGGCAGGCTGAATGAAGTCTGGGTGCTCAAACAAGCCACCTGTAATGACACCCACCTGTCAATCAAAGCATAACTTTAAGCCTTAATATAATTTGAACAGGTGAGTTCTATAAAAAATTCACCCTCAGTACAGTTGTCATGAACGGGGAAATTAGCTACAGAGACCAAAACTGTTTTTTGTACCAGGCTGTAAACATGTTTATTTCTGCTGTGAAGTTGGACATTTGAACATGGGGACTTATGGAGACTGACTCAAGTGGACGAGAAGAGGAACTGCAGTTTTTGGCATTTCTGCGTTGGCTTCACTTCACAGCCAGGTTGCTACTATCTTGACAGAAGTCTTTCAGTCATCACTTGATGTTTTTCTGTGGACCCTGGGAAGACTAGCGACCACTTAAAGAACGTACAATAAGGTGCCACCACTTTCTGTGGTATCCACAGACAAAACATGTACTTATACTTCTGCTTAGATGTTATTAAAATGAAGAAAATGAAGAGAACAGCCAGCACTGACCTGAGATCACTCTGTCGCTATCTCTGCATCTCCTCCTGCCTGTGTAGTATTAACAGGGCCGGCCTTATGATTGGTATTTTCTCCTTCAGGACTCACACAGGACTGCCCAGTGGTCTTGACTCTAATGAACATTGCCCTGTCGTGATTGGATTAGTGATGCAGGACAAAGTCGGTAATGTAACATTGTAGCCTCTTTCTGACAGGATTTATGTCCTCCAGGGGAAGTGGTGGTTTTAATATTCCATGTGCTGATCGGTGTATCCCATTAATCCTGTCCTGAGCACCCACATGTGATTAAAATTACAGCCTCAAATACCTACTTTTTTTTTTTTTTGCACAGTCATTGTTCCTGCAGTAATTCAGCTCCTGTCTAACTGTCCAACTTTGAACACATTTTGATCTGTTGGGAGGTGAATGGAACCCTTTCATACCACACAGTCCTGCTTGGAAGCAAAAGGAAATAAAAGAAGCTCAAAAGAGAATAACCTCCCAAAGGAAAATGTTCTGTTACGTCAGCAATAGGCTGCCTTCATACACCTGTCTTCATATGCTGGGGTGGGGTGTTGACTATTATTATAATTTAGCGCCGTTTAAAATACGCAGAATGATTCCAGGCCAGTTACCGAGAAGTCTGGCCAAAGTTTATCACCCAAATCTCTCTGGAAATATTCACCTCGTCAGAGTGGGGCTGATGATTTTTATTACACCCATAAATTACTGAGGGAGGTGTTAACATCCCCGTCCGAGTCCACAAAACATTCACCTGCAAAGTATTTATGAATTACAGTTTTCAAAGGGCGAGTTACTTTAATTGACAGAGGATGCAGGAGCTCTGTGCTCAGTCACTCTTACATTTAATGACGAAAAATAAAGATGATCGCATCTGTAGTCATTGAATCAGTCCGTCCAAAACTACATTTCTAATCAAAGAGTTGAGCCGGAGGACATCAGAGGGAAAATCAGAAAACATTTTCTCCATAAAATATGATCCAGTTTCACCAAAATCAGTGAAATAGTTGGTGGTGTGTGACTTAGTGCCGTAAAGCGTTATGTACTTCTTGCAGGGGATCGTACCCGGAGCACAAAGTTCGAGCTCCACTGGCTACCTGCAGCAGCCCACATTGAATTCAGATCTCTAACCCTGACTACAAAGTAGTCTCAGATACTTGAACATCCTCATACAGACAGATGTTACCTCCTCCTGGCTCTGCCACCCGTACGCTCAGGACAATCCAAACTTTTCTCGTCTGTTGTTCCCCGTTGGTGGAACGTCCTACCAGTTCCTACCAGATCAGGGGCGTCCCTCTCTACCTTCACAAACCTCCTGAAGACCTCCAGCTCTTCAGAGAGGACCTCCTCTCCAACACTAGCAACAACTAGACATGATAAATCTATCCCTCTACAACTGTCACTGTACTTATTGCTGAACTAGACGTACCATTTACCTGACTATGCATCAATGTAGCATCAAAATGATTTCAACCTTGTTATTTCATGGTAGAAAAGTTTTGTAATGTTACTTTAAAAGCAACCAAAGTTACATCATACCGCTGCATACAGAACATGAACGTCTTCTGACTGTTAACGTTTAGTATCCAACGTACAATTTTACAACGTCTGCACACTTTTCCTCTGCTTAATGCTTTGTGTCCATGCTTTATCGTGCTTCTAACTTATATTTAATCTTACTCGCTGTGGCTGCCTCACAGTGCACTGATGCAATGCACCACTGCTGCTCCTCCTCTACATCTGCACAAAGTGACATAACTAACTTATGTGGAGTGATACAAATGTTTCCACTGACGTATATATGTATACATTTCCAGGTTCTGGCTTTATTGCAATATAAATTTACAGCACTTACTGAACAAATCTTCACATTTCCATCCGTCAGCGTCACCAAGACAAATCCCCATCACACTGTGACCATCAAACATCATTTCAAACACAATAAAGACACTCGTATTGTTCTGCCTCTAACAACTATTTGTCATTCATAACACAGAGGAGGTGAGAACATCGCTGAGCTTTTAGCACCTTCCTACTGATGGCAGCGATCAGGGGGTGTTGTGTGACACACGGGCCTGTTATTAACAATACAGTGTCAATGTAACGTGTCTGTCTGTCTGTCTGTCTGTCTAGATTGAAGGTTATATAAAGACCCTAAACCACATGTATCCAGGCTTCACTGGGAGGTTTGAAGTGTTTTAAATTTGCAAGAAATAAGGAAGCTGTGAAACACAAGAGCATTAAGAGCATGCACGTAATTCCTGAAGCTAAAACTGGTCGTGCTTTGGGAGAATGTTAAAATAAAATGGCAGTAAACAGTTGCAGATATCAGTTTATACCTCCCAGCATTCACCACCAGTGTCCTTCCTCTTTGCCTCTTTCTTTTCCTCTGACTCTTCCTCCTCCCTCTCTTCATTTGTCTTTCATTTCCCACCCCTCAAATCTTTCTTCCATCCTCGCCCGCAGTCCTTTTGAATTTTTCTCCTTCGGCGAGTGTTCTGGATGGAAAAGTCAGAAATGTTAGAATGAAATCAACCTCACTTCTGCTACCTCTGTATGTGTGTGTGTGTGTGTGTGTGTGTCTTGGTGTTTGTGCGCGGCCGTGGCTGTGTGTCCGTACACATGAGTGAGCGAGCAGAGCTGTTAAAGTGAGATTGATCCATTGGCTCCAGCTGAGAGGGGTAGAGAGGTCGGCTGAGTTTAATTCCTACCATTCTGGCCCCCTCCCTCTGACAAATGTTGACAGGTTGGCCGAGTGTCTGTTGCGACAGACTTGCTTTTGCTTTTCACAGAGACGAGTGGAGAGCTCAGCCAGGTTTCTATCCTAATAGTTTATCCCTCTTTTATCAGGCAAACTTTGGCCATGTTTCAAATCCCAGTAGAAGGGCAGTCTGGCTGGCCTGCTTTCAAATTATTGCTCCTTTTATTACAGAGGGACAGGGAGGTCAGCTGAATTTCTTTCCTGTTAGCTGGTTCCTGGACAGACACACTGAAAGTCCTTCTCTCCACATTTCACCTTTAGTCATCACTCATTTCGTCAGGAAGGCAAATCTGTTCATTTTCTACTTCAAGTATCTTGATCCAACGTAAATCGACAGCACCATGTCTGCTGTTAAACTGCAGCCTGTACGGTGTGTGATGATTGTTACAGTTAGTGTGTGAAAAGATCCATCATGGACTATAAACCTGTGACAGATAAGGACGATCAAGTAAAAGGCAGCATTCGTTTGCCCTTACAATGGTGAACACCAATGACAGTATAAAGAATGGACAGAGCATGAATGACGTCACCCATGTTGGATGGTTGGATCATGGACATGGATCATCCGCAGACCGAATGTGGGCCTGGGTGCTTTAATGAGCCATCTGTAACGGCACCTACCTGTCAGTCAAACTGCCACACTGTTAATTATGCTCTTAATATAATTTGAACAGGTGAGTTGTATATAAATTCACCCTCAGTACAGTTGTCATGAACGGGGAAATTAGCTATAGAGACCAAAACTGTTTTTTGTACCAGGCTGTAAACATGTTTATTTCTGCTGTGAAGTTGAAGACATTTGAACATGGGGACTTATGGAGACTGCGCTGACTTTTGAGCTTCAAAACGACTCTTCAGAAACCTGTGGGTGACGTCACAGACACACCATCCATGCTTCATACTGTCAGTGGGTGAAAATAATGATTGTTTTCATTAATCAATATTTTTTTTCCGATGAGGTGTTTGGTCAAAATAAAGCTAATAAATGTTGAACACTGTTTATTAAAGCCCAAAGTGATGCCCTCAAATTCTTGTCCCCAACCCAAAGATGTCCAGTTCACTGTCATAAAGGACTAAAGAATCCAGGAAATATTCACATCTGAGAAGCTGAACTCAGAATTTGGACATTTTGTCTTAAAAATGACGAATCAATTATCATATTAGTTCACAACTAATCGATTGATCCACTTATCGTTGCAGCTCTGGAGTCCTGTGTGTGCTGCAGTTGTCAAATGACACCACACAGAGCGTCGTGTGTGTGTGTGTGTGTGTTGCCTTCAAGGCCCACACTATGCACACAACCCCTGTTTGAAATCCAGCTGCAGACTTTTGTTGCATGTCAACAAAGAGAGGACAGGCGTCAGCTGAGAAGTAGTAGGAAGCTGTTCCAGGGTAAAACCCGGGTCAGACGGCTGACAGCAGAGAATGCTGATATAAAAACAGCCACTGCAATAACAATGAAACGGCTTCTTCAGAAGATAAGACACCAAGACTAATGGACAGCTGATATGCAACCAGATGGTTGTGATAAACTGTTTTGTTTTTCTTGAATAAAACCACGATTGTCCTTTAAAAAAAAAAAGGAGGCCTGAAAAGAGCCACAGTGCTAACACCTTTAGCGTGGCTGAGTGCAGTGTAATGACTTGACAAAGTGCGCTAAAGTGCTTTTGTGGAAACTTGTGACGGCTCAGAGGGGAGGAGAACGAAGACGGCGAGAGACGGAGATGACATTAACAAAGACAAATGGAAATATTAACACAATTCATACTTAATGAGTCAGAATAAAGAGACGAGAACTGAGCTTTTAATAGCGAGGATGTCCCTGTTCATCTTCTCTACATTATCTGCTCGTGGTCCACACGCACATGCGAGCAGTTAAACGTACATACATTCATTGAGAAAGGCAGATTCTCTCTCTACACTCACACACACACACACACACACACACACACACACGTACAGCTGTTAGCCTTCTGGACTATCTTTGTGTCTACATACTTAATAAAACCCTCCACCACCCAGACTTTGCACATGATGTCTGTCTCACACACAGTCTGACAGATGAGCCATTTTCCCCTCCTCTCCCTCATTTCCTATACGGGAGGAAATACAATAAGTGCTCAGTGCCATCTTGTCCAATAGACTTTTAATGGACTCGTTAATTGCAAGATAATTAAATAGAATTTATCAAAAGGGGAACATACAGTACTTACTTTGGGCCCGAGGCGCGACCATATTGTTTCCAACAATCAGTCTTGTGTCTCGAGGTTCATCACGCATCACATGTCATGTACACGAGTGTCACGCTGCACCCCCCCCCCCCCCCCTTTGTGTTTCTCCCCACTCGTGCTTAATAAAGCACAAATGGAGGTCGGGTTGTAGCAGACACTTATTAAATCGAGCAACCGCAAAGTAATTCTGTGAAAATGTGATTTAATCCCAGACTGCTTCACTCCAAGAAAACTGGAAATGGATGGATGTGCAAAAACAGAAACTCTTGATGGATAAACCGACATGAGTTTGATTGATATTGAGTGCACGATAAAGAAAACACAAGATATCTGACTTCTCTCATTTTTATAACATATCCAAAGACCTTTTGAAACTGGTTCTTGATAAGTGCTCTGGAGAAACTTTTAATCCTTAAGGTTCTTTGAGGAACACTTAAAGAACCTTTTATGTTTAATAATTTTTTTCTTTGGAGTTCTATTTTAATTTTTTAAAGGTGTAGTCATCACAAAACTTTCCAAAGTATGATTCATTCAAATATCACATATATAAATTCATACAAAAGAGCAAATTTAAAATGAAAAGTTAAAGCAATCTTAACAAATAAAAGACAGGCAGTTTAGTTTTCACCTAATCGAGCTAATTTATGAAACAACAACAAAAATCTCAAATATTTGCCAGTTCTTCTCAAATGTCTGATTCAGATTTGATGATGTCACCTTGAGTTTATTTAATTTAAAACATGCGATGAAACAATCATTGATCTTGTTCATCCTCGCCTCTCTGCCTGCCAATTTTTCTTTTTTCCATCTTTGATTTTCTACTTTTTCAACTGTCCAAAACTATTCACATGTTTTATAGTTCATTGAATGTTTTCTTTTTTGTCTAACCAGGCCACAAAGAACAACAACAACAACAGAAAGACTCGCCGTGTGTGGTTAGTTTCAGTAATTAACTTCTGTCTTGGTGAGCGTTTAATGAAGTCAAATCTAGTCGTTTGTATGTAATTAATGTTGAGCTGCAACATCCAATAAAAGGAGGATGTTTGCATTAGTTTGCTTTCATCTGTTTCTCACTGACTAATAAGATGCTCCAGAAATGTCTGCTTTTGTTTACTGCCTTATATCAGCGAGATAGAGACATCACACACTCATACACACATCCATAGACGCATGCACACACACACACACACACACACACACAGTGTGTGAGTTTGAGTGGAAATTTCAGTGTGCATTAAGTTTATTTTTTTCTTAAAACCGAACAGGCTGCCTAAACAAACACAGCTGCATCTATCCTGTTAAAAATGCGAATTGTAAAACACGTCATGCATTCTCACACACACACACACACACACACACACACACACACACACACACACACAGGACTTTAAGCACGCAGTGAGCAACTCTTTTGGAGAAAAGCCCAGCGAGCACCATGCTGACTCAAACAACAAAACAAAAATAGTTATGTACCTCTTTTAAAGTGAACAGGCAGATTTTGATCTTGTCTCGTGTTGAGTCATGAAAGATTTCAAGCCAGGCTGGAGAAAACAACACAGCGAATTATTAGTTAAAAGCGAATTATTAGAGTTAAAGTAGTTTCTCTGCACACACACACACACACACACAAACAAGGTACAGAGAAAAAGGCAAAGAGGGGACGAGGAGAAGGAGAGTCGTGAAGAGGACTTGAGAGAGGCAGAAGAAATAAGTGAGAAACAGCCGAGCAGCAATGAACGCTGAGCTAAAAGGGCACCGAGCATCCAGAGACAAATCTGTCTGCACCGTCAGTTCATACATTTTCTGGGACTGTGTGAGAAAATGTTTGGCTTGCAGAGAAACTGCTGTTTGTTTTCGTGAGCTCTTGATATCTTATTTGACTTCTTTCCCTCTGAGTTTTTTTTTAGATGCAGAGTGAGAGGATTGTTGTGATTTGAGGAACATTGTCTCAACCACGTAATGTATAAGCTGACCATTAACGTTAGAATTTGAAACCAGGAGGCCTTGAGTTGTGACCGCAGTCTGTGACGTCTCTAAACACACCATGCATGTATCATGAAGATTAATTCAGCAGCACAGGAGCTGCTTTAAGATCCTCGTTTTCTCAGGTCTCGACGGATGTTGCTAAACTATTTAATAACACATGGTTTCATTAGAACTGAGAAACACAATTTGTCATAAATTGAGGAAGATAAGTGACCAAACTGGTGAACCAGATTCACAGAGAAGTTTACACAGATTCTGGAAAACCAAACACAAGAGAAGCTACATAAGACGAGGAGAGTCCATCGTGGTAGTCATAAACTGAATGCTATTCACACACATCTCGTTTGGAGTTTCGAATCCGTGATTGGTTCATATGTGAACACAGCAAATCACACTCAGTTGTGGGATAAAATAGGCGCTTCCAAGCGGATTCTGGTGCCAGGTGTGAGAGCAAGAATCAACAACAGGATTGTACGGTACCAGCACGATCGAAAGCTAATCTGCTAATAAATCCAACTGCTGATCATTAAATGTTTAAGAATCTTATCATCAATCTGTATGCACGTCTGCGCGGCTATTATAGTCAAAGTCCAGAACTAAAAAAAAAAAAAACACATTTGTCCGGACCAAATTACCCAAACTACAAGTCTGAAGGAACCTGTGTGTATGCCATGTTGAAGAACGGCTGTTTGGTCACCTGAAGATAAAAAAACACATTCAGCCCAGTGTGCAGTTTCTGTCTTTACATCGAAATGTCACTGTTCTAAAATGTGTTTTTATAAAGACAAATCCCCCTCTGCACAGCAGCTCTCTGTTTTGGTTGTGTCATCATCAGAGATGTTAAGGTATGACGAATCGAGAGCCGCTCGGCCCACACAAAAGTCTCTGAGAGTCACTTTTTATTTTCTCTGAGTTCAGTCATTTAGGTTGAATACATACTGTAGACAGGAGATGTATGTTTAGGCACAAAAACTACTTTTTCACAAAAGACTGTTTTGGCTAAAATTCAAGAAGTCAGCGCTGAGATACAAACAGGCGTCCTCTGTAAAAGCACTGCGTTTGTTTGACCCATCCACTCACCACAATCTCACTTTTTAATACAATGTCACCAGACTTCAACACATCAAAACATTACGCTAGATGGGCACATCCAGAGATGATGCTACAATACCTATAGAGCTCCAGTTTGAACCATAGGGGCATTGATCAAGCTGTCAGATTTGACAACTTTGGAGTAAGAAAAACGTCACGACTCTCTTTGAACTATCCGGTGTGATTTGATCCAGAAGTTTAAGGACAAAACTGAACTTTATTTTGCACTACTCACACATCATCCCCTTCCCTCCTCTCAGCTCGTTGCCCGTCTCGCTCATCCATCAGTCCTCTCGGCTCTCTGTTTCTGAGTCACAGCCAAAACCCATTTTCAATAAAGCTATTTTGCAATGCATTTATAGTGTCAAGAAGTCTATTGTAGTAGAATTTTAAGTAAGTCAGGTCTTTATCAGCACGCTGATAGGCCAAATGTTCTCCATCTAGAGGTAAAAGACATTTCAGAGACAAAGCGTGGGTGTCATGTTGCCAGCTACTTTTTTTTAAGCCGCATGATACATCGAGTACCAGAGTTTTAGAGCTAATAATACCAGATTCACATGGAAAGTAAATAGAATATTTGGCGAGGATACAGATAGTCTTCCAGGAGTGCAGCAGTGCTTATGTACAAGTAGCTCATTTAGAATAGATCATCTATGCGTGGACTCTTACTGGTCATTCCTCTGATTACCCATCTCATTATGTCCTGATGTAATTGCACAAGATCCCCCTCGTCCGTCTGGCAACCTTTCTTATCATTCTTCAGCTTCTCTCATTCTCACAGACAATACCCCCTCCGAGCTCTGCGTCTATTCATCTCTGCCGGCGGCAGTCGACAATTAAAGCCCGACTAATGTCACATCTTTTTTTAAAAAATTAACATGCCGAGAGAGCCATGAAAGAGAAATACAGACAGTTACAGGGGGCGAAAATCGTGAATTGTTAAGGAGCGAGATGGACTGATAATAAAGTTGTGGCTATCGAAAATGAAGCTCAAAGATAATAAAGTAATCTGTTGGCCGGTCCAACGCACACACACACGCATGCAGTCATAAAGACAGATGGACAGACGCAGAGATAAAGTTGCCGCTATCTGAAATGTAATAAAACTGAAGTAAATGAGTCTATTCTCAGCCACTCGCTGAAGGCCACTGTGGCAGTAATGGCAGCCGCGGTGGTATATGCCTGAAAGGAGAGATAATGACTTGAAGATAAGGAGCCCACTTTTGTATGCCGAGAGTGTGATCTCATACCTAGACTTGATGTTTTGCTGCAGGAGGGTGCAGGTTCAAATCCCCAGCTGATCTGTGGACGTGAAATCCTCTCCTCCCTCACCGTCCCATCTGTGTGAAGAAAGCAAATTAAAAAAAGAGCTAAAAGGTCAGTTTGATGGGAGTCTACAAGCAACAGAAGACATACAAACTTTCTGATCAACTTGTTGGACGCCAAAAAAAAAAGGTTGCTAATTGATTCTGCGCTACTTTTACTACTGTTGCTGAGATCCCACAGTGTAGGCCATGGTACAGTGTCAATATTCACCCTTGTAAAGGTGGAAATAACACATCTTTTGCTCATTTAGATCATTCAGACAGGACCCGTTTTGGCTGCAGCGGTCTACGCGGCAGGGGTGTCTGCATAAACACGCAGCATCTTGCGACAGAGAAGTTGAGCTAGATCCAGCTTTTGGAAAAAAACGCACCCCGGCGTCACGCTGCGGCCGCCAATCAGACCCTCGGATGATAATGTGGCTAAAAACGTCACATTCATTGTGCTTAGAGTGCTTTTAGAAACACTGACCATCTCGTCAGGATGTAACTTTCTCTGTAGCAAAGCGTATTAAGTCTGTTCAAACTGGGAGAAACTAATGTCACACCGTTTGGATTTTCACGTGTCAAAGTTACGTTTTTACGGTAAAAAACTGTCAGCTGTGGGATAAATATGGTATAACTTCTCCTAATATTAGTACTGTTGATTTCAAGGTTGGTGGTTTGTTCCATATCCAAAATACCGTATGAATAAAGGTTTTGCCATAGAATATTACAGTGTTTTACTGTAAAATTAACTGTCTCTAATATAAAACAAAAAAAATCCCTTAAAATGATGTAGAAATAAAGGTTTTGAAGTATGACTGTGTTTTACTGTATACTTGTACTTTTACAGTTTTTCACTGTAAAATCTACAAATTTAAAAATCTACAGAGATTTTTAACAGTGTACACCACCTTTCACCACCGAGGAGACTCGTCAGTGTAAATGATGTCACCTTAACAACAGTAGGGAGGAGATAGGAATAATAAAAATAAGATTAAATCACATCATGTAAACAGAATAAATAACTTCAACGGATTTACCCGTGTGTGTGTGTGTGTGTGTGTGTGTGTGATCTTTGATGTAATCCCTTTTGCCAGAGTAACTTCAGCGACAAAATATTGTGATTTTTGGACGCAGACCCACACACACACACACACACACACACACACACACACACACACACACACACACACGGTGATTTGAAGCTGCTCATTATATCTGGCTGCAAATGGTGATAAGACTTAACGCTGTGCTGACTGTGGTCACAGTGTCTACACACACACACACACACACACACACACACACACACACAGAATATCTCTGCATCTGCAAGGTCATGATGGTCAGCATAATAATGCTATCTTTATCTACTGTGTGTGTGTGTGTGTGTGTGTGTGTGTGTGTGTGTGTGTGTGTGTGTGCCCTTGAGTGTTCTGCGTTGATGTTATCTCGACTTTAAAAGAAGAAATCTGCAGACTTTTTCTTAAAAGGCCTAATTAAAAACGAGATTACAACCGTTTATCCCAAAACTCTTCTTCCTCTGCCTGCCTTCCATCCTTTATCCCATCATTAAGTGATTTTTGCAACACCTGATAGTTGTGGCTCAACTGAATATGTGTGTGGCTGTGTAAATAGTATATGTGTGAGCAATGCACCTGGTGCACTGCTTCTGTTGTGGCCAAAGGAGCTTTTGATCAGCGGCTGCAGAGTTCTCAAGCTGCTAAAACCATCACTGCTTTGAGGAGACACTCGAAATGCCAACTGTTAAATGTACTTGAGTAATGAGCAGGTGAATTTCTTCCTCAATTCTGGAAACGTTGGAAGGTTTCTGAGGGATGTGACACCAGTGTGAAGCTGCTTTCTCCACGAGGACTTGGTGATATTAACCCGTCTGTTTCTTCCCAAAGGCCACGATCACTTCCTCAGCCCTGCTAACATTCGGGAGGAGGTTGTTGGCTTGGCACCAGCGGGTCAGGTTCTCTGCTTCCTTCAGATATCGGTTTATTAATTGATTCCAGCTTTGATCAATCCAAACTCAACAGGTATTTTAAAAGTGGTCGTCTTGTGGGCAGACTTGATAAACTAACAAATTAGGATCATTATTTAGTTATTTCGGCATTCTTTTGATCCGTTTATTCCAGATGAATCACAACAAAATCTTTACTTTGGCCTCATTTTGGGCTCTGTAGTAATCCAGATTAAGGTCAATACTTGCTTGCATGATTCGTAGTAACACGACTAGATGCAAATGATCTGTGAGTAAACTAATGCAAGCTGAAAATCAGTGTGAACACACCATTAGTCTTTAATACTTCATCCTCCTCACTGACATTTCCAGCCGGTGGATAATGTTATTTTGCCGCTTGAACTGACATTAGATAAGATTTCTGTACAAAGTTAGATGTATTATCACAGATAATATTTATATTGAACTTTTAAATACAGCAAAATGCAAACTACCTTATCATCCGACTCCCACACCGAAAACAAGAAATGTGTGTTTGAAGGCTACAAGGTTTATTGACGTCACATTTCATACTGTCATTTACCCAAAGAGATTTTCAAACTGCTTTTTTTTCTGCTGCCATTCAAGGCCTGTGAAGTGTGAAACTCTGCAGTAGCTGTAAGTGACTTGGTGCGAGGCCTTGGTGTGCACTGAATGATATTGAAATGTAATAAATACTGTTCTTTTTATTTCTGACCATTCCACCATCCTTGGGTTAAGTAATTTTGCCAATGACCCGTGTAGAATAAGAAGGTAATATGAGTCCAGAGTGTGTGAACGAGGGACACATTTATCATTCTCTCCGTCTGTCTCTTTTTCTTCCTTAATATTTCAAGGATTCTCTCTGTCTCGTAGCCTTGCCGGCATCCAAGGTCTTCACTAAATTAAGCGGTCTGCAGTGATCATTATTAAAAAGGTTATTCAGTGCTCTTCATATATATATTTATATATTTACTGCCCAGTAAAGATATGTTCTTTTCAACATCTCTTCAAAATTTAACAATTATGAATATATTAATCTGTAACAGGGTTTTCCTTTTTTTGCACTCTTGGCATCAAATTTCAGACGTGTTAACATTATGAAATGAAGACTGAAGGGAAACAAGTCCAAACAACCACAGCATGCATATCTACAGTAATGATTCTTTTTATCATTGTGATTCAAAACTCAAATTTAGCGACTTGACTTTGTTTTCCTCACGTCCGCTCAATAACTTGAACTGAGCTCTCAGGCGTGGAGCACATCGGTTAATGAAAAACGGGGCGCTGTTGTGTTAATGTGATTTGATAACTGACATTCACTGCCAATAAAAGTCAAGTTAATCCTGCTTTTCTAAATGTGATGAAATAGTCAAATAAAATGTCATTTTTTGGCCACCTTTGATTATTTTGTCTTAGCAACAGTTAAAAATCACAATATTTAAGATACATAAAGTAATGCTGCAAATATTTCAGCTACAGTTTGTCAGTTTTACCCGCCAAATGCTCTAAAACAATATATGATGGAAAAGGTTCCATGCATTCGCTGATCTTCTTTGTACTAATCTGCGTTTTCATGGATTTCTTCTATAATTGAAGTTCCGAGTCTTACAGTGCTCAGGTTGCAGGTCTCTGTAACTGACAGCTTTGTATTACTATGAGCTATTTTCACAAAATGACACACACACATTGTCCAACACACACACACACACACACACACGTAACACAATATAACAGTCTTACATGTATGTCAGTCCTGGGTGAAAAGGGCGAGGGAGATTACAATAATTATTTCTGTGTAGGTACAGCCAATGACCTTTGAACACTAAAAAGATGATTCATGCAACAGAAAAGAGGACAAATGTGAACCATGCAGACATTTTTAGTACATGTGGTTTCCTTTGACAGGACGTCATTAAATAATGTGTGTGTCTTTTAAGGGTAAAGGTTGTTGTAGAGAATTAAGGATGAAAGGCAAAGCAAACATAGCAGGATTAAAAACAGCATTACACTGTAAGCAGTACGTTCTAAGTCATTATGCTCTTTACTTTTCACACTAATCTGTAGCCGCACACGTACAGAGGCAGAAGTTTAAGTAGCTGCTGAGACATAGGTGCAACCATTACTGCCCGGGATTATAGTCCATCACTGCCTGCCTCTGCTTGTTATTGTTAATCTGTGAGTGTCCCAAATACTTAGACAAACTTAAATTGGCATCTTGCAAACTAAAAGTGGATATTTTTCCTCCATTTTCCTTATCAGGGGGGCTGGAGCCGATCCCAACTGACATTGGGCGAGGTACACCGTGAACATGTTACACCAGTTCATCACAGGGCTGACACACAAAGAGGCCGTTCACACTCAGACTTGCACAAATATGCCAGCCAGCTGGTTTGAACCCAAAACTTTCTTGCCGTGAGGTTGCTAACCACCGCACCGCCGTGCCCATTGGCATCATTGGATGTTGCACAAAAAATTGTTGCATAAAAAGTAATTCTAGGAAAATTGCTTGTAGATTCAGTAACATACTGATCAGACACGTCGTTAGAGGTGCAGCCACTTCAATTCAAGCAATTAAATATGATACAGCTGCTGCTGCTGCGCTACAGGATGAGGAGGGGAAAAAAGTCCAGAGGTTTTGGGTTCACGACATACCTACCTCCATGTCATCCATGTGTTGTGCCTGCAAATATCGAACTCTTGTCTGCATCTGCCAACTCTGAGAAAAGCTGCTGCTATCCTTCCAAGGGGCAGATTCAGGCCATCTTGTGATCCAACAACAGGCAGCTAATCAGTGATTTTTAACACACCATCGCCATAATAACGGCAGACAAAACTCTCAAAGGGGATTTCATGTTAATATTGTATCACTAATTAATCACTTAACGATTGAAATAGGCTGTTAAACATATCCACAGTCATTAGCAGACTTTTTTTTTGCTCTGGGAGCATGCCATATTTTGGCAACAGATTCATTGCTTCGCTGTTATTTCGGATTCATGCGGCAAAGACACAGTTTGGATGAATGCCTGAGCGTTTCATTTAGTGTGCCTCGAGGGCAAGAATCAGCAGTTGTGGGAGCGGTGGCTCCCCCGGTGCCAGAAATAACCAATCAGCATGACGAGAAGGAGATATGGATCCATTCGCACTGGTGATGTTTGTATCATTCGATGCTGGTGAATTGATTATCAGTACGAATCCAAACTTAAGCTCCCCGAGTACAGCGAGGCACAGATTTCAGCTAAGTCGAAGCATCAACATAATACACACACACTTAAATGCAGAGTGAATGTTTATAGACAGACTGTGGCATCGTCTCAGCGGGTTACACGGAGAAAAGTGATTCTCTTACGGTCACAAATCTGTATGCCGCAGCATTGCAAAGTACCGGCTCATAACCTTGGCCATATTCGGGAAGAAGAGTTTTATGCACCCTCAAATTTCAATCACAAAATGCACCTGCATACTGAATAGAAAACAACTTTTAGATGTTGCAGTGGAAATAAAAGTGGAAACTTCCTTGATGATGCATCATCTTCCTATCAAGAGGTGTTTACACGCCGTAAATCAAACTAAATGCTCGGGAATCTGGAAAGAGAGGAAATAACTCATGTATGTTTTATGTAAATGCGCACTCTGTCTCTTCGTCAGCCTGTCTTTGATGCCTTTATGTAATTTTTTTAAAGTGGAGGATGGTGGGTTCATTCTAAAGCCACCTCTACATCTGCCACTACACCCCTGCACCGCGCGCTCGACGACGTCCTCTGTCCGCCAACACAGTGATTTTCGGTTAATACCGTTACATGAGCACAGCTTTTCTTTAAGGGCCACGCCAGATAAAGAAAGAAAGAGAGAGAGTGAGAGATCAACAAGCTGGCAGAGGAAATAATCCTTCCTCTCCTGCTAATCAACATTCCTCCATCTCTCGGCTGCTCTCGTTGAATTTGGTAGAAAATGTCTCGCTGAATAATTATCAGGTGATTCAGCAGTGACACTTTCCTACATGTCAACTGCTGTTGAATTGACTGAGAATGAACTGTTGTTGTTTAATGGCTAAGTATCTAACTTCTTCATCAATTAGAATTAACGACTACAACTGAAGTAGAACGTGTTAATTATATTCGAGTTTCAAAGTTCACTCTTGATTTTGGAAACAGCACAAAAAGATCTCACCTTAAGGTCTAATCTGCAGCTGTCTGCATCTGATGATCCTCATCAATAAATAGAGTTGCTTAGCTGTCGTAGACTTATAGAGGTTAAAATAATGCCACACATTAGGGATAATAGTGCCATGGAGGTTCATTTAGGACTTCATGTAGATATTTATGACTTGACAGACATCACGCTCGGGCAATCAGGCATTGCGTTGGATCAACACAGCTTACCACATCTGGTTTAGTGACTCACAGGTGCACACACGCTGGTATATATTTGCATATACAAGGCAATTCATGGGTTGCTTCCATCTTAATCCTGTCTGTGAACTCTCACAAGCATGTTGAACAGTTATGATCAGAGGACTTTTATATGCTCCAAATGTACCAAATGTTCCTAGAGAAATTGGGAAGAGGGCGTTCAGATACTGCACCCTCAGACTGGAATGTATTACAGAAAGTTAGAAAGTCTGATTTCTTTGAATGCAGACTTTGGTGTGTTGTTGCTTAGACTGATATACTTGGACTCATGGCCTTTTATTTTTTGAGATGTTTGTGTCGTTTTGTATCAGTTTTAATTGACTTGTTCTTAGTTTTTGTGCTGCTGTCTGTCTTGGCCGAAAACCTCAAATACAACTCCTGAAAACTGCAGATTTACTGGTTGTGAGCAAGCAGCTCCAGAAGTGAGTCAGTCTCCATAAGTCCCCATGTTAAAATGTCCAACTTCACAGCAGAAATAAACATGTTTACAGCCTGGTACAAAAAACAGTTTTACAACTCACCTGTTTAGATTATATTAAGGCTTAAAGTTATGCATATTAACAGGGAGGGTGCTTTGACTGACAGGTGGGTGTTGTTACAGGTGGCTTGTTTCAGTAACCAGGCGTCATTTGACCTGCCTCAGGTACGCCGACAGTCCGCCTTTGCTCATTTCTAGATTAGCCGGGAGGCGGCAGGCAGAGGCACCACATTCCCATCTTCAATATACCTCTTTAGAAACCTGCAGGTGATGTCACAGATACAACCCCCATTCTTTATACTGTCAATGGTCGTGAGGCTGACTGGCGTACCGCATGTTTATCTGATGACATCGACTGATCTCACCTGGCAAGGTGAAAAATAACTAATGGGGGTTGGTGGGTAATTATTCATTTACTTTCTTAATACGTGACTCATTAACCAAATGATTAATTAAAAACTGTCAGTTGGGCTCATCTATTAAATGATTGGCTGCCTGAGCAACTTTTAACTGATTCGGCTATCTGACTGTCTTATTAACTGATTAAACTAAGTGGCTGACGACCTTGCGTACTCGCTATCTAACTGATGAACTGTCTCCACAACTGTCAGTCAAGATAAGTGGCTTATTTGTGTATTTACCATACGCCCTGTGGGGGGCCATGTTCAACCAGCCGCTAATGGTAAGAGGCCTGAGGCGACGATGTTAGCAAAAACATCCACAATCCAACTGTAATACCCCTCCACTGCTCTGCTGAAATGAGACAAGTGTGGCGTAATCCCCTTAACACACACACACACACACACACACACACACGACCAGTGTGCACAATCACCCACACCATCACTCTATCAAACACCCCTCCCCTCGCAGTCTCTCTTAAAGACACTCCCTCTCTCATGCTCATTTTCCTGCCTCCCCCTCCTGCCTCCCCATCCTTAAAGAGTGGCCTGTGTGGTACACTGTGGTAATTAAAGTCTGCAGTGATTGGAAATATATCCGCACACCATATCATTTTAATGCCAGGGCCTTAATATGCCAAGATACTGGCTGTAATTGGATTTTGATTGGTTACTAATGAAGATGCACTTCCTGGGAGACAGACGTGACAAGTCATCTGTTTTACCCCGGCATCCTGGAGTACGTGTGCATGAACACACACATGCAGGCAGGCAGACATAGACGAGCTCAGAGTGAGATAAACTCACATGCAGAGCGGTGCAGATGTGCATATGCATGCACATGCACAAACACACAGATGTGGGAGGACACATGCTCTCACATACTAACCTACACAGTGATCGCCGTGAAGCATAAAGCTGGATTTTAGTTTTTTGAATCGCTCGCAGTCAGGAGCATATTCACCCATCCAGCAGCAACAGTAGATCTGTTTTGGTCGCCGCAAAATACATGCTCCATTTTCCTCACCAGCTATCTGCGAACTTTCTCTACCATTTGGTGCTGAGCAGCGAGCGTACAGTGGATTTATCAGAGCTTGTCTCTTAAAAAAAAAACAGCTGCCTGCTGCAGCTGCAAACAGAGTTGAAGAGAGCGGTGAGACCGAACCATCTAGTAAATGTGCCGTAAAACCTAAAAGATGGCCTAAAAAGTGGACCTGGAGGGATCTTAACAACAGCATGTTAGCCAACAGACGTGTCACCTAAACATACACATGCAGCACGTGGTGCAAATATTGTATTTCAAAAGCTTTCATCTTCTGTCAATACAGCTTTATGAAAGCAGATTAGTCCACCCACACTGCACAGGCCCAGATATTCCTGCTCACATGTCTTTACACAAATACAAACTCTGTTTGTGTTTGACTGCCTGGACTACATTCCAGTGAGCCGACATGTAAAACAAGAGAAACTCACTATAGTGCTGCGCCACTCTTTAAAAATGATTCAACGCACTCGTGTTTCATTACAGGAGCTGTTTTCCAGGCAGGTTTTCACGACATCACAGCTGAGAGTTGAGGACCAGATGGATCGGGTTTACTGCAGGACTAATAGGGGCGGCTGTGGCACGGAGGTAGAGCAGGTCGTCCACCAATCAGAAGATCGGCGGTTCGATCCCCTCCAGTCTGCATGTCGAAGTGTCCTTGGGCAAAATACTGAACCCTATACTATTACTCCTGAAGGCTGCGCCATCGGTGTGTGAATGGTTAGCTCCTCAAACTGATGAGCAGTTGGCACCTTGCATGGCAGCCAGTGCCATCAGTGTATGAATGTGCGTGAATGGGTGAATGAGATACGTACTGTAAAGTGCTTTGAGTGGTCGGAAGACTAGAAAGGCGCTACAGTCCATTTAATAGTATGATTTTACATCGACATCATCATTCTGAGGACGTAAGAGTACTAACAGCGAGATTTCACAAGGATGAATGAGTCAATTCTCATTACAGCAAAAAATACCTTTAACCAATAAATCTGATCATGAGCAAATTATTTCCAAAATCGTTGAAAAGTAATAAGGGGACATCATCAAGGGGTTAAAATTAGTCGTTAAGGTTAGGGGAGCCTCGTCTGAACGTTTTTTCAACGTCCTCTCGGTCAGGCTTTAAAAAGTCTTTCAGTTGGAAACATCAGATTAAAAGTATTGCTTTGTCTTGAATGTAAGTGTTTCATTTGGAGATTTGAGAGGACAATCGTACTCTGTAAATTCTACCTGGCACGGCTCTATTTTTCCTTTGTCTATGTGCTCTTACCGTGAGTAAACAGCCACGTAGTTAAATAGTTTCTCAATGCCGTTTTTGTGTCTGCGCGATCAGCTGTGTGCTGCTAAACACGGTATCCGTCAAAAATAGAACAGCCACGTGAAAGTCGCTTCTGGGACACTTTTGAAATGCGTCATTGCGCTTCTGGTTCACAAACATTGTCGAGAATGATCAGCTGAAACGTGTCGCAGCCGTGCCCGCTGGAATTTAGGCGTTAACCCCCTAATGATTGTTTTTGTTGTGATGCTGTCACATATTCAGTTCAGGGCTAATTATACATGCCTAACAACTGCATCAGAACATCCAGACCAAGATCTGAGAGATGTTTTTTATGGCCATGAAAGTCTCACCTTCACTGTGTCATGATTATTCATGTACATAATGTACTGTGTATTATCCATGCAGTAAAACTGAGAGGTTGTTCTTATTTAGTGATACTTCCCTGTGATTTCTATCCAGTATTCAAGGAGCCACATTCAAAACATAACGAAGATCACCAACAAAACATGAAGAAATAACAGTTTTGATGTTACGTCTGTGTATTGTGCTGCAGAGATATGTACTGTATCTAGCCCAGACGCATCCTGTCCGTCTGTAATACCACTTTGTACCTCAAGAGGTGCTGTACAGCGTCCAGTCTGCTCCGTCCATTCTTTATACTGTTATTGGTCTGCTGTCAGTCCAACATGAGGACGAAGAAGCAGCACAGAAGAAGAAGAAGAAACCACACACTAGAGTGGGTAACGTTGGAGAAACTATCCAACTGAAAAATGCCACCTCGTCACTTTAGGCCTCCGCCCCAAAGCTACATCTCAAACGGGGCAGGTAGGCTTATTCCCGACCTGCATTGGCCTGCGGAGTTTTTGATTTATTGACTACTGTCGGGATGTAAAGAGAATTTCAACAAATACTTCTGGAGAACATCAGCTGCCCTGACGTTAACATCCACAGCTGGAGACAGTTGTTGGCGGGTGGGCACTCCTTAACTTCTGATGATACTCTGCCTCCATGTTTGTTTGTTTGGAGTGTGAATTCAACAGGTGGCCACTTCTTACATGGCTTCTTTCATGTATAGCCAGGCTGCTGTATCACCACTGTGTTCCAGAAGCTAGTGCTAAATTAGCCAATTATCTGTGCCTTAACGGGAAATTTAAATGTGTCTGAAAACAAACTCCCCCTTCCTCCCTCCCACTTTAGTCATGCCTCTCTCTCTCTCTCTCTCTCTCTCTCTCTCTCTCTCTCTCTCTCTCTCTCTCTCTCTCTCTCTCTGTGTGTGTGTGTGTGTGTGTGTGTGTGTGTGTGTGTGGATGTAAACATGTCTCTCCTGACATCTCATTAAGCATTCATTAAGAAGCCAGAATATCTTCCTAATGCATCAGTTACAAGAATAAATTGGAAGTGCTGTTCAGATTAGGCTAAAAACATCTCTTTCTGCCACATCACCCCTCTCTCTCTCCCTCCCTCTCTCTCTCTCCCTCTCTCTCCCTCGTCATCACAGCCCCACTGAGCTCTGTCCGTGTCTTTAATCTAACATCTCATTTAGCCGAGCTAAAACGAGGTCAGGAGCTGATATGAAATTTGCTTTCCTCCCCCTCCTGTCCTCTCCTCCCTCGTCCTCCCCCAGCCAAATCCCAATTTCTACTCCTCCTCCTCTTCCCTTTCTTCTCTTCTTTTAAATTCCTCTCATCACATATCGACCTCTGTTATGTCTCTTAAACGTTCCCATCTTCCTCTCCATCCATTTTCCCCTCAACTTATCACCATCTCTTCTTCGACTATCCACCCTTTTCTTATTCTCCTCTTTCCTCCTCTTCTGTGCCCTTTCTCACCTTCCTCACCTCTAACCTCTTATATGCTTAAACGTGTGTGTGCTCAGAGCTATAATATGTATGTGTGTGTGTGTGTGTGTGTGTGTGGATGTGGTTGTGTAAATGAATGTCATCTTTGGCTGCTGCAGCTCCTCAGATTTTGGAAGTGCTCTTTGGCTGCAGTGTCGGACCGTGGGAGGTTGTGTGTTTTTGTGAGTACGCGTGTCTTCGTGCACGTATGGCGGCACATAAGGACAATAATCTGTTTAAGCATCTGTGTCTCAGAAGGCCACTAATGATTTCCCACCAGGCCTGCACACACACACACACACACACACACACACACACACACTCACACTGTCATATACACATGATCAGATGGCCTGGCTAGGTATAGACACTTGAGCAAATCTCTCTTGAATTAGAAACGCTCATGAGACTGTTCGCCATCGAAACGACAGTGTTTGTAGTTTGTTTAAAAAGAAAACAAGAAAACGTGATGAAGTACTCTCTGGGGCTTCCTCCCAGTGGAGAAAATGTGATGCAGTGCCATATAGGCTGCCCTACATGCTAGAAAAGGATTTGAAACTGTTTCACCATAAATGCATCACTACTTTCTGCACACTGGTGCCTCACCACATGCAGCTGGTGCAATTTTTTTGTATTTTATTCGCCCCTGCCCATCAGACAGCCTGAGTTTTCCACTGCCTCTGCTGCTGTTGGGTGAATAATGACAGTCCTTTCTCAGTAAAAAAAAAAAAAAAATAGTGACATAGTTATACTGCTGCAACAAAGTGTTGGGAGGAGATCAGAGTGGAACCCAAGAGGAGAACATGGTGAAATAATCTCTGCAGAAATGAAAACAATGTGTGCACTGTATTCCACATCTGTCTGGACCTCAGACATCATTTAAAAAGGAGCTGATGAATTCTAGCAAACATTTTGGATGTGGCATTTCTTTTCACTGCTGTATGTGTGCATGTGTGGCAACCAACACAGGAAATGCCAAAAAACTGCAGTTCCCTAACCCTCAAACGTCCACTCGAGGCTGGCTCCAGAAGTGAGTCAGTCTCCATAAGTCCCCATGTTCAAATGTCCAACTTCACAGCAGAAATAAACATGTTTACAGCCTGGTACAAAAAACAGTTTTGGTCTCTATAGCCAGTGTGTAAGATTTAGAAGTATCTATTAGCAGGAGTGGAACACAGTATTCATTAGTCTGTTTGCATTAGTGTATAATCACCTGAAAATAAGAATCTTTGTGTTTTTGTAGTCTTAGAATGAACCTTTATATCTACAGTGAGAGCGGGTCCTCTTCCACGGAGTCCGCCATGTTGAACCACCATTTTTGCACAGTAGCCTAGAACAGACAAACCAAACACTGATCTGGATATGGCCTTTTGCTTTAAATGTGATGTGCAGCCAGAGTTTTTCCCGCCGAGTATTCATTTGGTTGCAATCTGCAACCTCACCACTAGGTGCCACTAAATCCTACACACTGGACCTCTAAGAGTTAAAGTGATGCCGAAGATTTTCTAGAACAAAAAATACATTACGATCTACACCAATGATACGAAATGGTAAACACTTTCTGTCTTCTAAGTGGGCATCATCTCCTTGCCCTGATTACCAAACCTCGTTTGGAAGTGGTGGGAACATTCATTTTTAATTAAGTTGCTGTAGATCAACTCTGGTGAAAGCTCCACCAACACGCCACCTCTTTGCCCATTTTCTGGATTAGCTGGGAGGCGGCAGAGGCAGGACTGCCAAGATGGCGACAGCCAGAACCACCACGTTTTTTATGACTCTTTATGCTTCACATCTTGTGTCCTACCAACACTCAACGTGGTTTTCTTCTCACCATGAGACCAATCAACCCTTTTTTTTTGTTGTTTGGTTTCAATAGCCATGCAATCAGAGAGAATTCATACAAGGGAAAGAGTCAGTTATGTAACTGGGAAAGGCTGCAAAGATGGTTTTAAAAGCACTGAAGTCAGTGTTAATATCAAATTTGGAAAAAAAGTGCTGACTCTAGAGAACAAAAGCAAACCAACGTTAGTTTGTTCTGTAGAAAAAGGAAAAGACACTAAAGCAGATCATAGATCAAGTTAAATAAGTCGTACAATAAACTGTTTTTCTCTGTTAATGCTGACTCTTCCAGCTTTTTAGCACTAAACACAAGTTAGAATATCATTAGCTTTGCAGGTATGTTCCCCAAACTGTGCTGAAGAAATGTTTTACTAATATAATAACTTCAGTAATCCCCTGACAGCCTTTATTTTTCATAGTCATCATGTGGGGACTGTGAATATCTGTACAAGATGTAAAGGCAGTCCAGACATTTCAGAGTGGTTAAGACTGTGTAATGGGAGGCTTCGATTTTTGGTGGTTGGATCACTCTTTATCAGAAGACGCAGTAGGATGGAGACTCCACACTTCATAACAGCTTCACTTCCTTGTCAGGACTCATCATGTGAATGAACTAACCAATCAGAAGCTTGGACTTAGACTGAGGTAAAAGTCAGAGAAGCAGAATCAACAGAATACCGTAACTGTTTTAAAGATGCAGTTGTAAATAGTTAACTGTAAAAAAAAAGTAATCAAAAATACAAAACAACAGTTGTTAAAATACCAACATCATAGACAACATCATACCATTTTTCTTATAACATTGACATCACAGACAACACAAATATGTTTTTTTTGTAAGGTCCAAACAGTTTTAAAATATAACATCAAGATTTTTTTTTTTTTTTTTTTTTTTTTTTTTTTTTTTTTTTTTTTGGTTGGTTGGTTGGTTACAATTTACCAACAATCGAGCCAAACATCTTAAGGGCTGTATATTCTGCATATGGAATATTTTCAACGATACCATTCTTTGTTCTGATTTACTGTTTTTAATAAAAAAAAAGCAAAATTTCACCACTGTCCATTAATAATTTTAACTTTAAAACTTCACTGAAAAATATACACTTCTATTCAACATTCCTTCTTTTAATATTATATCAAAACTATGAAATCGTCACAAATATCTATAAATGTGAATAAAACGTTGAAAATGATCCTTCACATTTTTTTGGGGGGGGTTTGACCCTCTCACCTCCCTTTTCTTTTGGGTGATTTTTTTCAAACGTCATACATAAAATTTTAAATGTTCAAATGAAAAAAACCCGCATGACGTCCATTGTAAGGACACAGGGTCTGAAAGGGTTAAGTAAATTAACTCACATATACATTATATTAACTTCTGAACCTTACCACTATCAAATATGAATTAACTTGACTAAAGATAATAAATATTGTAGACATGACAATATGGCATAGGCTGTTTGATACTCACTAACACCAAGTTAATTGATTTCAATGATTTCAAATGAAATTCATTTTACACTTGATTGTCTTTTTTCTTGAAGCTATTAAATCGCCGTCTCAACCGAGCGCACCGTTTCTATTTATGACAAGTAATTAATGCGTGTGTGCATGTGTAAGTAAGACTCTGGCACTCGTATATTTCCGAGCAGGTGTTGTGTCGCTGCAGTTTTTCCTCTTTTGTAGCTCGAGTAGAAAAACCTCTGAAAAAGTATTTAGACCATGAAGTACTTAAACTCTCCATTGGAACCAATACTAATGAATTTCTTTGAAATGACATGTGGCAGTAAAAGTCTCACACTGAAGCCAATACTAATGAAATTTTTCCAGGCAGCATTCAGACCGTGCCACGCTATAACTCTGTAATGAAATCAATGACAGCCGGCTTCAATTAACTTTCAGGGAAGCAGGTCTCCTTCACAAGTCAGAAGGCAAAAAAAAAAAAATCTGATATGTTGTCATGTCGCCCAAATTGAGAAATAATTCAGAATGAACGCTGTCATTAAACGCGATCCAGCGTTTCCTTTGAAGTCTGAAAATGAGGTAAAAGTGAATTGACCCCGGCTCTGTCACCGCTACTAAAGACAGCCGTTCAGGTTTAATGGCATCTCCTCGTGGCCGGGGGAAGACCAATGTGACTCCTCTAAAAGGTGAAGCAGACACTGAGGCAAATACAGGCTACGCTTTATTAGGCTGGAAGCTGTAGACAATTAAGCGAGGAGAGGAAAGGAAAGGCGAACATTAAGAGAAAGCAGAAGGGGCGGAATTGAAGAATGAAGAAAAATAAAAGAAGTAGAGGGCAGATTTTAAAAAATACAAGATGGACAATGAAGTGAAGAGGAATTAGGAACAAAAACACGATAGATGAGAGGAAAAAAGATAAATAAAGAGGAATATACTCAGGAGTGTAACTCCATGTGGAAGTCCATGGTTTGAATTTGGCTTTTTATTCTCTGATTCCTCTCCTTTTGGTGGCAGATGAGGTTGAATCTAATCTAATCTGAGGAAGAAGAGGGCAGGGAAGGACAGGAGAGTCGGGAAAGTGCAGAAGAAGATAGAGTACGAGGCGAGGGCAGGGAGGAGACGAGTGGAGACGACATTAGCATTTGTATTACCTCATTCTTCTGCCAATGGCATCCCACTCGCCTCCATTAAAGTCTGCACATTATTGTGGATTCGCAGCATTATTATTACCAGGGATGGGGAACAATTTCTACCCCTCTATTAGAAACTGATATCTGGTATCCGGCACAAACACAAACACACACACACACACACACACACACACAACAGTGGGAGAGTGCAAGGATCAAGTCCAATGGAAAATAGCAGGTTTAATTTGAGTCTAGATGAGGAATTCAGAAAGCTATTAAACTCCTGATGACTTATTTCAGACACACAGATTTGTGCGCAGAAATGTGTGCACATGCCACAAACACAGCATAAAAATACACATATGTAGACACACTCAAAACACATGCACACACACAGTTCTGAACCTCAGAGGTTTTAGCATTGAAACGCGAATGATCTGTTTTTAGCCTGAAGAACTCGCTGCAGTAGGTATTTAGCTGCCTCACACTCACAATAAGAACTCATTATGCTAAGGACCACAGGCTATGTGTGCGTGTGTGTGTGTGTGAGCTATAGTGTGTTAAAGTGAATGTGTCTGCGTGCATGTGTGTGTTTCACCGTCACAAGAAGTCATCACACTGCTTTAATTAGAGGCAGCTCTCTGCGCTTTAGGAGGTTGCGAGAGAAAAAAGGCAGAATGAAACACTAGGCCTTCACACACACATTCACACACAAAAGCATGCGTACTATCATACATATTCAACGTTTATAATTTGACTGACAGACAGGGATGTCAGAGCACCGATACACACTCTGCCTGTGCATAAACACTTGTACTGTGTGTGTGTGTGTGTGTGTGTTTGTGCTGCACACACAGACTCTTAGTGCCCTCTAGTTGTGTTGAAAGATTTTTTTTTTTTTTTACTCTCTAATGATAATGCCACATGAAGCACAACCAGTCGTGAAGCCTGCGTGAAGTTTAACCCCCTTTAGTTTTGAGTGGTGGGTCAATGCAGTGCCTGATGAAAACCTTTCAAAATAAAGGTGGACTTTGCTTTTCCTTTTGATATTTTCCACAATTATACTCACTAACATCCTTCCTTTAGACCTCAGTGGTGTTTGTTCGTGGTATCCTTCCTACTTATTTTCTCAGACTACATGATCGTTTGATGGTCAGGGACTTGCACTTTGTTTGGCGCAGTGATAATACTGATGTTGGGAGTAAGTAAGTAAGCCTACGCTACGCTCTTAGGCCCGATTCCAAATCTTGCGCTGTGGAGTAAACACATTTTTTGTCCAATTAATTTCAGTGGAGTTAGTGCGTTTTGGCCAATGACATATATAGAATGGACAGAGCGTGAGTGACGTCACCCATAGGTTTCCAAAGCGGCAGTGGTTGAGTGACATAGACAGAAGAAAGCCGGTGAATCAGCGAAAATAAAAAGCTATTAGCTGATTGTTTTATAGCAATTACTTTGAGCACAAACAAGCACACACCCCCTCATTGCAATGCTTGATTTTGTCTGAATACTGCCTTTGTCATTTCAGTCTTAGTCTGTCTGAACACCAAAAACAAATCAAAAACTTTTAATTCATAAATCTCCTGATGTTTTCCTGCACACACTGCAGTATATCTGAAGCAATCAATAAAAGCTGAATACCAATCTAAAAAGGCATCTCAAAATGTCACATTTTAGTGAAAGTGACAACAACAATACAGAATTAGAACATTAAAATGTCTCATTATAGAGTTAACATGAAGTCCTTTACAGACTATGAGCCTTTCAGTGTGGTTTATTACCTTATAAAGTGAGTCTTCTTTTAGCTGAGTCGTGTGTATTCATCTTAATACAAGATTTGCATTGGCCAACACGCTCCTCATTCATTGTCATTCCTCACTCGTTCCACTCATCATCCACTCCATATGAATGATAACGAGGTTTACTGTTCATCATTGTAGCTACGGGCTCGTCAATAGTTAATTGCGCGTAGGTAGCTTCATGTGCAGATCTGACATTGACCTCACGCTGGATATTCTTCATGTGACCCTGAGACAGTTTTCACCACTTCTCATTTGAGCCTTCGTATTCGGTGTCTTACAGATGCACATGCATGATTAAATATACAATGTACAGAATTTATATGAGGACACATTACATATGCACGTGCAGTACTATGCTTATGTAATAAAGACATAGACACAGAGGATGATAGACATAACAGACACAGTATTTCCATGCTATAGGTATTGCATCTCCATTAAAACGAGCATTTTTTAATTTTAAAATTACATTCTTCACATTGGAGCAAAGCTCTGATTATGATGCTAATAATACAGAGCTGTGTTTAAGGGATAATGACAAATCTATGCTTAAAGTTTTCCACAATCACTTGATTAATTTTCTGCCATCCTGCAAGAAACTGAAATGTCTGGCAAAGGAGACAAATTTAAGAAGATTAGAAGATGATTTGAGATTGTTTAATTACACATACATGCATTTATTATTGTGTCAGAGTGCAGATTAATATTTAAGCAATATTACACGAGAGGGAGTGCTTTGCTGTCATTATTGGCACGACAGTGATGCGGTCTGTTGTGCCAATAATAAGGCCTCAAATGTAATATTAACAGTAATAACAGCTGCTAACTAAATTGTTCTCTAACTATTATTACTCATGTTATCTCCATTTCCATGGAGATACATGTGGTATGATTTATAACTGGAAAACAATCAGTCACGTCAGTAGACTCTTATATGAAATGGAACCCACCTCTATGACACATGATACCACTAGCTGTTTCTTTTCCCTTAATAAGATTCACGTTCTCCGACCTACCACAGCCAACCAAAAGCAATCCCAACAACTAGGACAAGAATCCTTGCGCCCAGCATCTATCCTGCAAATAAGGCCAGTTGTGCTTGATGGAACACTCCACAAAAAGCCCAATTTGGACCTTTCAAAGCTGATATAAGATTACATGACATCTATATCCTTCAGATGATCATTCTGTCACATTAGGTGATCGTGGTTTCTTAAATTCCTTCTGGAACTTGGCCAAGAAACATGTCAGGTGATACATTAAACCACCAGCCAATCATAGCTCGTGGTCACACGACACAGTTTTTTTATCCCTGATGTCTGTCATATCTGGCCATTATCAAGCTATTATATTGTGGTCTGATCTGGCATAACACCAACCCCTAAAGTTCTACTACAGTACAAGCAACTTCACTGAAGTGTCACTCTTCAATGCATCGGGGGGCTGTGCAGGATTGCTTTGAATGCACCTGCAGTTTTTTGCTGTGCTGATGTTGTTTTCCATTTTGCAAACAAACAATAGTCCGTCTCATAGTGCAAATGTAGAGAGGATTCAGCTCTTGGACTCCTGGGGTCATGAGTCCAGTATGGACGAGGAACACACTGCAGGACTGTGCAAAGGATTACACTGTAAGATGCAATTCATTAGTTATTCCATCTGCTGTAATTTCCTTCAGTTATTCATATACTGACAAGCTTGGGAGATAGAATTCTCTTCTCCTCCCACATCATCTATCTTAGGAGGACTGTAATTTCTTGCTTCCCCCCATGGTTTCACATTAAATTGCTTCAGGTGTATGAAAAAGAACCAGTTAATTTGTTTTCCAAATCAGTGTCATGCACATATAACACTTGTAACTATCAATTCTTCCTCAGTCCTCCTGCAGTTATTCCCCCAGGCTGTTGCGACGGTCACATGAGGGTTAAAGAGAGGGAAATAAACTCTCTGACATGGAGTATTGGAGTTTTCTGCAGAAGAAGTCTTAATCAGTCTCCATCATTCTCATATTGACCAAGTTTCCAGTTGAGGTCCGTCCCCTCTGTTCTGCCCACATTATTATCTGCCCATTATGCAAGCATTGTCCCCAACATCGATTAATGATTCACGACTACACGAGGAAGTTTTTCTGCAGGACAAAGCGAGCCATGTGTTCCCTTCAAAGTGCACCTCGGTGTCTAAGAATCAACAGCTGAGGGTGATGATGATACTTTATAATGAAGCCCTCATATCCGGACTACATGCATTAAAACATTTCATCAAATTTAAAAGATGTTTATCTCTCTCTGTAATTAAAGGTTTTGACTGACCTGGGATGAATCCCTCCATCATTTATCAGGTTATTGGGCACGTCATGGCAGCCATCATGGACACTAACCTTACTAACAGTGGACAATAATTTCCCTCTCTTGAATTATGAAAGAGAAAGTGAAAGTGGAAGTCAGATATCTGCCCTTTATATAGTAGTGACAGCTACTTTTACACAGTGACTAATAGCACACAATTAGAAGCAATTGTGATATAGATAAGAATGGCTGCCTGAACTTAATTAAGCCTTGATTTAATGATATTGAGGTGAAAGGACATCTAGATTCATGATGCCTGAATCCAGGCAAAAGTTTTGTTGAAGAGAGTACCCATAACTTGTTTCAACTGCAATCAACTTGCTGTATTTAAAATATAAGTGAAGTAAATATCTAAGAAATGTTCTCTTCTAACCCAAATTTAGCCATTTTAACTGAGACATTTGTTTCGTTTGACGTGCAAGTAACCAAAACCTAAGGACTTCAGGCTGGATTCCCACATACGGCTTTATGAAATTCAGCCCATCAACAGACACGAGTACATTCATCCAATTCTATTTTAGGTACTAGAGATTGAGAGTGAGTGTTAATCTCCCTGTGTCAGGAAGTATTGACTAAGTTCACTGTCAAACTTCTCTTTTGTTCCTCCCACATCATCAATTGGTCATTACGAAGAAAAGACCCGGAATAGGGTTTTTTTTTTTTTTGGTGGATGTTCCCTCTGATCGTGCTGATACTGAGTGCACTGGGAGGCTAACATTTTCCTCTCTGTTCCTCCCACATCATCAGTTAGTCATTATGAAGGCTGAGTCATTAGTACGCAGACAGATCGTTAATGCAGAGACAGATCGTTAAGAGAGCCCGGCTCTTTGTCCTTATTGAACAGGGAAGTATTATTTTCACACCTGAGTGTTATTCATCTTTGTGATGGTGAATAGGAGAATAGAGGTGGATTTATGGACAGAGGCAGTCTAAAAGAGCTGCTGTTGTCCCATATCTCTATAGTGTGTTAAAGTGACACCACAGGGGAGTAATTAGGCACGGTGATGTGTTCCAGTATTTTCATTATGTGCTGGCTGAACTAAGCATGTCTAAAATGCCTGCAGCAGGTCAGCATAGTTCTGTTTCAACCTTTCCGACAATTCATACTGCTGTTTGTAAAAAAAATAATTTACATTGCTGGACTACTTAGGCTTCCAACTCCTACTATTTATTTGTCGAAGCTTCAGATTCTCCGGGTAGTGTGCACAAGTTCACAGCATGCAGAATATTTAAATGTGAGGGGAGTGCCTCAAAAAGTTTGTGTCCGGGGTGGGAGGGGTGCCCTGCACACTTCAGGTTCCTGCCGATCACGTTCTCAGCAGACCGAATGATGCGCTGCAGTCTTGCCCTCGTTCTTGGCGGAGGCAGCAGAGTACCAGATGGTGATGGAGGAGGTGAGGATGGACTCAAGTGTTGAAGGTGAAGAAGTGCACCATCATTGTCTTTGGTAGGTTGAACTTCTTCAGCTGCTGCTTTCTTGATGAGGGAGCTGATGTTCAGCTGGCTGGGAAATGAAGCCAATGCGGAAGTGCTAAAAACTGCAGTTCCTCAAACGTCCACTTGAGGCTGGCTCCAGAAGTGAGTCAGTCTCCATAAGTCCCCATGTTAAAATGTCCAACTTCACAGCAGAAATAAACATGTTTACAGCCTGGTACAAAAAACAGTTTTGGTCTCTATAGCTAATTTCCCCGTTCATGACAACTGTACTGAGGGTGAATTTATATACAACTCACCTGTTCAGATTATATTAAGGCTTAAAGTTATGCATAACTAATAGCGTCACCACTTTGAATGACAGGTGGGTGCTGTTACAGATGGCTTGTTCATCGTCTGTCATGCTCTGTCCATTCTTCATACTGTCATTGGTTCAGCCCTGTGTAAGACTAGTATCAACACTGCCACCATCTCTATGAACAGATATCCGCATATGAATGCAGAAATTGTGGGAAATAGATCAAGATTCTGGCATCAGAAGCATTCTGGTTTCCGTTTGTAGTCCGAGTGGTATTGACCAGTCACATTTCAGTGAGCTTTGGTTGCATGCAGGTGAACAAAGTCTGTATGGAGAGCAAGATAGGTGGAATGCATTGGCTGAAACCAATACAGCTTTTTTGCCTGTATGAATGGCGGTGCGAGAGTATGCTGATTATACAAGAGTGGACACAATATCACAAACACCTTACACCACCTAATGTGTTGTTTCTTTACCTTTTATTGCAGTGCATTTGTATTGGATTGGATACATTGTAAGGGAATTCTTCCCACTGCAACCTCTAAAACAACGGGACCACATGAGTAATGCAAAAGCACAGCAGATTATGTAAACGGAGCAAAGAGGTGAATCTATCTGACACAGCATCAAACGTTACACGGTTCACAAATGTAGGATTTTCTATTTCCATTCAGACCTAATGTACTCTGTGTGTTCCTTTTGACTCGAATCAAATCATATTTTCCTGTAGTGAGGACTGTCCCCGTGTCCCCTAAAAGCCATAGATAAAAACCCCTGCAGGGATTGAACTTTTCCCAGATAGCTGTATTTTCTGTAATATGAAATGGAATCAATATGGTCTCCATGCAGAAACACATTCAGGCGCTCAATTCAGGTTCATTTCATTCCCCATCCAGTTTGCACTTTCTCTCTTTAAGAAGGAATAGATAGCGCTGGTGGTGGTGGTGGAGTCGAGGGGGGTGGTTGGTCCATATTGTGTTTTTCTTACACATTCACACACATACATTCCTACATTACAGTCAGTGGACTGTCTGTAATATCCAAGTGTGGACCTGGTCTTACAACCTCGACCAATGTCTACCTACCAAAGAGGGGCCCTGCATAAATTTAAACTGTCCTGATCACTTACTTAATAATGATTTCAAAATTTAAGCCACTAAAGATTTAAATGAATTTAATATATTTCCTGTGAATCATCAGTTACTTGGCTGCATGCAGCAAGTTTGTTAATCATTTAAAGAGAATTCATTTTAATTCATGACAAAATTCAGCATATTATTTTCTGAATGATTCGTTTTCCAATTTGGACTATTCACAATCCTGATCTGATCTTCTGCATTTAACATCCATATCGTAGTGTTAGTGTCACCAGGCTATCTAAAAGGGCACCTATGTCTTTATGTGCTTGCTGAGAGAGGACTAGTGTGGACATTCATTTCAGCCAGTCTTTTTCTTGAATAAATATATAATATATATATCATGATATATTATTTACCATGTTCCCTGCTTTTCCAGAACACTTTTAATGCATCACATCAGCCAGCACTAATCAAATAATAATAGAATTTAATTAAAACATTTGACCAAGTATGGTGGACCGCCAACTGAGGTCCACAGTTGGATAGGTACACAAGTGAACACACACACACACACTCACACACACACACACCCTCACATTAGGAACATGCACAACGTGCCTATTCATCCAGGCATTGAGTTGAGTAATGAGTGGTTTTAGTGAAGGGGACAGCTCACCTTCTTACCAACCCTTCTCAAGGAGACTTCTGATCATTGTTGTCAGCTACAGCTAAGCACGTTAAATGGATACTGCACTGTCCGAGGGTGTGTGAGGGTGTGTGAGGGTGTGTGTGTGTGTGTGTGTGTGTGTGTGTGTGTGTGTGTGAATTTGAGATGGAAAGAAATGTGTGCACGTATGAAATCAACAGAGGAAGGAAACGGAGTGTAGGTTTATGTCTTTTCTTGTATGTGTGTAAAACAGATTGTGTCTATCTGTGTCTATATTTCTGTGTGTGTGTGTGTGAGAGAGAGAGAGAGTGGCACTCCCCAACACCTTACATCGGTCTCCCATTATGATTAGGACAAACCCACTGATAGATGTATAATGGACTTTCCTTTCTGTGTGTGTGTGTGTGTGTGTGTGTGTGTGTGTGTGTGTGTGTGTGTGTGTGTGTGTGTGCACATGTGTGTGAAGGGAGCATTTAGCAGCCAATCAATCACGAGCTGTCATATGGGTAAGTGTGGGGAACAGTGTCAGGAAAGGTGACACACACACGCACGCTTATGCTTCCGTGCACAGGTATACACACACATGCAAAACTTCAGTCAGCAGGTGGAAAAAAATACAGAGGTTATTTAAGCATAACCAAGTAAAGCTCCGATACTTCCTGAGTCTAAACTTACAGTTCATGTTAATATCCAGAACAAAAGTTTTTCTCAACAAGTTTCTGATCTCGACCTCTCTGGTAAAGATCTGGTTGAGTTTAGGCCACTGTGACTTCCTGTGGTGGTGGTCAGGAAAACACCGCCTTCATGGTTTAATGCAGCAAATACTGAATGTTGGCTGGAGACAAGAAAAGTAAATCTCTATCTCCATCCAGAGTTTTTGTGGTAGCATAATAACGTCATGACATCATCTCGTTTGCCACCAAGAGTATTATTCACTGGACCACAAGAGGTTGTTGTCAAGAAATGAGAAACATGGAGGTCATTTTTAAACCCTTAAATCGCACCGGGCACGGCCGCAGTGCATTCTGGATGTGCCGCAACCGCTTTAGTTGCTCGGAGGCCATTCTGGACAATGAAGGCGCCGCAGTGTTTCAGAAGTGATTTGGTCGAGTGACAGACAGTGAGCGAGCGCCGCCCTCGATAAAGCTGGTTAATCAGCGAAATAAAGTTATTTCCTGATTTTTTGTTTTAACTAAGATATTGCTCCTACAAAAAAGTTGAAAATGGCAACTTTGATTAATAATCAGGTCAATTTTGGACCTCGGCTGTTCCATGCTCTCTCTCACGGTGGGAAAATGTGCACTTTTTTGGGTGTTCTTTGTGTCAAGTTGGTCTTGGCCCACCCTGGTTTATATTTGTCATCGCCTACTGTATATAATGTTATTACACTCAAATATGGTGCGATTTTCCACTAGCTATGAATTATGTGTAGGTTATAATAATACATATACCAGCCAGCTCATTCATATGAGATGTGTGCATGAATGGCATCTTCTAACACAAACCCAAAACAAACATCTCTGACTGGTAAAAGCTAAGTGAGCTCAGGAAACCTGGATGAAAAGTCAAAATTAGTTTGATTGTAATTTCGACTCAAATGCTCAAAGTTGAGACGAGGACTTTCTGGCCCCGACTGGCCTTCAGGAGCAACACACACTGACACGCTGACACCACATAGTGTAGCTATACAGTCCATTCTCCAGCATCACTCCCACATATCCTTCACATCAATCTGACACATTCTTCCACCCGACTCATGGAGCGCCGGCCAAATCCCTCAGTGAAGCCACGGAGATTCACTGCACTTTGAAAAAAGGTGATTTACAACCTGTACTTTGTGCAAGACGGAAGGTATTACATTCTCTGTTCGGTCTTCATGCACTGCACTGCATTGCTTCTCTCTCACATATGCAGAGATACAATAGAACACAAATGTGTACAAAGCCTGACAGATATTTGAAACATGAACCTGAACACAGACCGGAACAGGAACAGAGCTACGGATTGACAAACTATCGACGCATTTGCACATACAGTAAACAAACAGTGAAACAGTGTTTGTTTCATTCTATACATACAGTAAATTGTCTGAGCTTTAAAAGGTCACATTTCTCAAGGCCATGTCTATCTCGAGATAGTGCACTTTTTACTCTATGTTGCTCTGGCAGCTGAAATTAATATTTCATAATGCTAAGATCATTAAATACAATAAATTACTGAAGTTAAACTATGCAGTAGTACACATACTGGTCAGATCCACTGGAGCAACACACAGACAATAAGCAGTCATAACCATAAATGACTACTCAGTGGTTATGCATCAATAATCTAACACTATAAACATCATATTATATCATATTATATACTTTGTTTTTTACTAGAAACTTTCTGCAGTGACGGAGATAAATGAAATAAACTGATGAAGCCCTTTTAGATGAGTAGTGCAACTGTTCCGATATTTATTTGGATCCTGATACCAAACATTAATACCAAAACAGGTCATCCAAATTAAATAACAAAAATCCATCACTTTTGTTAAGCAGCATTTTCTGGTCAGATGCCTCCACCAGGGCAGCATCATTTTTCTATGCTGGGTTATGAATCACAAAAAAATATATTGACCTTACAGAGCTATGATTAACGTTACCTTAGATTTGGGACAGAAACAGTGCGATTAAGGTCACTATTTTAAAAGTAACCGGCGTTGACTGTCAGGAAACAGGAAACAAACAGTAGTCAAAGCCTGACACCCAACCTCTTTTTTCACAATAGACGCTGTGGCCCTAAAATTTGCTTTCTTTAGCTCCCAGTGGACAACAGTCATAATTCATAGGAACGTTAGAGAGCTTTGTCACATGAACATGAAATAACTGATCCTGTCAAAAATCTTTTTTTTGCACAGTTCAATATGTCACTTATTAAAAAGATAAACATGTACAGACATTCACACATACAGGCTGTAACAAGTCAATACACAACACAAACTTACAACAGAAATGTTTGTTTGTTAGCCTGAAGCAGCGACTGAGGGCAGACAAACGCGGGTATGAAAGCACCTCTCAGTGTGAGCTCGAGCGTATGGCTGTGTGAGGCATTATGTCTTATGTATGTGTGTGTGGGCGTGTATGCGCGCCGCGCATCATTATATGTGGAAGCGTTTCAAAGCACTCTGTGTAAACAGATGGACACTCTGACCTGAACATTTGTTTACATACAGAATTAGGAAGATTAAAACTGACACAGTAAACCTCAAACTGAAACAAAAAGTCCAGATTAAGATGCTAAAATTCACAAAGAGTGCAGGCACACTAAAGTACCACACTACAACAAGAACAAAATACACTCGTAGACACACACTTGCATACTAACATACCAAATGTGATTCTATAATGATTCTTTAAAGAGGAAAAGAAGACATGATCTGACCTGAGTTACTGTTTCACGTCAACATTTCAACACCAGAGAAGTCTAACTCTGAGCTTTAACCCTCTGGGGACTAAGCCATTTTTAGCCTGTTTTCTCCTCTTATAAACAATATGTAATGTATATGGAACACCATGTGTTTGGTACCATGTGTTTGGTAAGAACCTAGGCTATCATAAGCATGCATGTAATGTTCTTATAAAGAAAGTATGAGTGAAAAATCTATAATACAACTAAAGAATTTCAAAAACGAAAAGTAGATTTTTTACTCAAAGTCACACCTCAAACAGTACTAGTGAAGAGTTTTTGAATGAAATTATTTTTCAGTCCCTTTGCCTGACATACATGTGCAGTGTTTCAACCAAATATGTGAAGAACAATAAAATAATGCCCTTTCAATACAAAAAGACCAAAGCGTTACTGCCTCATTTTCCTCAGGCATGTCACTCTGCAAAGCAAAGACCCTCCAGGAAGTTAGGAGCGCACCTGTAATGCAATAAAAATGCTATTTATGATGCAGACACAAACCACACATCGTTAAATGTTGTCATCTCCATGAAATATTTCTAATACCTCACAATGCACATCAAGAATACGTTGATGGCTATTGCCTCTAAAACTTCATGACGCATTATGAACAAGTAAGAAGAAGCAAACAAGGAGTGATATGTGGACTACCAACAACTGGATCTCTTATTAACTCAAATACAAATCCCACTGGACAGAAGTATTTGTACATACACACACACACACACACACACACACACACACATAAAATCCCAGTACAATACAACACAAACAAAGCCACTGATGATCGGCTGTCAAATATGAGCAAAACAATCCATGGACAAATATTTGTTGTGACAGGGGACACAAACCAAATGCTAATTTTTGCAGAGACCACAGAGGATTTAATCTGTGAACAACAGCAAGATTGACTGGAAGGTTAGTTGAGAAAAATCAGTGTAAAAACTATTCAAAGAAACAAACAAATGAGAACAAAACAGAACGAAGAAGTGAGCGACGGGAAACAAATATCAGCAGGGGAAGAAATGTTCCAAACTTAAATGTGTGTGGGTGTCTGGGAGGTGACGTCTGGGTGAAGAGTGCACTGGAAAGGTTTCAGACACGATTTATGGTAGAAATCTGACAACGCACTTTTGACCCCAATCAAACGCAAATATACATGTTACATTCATTTCCTGTCCTCTAAACCAAACTGTCAGGCAACTTGTTGCAGATGTGCAGCCCAGTAAAATGTCCTGACCGTGGAGTTGCCGTTCCTCAATAAGCTCCTGCGGACATTTGGCTCTCATAATGCAAATACAAGAGCGTGCACACACACACACACATACACAGTAATTCCTGCTGTATCACACTCAAAACAGCCATTTCATTATTCAGTATTCAGGAGTTGAGTCCCAAGGCGGCTAAAGTAAAAAGCTGTTGAAGTGTGTCTATGAATGAGTGCACATTTCAGACACCTCAAGGACATTAAACTCACACTGCTTGCCACAATATGTTATTTTATTTTATTCTCTAGAACCATTTGGCGACCCCCTAGACAATTATCCATGAGTCCATGACTCCTAGGTCGAGAACCACCAGTGTTATGGGTTAGGTTTGTGAGAGTGCCCACTTTCATTTAAAGGGGTTATTTTGGCCCATTTTAGTGGTACTGGTCATATTTTGATGACTGGTATTTACCAGCTACATGTTGTTGAATGCTTTTAGTATGTTTTGAAATGAAACCTCTATACACATAATGTTTTATGCCACTCTGTGTTTTTGATGCATGATTAATGTTGTTTTGAATGTAAGCGGACCCAAAATGCAAACACAGTTTGACAAAACCAGAGCGGATGGTGCGAGGGTTTTTAAACAGTCTTGAGGGTTCAAGAGTTCTGCAGCAGGAGTTAGAACCCTGCTGCAGAACTTTGATGCCATATTGATGTAATATGAAAACCTCTAAATGGTGCATGTGATACATTATGTGTTGGTGGTACCCTTTACGACAGATGTTTCAGATGTTTGCCTCCCCTCGCCTCAGTTCATATCAATTAGACAAGTGAGGGTCTGTAATGGACCAGCCAGCAATTCTAGGTGGTTGCAGCTGTACATTTGCATTTTAATACACAGTAATGTTTGTTTACTGTATTCTCCAACAGTGTGAGAGTCCAACTTTCTGTGGCTACAAACATATTTCCTGCAGATAAAGCCTGTCATTACTGTGAACTCAGCAAGAAAACAACTTTCCTAACCTTAACCCTAACGCTAAGAACAAGAAGAAAGAAAAAAGTGCTGTTCAACCTGGTTTCGTCAAGGAGAACTGACGCTTTAAAGGCAACCTCATATTTGCAGGTAATGCAGCAGGTACATGACTATGAATGAATAACGCTAACACAGCCAATACAAACTGTTGAGTTTTTTTTTTTTTTTATCAAATGTGCATTCAAAACACATAACTCGGTACAATTTAATTTGCAACTGAGAGGTGTCTGATAGCACGTATTCAAAACACTTTCCGGACTTTTCTTAATCTCGCTTTGATAAATGAGTTGCGCTGCGAGGAAAGAGCACTTTTCTGAGCACCCATAAGCCCTCTAAACAGATTACAAAGACTTATGGGTAAATAGAGGCAGCGGGGGTGAAAAGAAAAAAAGAAGAAGAAAAAAAAAGCAAACATCCTTTTTAATAGAGCTTCCTGGAAGCAGAGTGTGGTAATGTGACGCAACTGTTTCTCTTCCCGTCACTCGCTGATGAGAAATAAATGAATGAGATTAAGGTTTTAACGCTGCTTTACGAGTGTGTGTGTGTGTGTGTGTGTGTGTGTGTAAAAGTGTCAGAGGGAAAAAGACAGAGTGATATTATGATACGGCTGCAAGAGGTTCAATTTGCCCTCTTTTCAAAGTGGTTTAAGCCGTGTGGTTGGTGTGGGCTGCAATATGTGTGGGTTTGTCTGGATATGAGAGTCTTTCAGGGTCATCTCAGTTTCTTTCAGGGAGATATTGATAGACATGACCCTGTTCCTGATCTCTGAAGTACTCCATTCAGTACATGTATGTGCACATACAATAGGGATGTTCATTCATGCATCTCTTTCTCACGAAGCATTCATTACATTTAGTCATTTAGCTGACGCTTTTATCCAAAGCGACATGCAAAAAAGGGAAACAATCATGGCACAGTGTGAAAAGGACAGGTTAGTGCAGCAAAGTACTACTCACATCAAGTGACAGTTGTAGAGGGGGATAGATTCATCACGTCCAGTTGTTGGTAGTGTTGCAGAGGAGGTCCTCTCTGAAGAGCTGGAGGTCTTCAGGAGGTTTGTGAAGGTAGAGAGGGACGCCACTGATCTGGTAGGAACGTTCCACCAACGGGGAACAGAAGCGGGGAACGTGCAAAGCGGCATGACCGGGCGACTGACGCAACATGATTAGAAAATGTTGGTTGGTCATCAATCATGACTCCCAAGTGTCTCGCTTCCCTGGTGAGGCGTTACATAGGGAGTCAAATTTGATGTTGATGTCATGTAGGTTTGGCTGAGAGGACCAGCAGTTCAGTGTCATGGTTTGTCTTATTTTATTTCCATATTAGAAGTCAAATAGTCACCACAGTGCCTTGGAGATGCTGCACAAGAAGCTCAGTTTTAGTTCATCACAGATTTTCAGCATTTGTTTTGTTTTGAAATGGTAAATTCTTGAGTTATGATAATAAAGGATAAAAGAGACAAGCTCCCATATATTGTAGGACAAGAAAGTGATTTTTAAGGATTCCCAAAGTTCTCTGCCTCCAAGTAATTCTTTACTACTATCGATCCACAATCCCGTCAAACCATTTTATAGCATGGCACTGTAATAACCTCGAGCCACCTTTGGCTGTAAACTGATGTTTACCGTGTAACATATAAAGCAAAATTTAGGAGAAGAGAGAGAAGACAGGGGAAGAGAATAGGAGATATAAAGAGAAAATAAACAGTTGCACCCTGCTTAGCATGCAAGCACACACATACACGCACCTCTTAATTGAAATTCTGTAATTTGGTCGGTGAACGCTGTACTGTTTTGTCACATACAGAAAATCACAATCAGTCTCGAGAAACATACACGCAAAGAAATGCACACTCGCTCAAACACACACAGCTTTGTGACAACTGCATTCTTTCCTCAGGAGGGAAGCTGATACAAACATAAAAGCAGAGAATTTCATATTGGCTTCTCAAAGTCTCTGTTCTCCCCTGGGTGAGTAAACATTAGCATTCCAGTGATTCTCTGTAATATACTAATCTGCTGTGTGTCAGTCTGCAGTTTCCTCTGTTAAAATAGGCTCTCATTTACTGTTGTGGACATAACTGCAGGTTCAGAATATTTTACATCAATAATTATCCATTATGATAACCTCATGGATGTTATGTAACCTGTGGACAATGTAAAGGGTCCTGGCAGCCCGGCTGTAAAGCTTAATAAATCGGCCCATGGTCCAACTGTGCAAACTAATATCTGTTACCAATAAGTAAAAAGAACCACTTTAGATTCTAACAAATTTGTGTTGAAACTGAAGGATGTAACGATGAAATTTATCAAATAGTCCAAAAACAAAAGGATCTGCAGTTACTGGTAGTTCTTTTGGTAGAAGACTGTGCTTTGTTCATCACTGGAGCGTTTTTAAATCATGATTTGCATGATTTTATCGGACTGCAACTGGCAAAAAAACAAAACCATTGACTGCCTCGGGACAAAAGGAAAGCAGGTGTAAATCCTTGAATTGAGTAGACATTACAAGCTGCAACTACAAACGCTGTTTAGCTCTTTGAGTCTACTGGTATTGATTACATGAAGCACTTTGGATGATGCTGAAATTTCTTCAACACCAAACAGTCCATTCAGATTTGACTTAGCACTATATCCAACAACTCTCGCCTTAGATCCGTTCTCTCTCTTTTAGAAATGCTCTGCTTTCCAGGTATGTAGTTACATCATTCATACTGGAAGTCAAATAAGGTCACCATGCTAAAGTTAGTGACAGCAGTGAAGTGTGAATTCATGTAGCGGCTATTTATTTTATTTTCTTCTTTATTGAAGTCCAGTTTAATTGGTTTCACATCAGAACAACACAGCATTACTTAAACAGGAGAGAAGAATCCTTACCTTTCTGACAGTTATTATAGACGTTACCGATGTACCTGCCAAGAACTAATCAACACCTGACGCCATATGTTATGGTTATTTGGGGATTTTACAGTTGGAAAAATGGTAATGTGTAGCTTTCGGCAATGATCAAAAAACGTGTTACACAGAAGGTTGGGGAATATGGTAGTGCAACAAAAAAACACATGAAATACAGTGAAAATGATATGCACTAACTGAAGCAACCAACCTTTTGAAACCACAGCAACATGTCTTCCTCAGAAACTCAGAGGAACCTCAGTGCACTAAAAAGAGCTTTGCCTTGAAAGATTTTTGATGGTACACAAGCTGCTGGGGTACAACTTTTCAGCAAGTAACACCACTGACTGGTCAAATGCAAGCTTCAAGACATTCCATCTCACTAAACCAGTTGCCAGTAACGACCGGCTGCCAACAAGTTGATTGAAAAACAAAAGCAGCAGGAAGAGAAAGGCTTGAAATGAAGAGAAACAAATAGACAGAAGTCTGGCTTTTGAAATGTGATATGTTGTTAGAAAGAATTATAATTCATTGACTTTTAACAGTCAGACATTCATTATTTCAGTCTTTACTTCAGGGGTTAGGATGTGCTTTTGCATTTAAAGTAAAGACCTTTTACATTTGTAATTGTAACATCAATAACTTGATGTCGTACCAACCTCTAAACATACTAGGTTCCACTTAAACATTTAAATGGTTTCCGTGTTTACAACTCTGCATTATAGCATTCAATAGTTGAATATGATCACCCACGTCAACTGACAGGTATTAAAAAATAACCCAGAAGGCCCTGGCAGAACAGCAGTCTGAGGCACAGACCATGGAGCCACAACACCTCTGGTCTGAATTTGGCTTGGGTCTTTTCATGCCTGACCTGCCCCCCACTCTCTCTCCCCATGTTCCCCGTCACTCTCAGCTGTCAAACTGTCCAATAAAGGCAAAATATCCCAAAAAAACATTTCTACACCTGCATGGCTCAGAAATGCCTTGGGACCATTGTCAGTCTCTCTTTTATGCAGGTCTCTACCATCAATGTTCTGCTGAAAGGTTTAAAAGGTTTAAATATATCCCCAAACGCCCTCACACTCAGCAAGCAACTATTAACAATAACACGTTAGCAAAATTCATAAAACAGACGAATGTGAAAGCTGATCCCTCTCAAAGTTGTTGCTACAACTTTCAACCATCAATTAAAGTAACGTTTGAACATGTTCTCTGAAAATTGGTTGTTGTAACTGAACTACGCATAATTTTAACACATCAGAAACTTGCTTGTAGCACAATAATAACTCATTAGCCTGCAGAGCTCATGAGGATTTGTGGACACCCTTTCATCAAACTAAATTCCACCCATCCTGGTTCTGGTTGGGGCAATCACAACTGGTTATTTAATATGGGATGGGATTTATATCATGATTAACAGAGGAGCGTGACCAGATTGCATTTTTGGATTTGAAAAGTCATGTCATACATTTTGACTGGCTACCTTTTTTCCTGTTTGAGGACAGACCAAGCACCACCCCATTTTGCATGAGTTGCTCAGTGCTACGTCACATTTGCTCTGATTGGTTGTAGTTTGTCTACTGAACTGCAGTTTCCAGTCTGTGCCCGCTGATCACACCCCTTGGAAATCAAAAATATTATAATATGAACATAATAATCAAATCTGACCAATCTTCACAGTTGCTATGATTGAGATGAGTTGCTAGTTGCCTCAGATTGGTGTTTCCATGCCCCAAAGAATAATGGCAGAATTCTGCGCATACCACAACACCAGGATTCAACCTCAAACATTTTCTTTCCACTTCACATCTTTGTGTGAATATTACAATCCAAAAGTGATTTGATTTGTTTTTCCCAATCATAGCTTTTAAACAATAAAGCAGATGTTTCACACTGTTGTGCTGGATTTTGTTTGTAGCCTTTAAGGAAAATAATGGAACAGACAGATTTAAGTATCTTGAGCATCAAGCTGTTATATTGACACATTTCTTGCAAAATGTAGTCAAGTAGAGTCACAGCAGGATGAAGTTTACAATATTATTCACTAAAGCAAAGACAGACTTGAGTTTTACTCACATTGCTGGTTTAATCACAGCATGGCTGGAGTCTTAACGTGCATGAATGTGGTAACTTTTACCATTGGTTTGAGTTTCTGTTCTGTGATTTTCTTTATAAGAACAGTTCATTTGAGGATTTTCAGTCAGGATTTAGAGTGCATCATAGCACAGAGACACCACTAGTGAAAGTTACAAATGAGACTCAAACATCTAATTAGCATTAAAGGAATGGTGCTACGCTAGTTTAAGTCTTATTTCTCAGATCAATCTCAGTTTGTTCACGTTAATGATGAATAATGCACACCAAAGTTAGTCATGGAGTTCCACAAGGTTCTGTGCTCGGACCACTTCTATTCAGCTTATATATGCTTCCTTCAGGCAATATTATTAGGAATCCATTAACTTTCATTGTTATGCCGATGACACCCAATTTTATTCATCAATCAAGCCTGATAAAACAGTTCAAATCAGTTCGCTAAACTTAACAGAAAAAAATTGGATGACCTGCAATTTTCTGATGCCCCCTCTCTCTTTAACTCAACTGTAGCCAATGACGATCCACCAATGAGGTTCTGCTCGAGGTTTTTTGAAAGGAAGTTTTTCCTCGCTACCGTCGCCAAGTGCTTGCTCCTGGTGGAATTGATTGGTCTCTGTAGATAATAATATAAAGCATATGGTCTAGACCTGCTCTATATGGAATGTGTCATGACATAACTTGCTATGATTTGGCACTATATATATAAAAATAAAAAAAAACAGACTGCTGTTCATGTGGTTGGAAACATAAACTCACCACGTAACTGGAAGAGAATTAAACTCTTATTGTGCTACAGCAATCAGCAGCTGAACGTGGATGAAAATGTCATGTGTTATAACACTGATTCAAACCTGATAACCTTCAAACTAAAACACAGGAACCTTCTTGCATGAGCTCTGTCTCTCTCGCACAAACAGAGTGTAAACAATGGAGCCCATAATATCAGCTGGGTGATGTAATCACTACAGTGATGTGATCCACTTTGTTTCCGCGGGTAACTCACTTAGAGACACATTATGTTGGATGGATGAATGGAGGGATGAATGGATTGAAGAGAGGAGGGCAGGGTGAAAGAAAGAAAAAAAATAGATGGATGACTTTAGGAGAGGGAGGGAGGGGGGAGGATTGAATGGTGGAGGTTGAAAAGAGGGTATCAGGCAGAAAAGGAGAGGGCGAAGAAGAGAAGGAAAGATGAGAGGAAAGGGAGCAGTTGTAAAGAGGAGATGAGGCAAGAGGAAGGTGATCTGAGGAGGACAGTAGGAGATAATTTGTTTAATTAAGATTAATTAAAATAAAAAAAAGAGGTTAGAGATTTTTTAGCAAAAAAATTGAAGAGGTGAGGAGAAAGAAGAAAGGAGGAATGAAGAAGTGACTTAAAGAGAACATGACAGAGATAGAAGCAAAGTGATATTAGATAAACTAATTACAACAGACCCTCCTTTTCCTGCACTCTCGCTGCCTCCGTCTATATCTATCCATCTCTACTGCCGGTCATCGCCTCATTCTCTCCGACTTTCCCGGAATAAAAGCGTGATGTTTTCCCGCCGATGGCGAGCGGCTCTGCTTCCCGCAGGCTCTTTAAAGTGAAACCGGATACGTGTACATCCAATCGGAAAGCTTTTAACTAACAGCGCTATGGGTTGCCAGGTGGGTAAAGTATTTAGCAGTCGGGACACTCAGAGAGAGAGTGTGTGTGTGTGTGTGTGTGTGTGTGCAATTGTCAGTGAGTGAGGAGTAAAGCATTTAGTGGTCAAGGGACTCACTGGAACTCTTGAGTGTGTGTTTGTGTGTTGCGTGGATGAGTAAATCCAGGTCTTAATGTCTTTTAAGGAACATTCAAACAGCAAGAAATGATGTCAGACTCTACAGAATAGCAGAAATGGAATATAACATGCATAACTATGTTTTAATTAGTGTATAAGCACCTGAAAATAACAACAGTTATGTTTGGCTGAAGCCTCACACCGCAGACAGGTCAACAGTTCATCACAGGGCACGCAGAGACAAACAACCCATTCACACTCACATTCACACCTCTGGTCAATTTAGAGTCACTAATAAACCTGCATGTCTTTGGACTGTGGGAGGAAGCCGGAGTACCCGGAGAGAACCAACGCAGACACGGGGAGAACATGCAATAAATGAAGTGAGAGGATATAATAATAATAATAAAAAACATGAAATGATACAGCAAAATGTAATAAAACTGTAACTGCATGCTTATGAGGAATGCATAGTGCAGCCACTACACACAGGTGTGGCCATTTATTGTCATTGATGGAAAAAATTGAGAAAATAAATTGCTAGTGATCTAGTTAAGAGTCTGACCTCCTTGTACGGCGTCACCTTTCTTCACACACCTCAGTACGATATTCTGTTTGTGATTCTGGTCCTGGTGTTACTCTGTATCAGATCGGAACCTCATTTTGTGGCATCGCCCTGAATGTGTGCACACTCTCAGCCCCTGTCCTTTAATAGATTATTAATAATAATAGAGTTATAGGTTATCACTTATACATCTGGCCCCATATTGGTGTTGTGGTGAACGAAGCATCTACAAGTGTGTATGTTTTGTATAGTGTGCACTGTATATCTAAGGTTCTTCAGTCTGGGATATTCTATGTGTAGATGTTTGCACACTTGTGTTTTTCTACTTGACAATATTGTTTTTTTTTTTTCACCCTTAGTAGTCTATGTATGTGTGTGTGTGTGTGTGTGTGTGTGTGAATTTCGTCACTGTCTGCCAGGACTACTTAGCAGAAACCTCTCATAGATTTCAAGCCCATGAATTATTCACAAAGGAAAAAGTCTATCCTCCTGTTTCTTTTCTTTAACCCCTGCACCACCACACACCTCCTCCCATGTATAATTACATTAGGGTGACTGGGATTGCACTTCACACGATGGTGGGGAAAACATAAACACTTGTCTCCGTCTTTCTCGGGCAAAATAGATGCACAATCAACAATCAAGGTACGCTGTGTAATAATTTCACACCCGCTCCCGTCACCGAATTATTTATTGAAACACGTTCACTGGTGGAACATGAATCGCCAACAACAAACTTTTTTTTTCCTCTCCCATCCTCCGGTCTCTTTCTTTCTCTGAATATTAAACTAAAGGCAGACATGGCAGCTAAGAGGGGAATTTCATTAGCATAATGAGGAGCAGGAGCGAGAAGGAGAGTCTTATTCATTAGGTTGTGTGTATAATCCACAGTATTTGAAAGCAAGGTTAAGCGGGGATGTGTTTAATTGCCTGCTTAGAGGGGTTTTTGTAAATTAATTGCTGTGGAACTATACGCCGGAGACGTAATGGAAGAAAGGTGTTCACGTGATGTCATCCGTACAAATTGATGTGTGAAGATATTGGCAGACGCCTGCGAACCCCGCGGAGGTACCGTAAAGCTACATTAGGCTTGTTCGTGCAGATTGTCGTTCTTTGCAGGCTAGAGAGTGAAAGAGAGAAAGAAGGAGAGGGAAATGAAAGGAAAGAGACGAGGACAAAGAGATGAGCAGAAGTAATTTCCAAGGATAGAAAATTAGTCTAGGGGACAGACAGGAAGAAAGTAAGACAGAGTGAGGTGAGAGAGAGAGATGTCAGCCTGTCATTAGAGGTGTCAGATCAAAAACACTCAAAAAGTTTGGTTGGGAGGTGAAAAACAGACTATTCTGTCATGCCCAAACGGCATCTGGCACAAACAACCAGTTTATCACAGAAGCACATGTTATCTTTACTTCCTTAAAGGTCCAACGTGTAAGATTTAAGGACCTCTATTATATAAATATTACGTTAAAACCTTCTTGTGAAGGAAGAGGTCGTCAGTAAAGACATCTGAACACACTCGATGCATTTCACTAACTCAGCTTCCCCAGAGTTTTTCTGCTTTTCTCGTCTTGCAGGTTCTCATGGACCGCGGCTACCATTAGTCATATCTCCTTTTATAATTATAGTTATCATTATTTTTTAAAGGTGCTATATAAATAAAGGTATTATTATTATTATTATTATTATTATTGCTGCTGCTGCTGTGCATCTTCGTCTCTCTCTCTCTAAACTAAACCGGTTGAAGATGTCCATCCACCATGATCCAGGTTCTGCTCGAGGTTTCTGCCTCTTAAAAGAAGTTTTTCCTTGCCAACGTTGCCAAGTGCCTGCTCATGGTGGGAATTGTTGGGTCTCTGTGTCATGAGATAACTGATATTCATATTTCATAACATATTCAAGACCTGATGTTTCTTTAGCTGTGTCCATGCACTTTAGGTTGGAAAATGTAAATAATTATATTTGAAATTTGTGGTACAGAAGAAAAAAATAGGTCAGGATTGGGGTCAAGAAACAAAGCTGGACTGTAAATTTACAGTTTGTATTATCCAGTTGACTAAATCAAATTTAACATTTGACTTTTCCTCGATATAATATGTTGCATTTTGACCGTTAAACTGTGCTGTCTGTGTTTTCTGTGTTTGTGTACATGTCTTCTCTATTTCAGAATGAGCTCAAGGGGTCAGACATCTCTATTAGATTATTCGTGTGTGTGTGTGTGTGTGTGTGTGTGTGTGTGGCTGGCAGTGAGGGAGCGAGCGGGTCAGCCATGACAGACCAACAGATAGAAAATCAATTGCATGAAGAAGCAGCCCGCAACAACCACAGCCATATTTACCAACCCGCCCACACATCAGCCTCCGTACACAGATCATACAAAAGCCACATTGACACGTTGCAGCTATTTTAAGTAGCGCCTTGACTCGTGTCCCTCTGGACTGTGAGCGCTTCTCAGTGGTGTGTCATTTGATAAATGTCACTTGGAGATGGATTCATACCGTACGCAAGCACAACAGTAACATAGATATGGAGATGGATTGTATGTACAGTTTTTACTGTGAGTGTCTTCTGTCTCCGCTGACAGGAGGCGTGAAACACAGAAAATTTAAAAATTGTTATTTCTCATGGAGAGCAAGAGAAGAATAATCAAACACAATAAATAATAAAACAACAGATTATCTGGCAGTTCAGCAGTGTCAATTTTCCACATTTTAGTCTGCTTGGCCTGAGGGTGTGCATTATTTTCAGATAACTATATGGCTCTGACATAGTTGCCTCATAATTGTTCTAAATTAATACTTTTAGCTGTAGGGCTGCTTGTTTCAGCACTTAAAAGGCTACTAGCAGTAATGTTCATTAGACTGAAAGAGAAAATATGAAAATATGAATAAACAAACCTTTCTTTAGCTTTAGTTTGGTGAGGCATCAATGCCTCGTTGACGCCAAAGACATCCCACCTTTGGTTAAAGATGAAATACTAATTATTATACTACTACTACTAATATTTTGTCAGACTAACTGAGTCTAAAAGCCTGAAAACACTCAATTTAAGATTATATAAGCATAGACTGTATACATCATGGACGTAGTCTCCGTGATGTCACCCACAGGTTTGAAGCTCAGTGTGGTGGCTCCAGTTGTCGTCATCTTGGCAGTCCTACCTCCACCTCCCTGCTAATCAAAAAGGACCTGGAGCGTGGGTGTAGTGGCCACGCTCTTAATCCTGCATAACTTTAAGTCTTAATATAATTTGAAGAGGTGAGTTGTATATAAATTCACCCTCAGTACAGTTGTCATGAACGGGGAAATTATCTATAGAGACCAAAACTGTTTTTTGTACCAGGCTGTAAACATGTTTATTTCTGCTGTGAAGTTGGACATTTGAACATGGGGACTTATGGGGACTGACTCACTTCTGGAGCCAGCCTCAAGTGGACGTTTGAGGAACTGCAACCACATTGGCTTCATTTCATAGCCACGGAGGTTGCAACTTGGATAAAAGGAAGAGATTCTCAGCAGGAAACAGATGTGGGCTCAGCACAGCCCACAGGGTTACACCGGATATTCGGGTTCCTCCACCTGTTAAATCCCACTTTCACCCCTGGTTAAGACTGCTGTAGGGCTGCAATCAGTGGATATTTCAGTTATGAATTATCTAAAGTAAGGTGCTGTGTCTGGTACCAAAACTCAGGTATCATATTTGCAAGTTTTACGAATTTATGAAGGATATCCAGCCCTACCTCCTGTAAAATGTTTGCCATGATGGAAGTCACCCAACCTGCATTTTCACCACAATGGCAGTCATGGTTGAAGTGCTCCATCCTGAAAACCGGCGGAGCTGTGAAAGAGACTTCAAAGGCCTCGGGGCTGTTTCATTCTGTTCTGTGTTCAGGATCTGCAGCCATTTCTAAGTCCTACTGGAATTTGTATTCACAGCTCGTACATGTCTGTGTCTCTCCATTCACAATGCCTTGACCTCTATAAAGCTTTGACATTTTAGTCAAATAACATAGGCTGCGATTTCCCGTTTCAACACTGTGACACCCAAATCAATGTGGGTTAAAGATACAATCCGTGATTTATCCACCAAATCTATATGAACTTGATATATTCATAGGTAGAATAAGAGGGTAAAGAAGAAGAAGCAGCAGGCTCACAGGTAGAGCTGCAGAGAGCTAAATATTTAAGCATGTCACATATGTAATCCAATTTAACACTGCACATCTACGATACTGTCAGAGTGATCAAAGTCAATATAACAGAACTGCAAATATCGGCTGTGATATTTCACACATTCTTCTCTCTTGTGAAAACCTGGCACCTACATTACCCACAATACAATTCAGTTGCAGCGTGGGTAATGCAATTTGGTTGTGTTATGCTAGTAGTGGCTATAGTATCCCCCAAGCTGAGACGAGGAGTGGGCTACAGAGGTTTAACCCTACAGCCTATAGTGATGGGAAGTTCAGCTCTTTTCAAAGATTCGTCTCTTTTGACTCGCCTCCCTGGGAAGAACTGGCTCTCAAATGGCTCTTCATTTAGTATTTCGTCGTCTATATTGGCCTAATTTATCAATTATGAATGGGTTGTGTGCTAGTAAGCAATTTTTCACTCAATGTTTTCATAAAAGGCTTATTTTTTTCATCTGTGCAGGTTTGTTGTTGACTCTGCTGTGACGGATATTTTCATTTTTACAAATTCTGCACTCACTTGCAGTCTCCAGTATCACTGAAATGCAGCCAGATGCTTCTTCTTTTTCAGTTTTCGCTCATTTCTTCACCTTTTCTTCATCGTACCTGGCCTGTACCACTACACTCGCAGCCTTTTTCTTAGTCTCTCCTCACATATCATTGGCCCCCCATCATGGAGTGCTCATCATCAAAATAAAGAAAATTCGGCTCTTGTCGCTCGCTACGAAGAATTGGCTCTTAGAGACGTCTGCGAACGACACATCACTACTACAGCCGTGTTAGTTAAACTTAAAGTTTAGTCGACGCTGAGTCACGTGACAGTACTTAAGGCAATTTATCAGACTTTGGCATGATCCATAGAACTATTTTTCAAATTCGCAGTTGTTATGTTTTGATGCAAAATGATGAACCCAAATACAGACTGCAGAATGAAAGAAAAGGTAACTTTCAATCCAAGCATCCAAGATACATCCCATGAACAGAAGTCCAACAAAGAAAAATACAGAACCAAGATACACAAAGAACAGGAGCAAAAAGGAACATGGACTAAATACACAAGTGAAGGCAAGATGACGAGACAAAGGTGAAAGTAATCAGGCTGGAACAGACGATCAAAACTGGCAGAAAACAACAACGCAAGGAAGTAAAGTTACAGAAATGAGGAAATTGGTGGATTTCACCTTACTTACTATCATCTCCAGGTGCGTCTTAGCAAAATATGATCTGCACTAAATGCATATAGCAGATTTTCATGGATTGAATGACAAACAAAACTTACTACAACATCATCAGCAAGTTGCAGCCTCACAAACTGACGTTGAGACACCAGTTTTGATGGTCAGCGAAGCAGCCCTCAATTTAATAATTTGCTTTGAGAGCAAAGCCAGTCGTGTTGCTAACAGTGTCCCAACGGGAACGCCAAGCGCTGCGAGTACAGCGAGTACTGAGGCTTTCATGCTTGGTTCAGCAGCTAAAAGCTCTGGATGAAATCATCTCCCTCTTCAGATTACGGCATTCATTACTTCTGAAAAGAGGATGGAGGGAGGGAGGGAATGAAAGGAGAGAAAGCAGTGATACTCTGCCAAAAGAATGTATTCGTCTGAGCTTCTGTTGGTAAATGTATGGACAGGATGACATTTAAGTGTGTGTGTGTTTGTGTGTGTGGAAGGAGAAGATGGGGGAAGAGACACAAAGAGGGAGAGGATGCAGGAAGACAAAAAAGCACAAGTGACACACATGGAGGCAAAGAGGAAGAAAGATCCTCGGTGGGTGGAACTGATTCAGTTTGAATGAGACAGTCTTCACAGTATGCCTCCTCATTTAGGTCACCAAATCTCCCTTTTTTCTCTTTTATCACTTAATTTGTCATTTTTCTGTTTCTCATTCTTTTTACAGTAGAATATTTTTCTCCCCCCTCTCTCTCTCTCTCTGAAAACCGGAGAACATAATCCGATCCCTTCCTATTTCAGAGCTTATAGCATATGAAAGAGCCTTCTCCATTTCTTGCTGTCACCACGGAGGACTGCAGTCTGGAGTGACCCACAGGAACAGAAAAGCTTTTCTTTATTTACTTCAACATTTTAATATAGATGTGTCCAAATTTATACCAGCAACTTTTGTGACAGCCGTCAAATCCATATTCATGAGGATGTCCTCACAGCAAACATCTTTGTTCCTCATCAGACACTTTTATGTCGGCTGTTGTTTGCTCGGGCTTTACACGTGCTTACTCTTCTGTTAAAGCTGCGTTTTTTTGTCCACAAGGGAGCAGAAGAAGTCCAAACCAAGCTGATGAACACAGTGAACACAGGCTACAGTACAGAACGACCCCCATCATCCTTGAAAGCGATCAAAATGAGCTTTCAGTTTCAGTTATCGCAGCCTGGCTTTTCCAGGTGAGCTCTTATTGAACTGAATTATGATGAACTGAGTTCTTACCCATGAATCCCACCGGGCACAGCTCTGTGACGTCGCGGCTGCGATGGTGTTTTGGTCCGTCCTCCATGCGGCTTCATGAGCTGTGACACAGTGGGTGAGAGCACACCGTTTGTCCCATCTGTACTGTTCATGTTCACCATTCTTGTTAATTGTTTTAACCACAGTTCAATCAGTGATCACCATCACACAGATACAGACTATCCCAGGTTTGTTTGTGTTTGTGTTAAATCTCACATTTCAACATCTTTGGTTCAAATAAAAACACATTGTTACATTTAGTTTATTCATTTCTGGTTTCAATAAGTTCAATTAGCATTTTGCTGTTGTTACTTACCAGCATGTGTCCAGGGACAAAAGGAGGAAGTGCTCCAACACTTCCTGTATTTACATATTGATGATGTCACCGGACTGGTCCAAGTGTGTGGGGGGGTAAAGATGAACTAGTTTAGGAGTTATTCAGGTTTATTTGTTATTTGATTTACTTCTGGTTACAATGCAGAGTGAAGGTACATCAGGTAAAAAAAAATGTAACTTTGTAAAGTCCTTGTATCAGAAGCAGTAGCGATGGGAAGTTCAGCTCTTATTAAAGATTCGTCTCTTTTGGCTCAGCTCCCTTTCCCCGATACCCCACCGGGCACGTCTCTGTCACGTCAACGCGACTTCAAACCCCCACTGGGAGCATTTCAGAAGCGTTTAGCCCGCCAGACTTTGTTTACTTGCTCAGATTTGGTCACTTTCCTGGTTTATGTGCTTCTAAATATGCTTCTACGTGGATCCGAGCGGAGGCCTGCTTCTTGGCTTCTGAAACGGACCGCGGCGGAGCCGGTGGGGTTTGAAACATTGACTAGAACGGCCACGTATTGCCTCAGCGACTGGTGGAATTTGGGGGTTACGGCTCTTCATTTAGTATCACTAATCCTGGTGATCCTAGTCTGTCCTCGCATGTGATTGGCCGTGTGGCAGAGTTAAGGTGAAGATTCGGCTCTCCCCGACGGGAGTCGCCTCTTCTCGTTCACTACAAAGAACCGCCGGCTCGTTCATGAACGACACACCCCTAAGAAGCAGTAGGTACAATCTGACGTAATGCCAGGTGAACAGTACCCATTTAAGATGACTGGCTGGTTGGAAGACGCTTCTGAAATGAGTTTGTGGTGGACTCACAGTCATTGATCAGTGGCGCAGATTGATTGACCCTTTAGTGAGCTATAATTGGAAGTTTCCTCACATTTATTATTTCCTCTCTAACCTGTGCAGCACACTCAGGCACGTCATGTGCTCTCACCTCTTAACGCCTACACTCAACTCACCTACTGTAGCAGGCAGACAGATCTAAGATGTGCAAAGCCAGGGGAGTGTTAATGTGTTGGAAGGATTGCGGCCTTGTGTGGGCCTATACACAGAATATGTGGGGGGTCTTCACACATAAACACTTCAAGTGTGTATTGCTCAACTTGTGATTGGTGCATTTTGTTAACAGCTGTTCCTGGTTGCCAGCGTCGTCTGTCTTAGATGGCTTGTTTGTAACGTACTCTAAGAATTCACTTATTTAATCACGCACGTCGCACTTAAGTGAAAAGACAGACGGCTTGAAAATGCGTTTTGAACGACAGAGACTGTTATTAAATTGTCTGGCATCTAAACTGTTTAGAGCGTTGCACTTAATACACCTTGGATGTTTTGATTCATGGAGCTTTTTACAACAGAAACAGTTCCGATCAAATCGTGTTTTTTAAGGTGACTTACACGAAGTCGAGGCTCGGGGCTCGTCTGACGCTTCAAACAACTCGAGGAGCCGTTACAGTAAACCTGTGAATAGACCGCACATGAACCGTGTGGTACTACTAAAGGCTGGCTCAATAATTATCATCCTGGAAACACAACCATCAGAGCAGCCGAGGCCTGTCACTGTGAACGCTGAACATTTTAAAACACGGATGAAAGGATCTTGTCACTTACGGCTGATTACATGGTTTCAGTGTTGCAGAGCTGAAATGAAACGCTCTTTTCTCCGCCCCGCCTCCTCTAAGAGCTCATCCTGCCGTACTCTTGTGCACTATTTATTCTATTTAAACCCAACCCTATCATGACTGACTGACTATTTCCATGTAATACCTACATGTGTCCCGCTGGGATTTTCTAAGATATGCGTTCTACATAGGGGACCGTTTTGCTGTAGTTATAAGGGGTCAGCTTTGAAAACACTTAGAAGGATAATGACTGCTATCATGCCAGTGTGAGTTTGGATGCATGTTGCTGTGTGTGATTGTGTTTGATCGTGTGTGTGTGTGTGTGTGTGTGTGTGTGTGTGTTTCTTCCGTGTGCATGCATTATTGATTTGTTCAGGGCTTCTTCCCTGGATAGATGATTTTCTGTGCCTCCCCCTGCAGAGCTGAATCTTATGTTTCTGAAACCTTAAGACTGTTTCAAGCCATTATCTCTCTCCTTTCTCTGCATTTCAGTCCTCTCTCCCCTTTGCTCTAACCTCTTCCTCTTCCTTTCATACTAGTTTTTATCCTCTCGCCATCTTTCTCATTTGTCCTCTTTGTATCCGGCTCCTTGTTTTCCTCCCCCTTGCTACCCATTTGCTGCACATCTCTGGCTGTTTTTTTTTTCTTTCCCCTTCTCCTCTCTCCTCTCTCCTCACGGCCTCGTGCAGATGTCGGATCAGACAGAACAACATGACTCACAGAGAAGGGCCTGAATTCCCTTTGGTTCACCATTCGATATCAAACAGGACTGTGTGCTGTGTGTAGAACCTTAAACCATCTTTGGAAACATGAAACACTGACAGAGACTAAACTGTGGTTGTATGAGAGGTCAGATTGTCCACAAGAGGACCGGGAAGGGCTCTTTTGAAATGCAATCTGTTTAAGATTTCCTGCTAGAAATGAAAACTTACTTAGCGGACAAACACTAGAGAATTAGAAAGCAATGCACTAAGTCACACGCCACCAACTATTTCACTGATTTTGGTGAAACTGGATCATATTTTATGGAGAAAATGTTTTCTGGTTTTCCCTCTGATGTCCTCCGGCTGCTCCGCCTCAACTCTCTGTGATTTACAGAGTTTCCTGATGGACAGTGAAGTAAACTACTGACAACTGTAGCTGCTGTTAGCTCATGTTAGCTCAGTTTGTTAGCTGCTGTTAGCTAATGTTAGCTCAATTTGCTAGCTGTTGTTAGCTAATGTTAGCTCACTTTTTTAGCTGCTGTTAGCTCATGTTAGCTCACTTTGTTAGCCGGTCTGCCCGGACTGTGAGCTCAGAGCCCTGGGGGAGTGTTAGTGTTAGTACCACAGGTGTTTTGAATGACCAGGAAGAAGAAGAGGAGGCGTTTGCAGCTTGGGGTGCAGGGAAATGCTGAAGGGGAAGGCCGGTGTCATGACAGAACCAGAGCTGGGCAAGCATAAAGCATAAAGCAGGACATATGGCAGAGGGGAAGAGGCCAAAGAGGACATTCACACGAGAAGCTATAAGAAAAGAAAAGGAAAGTCAAGTCATCTTTTTCATTGAAAACACACTTTTATGGTCCCTAATAAAGACTTGCCATGTGTAACAAAATATACAAAGGATGTCTCTGTACAGGAAAAGGCAGGGAATCTACACAGAATCAGTATGGAGAAATGAATAAGCTTGATCTTTTTACAATAAAGGTAAATGACATGGTGAAGAAAAATGATGTGAAGTGTCCAGTTAACAGGGCGGGGGGGGTGTCAACTATGATTTAAAGTGGCAGATAATGTCGGCACACCAACACATCTTCAAGGGGTAAAATGAAAAAATATCCACACACTGGATCAACAGACTCGAGCCGACATAACAAACGTATCAACCTTGATGTTGTGAGTCCATAAAAGTACACGTGAAGTAGCTGTTTGTTTAAATCGGGCACATGTGCAGATGATGATTATAATGATGGAGTAATGTGTGTCATAAATGGCAGGAAGAAACGTCCTGACAGAACAGGTTGAAAAAGACATTTGCAGCATGCAGCGGTCAGACATTTGTGGAATTGATAGAAATGGGCGGATGGATCAGACGTAGGTTGGCACAGAAGTACAGTGAGCATGTATGTGTCTGACAACTGGTGTGGTTATGAAGAGATTTTAATGTTGAAATCATCATAACCGATGGCCAAATTTTTAATACCCCCATCTGTTTGACCGTTTTTAGTGAAGCAGAGGGACAGTTACTCCCAGAAACTGAAGCGGTCGGGACATCTGGGTTGTGGGGGTGCAAAGGAAAGGGGGTGATATACGGTGGCAACTCGTATAGAGAAGTACGTCATTGTAACATTAGACTAATCCTTCCAATTTAGACACACTTCAAAGGGACGGTTAAAATCTACAGAATGAACCCAGAGGGGTGTCCGGGTGTCGGGGGGGCACCGCATGCGCGCAGACGTTGCTATAATGGGTGTGCATCTGTGGGGGTGTTAAAATATGTGTGTCAGTTAAGGGTGTGTGGGTGGGTTGTGCAGAGAGGTGAGGGCTTGACCCCCTGAGGTTAATCCTAAATCTTAACCATGGAGAAATGTGATCCATAACACACACACACACACACACACACACACACACACACACAGGGCGGGTGTAGGGGAAGCAGTAGGGTGTCCAGACGGTATTAGCAGTATTTTTAGCTTTCCTCAAGCGTGCCTCAAACAAAGACAGCCTTTCACATGCCCACTCTGCCCTCCCTCAGTCTCCCTTTTCCCTTCCTCCTCCCTTAGTCTCCTTTTCTTGTTTTCCTTTCTCATTCTTCCCTCCCCAACTCTTTCTTGTCCTTCCATCCTCATGCCTCTCCTCCCTCGAGGCCCATTCATCCAACAGTACCTTAATAAACCTTGCGTCTTGCCTCCCTCCAGTCACAACTTTCTTTCTTCCCTCCTTTCACTCCATCTTCGCCACGACCCGGCAGCTCTGGCTAAATAAACACCGGGCGCACAGCTGGCGATCAGCTTTATATTTCCCCTTTCAAATCCCTCTGTCTCTTTCCTCACCTCCTCCTCCCTCCACACTCATATGTGTTACAAGCCTTCAGAGGCTTCAGACTTACACGTCTACTGGTGAACCACAGTTGTCACAATATCGGAGATCCGGTGGACAACTGACAGAGTTTTGTCTTTAGCCTTGAGGGGCTCTATGATTATTACTGGAGGGCCTACATTAAAAAAAGATGTAACCTGTCTGACTAGATCAACGTTTTCACTTTCCAGTGTTTTGACTATAATGGTTTGAAAAGTGCCTCTGAAAAGTTTGCAAGGCGAACGGCATCTGTAGTCAGTTTGGATTCAGACGGTTTCATAGTAAAAATAAAATGTCAAAATTTTAATAGAAACTTCCAAAAAATCTCTTCAGCAGCACGTTCCACTTCTCCGGTCAGTGGTCAAAATATGATGCTGCTGGTAAACCTACAGTGTCACGTCTGGATGTGCCCGTTTATCTCAATGGATTGATGTGCTGTCAAAGTCAGGTGATGTATTATAAAGAAGTTGGACAGATGGGTCAAAGACCTTCACTCAGGAAACTGCTGCTTGTGTCCCGTGTGAAACAAAAGAGTAAATGTCGACTAGTTTTAAGTTACTGGCAGTCACAGTAGGTTTTGTAAGTTTACGTCAGGTACGTAACATAACTTACGATCCGTTCATGTTGCAAGCTCTGCTTCAAAAGTCTCACTGGATGTTTTTCTTTTTTGGACAAAAAATGGTTCAATACAAAACAGTTTGTTCAGAATTCGAGTGGTTAAGGCTGTTGTTGGTGACTCTTTCAGTGAGAGTAAGTTAACACCAGGATGAAAAGTCATGTTTCGCCATCTGTGGTTCAAACCTTTACGCAGCTTTGACGTGAAAAACAGCAACTTAAATGTATAAAAATAAAAATGTTCATACATATTTTAAATAATTCAATAATTCAAATGAGGAAAGTTTCTCTTCACATGCAGGAATCAAACTTTTGGTCTCGTCTAGACACTCCACACAATACAGTAAAAGCGTGACATTTACTGATGTAATTGGACTATTGATTTGACTCCTGCACTGCTCACCCTTCATTGATATGTCACAGCTTCATGCCACGGCTGACAATGAGGTCCTGCCATGCATTTTCAAATCACCCAGGTCTGAATTATCACAGAGCTGCATAGAACAACATAGCCGTCTATGATTAGAGTCTAATGTTTGGAGCTTTCCTTCATTTCAGCATCAAACTACACATCAGAACACAAATGATTGCAGTATGCGGACGTGTGCACAACCAATTGAACAGATACAGCTGGGATTATGCACATAAGAGGACATGAATGCATCAGTCAGACGCACTTTAAAGATAAGGCTGGAATCGGATAAAGCTGGCCATATCGCAACCCGCCAAGTCCCTACCAGGCTTAACCGCCTGCATGGAGTGTGTGTGCATTTCAAAGAGATCAAGCGTGTGTGTCCAGACTTACCCAAGTGTGTGTGTGTGTGTGTGTGTGTGCCTCCCTCTTATTCTGTTTCAAAGAGAGTAAGCTGAGAAGTGTCACGTTATAAGAAAAGAGCTGGAATAAGAAAAAAAACAAACCTGATGACTGTAACAGTTCAGCAGGCTCAGACGTGTTTTGGATAACGCTTTCTTTAACAAACCATATCTCTGCATTACTCTGCATTACAAGGGAATTATGTGAGAATGCATTAGAAATAGAAATCCCGTTATAAGACGACCTCACTTGGCCCCTTCTTAGAATTAGTTTAAGCCTGAGATCGTGTTTGTCCTTTGGCTTAGGAAGTGAAAAAGAAGCTGTGCCCACGCAAGAGTCTGGTTGTTGAGGTGTTATTAAAGCACGTCAAGCTGGATGTGCAGTATGTGCAGGACCCACTGAAGTGATGCTCTGCAACGCTCATTTAAATCATGCAAACACGTCAGATTCTCAACTTCACTGCTGAATTCAGAAATGTACGGCAGTTATATCTGATTTGTTGGTGACATATGTAAATTTACCTAGTTATATATTTTATAACTACATTGAAAAATACTGATTTACTAAAAAACACTGCAAGTCCCTCTGGAGCTGGGACCCTATAGCATGTTGTTGTGTCATGTTGGATTTATTAAAGATGTGATTGGCAATTACTTTGTCAGAAAATCTTTGCATGATATGCATGAACATATCAGGTGGTATTCAATCTCAAATCTTCAGGCATACTTACAGGGGACGCAGAGGGTGCAGAGATTTTGGCATCTGAAGTGTTCTGGTTTCCGTTTGTAGTCCGAGTAGTCTTGAGCAATCACATTTAAGGGGGCTTTGGTTGCATGCAGGTGAACAGTCAACGTTGAAATTCTGTGTCTGCGTTTAGATGACGGAAGTGTTCATAAAGCTGAGCTGAAATGTATCTTTCTTCATGATTTCATGTATCAAGTTGCTACGTTGCTTGTCTTGGCCTGGATGTCTGTTTTCTGGATATCACCAGAAGCCAGAAACATTGACTGTTGCTCCCAGATTAGAAATGCAACAATTGATGATGAGTTCCAAGGTTGAAATAGTCATAACTATGACCAAACATTTCTTGATCTCCTTAAATACAAATGTACTGTATGTTAATGAGGTGCTGAGGTGAGGAGTTGCTGACATATTTTTGTCAGCAAGAACAAAATATGCATGACAATATTTCTATTTGATTAACATAGCTGCAATTAAACTACAAAAAGAACATCAGTAGCATTTTGCTAACACAGTATTTATATATATATATTTTAAAGAACAGTGAAACAGTCCCAGTAAAAGTCACAGCCCTCTAATTGAAAACAAATCTAGCAACAATAAATCAAGACGTAGTATAGTCAAACAACTACATTAAATACACTGTACACTGTGCACGAAAAAGCAATCATAGAGATTTTCCATTTATTTTCATTGGGGGGGACATTAATCAGTTCAGTCAGACTGAACAACAAGCATAAAGTTGAATCGAAAATACTAAATGCCGTTGGAAAACATTAGTATTGAAGTGTTTTTATGACATTTTCCATGCTGCAGTATTAATTCATGGGGTGCATATGAAAGTCAGTCACTTGAGTTTTGTTTGTTTGCTCAGGTTTGGTAAGGTAAGGTAATGATTATCATTACGTATCTGCGTGTCTTTTCAAGCAACAGAATTGACTTTTTCATATAATTTTGTAAAGATGGGTGTCACCTTTGATCGGCCTCTCAAAATTTCTCATTTAAACTGTAATTTAGCTGAAATTGGAGTCCATTTCTGCATTAATGATTCATATTTGTGATAGGCTTTGAACTTTAAATCGATTTCTCGATATGAGTACTACTTTCACTTCTGTGACCTCGATAATGGAACTTTTAGGATAAAGGATTTCACAGTGTGTTACATATTAAATTGTCTAATCTGCCTGAAAAAAACTCCTGAAAAAGTTCAGAGAGCAGTCTGTGAGCAGTTCGGCTTCATGTTGCACCGTGTCACCATCACCGCGCCGTGGTTTGGTCTGTCAAACAGGTGATTGAAGGGCAAGAATGTCACCTTATAGCTATTGGGTTGTACTTTATGGGCTGAGTCTCATGGCTGAAATATAACCTCTTCTGATGTACACACAATGAGTGGACATAAAATGTGCACATGTGCAGCTGCAGACATATAAACCACTGCAACAATAAGGCCTGAGCACATGTGACAGATGATTTTCTGTGGTATTTATGGGCTGTTCCCTGAAATGCTCTCTGAAATCATTTTTGCATAAAATGATTGTTTGAATGTGTAAACAAATAATGACGAAACAAAGAGTCAATTTTATTTTAATATGTGATACTAATGCACAGCACTCTCCCTTTTTTTGTTTTTGGAGTGAATCAGTACAAGCAAGAGCTGCTGATGCATGACGACAAATGAGGGTAGGTGAGATGCTGTCATCATTTTGTATATTATTCATGTGTTCAGATCTACGTGTAGATACCAAAGAATGTGACAAGACTGAATCTATGACATACAGTGCTGTAACGTAGTGGTGCCCCCAAACCCAATTTGTATTGTTCTTCACACGGCCTCGCTTTAACCGATTTAAAAGGCTCGACTACTCTCAACCAGCTGGAGCCGGCGCTGAAATTTTCATGTACTACACAGCCGCTACGAGCTCCCCAAAGGGCGGGGGGGGCGAGCAAGCACAGGCAACATCTGACATCAATAGTCTGTGGAGGCCCAGCATCATAGGTCAGGCCGGGACAGAGAACCTAGCAGTGGTGTAGGAAGGAAGATGATGTTCACTTTTGTTTTATCCGCCACTGAAAAGTCATTCTGCAGAGAAAGCAGGAAGGAACAGAGAAAAGAAGCTTCTGTCTGCATCATCAGGTTGCATCCAGGGTCCCCATTAGCTTCCACAAAGTTTAATTCAGTCATTAAGCTAAAATTTTGATAATTTAAGTCATCCACCATGAAAAACATCTTAAGTGTCCCCCTAGTGTGGACTAAGAGACCAGGGGCTACCCTGTAGCATGTAAGAACAAACAAAGACAACACAGTGGGGTTTCAATGCAGAAATTTTTAGTTTGTGGACTCTTTTACTAAATAAAACAAGAAGAGCTTCTTCCCACGGAGCTCTTTTTTCCTACTGAAATAATATGTTACAGTGTCGGAGCCCCATCTCAGCTACACCCCCTTGATATGCAATTAACATACTCGTTGCTGATGCACTTTTGCTGGCTTCATCAGACCGTGACCTCCAATGTACACCGGGGAGTGTCAAGCAGAAGGGTTGAGAGTCAGCACCTCCAATACCGAGACCGTGGTACTCTGCCAAAAATATGGTGGAGTGAGTCACTGCCCTGAGAGGAGTTCAAGTATCTTGGAGTGTTGTTCATAAGCGAGGGCAAACTAGATCATGATATCGACATGCAGACTGAGCCGCACCTACAGTAATGTGGATTCTGGCCTCGACTGTAATGGTCAAGAGGGACTTTAGCCTGATTTTACTGTACAATCTACTTTCCAAACCTCATCTATGCTCATGAGGTTTGGAAAGTAGAAAATCTAATCTAACAGATGGAAGCTGAATTATAACCATTGCCAGTTAGTTTTGAAAAGACCAAAACAAGGTGGTTTTGGGCATCAGATTAGGATGCTTCCTTGTAAGCATATTCTGGGCACATATAACTGGGAGGAGACCTCAGGGCAAACCCAGAACACACCGGAGGCAACACATATCCCATGTGGAATCGGAGTGCCTCAGGATCCCCCAGGAGGAGCTGCAGGATGTGGTTAGGGAGGCGGATTTCTGGGCTACCTTGCTTGTTGGCACTGAACCTAACAAGCAGAGGAAACTGGATGGATGGTTGCCCACATATAGCACTGCATAGAAGCTGCAGCTACAATCATCTTTTTTTTTGTATTATGTGCTATCCAGTGGCAATAAATGTAACTTTTAAACAGGTTTTTATTGCTTACATCCACGTAAACAGACTGGATCATGTCAGTTTGAGCGCTCACTGGCAGAACTGATCTTTTGGGACGAATCCAGAGTTAATAAACTGTAAGAACCCCCAAGTTTACATATGAAGCCATAATCATCTCATCTTACAGAATGATTCCCCGTCACTGAGATGTAAGTGTGCACGCGAGCCGAGCTAAGAGGCCTCATCACGAACAAAGCAATGAAGCATGAAAAACAACTAGACACTAACTCCCACTGCCTTCTGTCCAAATAACACCCATTCATATCCCAGCATGCACCAGCCTACTCTCAGTCACATACAGTCATATCCCAAATGCGCAAAACAACCATCATTTTATGGGTATCTGAAATGGCCTGCAGGGAAATATGTAGTTTAGTAAAAAAAAAAAAATGCAATAATCATGTTGGGAAATAATTTTAGGACACACAGGCGCAAGCACATAAAAGCAGCAATGCACACACACACACGCACACACACATATTTATATAGATACACATACATATACACACTCATTTACAGACATTCTGCTTATTGCTCTGTCAGAAATGTAATGCTGAAGAATGCACAAACACACACACACACACACACACACACACACATTAAGAGATGAAAAATCCTCATTTATTCATTATCCGACTCCACCAAGATATTATTCTTTTATGTGAGCTGATTAAAATGACCCAGCTTCAGGAAAATATAATGGGGCATTTGTTTTTCTTTCATAATGATTAGTCCAACTTTGCAATTAATGTGCATGCAATCGTTCTTGCCCGGGAATACGGTTTGCTTAATTGAAGAAGAGGAAGAAAACGAGATTGTGCTCAGAGTTCAGCTGAAGAGGAGAGCAAGAGTGTGACTATCTTTAGGATCGAGGGTTCTATTTACAGAACATGCCAGAAATGGAATATAATGTACATAACTATGTTTTCATTAGTGTATTGTCATGTCTTTGTTAACTTAGAATGAGCCTTTTATATCTACAGATGCTGCTGCTCCTCTTTTACAGAGCCCAGAATGGACAAGCTAAACTGGATCCATGCTCACAACCACCATAGTTTGTCCATGCTAGGAAGGAGAGGGTGAGGCGAGGGGTTGTAATCATCAACTACACTGCTAATGCCACTAAATCAAACCAAGTTCCACCGGTCACCGCAGTGATACACGGCCGTTCAAACCCCGGACGGACGGCGCGAGCAGCCCGTGGCAGTTTACACAGAGTAACAGAAAATACCCCGTGCAAACTGCGCAAAACAAATGAACTACGTAGCATATTTACACATGTAAAGCATATTTAGAAGCACATAAACCAGGAAACTGACAAAATCTGAGCAAGTAAACAAAGTCTGGTGGACTAAATGCTCCCGGTGGAGTTTGAAGTTGCATGCAGGACGGACCAAAACAGCGCCGCAGCCGCGATGTGACAGAGACGTGCCCGGTGGGATTTCAGGGTTACACACTGTTCCTGTTTTTCAGATTTTGGACATCACTGGAAAAAAAAAAAAAATAAAAAATGTGTGGAGAGACCAAAATATCTAAACCTTTCATCGGCAGTATGGAAGTAAAAATGGGTTTCAACATCATAATGAGCTCACGAGTTTGAAGTTACAAGCTTTTATCTATCACACGAGAGATGCAGTGGAATGTTTAGTGCTCCCTCTGGTACTGTGCTTGGTATAAATGATATCAGATATAATTAAAAAACAACACGTAACATGAGAAGAGAATACACACTCATGCAGATTAACTAGCCCTTTGTATATTTAGTTTTTACATACATATCACTGACAGAGAAATGACCAAGAACATTAAATGCATCCCTGACACAACAACACGCTGCAGTTCATTGGCTCTGCCTGTGATTGCAGAGCGACAGTGTTGCTGTCTGTGACATGCAGATGGCGTCGGCTAATTGAGCACCTGGATCGTCTTCAGGAGAAATGCAAGTCAGTGGCCTGACACTGAAAGCATGAAATCATTGTGATGAGTTATCAGCAAACCAATTTACAAAAATCTTGTTTTCTCTCACCACTGATCAAGTATTTGATATGGTTCAGAAACACTTAGAGCCACCGTAACACCTCATTTCTAAACAGCCAGGAATCCTTCTCATTGTTAATCACCCACATCAGAGCATTCACTGGAGCTATAAATTTGTTTAATTCAAAAGCGCCGGCTATTATAAAGCTGTCTGACCCCCCTCTGCCATCACTTCTCCTGGCACGACACCAAAGACTGCCTGTCTGAGCGTTCTCCTTCTATGGCACTGAACCAAAGGAATCCAGGCCAGAATTCTTGCCCTTTCTCCTTTTCTCAGCACTCACCCAAAACATTAAGACAACAGAGCAAAGGTCAAAGGTAGATAAAGACAAAATAATGAAGGGAAAAAAGATACAAGAGAGAGATGTGATCAGGAAAACGAATAGAGGGTGATAAAGGAGCTATGCAGAGGAGGAGATGATGAGTGAAAGTGCAGTACACTCAGAAAAATAATAGTTCTTCAAAAGGGTCTGGTTCTACAAGGAACCATGAGCAGAACCTCTTTATTTAGGGGATGGTTCTTTGCAAACTTTATGTGAAAGACTGAAGGTTCTTCATGTTTATTGGACATATTTGGTGGTGGGTAGGGCTGCAACTCAATCTACAAATTGTTTTCTTAACCCTACCCCTAGAAAACAGTTCTGATAATTCATCTTTCATTCTCCATCCAACAACTAATCGTCTTGTTGCCGCTTTGTGTGAAATATAAAGAACACCTCTCAATAGTTTGGGCTTGTTGGCTTGCAGCTGTGTTCATGTTCATATTTTTTTAGTTTTACAATTTGATTCAAACTGTTCAAAGAACCATTTAAAAGAGGTTCTTTAACTTTAGTTAATAAGCGGTTCTTTGTCAAACTAATAATGGTTCTATGGTATCACTCTGAAGACCCATTTTTTGTTCCAGTTAGCACCTTTATTTTTCCGAGTGTAGTGAAAAGATGAACAGATAAATGGAAAATAATGGTAAATGGAAAAGCGAGAAGAAGAACAGAGGAGAAAGTGTCTGAGCTGAATAAAAAAGAGCCGACAGCCGAGTGACAAAGTAACTTTTAATGACAGCAGTTTTCTAAAACTATGAATCAGGACCGAAGATTTTGAAGGGTCGTCTTGTAGCATAACTACCTCTAATGATAAGATATCGTCTGAGACTTTTTAGAACATCGTCTTTGTTTTGAGGTGAAATGATGATTAAAGTAAACAGAAGAGTTAGGTTATCCCTGCGTAAATCAATTTACCACTTGTTTACTGTGTCTTTCATGCAGACGACCTCACGGCAGAAAAGTTGTTGTTATTTTGATTTGAGCACGCTTGTATCAAATTGCACATCTTGTGCCATGTGTCTCGATATCGATCAGCTCTGTCACTCCCTTTAATGAGGTCTGCGCATCAAATAGCACTGATTGCATCATAGAATTTACCAAACCAATTACTCATAAACCCTGGGCGATCGAGTGGAAAATAAAAGGGTGAAATTACCGATCATTGTCAAATCTCACTCCAAGAACAAACCTATAATAGAAGAACAAGCCTGAAATATCTCATGAGTTCAAAATACCTTCCCTGTAATTCCCAGATTGTAACACGAATAAGATATCAATAAATAAGTCTATGGACTGAAAGAAGTTTGAAATATTCCATTCTTTTTCTACCTCATTGTCCTCATTGAGTTTGTTGAAAGAGGCCTTTCAAATATATTAGATCCAGGTTAAACCTCTGCCTGAATCCAGCCCCCATGAGACACTTGCTTTTGTTTCGTTTGTTTCCTCATGTTTTGCTTTGAAATTGACAATTTGACATTCACAAATTCACAAATCTGTTTTTACCTACGGGCCAGTAGTTTCACTCGCAGGTAGCTCCCTTTCCTATCAGTGACTTTGTGAGTCAAATCTGAGAGCCCAATACATAGAGTAACTGTGCAGCTTGCCTCCTCATACCCCGAAGCACAGAAATTTAAATACTGTGGGTAGTATAATATCACCTCGCTCCTCACAAAGCCAGATGCAGACTGCATGTAAAACGCACAGTTGGCTTCTCTGAAATTCAGTAAAAATGAGAACAGTACCACGAGGAGGTGAGCTACTTGGAAAACATTAGACGTGTTCTCTGGCTTGAAGAAACTGTCTCCAGTGGAGTAAAAAAAGTTGTTTTCATGAGTATATTTTTGAGCCAGTAATCTACTTATTGCTTCGCTACATTTGCCATTCATACTTTCATTACAATTCTTCTCTAAATGCGGGAGTGTAACGTGGGAAGAGCCTGTGTGGAGCACTGCATGTACAAGTTGAAAATGTCGTTTGCTAGCTGATGTTTGCTCTTTATTTTTGATGTATAACACAAATCTTGGGTATTATGGATATAACATTCACTTACCTTGTAGCTGGTGGACTGTTTGGCTTTTAAATTGGTGTGCTTAAAAAAGCAGATGACCGAACATATAACAGATAATTCAGCATTAAAGTTACTTTCCTAATTGCACCAGCAGTAGGTTAAGTAGGTTTCTTAAACGGTATTTTTGGTTTATTTTTTCTTGAGTTCTTTTAATGGGAGGAGTATTTGTAATGCTCTACACAGCAGTAAGAATCTGCCCTCATTGTTTGAATTAACCCCAAACTATGAATTACTAAAATCCCCCGACTTGACCTTTAGATGTTTTATCAAAGTTTGCTCGAGTTTCTTGTCATTTAGACGCCAAAGCTTTGCTCTCTTCAGCTAAAATGGTGCCATTTGTGCCATTATGACTTTAATTTAATTGGCTCTTAATTATGCTGACAAAATAGTTTCCTTCCCTTCATTATCAAGACTCAAAAGAGTGTTGCTGATTTCAAATTTAATGTATTTCCTGACTCATTCACCCAATGCACTCTGGCCTGGCCTCTTTGCTGTGCATTTTAAGATGGCCCAAGGTCTGACGTGGTTATAAAACCTTGTTAACAATGGCGTACATCAGGACCGTGCAACAACATGGCTGACAGCTGAAAATCTCCACTGTGTGTGTGTGTGTGTGTGTCGTGTGACTGAGACAGACTGTGTGGGTGTGTGACAGTGTCAGCTGTGTTTGTGAACATGTGTATGTTTATGCATGCATTTGTACGTGTGGGTCTGCATGACGAGGAGTGTGATGGCTGTCAAACATGCATATGAGTGTGTGTTTATGTGCCTCTGTAGAGGAGGGCGATGGGACATTTGACAGATTTGAATGTGTGAGTGTGTGATGCCGAGAGATGAGGCGTGTGACAGTGTTTGACAGTGTGTGTGCTGGCGTGGCACGGAGAGTTTTGAAGACTGTTTCTCTCTGAAATCTGTACAAGCCTGGAAAATATTTTCTGTTTTCTTAGTTTGGATTTTTTCTCATTGAGGCACAGCGACTTTTAAAAAGGTGTTTAGTCTTTAGACTACTGATTCAAGTATAAAACGTCTTGTTAGTTTTTGTCATTGAACCCTACGGGTATGCCAAGAGGCAGGCAACTCAGCTCATGACAAAAAGAAACACCATGTCCCCTGGGCTCAAGCAGGGTTGTTTTGAACTGTTCATGCGCATTATGAACATAAAAGGTGACAGAATGGAATGGCAATGGAAGGCAATGGTCATCACACCATCTGTATACCGTAAATTTTGGACTATTGAGCACACCTGAATATAAGCCGCACCAGCTAAATTTTAAAAGAAAATACATTTTGTACATATATAGGCCGCACTTGAATATAAGCCGAAGGTTTTCATGGTGTAACATGAGATATTTACACAGAAAGGATATTTACACGGAAGACTTTTTTTTAGTTTTAATTTAAGACACGCTTTTTTTCAAACTGTGCCTGAAAATCGGCAGTACGGCACCAACAAGCCATCAACACGCCATCAACACGGCATCAACACGGCACCAACACGGCATCAACACGGCATGAACATGCCTGCATGGTTAGAAAATCGGCTTATAGTCCGAAAATTACAGTAGTGTCTTCTTCGGCGCATAATCGTTCCCCACATGTCTGTCTCACTTTTGCGTTTCCTGCTAGAGAGCGCCCCCCGGTGGCAGTAAAAATCTATAAATTAGCCGCACCGTTGTACAGGCCGCAGGGTTCAAAGCGTGTGACAAAAGTAGCGGCTTATAGTCCGAAAATTACGGTATTTCATGTTCATAGCATTGCATCTAAATGAATGGCGGGAATGATGATTTTTGCATCACAATTTTTATTTTCACTGAAAAAACTATGATAAATCATGATAATATGATATGATTTGTTGTGATCTTGACCAAACAAACATTTGATGAACAAAATTTAGAGGCCAGGGAATCACTGCAGCACTAATTATATACTATATATCTAATTATATACTGTTATAATGTGGTTTTGTCTGTAATTTGCATATTGCACTTTGTTACGGCTGCTGCCTTTGCAACGTATTTAATATAGCTTGCAGTGTGTGTGTGTGTGTCCCTATGCAAAGTTACGTGTGTGATCACCAGTCCCTCATTGGTTCCCGATGGTGTGGCGTGGTCACCTGACTCAGCTTGGAAGCCTGGAGGTCCACGAATGGAGCTGTACCTTGCCAAACCCGCCGTATTGCAGCTTCAATAGTATTTTGATTCATGTGACAGCTCTAGTTTGGATAATTCAACTTTATTTATACAGCGCCAAAGTTATTTTATGACACTTTCCATATAGCAGGTTGAGATTATAATCTAGAAAGATATAAGGGACCCAACAATTCCCACCATGAGCAAGCACTTGGCGATGATGGCATGGAAGGTGAAGGTTCTCAATCATCGAGGTCATCTTTCTCTGAGAAGGGTTCAATCTGGGGCAGCTGGACTTGGTTGTAGTGCTCCTTCCTTTAAGAGCTAGAAACCACCGGCTCATGGTGGATGGACATCTATGGAACCAGTGCAGAGGAGCCAAAATGGGAGAAACATGATCTCTGATCCTGGTTTCTGTCTGGATACACACCAACAAGACATTTTCAACAATTATCTTAAAGAGTCTTAAATGGGTGGATTGGCTTTGATACTCTGTGTCTTTGATTGCATTTTGGAGCCCTGCCACTTTGTTCCAAATGAACCACAAAAACACTTTGCAAAAAGCAATATAACAATAGAATTCATGGCTTAACTAAATGCATAACATTCTTGCATGCTTCCAGTCAAGAATGTTTTTTGCTAAACATTTTATTCAGATAACAGGAAATGGTGCATTTTGCTTAGCCACAGAAAATCAGACTAAACAAACCTCGAAGAAACTTCTGCAAACAAAGAACGCCTGCTTTAGATTAACACGGTGAAACAGTCAGAGTGACCTCTGGAAACTCTGGAAACACCCCGTGGGAAACAAAAGGAATGTTTGGATCAACGATCGTCGGCTACGTGATTAAGCTGCACCACGATCACTTCATCATCTTCTCTAAATGACTCGACAATGACGATTTTGATATTTGCTGACCGACCGACTTGTTTTCACAGCTTAATCTCTCTCCTCCTCATCACTCACAAGTCACAAGTGATCAGATCTGGCTCTGTGTAGATGTAGTACAAGGCACAGTCACATGAATTGTTGAAAACAAGAAGGCTGCATAGTGTTTTGAGAAAGTGCCCAACAGATATGCTTGAATAGAGTCAACGCTCGGCAGCAGTTTCACAATTTCACTTTCATAGTTTTTCTCTGCCTCCATCTTTTTGCTCTTGTATTTTCCACTTCTTGTGCTGTTCATGTACCTCTCACATTCACACACACCCGCTGCTCTTTTGCTTTGTACCTTCATCTCGGTTGTGTACGGCCTAGTTGCTGTTGAGACTGCCAAACACATGAAACAAAACTTTAGTTCCTTTTGTTTTTTATCTTTTCTTGACTCACTGTCTCTTCCTGTCTGTCCTAAACACACCTTTCTTTACCAACCCCCCTCCTTTATTTTTTCTAGCTTTCTTTTTTACATCCCCACAAACACACACAAACAGGACTTGTTAACAAAGAGACAGTCTCAGATTGATTGACTCAGCAGGCGAGGAGACAGGCTGCCGATAGGAGTAACTCAACACAGAGCCTCGATTCCACACCTTAAAACAAAACCCACACGTGTTGCCATAATTACCTCGGACAGTTTAGTGGAGCTCTGTATGAACATGAATGAGCTGGACACAAAAGAGCTGAGACTGATCTGTGACAGCTCAATGATGCCTTACTAAAGACCAAAATTCCACCTTAAAAAAGAAACTAAAAAGGGGAACCGACTAACAGATGTTCCAATTCATCAATACAGATTAAAAACATAAAAAAATATCTCCCTGCATCCATTATTAGCCCAAACTGCTTGAAAAAATGAAACATTTCTGCAACACTGAGTACGTCAAATTGTCCTTCATCAATGGCAAAGATAAGGGACAGATCGTTGTCATGGTTACTCCTGACTACTGATTGCTGGTATGACTTTCTGACCTAAATTAAATCTGTCTGCCAGGGCGACCAAAACAATAAATGGATGAAGACTTGACCTTTTTTGTGTCACGCATATTAACCAGAAGCTAAAAATGCTCCCTTGATTGAGGGCGTGTGGGGAAATTCCCACAGCACATAAACACGCCACAGCACAACATCAGGAGTCAGCACACAGAGTAGCCTCGCTGGATTTGAATCATGGGTAAAGTAAGGTACTTTAGGAATGCTATGAAAGTTGTTGTTGTATGTGTGCAGCACATCGGAGATCAAACAGTTTAGTGACCGCAGTACTAAAACTGCAATACAGCGTGTGTGATCATAATTACACATAAAAAATAACATGTAAGGAAACAAAAGGCCAAGGCGATTATCCGTGATACAATCCACCATAAAACACAACACATAGCCTTTAAACATTTGACAACTCGAGCCAGATCCGTTGAAATTCTGCAACGGTTCGGAGCCAAGATGTCTCCCTGATCAAAGCTGGGCTTCAACCCCGCAGCCTTGTCTTATGGTAACTTAGGAGCTAGTTAGCATTCCCTCTTGTTTTCTCCCATTTTTTTATATTGTGTGTTTCTTTGGAGAAAAAAAAAATCCAGACAGTGCACACACACTGGTAACTATTGTGTAACAACTATAATACCCTTGAGGACCTCTTTTACAATGTGATGGGTTGCTCAGTACTCGTATCATGTAGCTAATTCACTGTCGTTTTGCCCATGATCACAGAATACAGCAGTCTCGAGGGGAATGCAATTTTATGAGTCGGAAAAGGAAAGAAAATGTTATATTACCTCAATGCTGCTGCATCTCTGAACAAAACAACAAGCCTAACACAGAAAATGTTGTTTGAAAATGGGATATCCATGAACACTTTAATCACCCTCTAGAGATATACTGAGGGATTAGTTTAGATATGCGCATACAGAAGAAATGCCAAAATCTTTGGACAGTTTAGATGTCTGAAGCAACTTGAAACAAAGTCCCCAGGTCTCTAATATGTGATGCATCAACTTATGTTATTATAAATGCAAATATCCCAGCCTTATATGTGTTATCTCAATGGCCTTGGACTCTTCACTCTCAATGTAAAGTGAACACCCTTCCAAACTTGGAAACAGGCAGATCCAAGACTCTGATCTATGATACCTCCAGGCAGTTAAATTTAAATGCTAATGCCTTTAGTACCGAGCCAGCAGACTACAATCTTAACTGCCAAGCCAACTGACTACTGACTGCAATACTCAGTATAAGGTGAGGAGCTGCAGGAGAAATGTGTAGAGGAGAACAAGAAGAGGGGTGAAGTTGAATTTTTCAGGCAGTTTTGAAGGGAAGTGGAAGTTTAATGACTACAAAGGAGAACTTTGTACAATCAGCTGCATTTCAGAACCAGCTGAGAAAACCAGGACAGACAAAGTAGACAAGACATCCTGTCAATGTGCTATACCTGCAAGGTGCCCTTGAGCAAGGTATGTCCCCAACACATTCAAATAGAGATGCTCATAGGGCAATAGGAAGACGACAAGCCCAACCCACCAGGCTTGACATAAAGTACTTCCTGTTACTCAGCACAGCTCCTTCAAAGGTGCCTTCCAACAAATCCAAAGCCCCCTCACCCAAAGTGTATCTGATCAGTGTAACACATTATGGTCATTTACTGACTAACCACAGCTAATTTACCCAGAAGTCCCAGGTTCACCCATCCTCCCAGTACTAAACAAAACTTTTGAGGGTACTGGTGGCTACCTAGCCGGCTAAGAAGGAAAAAACATATAAATAAAACAATATTAAAGTTACTGAAAAACTTATTATTTTGCTTTTTCCACCTCCCCCAACCTCAAGTCACCACGGAATACACTTTTCACTGTACTGCAGCAGTCCCAAATACTATTTTTTTTGGGTGGGAAGGATTCAGCCAGACATTTCTCCGTTCTCATCAGAGATGGACGGCACAGTGCTGCAACACATCGTTCTGTTTAATTAAAGGCATTAATATTTAATTCTGTTCTTCTACAGTATTATAAATGCAGTGCGACTCACGGCGACTGGACGGTAGACATCAGCTTGTTGTGCCAGTTTTCAAAGTGCATATTTGGCGCACTGCCTTTGTCTCATCATTGCTCGATTTAAAATGTCCCCACACAGCTGTGGTCTCCAACATTTTCTCTTCCCTATAAGGGCCAAGTTGAACTGAAGCGTGACGTTCACTGCTTTGAGGGAGAGGGATGTCAAGGCACCCAAGATAAGATTATTTTAACAATGTAGTTAAAAAGTATAAATACAGTACAAGAATGTGCTAACAAAATGCATTTTGGAGCCTTAATTGAGCCTAGCTTACACAAAAAACCCCTCAAAGAACAACAAAAACCACAAAATAACCCTGCATGAATATCTAATTCTCAAAACTGCAAACATAATACCTACCCCAAGCCCTACACTAAACTATTAAAATAATTAGAATTTAACAATACTTGTCCAACACTGGTCAGGCCACAGACAAATGTACACATCTACGACACTTGTTTTTACATTCGGAGACCCGTGCAGAGACTGAGGGGTCCTCAGGAGGAAATGACAGATAGAGCTGAGTGTCGTCTGCATAGCAGTGATAGGAGAAGCCATGTGAGCGGATAATCGGACCCAGGGAGGGTGGTGTAGATTGCAAATAGGGTGGTGTAGATGGCAAATAGAAGGGGCCCCAACACCGAGCCCTGGGGCACCCTTGTGGTAATGGAGGTGATGAGAAGTGGACAACTGTCCACGCCAGGATACACTGAACGAGCGCCCTGTTAAGTTAAAGGTCCAGTGTGTAAGATTTAGGAGGATCTATTGGAATGAGGCGTGTATTTGTTGGTTGCAATTTCCAACTTCACTGCTAGGTGCCACTAAATCCTGCACACTGGATAATCTCTGATGAATTCTTCCTCCAAACTCGTTGGAGCCATCTGAATGTTTTGAGGATTTTATGGCAAAACCTCAAAATGGATTTCTTTTTTTTCTTGTTTTCTCTCCAAACAATGTGTAACTGTTGCTGTATGCTCAATCAGTTGCACTGCCACCTGTTTTAAAGGTCTGCTGGAGTTGAGAGAAAGATGGTGAGACAAGACAACGACTATACCTGAAAGGATGCTATATAGGCCTGATTGGCATGACTGACACTTGGAACAAATACAGAGAGACAGTCAGTCAGGATATGTGGACTTCTCTGACTGTCTCAGTCATTATCGGCTTCTCACCACCTATCCCTGACTTTCTCTTGCTGTCTCTTTTTCTCACATTTTCAAAGAAGATCCTATGCAACCCGGGTGTTGGAGAGTACAGACACTGTCCTTTAAAATTTGTCTCTCTGCCATTTCTTTCTCTTTCCCTGCCTGTGAAAGACATTTTCTGTCTTTCCCTGTCCTCTGTGTTCATGTCAGACACCTCCTCAATCTTTTTCTCTCAGTGTCTCTCAGGTAATTTTAGACCACGGCCATAGAAACCACTCTTTAAAACACACAGCATGATACATCAGTTCCTCTGTTTTCTATGCAACATTACACTGCTTGTACTTTATGTAAATTGTCACATTAAGCCTGTCGCTCTGACATTTCAGTGGAAATGCACACACATGATTTAACATTTTCAGTCTGTTGCAGAGAGCTAAAGGTTCATTACACTGTTTGCAATGCAACAAAAGCTAATGTTTGGCTACTGGAGGTGAGTATGCAAACTTGACAGGATGCCAAATGATCAGACCTCGATGGCTTTGCGCGAGTGTGTGTGCACCTGAAATTCACACAGCGAATTCACTGTGGACTGATTTGAATACGGCGTTATAAATATATTTTACATTTAAATGGATGTGGCGAGTTTACTGCAGTCCCTCCTGCTGATAATCTCTGATTGACCGCGTCGCCGTCAAACTCCTTTTTGTTTCCTCTCCTGAGACGAAACCAGGGGAGTGGAAGGAATTTGGGAAAAGGACAGAAGGAAGGTGAAGTAAAGGGTGGAGAGGCAGGTTAAGGAGAAGAGGAGGTGGAGAAAGGAAGATGGATTACACGAGAGAAGGAGAGAGAAGAAGAGAATTTCTGCCGGTGTCGAGTAGGTGGTTCCTGTTAAAAATGTGGGTTGCTTACTAATGACTATATGTGTGTGTGTGTGTGTGTGTGTGTTTGATGTGCACCTGAGGCAATGCTAAGTAAGTTGGGGGAGTAACTGCTGCTGCTCCACATCATTTACAGTACTGTGAGCACAGACACACGCTTAGGAACACACATGTTGGTAATCCTGACCTACGTTTAATCGTTTCAGTTCATTATATTTGTATAAATATTTCTGCATTAAGCTGTTGACTGAGCACCACCTTTTAATGTTGGTTTGCCTCCAGCCCTACTTTTTTTCTGTGTAAACCAGCCTGCGTACCGCAGATATACGGCTCTGTGTAATGTGTGTGTATATATATCCCTGCATGTTTGTCATACAAGGTACTGACTGAGACAAATGATGTATTCACTGTGCAATTAATGCTGTTTCAAAATGTATTTTAGGCTTTGGGATGGTTTATTAACAAGATTATGGTTGGCATGTGCGTGCATACGCGTATTTATTTAAACAGTCTTTCAAACAAACGTCCTGCCGCCGCGCGCTATAACTGCCTTTGTGCTAAATGAATTGATAAGCAGTCGGTGCTGTGTTGTTTTTTCCGGTGCACTTCCCAGAGATCACCTGTCAATCAAACAGTGTCATTCTGGCATCTTTTTATTATTCCAAACAAATGATTGTTGCTGCTCGTTGAAATGTAGTGCACGTCTGATTGCCAAACGAGGAAAGTTCACCATCACCACCAAAAGCTCGACAACTATTCATGACGAACATGTTTTAAAGATTACAAGCAGATTGAGCAGTGTGTATGATTTAATGGTGTAATTGTCCATTCTGGGCTACTGTAGAAACAACATCAACATGGCGGACACCGTGAAAAAGGACCCACAGCAGCTGTAGATATAGATAAGGTGTTATTTTCAGGTGGGTACACCCTAATAGAAGCATACTGTATGCTGTAAACAGAGGCTCTGAGATCGCACACACTGGACCTTTAAATGGTTGCAAATCACGCATGTTAATTTAATTCAATGAAAAGAGTCAGAGGGTTATGGTTCAACAATTCACAGAACAAGAAAGCACTTGGATCAGATCAGATTTAACTTTCAGTATGAGCTCAGTCAGTAACAGATAGAGACACAGCATGTAGAATGTTATCCCGCTTTCATGACTTCATCATCAATAATTTAAAACATCAATAGTGCACTGGGAGGAAATTTGGTCATTTGGAGATATTGACAGGCGCCCAAATGAATTCAGGAAGTGAATCTTCAACACTCTCCAACTTCTCAATTTACTGCTTCTCCTGGCTCGCTGGCTGGCAAAGTTTAACTTTGGGACTGTGGTTGCCCCAACTCAAGTTAACTTAGCCGTGAGCTAACCTTGGCAGAAATAGAGGAGGGAAACTTATCTCAGGTCCTTCTCTGTCTACGGACGGAGATCACCTTGAAGGGGAGAAGTACAGCCCACAACACACTTCAGAAAATACCCCAGGCAACCATACAGAGCTGTACATACATTCCTCTGATAAGAAGACACCCATCAGTAAAGGTCCCACATGGCTGTTAACATGTATGGAAACAGCACTGTTATCTAGCCACTAGTCTTACATGACTGCTAATGCACGGATGAAGGTCACCACCGCTATTAGGAGCTTGTAGTCATACTGAGTTAGCTTTTATCTCATTTGAGATGGATGAGAGTGTGCACTTGCGCACAATTGATCATGTGCACGTGTGTGTGCACGCGCAGAACTAGAAACACAGAGACTCGCCGCAATAATGCTATACTTTATTTATGTGCTGCTTAACATGTACGGAGAGAAGGCACAACAACGATGCGAAGAAGAGCAGAGAGGGCGGAGAGAAAAGAGGGGAGTGGGAGGAGAGGACGGGAAAAAATGAGAGTAGTGGACGAGAAGAGATGAGGAGTGGGTAGGAGAGGAGAGCAGAGAGGAGCAAGAGAGGGGTTGAGCCTGCAGCGGTAATGGTGTTGCATACCTATTGGTGTGTGTGTGTGTGTGTGTGTGTGTGTGTGTGTGTGTTTAAAACCACTTGTGAAGGGGTGATCGTGCCTCTTATGGGGTTTTTAACTCATTTATGTCTGTTTGTATAAATGGTAAGTTTAGAGCATGATAATTCAAGATCTCTGTCACACACACTCACACACACCGTTCAACAAGGTGAGACGTGCTTATTCACATTTATATTTCAAGCAGAGGGATATAGCAGCAGGCATTGCACTGTATGAGGAAATACTCTGTGTGCATGTGTGCAACACAAGTAAGATGAAGAGATTCCACGTGAAATAATATATGCATTCACTTTTGAAGGTGAAGACGCTCTTTGAATTTGAGCTGTGGACTGAAATTCTGTATTTCTATGGGAAGCAAATTAAATACTTTGAAATGAAAAAGTGAGTGTCACAAGTGGTAAAGTCTCTTTTGAATTCCTGGTTTAAGGATGGAATATCTTTGCTTTTCCAGTCACTGGGCTGTTTCTTGCTGACATTTTATA